>CM028358.1:71172631-71772631 GCA_016618105.1 Dendrobium huoshanense | reverse complement strand
ATCTCAAAATTTTTTTTAATTTATATGCAGATTGGTGATGAATTGATGACATTCCTCTTATGTTATTCATCAATCTTCGTACCTCTTGCAAACCATAACTACCTCCAGGTCACAGGAGATCCCTTAAAAGGTACAAATTGTCCTCGCTAATTACCTTCTGCGAGAGCCATTGTCTCTCATAAACCTTGTCGTAATGTGAGTATGAGTTTTTTTCTGTCCTATGCGTCCCCTTATACTATTCTTGCCCTCATAGATTTACTGTTCTGTGATTTGCCAGGCTTTTGCTCCATTTATGATACCTGTGATTGTTGATATACTTTGTCAACACATATCAAGCAGTCTGATATTATACCTTCCTAAGTAAGTTAGGATTTGGAAACTTTATGCATCTGATGTAGAACGAACATGCGAAGATGAATTACTTTAAGGAATTTGCACACTTAATATTCCTAGAACAAATAATTATATCTTAATGGTGAATTTAAACGATGCAATTAAACACAAAGAGCGGTAAGAAAAGCTTAGGCCGAATCACACGCGTAAAAGTTAAGATCAGAAAACAATCAAGTTAATCTAACGTTGCATACATGATTGCTTTCAACAATAAATCCCTATGCTAACAATAAGATTAGTCACTAAGAGATATCTCTCACTCAACTCTCCAATAGTACTAAGTTTTAGCGGAGGAGTATTGACACTATTCTCATGAATCTACTAAGACAATATTGAGAGCAACTATGAAGATATGTAATTTGGAAGAGGGGTTCACCTTTGTCGGGAGCACTAGAACCTGTGGGCAACAGATGAAGACCTCCCGAGGCGGGGATGCAAATGGGGAAGTTGCTGAAATCACTGGACAACAATGACGAACTTTTGGCCAGCAGGTATTGCCTCTGGAGAACTCTGGACAGCAGGTAGAATCTGTCCAGAAATCTTTGGACAGCAGTGGAGACTCGCTGGAACCTCTGGGCAGCAGTTAGGAGGTCTTCCTGGACAGCTTCTTTACGGATTTGAGCCCTCCTATATAGAGGTCAGCAAGCTGGAATTGCAAGAAAAACTCTGTAACAGCCTTAGAATTCTCTGGACAGCAAAATAACTCCAGCAGGGGCTCTACTTCAGCAGTCACGGGAAGGATTTGAACGAGTAACCAGTGGAGGAGGGAGGGGGATGGAATGACCGGCTAGAGTAGGGAGGGGCGGCACAACTTTGGGCTAGATTTTGGATTCAATAGGTAGGAGACCAAAGAGGGAAAACCTGAAGTATGTTTCAGAATTTTTGAATTGGGAATTAAGAGGGGATTTGAAATATTTGAATTTCAAATCCCAAGTAATTATGGAGAATAAAGAGGTGGCTGATTTGGGGAAGAAGATTGGGTTTGATTTGGAAGGAAATAATTAAGCAAGAGAGGGAAGAGGGGCCGGCCATATGGGGGAAAGGATTAGATGTCTAGGTTCAACGTATGGGGCCCACGGATTCAATCAAGGATTTAAATCAAATTTGAATTTTAATTTCAGATTTCATTGAATGATGGGGTTTCCTAATCGGCATTGATTAATAAAGAAGATATTTGAAATTCAAATATTTATTAAATTCAAATGAATGCACCTTTCTAATTGAGAGAGGTTATTTTCGGAAAATATTTAAGGTAGGTTCGAATTTTGAAATTCAAAATCCATGAGGCATTTGGAGGGAGGAATTATGGGAAGTGTTTTATGAGTTTCCAAAACAAGCTTGACCAATTAGGAGGGAAAATAATGAGTCATCTCTAAATTGAAATAAGATTGAATTCAAAATTTGAAAATTTTTCCTTAATTGGATTTTGCAAATAAGGAAAGTTTTTGAATTTCAAAATTTCCTAACTACTTTCTTTATTGCAAAAGGCAATTCAGGGAGTCATTATGAAGATTAAAATCATCATAATGATTTGAGGTGTAGGTGGGGCCCAGCGGTCAAGAGGGAAGAGGCGGGTTCAGCTTGGGTGGAGGTGGTTAGGAGCTAGGCCGGCGAGTGGGATTGTGGAAGGGGAATTTGGTGGGGATCAAGGGGTATTTTGGTGGCGGCATGAAAGTGGAGGGATGACGAGAAATCGGTGGGGAATATACGGAGATAGAATAAAAAACGTAGACGAAGACCACGAGCCAAGGACTCTTCCGATGACTGGTGGGTATTGCGTTTGCTCACCTTGAGCTCTCTATCCATTCTCTCTAGTGCACTCACAAGAAGAAGAAGAAGAAAAACAAATAAAATTTTGTTATTAAATCATCATCCCAAAATACAAAACAACTAGCCTATAAATAGGCCTCATGAAAAGAAAAGAAATAAAAGACTAAAATGCCCTTCGTGCTACAATATTACATGACCACCCGTAAGGGTATAAAGGAAAAAATAACAATTGTTGACACGTCTGCTGTACCGAAAATAAAAGAAAAAAATCGTGCGTACCTCGCTGCCATCCCACGACCTACGCACGTCGCTCGCACGATCGACATCCCATCTCCCACGACTCTGCCGCGTTGTTAAAATGAGCACGAAGGGCTCTCGTTCGCGCTTCTTCCTCTCCCGAACGCTCGCACCCCCAACCTCTCGCTCTCTGACTCTCACGATCCCCTCTCCGACTCCTTTGTGGCCGAACGACTTCGCCTCTCCAACGACGTTCCCTGCCTGTAGGATCGGAAGTGGCGACAGCTTGATCGGAAGCAAAGAACGGGAGCCCGCTCGGTGTGAAGGAGACTTTCTCCCTCACGCGCGCTTCTTCTTGTCCGATACCTTCGTGGATGTTCGACCTTGCTGCTCCGACGACTTTCTCCACCTGCTGGATCGGAAGTTACGACATTAGGATCGGAAGCAACAACTGGAGCTTGAGGCAGTGAAGACAACTTCCTCCCGTTCGGACGCTGCTTCGACTCCTTCGCTGCGGCTCGGCCCCCCCTCCTCCGGCGGCGTTCCTTCCCGCTGGACCGAAAGTTACGGCAATTTGATCCAAAACAACGACGGGAGCACGCCGCTAGTGAAGGTAACTTGATCCCTTCCGTGCTTCTCCGGCCAAAATCCCGTAAATCCACCGTCCCGAGGGATTTAAAAAAAAATATATTAAATATATATTTAATTATAATTATATTTAATTAATGTTAATTAATTATAAATATTATTTTTAGTTAATTACAAATGTTATAATTAATTATATTTAATTCTAATTAAATTATTATAATTAAGTTAATTAATTATAATTAATTTTAATCAGAATTAATGTTAATTAATTATAATTTATAAGATTAATTATTATTAATTAATATCAATTAATTATAATTTATTAAAATTAATTAAAATTAATTAGTTATAATTAATCATGGATTAATTATAATTAATAATCTTAATTAAATTTAATAAACTTTAATTAATTAGTTTAATTAATTATAATTAATTAAAAGTAATTAATTATAAATAATTAATATTAATTATAATTAATTAAAAAAAAAGAGAAGAAAAATGCTTCCCCTCCTTTGCCTCGATCCACGAGTCATAGTCGGACTTCAAGGTATAATTTCTAACTCCAATCCCGTTCTCGACGTTTGCAGCGGACCGGAGAACCACCTATACGCGCTCTTGTAGCACGGTAGGAGGGAGCCCGGTGCGAAGCATACGACGAGGCGGGTAAGCCCTATACACGCTCTTGTAGCGTGGTGGGGACGATCCTCGGCCTCGACCTCGACACCGACACCGCCGACACTGCTACGAAAGGTACGATGTTCCAAAATCCCATTCTCGACGTTTGCAGCGGACCGGGGAACCACCTATACGCGCTCTTGTAGCACGGTAGGAGGGAGCCCGGTGCGAAGCATACGACGAGGCGGGAGAGCCCTATACACGCTCTTGTAGCGTGGTGGGGAGAGTCACTGCTGTTCTGGTACGTCACTGCTGTTCTGGTACGGGTACTGCTGAAGGCCCCATACACGCTCTTGTAGCGTGGTGGGATGAAATTTTGTACGGCCGCGGTGTCTACGGACACCTACCATACACGCTCTAGTAGCGTGGTGGGAAGACCCAGCTCCTCTATTTTCCCCCAAACAGGGGATATGCCGTGGTGCTGCCGAAATTTTCACTGAAATGTACAAAGACTTGAACAATTTGAAGACCTTCTTGGGCAACAATGTAGAAGACATGTACTCGAACAAAAATGTACAAAACTCGAACTAAATGAGCAGAGGACTTGTACGAAGAACAATGAACTTGTGGACCTAAATCTGAACAAAATTCTAAATGATTTTTAAGGGTCAAAATCAAATGAAATAAAATCGAACTGGAGTCAAATTCAAACAACACGCAATTGAACTCAAAGAACTGCAAGGGACTCAAATAGAAGAGGTTCATCAGGAGCCTAAACCATACATCAATTCAACAAGCCAGAAGGAGACTTGAACAAGAGCCTGAACTAGTATTGTGAACATAGCATTTGAACTTGAACCTTGTCTTGAATTCAAATGAGCTGGGCACAAGGAGTTTTTGACTTGAACTCGCATTCAGGACCCGAGTTGAGCATTAATGGCTTGAACAATTTAAACTCAAGCAAATACAAGATTTGGATTGTAGGGGACACTTGAACCTGATGAATTCAGATATAGATGGATTTGAACTTGAACAATTACTTACACTTGGAACTTTTAAGAAAATCAACTAAGTTCATGCTACAAGGAATTAAACTCAAGGTGGTAAGAAGATTTGAACAAAATATCAAAAACTCAACTTGAATCCAAATAAGACAAGTGCAAGAGGACTCAGATTCAAATGAACTCGGATATGATTGCAAGAGAGTTGAACAACATGAACTTTAAAGAACTCAACTCATATGTCATGATTTTGGGTTTCTGAATTGAGGACCACAAAAGACTTGAATCTCTGAGGGCTTCAGGAGACCTGAACTTCTACTCAAACCCAGTCTACAATTTGAATATGCACATCGGTTTGAACATGAACTAAATTCAAATATGGGTTTAGATACTTGATCTAAACAAAGTATAGAATGACATGGACTACTGAATGACCAGCAAATAATCAAGCCTCAGCTACTAGCAAACATGTATGAGTAGATGCAACGAACTCCTACGACAATTCCTACAAATGCCTGTTGATTGAGATGGCAATATTGGAGACCAGCAATCAAAGATCCACCCCCCGCAAGCAAGTGCAATTGTCAACCACCTGAGATTGGTGAAAGGGTGAATATGATGCATAAAGAATGAATCTCCTGCAAACATTTTCTAGAAGCTCGTAGTGGATACAAGCGGTCCCCTGCAAATGAACACTTGTGGATAACAACAGTGTGTATATCGTAGGTACAACGAACCACTGTGGGCACAAGTATTGATATCACCTACGACAGTGGTGATCAAGAGCTTCAAGTATGTCGAGTACAAAGGCAGCCCGATGTACGAAAAGGACACCCACCGACAGAAAGGAGGGAAATGTTTGAACAAATTAGAATCAAACTTCTTGGTGTTCCAAAGTCTCTTCTTAGTTATATACTCGAGAAGAAAACAGTTCTGATGTCTATAAATACCGAAAATGACGGTCTACTACACCAAAGATTCTGAAGGGAGTTCTCCCCAAATCAACAGTCTTTGACTCTCGAATCCAGAAAATCCTTCCCCGGTGAATGAGAAAGGGGGAGTCAACATCAAAACGCTACGCCACCGGATCTGCAACACTGATACAAGCAGACAGAAGGCGTCTACAATTTACAATGCAACGCCACCGGATCTGCAACATCTATGAAAGCAGACAGAAGGCGTCTACAACTTACAACGCTATGCCACCGGATCTGCAACATTCGTACAAACAGACAGAAGGCGTCTATAATTATTTCAAAGTACCCCTGCACGTGCACCTTAGTTTGTATACACATAGGTACACAATGGGTAAATACAATCTCAACCCGCATGGGCCCTGGCGAGCGTGTTATTGGTACACACGTGACGCCTATGGATGCTACGCGGGTTGACAAGTGAATTCAAGTTTGAATTCGATCCTTCTATACGAATCAATAGAAGTCGACAAGATTCGATCTAACAAAATACACGGTTGTAGCGAACGGTGTATTTGTTTAAATACATTCTTTTTAGGCCTTCAAGGTCTAAAATCAAGAAAATTCATGAACAAAAGGCACAAAGCCTATGAAACCCGATCCTCTATCGACCAGTAGATAGAGTCGACAAGGTTCAGTCTAGAAAAAGGAAATGACCCCAAACACCCCGATGATGGCCGTGCTGAATGAACATCTCAACCGGAGGGGTTCCCAAATAATTTTCAATGCCGTTTCAAATGCCTATCAAAACCCAAAAACTATACAAAAATCCAAAATCTCAAAACTCAAAATATTTAAAATTGAAATAAATCCATCAACGCAGTTAAAGCAAAATACATCCGCCATCCGCAACAGTTTGCCGAGGCGGACAAATTCAAATAAACTCTAGCTCACAAAGAGCCAAATGCCTAGTCGAAAATATCACTAGGATCCATTCTCAAACAATCTCTTGCCAGTAAGGACGTGGTACGTGTCCTCTAACCGGCAGTTTTGCCGCCAAATGGCACTGCAGGTAAACGGTTATGACCCGGGGCCCTCTGAACCGAGTGATTTTGCCGCCAAATGGCACCACAGATAGCAATTATGGCCAGAGCCAATACGCTCCTTAATGGCGTTAAATCCTTGAGATATGAATCAATAGGATATGATCGATAGGGCACAAAGCCCTCTGTTAGCTAAGGTGGATTTAAATTTGTCCCCTTAGGCAAACATTCAACCCCGGTCTACAAGGTCCCCTTGGACGAAGCAACCCATGGCTGCCGACAAGGATCCTTCTATCAGGTTGGGTCGACTACCTCCTCTGATTAAGTAGACCAGGGACCACAATGGCCCGGGACGACGGAACCATGGGATCTTGATCGGGTCCATCATCCATTCCCCCACCATCCGCTTTAAGTGCTAGATGGTGCAATTTCTATTTTAAATATCAAACCTTTCAAATTTCCAAACTTTCAACTCAATTCTCAAATCCAAATCCAGTTCTCCAAATTCTAAACCTATTGCTGCTACTATATGCCAGATAACACGTATCTCTATACGTATCTGATCGACGACTAGCCTTAATCGAAAGTTCTCTCTCGTGATCGGGAGGGGTAATTAACTATAGGGGCTTGCGCCTATAGGAAACCAGAACTCAGATCATAAAGTCCTCACAAAATGAGGGCGAAATCTCTTGGTAGTGTCTTATCTACAAACCCATCTGCCTTCCAAAATTTACCCCGGAACTTAGTTCGTTAAAACTCCCTCGCTGAATAAGAAAAGCGAGCGGAGGCCGGGGCCGAATTTTCGGAGCCCACAACAATATAAAATAAACTAGTACATAAAACATATAAATAAATAACTCAAGATCATAGCCGTTGATCTCCGATGTCCTCATCATTCTCCCCAGGTGGGAGAAAAATCGACTCCGTCGAGTGGGTGTCTCAAGAAACTCCTGTGTATCTGAGTCGATCAACTGTATCTCCTTGCGCTCTGATACCAAGATGATGTAGAACGAACATGCAAAGATGAATTACTTTAAGGAATTTGCACACTTACTATTCCTATAACAAATAATTATATCTTAACTGTGAATTTAAACGATGCAATAAAACACAAAGAGCGGTAAGAAAAGCTTAGGCCGAATCACACGCGTAAAAGTTGAGATCAGAAAACAATCAAGTTAATCTATCGTTACATACAAGATTGGTTTCAACAATAAATCCCTATGCTAACAATAAGATTAGTCACTAAGAGATATCTCTCACTCAACTCTCCAATAAAACTAAGTTTTAACGTTGCATCTTTCTCCATTTTTTCCCCCTTCAGCTATACCTCCCCTAAGCCCACCAAACTGTCGGCCCTAGCTCTCTTAGCCGCCGGTCCTGCTCATCTTCCCCTATTCATTGAGTTTCCTAATATAGTGGATTTAATTTAGGATCAATTCGAAATTCAATCAATTGAATTTGAAATTCAATTTCTTTCATAATTTTAACTAATCTATTTTTGGAATGTTTCCATAAACAATTCCAAATCAAATTCTATTTGAATTTGATTTAATCCCTTGCCTATTAAGCCTCCCTTGATTAGGCAACCCACTAATTAATTCCCTAAATCCCTCTCTCTATCACCATGCCTCCGGCCCCCTAGCCTAACTGCCCCCCTCTCTCTCTCCAATCCCTCTCTCTCTCATTAATTCACCTACCCCAATTTGGGAATTAAATTCCCCTCCTAACTCCTTTCCCTCTTAATTTCGAAATCAGAAATTTACTTAAGAATTTTGGATTTAATCATCTCCTCCAACCTAATCCTAACTCGTGTGTGGTTCCCCACTTTGACCCAACCCTTATCCTCTTCTTATCTCTTATTTCTTGTGAGGATTCCCTCTCTCAAGAGATCTAGGAGCTTTGAGGGACGTTGCCGATACCACCACATACCACAAAGCAAATGCAAGACTGATCTGGAACTTGGTTACGTCCTCTCCTACGACGAGCAATGATTTGTTTGCATCCTGCACTCGACCTTCTTGACGTCAACCCACGCATCGACCACATCGTAGAAGAGTACCTAGAGCGCATCTTGGATACCTCGGTCGAGGCTATTGAAGAGCAACTAGGTACCGTTCAGTGGAGGATTACATCCGATATGTGATGGTCTTTTAATCTTCCTCTTCTTGTATTCTTTTAAGTCTAACCCTCTTCCTTGGGATTTGATTTTAGTCATGAAGATTGTGTTCACCTAACTCTGCTGAGCTTAGTAAACGTAGGGATTGAGTGCACTTTATTGTTTCTAATCTTATTGTTAGATTAGAGATTTTCGTTGAAAGCTATTATATTTGCACGTTGTTGATTTCCTATGTTTTTTTGATGATTCAAAGTTCTTATTTTGCAACTTAGCCTAAAACGGAAGTGATCACTCTTACGTTTTATCTTGTCGTTTTATTTGCTACTAGTTCTAATTTTATTACTCTAATCAATAAGTTGTGCAAGCTCTTATTAAAATCATTTCAAGCATTGTAGTCCAACATCATAAGGTGTCCTGTATCAATAACCCCTGTACATTTATTCAAATTATTAATTGCTAAACTTTATGGAAAACATTGTATCCTTTCAACCCGAGTTTGAAATAAATGCCAAATTTGATTGTAAGACCCACTGAATTCACCCTTATGTGTTCAATTGCTTCTAGTTCCTGTATTAAGTAGTCGTAAAGTTCGAAAGGCTGGAGATTTTCATCCTTCAGGGTTGCTTGAAGTTCCAGAAGACAAGGGTGTACCATCATTAAAAATTGGAGACACTGGTGAACTCAGCTCACCCTGTAACGATGTTTCAGAAAATTCCTCATTTCATTTGCATTCCAGGAAAAGAAGAAGAGATTTTAGTTGGAAACGGAGAAGGAAGCGCCAAAAGGTATCTATATATGATGGGTTTTACTATTAAGTCATGAGACTCATGTTTTGTTCTTGATAATATTCATATGCCCTATTCACATCAGCTTTGGCATGCATGCTTTATACCATACGGCTTTGTGAGACTTTTTGTTATTCTGTTGATATTTCCAAGTTAAATTTCTTGAAAGGTAAATTTTCTATTGTTGAAGGGATATCTTAATATCAGCCTAAGAAGGATGTTTGGAAAAAAAAAATTTATGAATCTAATGCTGACTTTTTTGGCTTGGTAATGTATGGCCAGTGCACTTCAATTGAAATTCTCTAAGTTTTTTGCGAAGATTTTTTACTTATCAATATTTTATTTCTTAAATTGATTTGTTTTTTTACCACGATCAGGAAAAACATCTCTTTTATCGATATAAGTCATACAAAGACTTAATTCTTCTATTTTCACTCCATTTTGATTTTCTTTCTTAAAACTTATTCAAAATTGTGATTTTTGTCAATCATACCTTTACTGAAACTCGTCAACCATATTCTTTAGAGCCGTTTGAGTTAGAACATTGAACTGAGCTTATTCTATTTTTGGCATGTGACTAAGCACATCATGATGCTATAAAATGTAAATTTTATCATTTATCTTGATATATTTCTTTAGCGTTGGCATTAGTAATTCAATATTTTTGACATGGTTATCTTTTGTAATTTTAAAAAAGATTTGTTGTTTTGTATGCTATTGCTCTTCAACATTATATAGGGCAAAATTGGTCACCTCTCTATAACTGCTCATTTCTGTTTCTTGAAAATCTCATTTATAATATCTGTTGAACTAAACATTTAGTGAAATAAATAATTCTAATCAAGGTTTAAAATTACACAATTGAGTATTGAGGCATTTTCCGTTCGTGAGGCGAGACATAAGCCTCAAGGCGTAATCAAACCCTTTTTCTCAATATATAGATAAAAAAATTACGGAAAGTCAAAATGAAAATTTGTTTGTATAATATATTAAAAGTTGATAGAAAAAATAAATTGTTATATATATAAAATACAAAAATACACAAGATATAAAGTGACAAGTAATAAATTGTATGAAGTAGAATTGAAACCTAAACATCACAATAATTAAACAATATAAAATATAGTTCAACTCAAAATTGAATCTTTCCCAATATTCTTCTCATTGACATTTAATTCAAAAAAGAAATAGTAATGACATAACAACTCATAATTCATCAGCATTATCATCACCGAGGTCTTCATTTGAATCATCGTCATAATGAATTACTCTCTCTCCTGACTCATCACCTCTGGAGTTCAATGCCTCCCAATTTGTTTCTTCTTCCTCTATATCAGTTATCTTACTCTTCCCTAAATATTTTTCATCAATATAAATATGAGTAATACTTCAAAATAAATAGGTTTTAACAAAATAATTTTTTTATATACCTTTTTTGGTTTGTTGTTATTGTGCTTGGGTTGTAGTGAATGTAGATGTTCTGTATCTATCACCATCAAATAAATCAACGTTCAAATTTTCCTCTCATAATTCAGATGGTATCATCCTATTTCATTATTTATAAACCACTCATCATTAGATGCTATATTCTTACAAATCAAACGGTTTTCGTCATCCTTCAAACCTTTCTTATTCAAGTTCTTGTCTTTAAGTCTCTTATTGTACATGGTGTACACTAAGGATTTCAACCTTAAAATTGTCAAATGATTTCTTCACTTTATTATATATGCTCTAGTTGCATTCACATCCAGATGAAATGCACGTTAATTTCAAAACCTTTACAACAAAACATTGCAATTATATAATGGCATTTCTAAATTGAATCCACCACTCAACTATATATATTAGTACAGTCAGTACTTATAAAATGATTTTTAAATAAATAAGTACATAATATGTTAAAGCAACAAATAAAATTAGCTGGGGATCGCTTGGAAACATTGTGTTTTGCCTATTGTAATAAAAAAAGCCCTCTTTATTCCTAAATGGAACTAATTGCATGTCAACATTTGATCTTTCAGTTGAATAAGCTATAAAAATTTATTCATGCATTGATATAATCCTAATTTTATCTCAGGATTTGTTGACTTAATTTTCACATATTAATATTGTGAGTTCAGATAATAGTTTGCTGCATATAAGTGCTGATGAAGTTGTATCTCCCACATGTTATCAATGATATTCCAAATTTTTCTACAGTTGTCTTCTCCTCCTAAATTGTGGGTAATCATTTCTTTTGCTTCATCCTTAACATTGCTTATGAAGCCCATGATAGGCATTTTCTCGTCATCCACCATATTTAAAACGTGCACTAGTGGCCTAGTGGTTGTGATTGCATACATGACACTTTGCTGTCATTTAGAACAATTTTCCTAACCTTTTTCCCCTCAGGTTTTCTTGCCTAAGCACAAAGGTTGTCTTGACTCCAACATACTCTGAAATGTTAAATAAGCCGTAACAAATCTAGTTGTTATAGCTCTAAGTATTTCTTTCTTTAAAAATTTTCTTATAAGAGACAAAATCTATGATTGATTATAAATAAATTTACTTATTTTCTTTGCTTATGTCAGTGCATTCTTGTGCTAGGGAAGTTCCCCAAGCTTCTCATGGATGAACTCTATGCAATGTGCAGCACATGAAGCTCAATACAAATAATTTATGTTATACTTAGATTTAGTCCCTGCAACCCTATAAGCATTGACATAAATCTTTTAACACTTGAACAACCAAGTGCTCTCCAACCTCCTCTAGAGTAAAACTATCTTTTGTAAATGGCTTGTGAGCAAAGCTCAATGAGCTTACAAGCCAAACTTGAGCCAGACTTGGCTCATTAAAAATATACTAATGTCAATTATGATTAAAATATCTTAAAATTCAAGAGTTCAAGTATAAAGCTATAAAAATATTTAAAAATTATATCTCAACTTGTTATAGAAAGTGAATTTTTATTTTTTCTCTTCTAATCTCTCATTTCCTTTTATAAATTTATTATAACAATTGCTTGAATTATAATCATTTTCTATCTTTTATAATAAACAAGCAGGCTCGTGAGTTTATGTGAACTGTTGAGTTAAACTTGAGCTCAAACTCTGGGTGATTCGAACTCTGTTTGCTCATTTACACCCCTAGTTGCAAGCATCAAGTTCCAATCCTATATATATGCAGTTTGAGTTGACAAGGTCTGTAATACTATGCATGTTCAAATGAATTCAAATGTTTTGCAAAGCCATGGACCCAATTCTCTACAAGTAAGCGGGCAGAGTTCATAAGATTTCAAGCAATCTGGTGTAATCAATCAAGCACCATCTTGATGGGCATATCCTGCATCATAATTAGAGGGGCCTATTTTAGAATTCTAACTCTTAAACTATAAAACAAAAAATTTCAAACATCATTCCTTGATAATGGATGTGTTGTTAACAAATCTCAAATGAAGGGGATTTTGTTATTAAATCAGCGGAGTTCTAATGCAATTTAATTAGGCTCAAATTCTGATAAAATAACAAAAATAAAAAAAACTACAAAAGTCTAAAATGTTCAAACAATTACTGACCGGTCAAAGCTTAAAGTAGTCAACCATCTAAGTATCTAACCCTCCATTTTTACAAATTTCTCTTGGATGAGATGTTTTAAGTGTGAACTAATCACATTAAAAAGTAAATGCCATATTAAGTGTATCTGAGTTAAACAAGCAGGCTCGTGAGTTTATGTTAACTGTTGAGTTAAACTTGAGCTCAAACTCTGGGTGATTCGAACTCTGTTCGGCTCATTTACACCCCTAGTTGCAAGCATCAAGTTCCAATCCTATATATATGCAGTTTGAGTTGACAAGGTCTGTAATACTATGCATGTTCAAATGAATTCAAATGTTTTGCAAAGCCATGGACCCAATTCTCTACTAGTAAGCAGGCAGAGTTCATAAGATTTCAAGCAATCAGGTGTAATCAATCAAGCACCATCTTGATGGGCATATCTTGCATCATAATTAGAGGGGCCTATTTTAGAAATCTAACTCTTAAACTATAAAACAAAAAATTTCAAACATCATTCCTTGATAATGGATGTGTTGTTAACAAATCTCAAATGAAGGGGATTTTGCTATTAAATCAGCGGAATTCTAATGCAATTCATGTTAGGCTCAAATCCTGATAAAATGACAAAAATAAAAAAAAACTACAAAAGTATAAAATGTTCAAACAATTACTGACCGGTCAAAGCTTAAAGTAGTCAACCATCTAAGTATCTAACCCTCCATCATTTTTACAAATTTCTCTTGGATGAGATGTTGTAAGTGCGAACTAATCACTTAAAAAGTAAATGCCATATTAAGTGTATCTGAGTGATCACTTTATAAAATCCCATACTAATAAGAGCATACATGTGTTCTTTGGGCAGTGGTTCATTGCCGAATGCCACTATTATATCAAGTTTACAAGTAAAGCTCAAATGTTCCTTAAAAGTTGATCCCATCGTTAAGCACATTATGGGGGCATGAACTTTTTGTTTTAGCTAGGGTTGACTTAAAACTGGCTTCTTTGGCAGATATCTTGATGTGATACTGTTGACCTATGTGTAAAAGAACAAAAATGGAAATCATACTAGCCTCGTATCCATTGAGAAATCGCTCGAAATCTCCGCAAATCCCGTTCGAATGCCCGTAAATCCTGCTGAATACGCCGACTGCTACAGTACCCAATTCTGCAAACGGCGCCGGAGGAGTCCGGATATCCCGCGAGATCATCTCGTTTCTGTCGCTGCACTCGATCTATAAAGGGGAGATGAGAGCAAGGCTTTGAGGCAGCTCCACTTCCATTCGCTCTTCCCTCCTCTTCCACATACACGATCGCTTGCTCCGCTCCTACTCTCGGCTTTCCCACGCAACGAGCACTGCTCCCTCTTCCACTCCTCTCCTCCAAAGTCATTCGTCCCAATCCCGTCGGTGATCTCATCCTCTGCCTTTACCGATCCCAGGCCGAGAGAAGAAGAGAGAGGGAGAGACCGATCCACATCCCGCCGAACACCCGAGCTCTTGCCTTACCCGAGCTCTCCTTCGCCCTCTGCGACGCCTCCTTCCTATCGAATCGAGAGTTACGACATTTAGAATCGGAAGCCACAACGAGAGCTAGCTCGTGTGAAGGTAATTTCTCTCCCTTTCGTGCCCTCCTTCGGCCAAATCCCGTGAGTATGCCGAGCAAGAGAGGGAGGCAGGGAGTTTACTTAGCCGTAAGATTTGCGGGGCGATCAAATCCTGTTTGAAAGGATTTAGCATCAAATCCTGTTCAAATCCTACAGAAATCTTGCTCTAATCCTATTTCCCCACAGCAGTTTAGTTAATATATTATGTAATTAGTTTAATTATAATTGATTTTAATTAATTATATTTAATTACTATCATTTAGTAATTAACTGCGATTAATTAAAATCAATCAAAATTAATTAATTACACTAATTTATAATTAATTTTGAAATTAAATATAATTAATTATGTATTAATTATAATTATTTTATAATTAATTATAAATCATATATATTTAATTTATAGTTAATTATAAATTGTATATAGTTAATTATATGTCAAATATAATTAATTATATATATAATTGGTAATTAGTTATAAATTAGATATGCTTCTCTCCCTCGATCTTCGAGCCAACGCCGACGGCCGCCAAGGTATAACTTTCTAAACCCTAAAACTCCGAGAACTCGTTTCAACGCATTCGTCGAGACAAAACGACCACAAATGCACGCTTTTCTTAGCATGGTGGGAGGGAGTGCGTCCCGACGCTTGCGACGAAGTGGGTAATCACCCAAATTCCTTCTTCGAAGTTCGTATCGCCTTGGAAACCCCGCCTATGCATGCTTTTCTTAGCGTGGTGGGAAGGGATCCCGGTGCGATGCGCACGACGAAGCGGGGATACCCATAAGTACCCGCTTGCGGGGAAATAACTGTTCTTGCAAAATATTTTCAAAAAAATAAAAAAAATACTTTTTTACAAACAAAATACCCATGCACGCTTTTCTTAGCGTGGTGGAGGATCAAAAAATTACACGGCCGCGGTGTCCTCGAAAGAGGGCATCTACCATGCACGCTTTTCTTAGCGTGTTGGGAAAGGCCCAGTTTTTCCGTAGTTTTCCCCTAAACGGGGGAGACGCCGGAAGGCTGCCGAAATTTCGGGTGAAATATTGCTACACTTGGACTTGATTGCACTCGGATGACATGCAAGAACGACGAATGGCTTGTACCTGGACTCATTTGAACTCAAAAGACATTAATAAAATGCTTAATTCAAACTCAAAACCAAGCTTGGATCAATTGTGGACTTGACTTGATCTAAAACAAGAACTTGATTTGAACATTAAGCCAACAAAGCTTGAACTCAAGTGAACTGCAGGGGACTTGTAGACATGCATTTGAACTTGAATAGAACAAAGTCACTTGAGATTTGTGGACTTGGTTTGAACCAAGTGAAAAGAGCTTGACTTGAAAATGATATCAAAACTTCAAATGGAATGTTAAGGACTATGCATAACTTGAACTCAAATGAACAAATACAAAGAATTTGAGTTTGAACAACAATGGAGTTGAATTGAGTTTGAACTTGTGCAAGAAGGCATGGTCATGCTTAGAATTGAATCATAAGTTGCAAAGCAATGAGCTCTAAATACAAATGAAATAGAAGAAAGCTTGCAAATCTAAGGAATGTGAGCACCATTCATTTACAAGATTGTAAAGAACATCATTCAATGACATAGTATTTCTCAACGAAATTAATGATTTACCAATAGTCATATATAAAGAATATGCAATGATCATGACCATTCACATGCAAAACATATGTTGAAGACTTGTGGTGGATAGAATAATGCACCATCAAGCAATGATCAATAGAGCTAACAAAGAGTATGACAATTTATGTACAAGTTACAATACAAGACCTTCAATTGATATTATGAATGATTCATGTTATCCGTACTAGCTAAAGTGCAAACTTCCAATCGACAATAGTACTAATGTTCTTACTCTCATCATGGGTCAAATGATGATGTACTAGAAAGATATATTGCATACTGATGAGCGATTGGAATTGGCAATAAGAGATATACAATCAACACATGTATGAAGAGTACACTATATCCATAAGTAAAGTGAAGAGAATTTCTTAAGAAAGATTCCGATTACCATCAGTAGCAATCGACGAACGGACCAATACATTAATTCAATACTACTTAGTTTCCTATACATGCTTCAAAGCTTTCTTGACAAATGAGATATAAATGTCAAAAAAGATAATGATTTTAGGAAACTCTTCAAAGTCATTATCAAGGATGAGAAATCCGTGGTACATGTAACAATCTATACATGGATAATAGTGAAAGATCTGCAACACGTATCAGCTCTCTACGAAGACAAATATGTGTCAAGTGCCACTATGGGTAGATGCAGAAAGACTTCAGTAAGTGGAGTATCCTGAAGTCAATTTCAATATATGGAGTACATCTACCTGCCTACCTATAACAGTAGCGGATATACTATATGAGATCAAATACCACAACAAAACACATGAAGAATACAATAAATGCAATCTCTTACGATCTAAAAGCAGGAGATTAGTTAGTGCACTATGATCCACCTACAGAAATCAATAAATAGTGCACGACAGTCTACCTGTACGAAGCAGCGAACCACTCAATTCAAAAGCTGCTAAGCCACGCCACCGGATCTGCAACATTCGTACAAGCAGACATAAGGCGTCTATAATTATTTCAAAGTACCCCTACACGTGCACTATAAATTGTATACACATAGGTACACTAAAAGGGGTAAAAATAATTATAAAACCCGCATGGGCCCCGACGAGCGTGTTATTGGTACACACGTGACGTCTAGGGATGCTGCGCGGGTTGACAAGTGAATTCAGGCTCGAACCCGATCCTCCTATACAGATTAATAGGAGTTGACAAGGTTCGAACCAACAAATAAATATGTGGCCGTGGCGACCAGAATATTTATTTTAATACATTTATATTAGGCCTTCAATGCCTAAAATCAAAAGAATTCACTTTCAAGGGTACAAAGCCTACGAAACCCGATCCTCTGTCGACAGCCCGACAGAGTTGACAAGGTTCAATCCATAAAAAGAAATAACCCCCAAACACCCCGATGATGGCCGTGTTGAATGCAGATCTCAACCGGAGGGGTTCCCAAATAATTTCCAATGCCATTCCAAATATCCAAATGTCTTTCAAAGCTCCACCCAAAATACCCATAAAAAATCCAAAATCCAAAAATCTCAAAAATTCCAAATCCCAAAAATATTTAAAAATATGAAATCCATCAAAAAACTTAAAGCAAAAATCCATTCGCCCTCTGCAACAGTTTGCCGAGGCGGACAAATTAAAGTTCACTCTAGCTCACAAAGAGCCAACTGCCTAGTCGAAAATATTACTAGGATCCATTCTCAAAAAGTCTGCTGCCAGTAAGGACGTGGTACGTGTCCTCTAACCGGCAGTTTCGCCACCAAATGGCACTGCAGGTAAACGGTTATGACTCGGGGCCCTCTGAACCGAGTGGTTTTGCCGCCAAATGGCACCACAGATAACGGTTATGGCCAGAGCCAATACGCTCCTTAATGGCGTCAAATCCTTGAGATATGAATCAATAGGATATGATCGATAGGGCACAAAACCCTCTGTTAGCTAAGGTGGATTTAAATTTGTCCCCTTAGACAAACATCCAACCCCGGTCTACAAGGTCCCCTTGGACGAAGCAACCCATGGCTGCCGACAAGGATCCTTCTGTCAGGTTGGGTCGACTACCTCCTCTGACTAAGTAGACCAGGGACCACGATGGCCCGGGACGACGGAACCATGGGATCTTGATCGGGTCCATCATCCATTCCCCCACCATCCGCTTTAAGTGCTAGATGGTGAAATTTCTATTTTTAAATATAAAATTTTCCTAAATATTCTAATCCAAATCTTCCAAACCCAACTCTTCAATTTCCAACCATTTTCCAACATTCCAAACCTATTGCTGCTACTATATGCCAGATAACACGTATCTATATACGTATCTGATTGACGACTAGCCTTAATCGAAAGTTCTCTCTCGTGATCGGGAGGGGTAATTAACTATAGGGGCTTGCGCCTATAGGAAACCAGAACTCATATCATAAAGTCCTCACAAAATGAGGGCGAAATCTCTGGGTAGTGTCTTATCTACAAACCCATCTGCCTTCCAAAATTTACCTCGGAACATATCCGTTAAAACTCCCTCGCCGAATAAGAAAAGCGGGCGGAGGCCGGGGCCGAATTTTCGGAGCCCACAGATACCAACTAGAATTGCACGGAAATATTTTAAAGGATTACAAAGCTTGCTACTTAAGATTAAAGTTTCGTAAGATTAGATTGGAGAACTTTCAATCGTCAATCTTATTTTAGTAAGCAGTTACAAATCACAAGTTTAAGGCAAGTTAAGATAGATCCGAAATTATCACAAAAAATAAATATGTTGTCAACTCAAACCCAAAATAAATTGATTTTTGGCTTCCCTTGAGTCTACAAGCTCAATCAAAATTGAGCTGAAATTTTAGCTCATTTATGAGCTGATCTTTAGTTCATTTATTGAATTAAGTGTTAGCTCATTATTAGCTAACATTTTAGTTCATAGTTATCTTTTAAGTAAATATAATTTTTATGTCTTAATTAAAGTTTGTCGCTTGGAATTCCAAAATGGCCTTTGGAATTCCAAGATGGTTTGTTTTCCCATGCCTTGGCTCTTTGGCTTCCACGGTGGGCTGCTGTTTTCCATGCATGGCTCCTTGGACTCCTTGGTGGCTGTTGGTTTTTTGAGCTAGGGGTTCTTCCCGTGGCTTTTGGCGCCTCGGTTCTGGCGGGTCTCTTGGAATCCCGTGGCTGCTTCCTCGGTTCCTTGGCTGGGCTGTTTTTTCGTGAAGTGGGGGGGGGGGGATTTCCGTGGTTGTGATGTTTGGGTTCTTGTGGAAATTTATTTATGTGTCTATCTGTATTCCCTTCTCATGCCTATATATATGAGATGTTTAAGAGTTGTAATGTTATGTGAATAATTTTTGGAAATGTAAACCTGCGGGTTTCGTTGGAAAAGCTTGCGAGCTTTGTCCACTCCTCCTCCTTCTCATCCCCTCTGGAAATCTTGCGAGCTCTTTCCACCCTTCGTCTTTGCTTCTAACCTCTTTCTTCTCTCCGCAAGTTTACACCCCACCTGTATCATTTTTCTCAAAGTAAGCAAGTTTAGGGTGTCTTGTTTGAGTTAAGTTTGTAAGAGTCAATGGTCGTAAGTCTTTTTGATGCAGTGCATTAGCACACGCAGGGACAACTTATCGTTATTATTCAGCCTCCACTCTCTTCCGTACTAATTCTGTTACTAGAGGACTTTTATTACCTTTTTGCTTGTTGCTTTATTAGTAGTAATCTCTATATTTCTAATATTTAGAATGCAGGAGAAACTATATAGGAGATCACTGTAGCAAGGAAGACAGCTTTTTACAGAAATACAATACACAGAACCTAGAGTTCTTTATCGGGAGTATCCTCCCCTGTGTCTCTTTGAATTTTCTCTATTTCAGGTGTTCCATCTCCGGCGTCCCCCCTGCTCCTCCGACGATCCAAGGACTGCATCAGGTTGGTACCAGAGCCGCGAGAGCAGAATGACTGACAAAGGGAAGGAACCAGCTACCGAAGGTGCTCGGAGCATTGAAACAGTATGGGAAAACCAGGCCAACATTCTGCGACGACTGGATGAGTTGTCGACAGAGGTTCAACGCCTTTCGATCGATTTTCGCTGGGAGTTCAATCTCACTCGTGCAAGGGCCGCACCCATCATCCTCGCCGCAATCCGGTACTGGGAATCGAACCAGGCCATCGACGAGGGATGGGCCTTGACCGTCATCGGCGACGACCACAACCACCTGTGGATTTTTCGGAATCCGACGAAGACCATCAATCCTTGCCAGAGGAAAACCTCGTTGAATCTACAGAAGAAGAGGAAGAACCAGTACCTCATTATAGGCAACGGAGAAACTCGGCGCATCACAGGGGACGTGCTGAGTTCAAAGTGAAGATAGACATTCCTTTCTTCGACGACCATCTCCACATTGAAGATTACCTTGATTGGGAACAATCTGTTGAGAATTTCTTTGACTATATGGAGATTGAACCTACAAAACAAGTGAAGTGTGTGGCCTGCCGTCTCAAGAGTGGAGCTAGCGCATGGTGGACTCAACTGTTACAGCTATGACAGCGGGAAGGAAAAGGACCTATGCGAAGCTGGTCAAGGATGAAACACCTCCTCCGTGCCCATTTTCTGCCAACTGATTACGAACAGATTCTGTACATGAAGTACCAACAATGTGCCCAAGGTTCTCGCTCGGTGAGTGAATACACCTAAGAGTTTCACCGACTTAGTGCCAGAAACAATCTCCATGAATCCACTAATCAGTTGGTAGCCAGATTCATCGGGGGGCTCAAAGATTCTATTCAGGACAAACTTGAGCTAAATTCTGTTTGGTCACTATCTCAAGCGATCAATTTTGCTCTCAAGGCTGAATTACAACAGAATCGGTCTCATCGTATACCTTATTCAAGGAAGCCTCATCCTGAGTTTCAGCAGGATTATTCGAAAGGAGGTTTTCATCCACAAAAAGCTGCTGCCTCTTCGGTACCACAGACGCCTCAATTGTCTAAGCCAGTGACACCGCCAGTTGATACTAAGTCACAGATGAGGCCCAAAACTACTACCTCTAATAATCCCTATGCAAAACTTGCCACACTTAAATGCTTCCGTTGTTTCCAGTCGGGTCACAAGTCAAACGAGTGCCCACAGCGTCAACAGCTACAACTATTAGGAGTTGAGGATGAAGACAATGGGGATCAGTCACTTATTGAAAATGATCAGGGAATTGAAGATGTGGAAGGAGATGATGGCGACCCCGTGGTGTGCATTGTTGAGAAGTTACTCATCACTCCTACCCGGTCTCCCAACTCCCAACGACATTCTATCTTTAAAACAAGGTGTACGATTAATGGCAAAGTGTGTGACCTCATAGTCGACAGTGGGTGTACCGAGAACATTATCTCGAGGTCAGTCGTTCAAGCCTTGAATCTAAAAACAACCAAGAATCCATCACCCTACAAAACAAGCTGGGTTAAAAAGGGCATTGATATTCCAGTCACGGAAATGTGCCAAGTAACATTCTCTATTGGGCGAATGTATGTTTCAGAGGTGTTGTGCGATGTTCTGGATATGGACGTGTGCCACCTTATCCTGGGCCGTCCTTGGCAATTTGATGCTGGTGTCACGTATGACGGTCGTGCAAATGCTTATCACCTGGAATGGAAGGGGAAGCACCTCCGGTTACTACCTGTTTCTCGGGACACAAAATTGCAGGTGCCTGACAAATCTTCTCCTGCAGCTATGCAAATTGTCTCCGGTCCGAATCTATTGTTGTCTTGGCAAGATGCTGACCCTTTGTGGGCTTTGGTACTCACCGATCTTAGTGATCCTCAGAGTGCATCCCTTCCCCACGAGATTGTCACGCTGCTGACTGAGTTTAGTGATATTTGCCCCAAAGAGCTTCCCGCGGTATTACCTCCCCTCCGTCAAATTCAACACCAAATTGACTTGTTACCGAATGCCACACTGCCAAATTTACCGCACTATCGCCTCAGTCCCAAAGAACAACAAATCATGCAACAGATTATTGAAGAGTTGCTAAGCAAGCAACTAATACAATCCAGCATAAGCCCATGCGCGGACGTGCACTGCTCATACCGAAGAAGAACAATGAATGGCGTTTGTGTGTAGACAGCAGCGCCATAAACAAAATCACTGTTAAATATCATTTTCCTGTTCCAAGAATTGATGAATTACTAGACAAGTTAGTCGGTGCTTCTATATTCTCCAAGTTGGACCTACGCAGTGGCTACCACCAAATCGCATTCGGCCCGGTGACGAGTGGAAAACTGCTTTCAAGACTCCTTTGGGACTCTACGAGTGGCGGGTCATGCCTTTTGGTCTGTGTAATGCACCCTCCACCTTCATGAGAATGATGCAGGAGATACTTAAGCCTTATTGGGGAAAATTCTGCATATCTTACTTTGATGATATTTTAGTTTACAACAATTCTCTTGCAGAACATACTGAACACCTTCATCACCTCTTCACAACTCTCAGGGAAAATAAGCTCTTCCTCAACTTGCCTAAGTGTGAATTTGCCACCTCTGAAGTAAACTTTTTGGGTTTTTTTATTTCCAGCAAAGGAGTCCATATGAATCCTGATAAAGTGGCGGCAATCGTCAGTTGGCCAACTCCGTCCAGCTTATTTTAAGTGAGGAGTTTTCACGGACTGACAAACTTCTATAGAAAATTCATCAAGGGATTCAGCATCCTAATGAGCCCAATCACTGATTGCCTAAAAGCTAAAACATTCACTTGGGGAGCTTCACAGCAAAAATGTTTTGAAACCATTAAAGCAGCTCTCACGTCGGCGCCCGTCTTGGCACTTCCTTCCTTTGATAAGTTGTTTACAGTTGAAACAGATGCCTCCTCGGTGGGCATAAGTGCAGTTTTATCCCAAGAGGCCCGGCCTGTCGCTTACTTTAGTGAGAAGCTGTGCCCGTCCCGTCAAAGGTGGTCAGCCTACGAGCAAGAACTGTATTCGATGATCCGAGCTCTTAAGGAATGGGAGCACTACCTTTTGCACCAAGAATTTATTATTTGCACCAACAACAAAGCTCTCTAGTTCATTAACAGTCAGAAACACATCAATCGGATGCACGCCCGTTGGGTTTCATTCTTGTAGAAATTTTCTTTCGTTCCCAAGCACCAATCTGGTAAAAATAACAAAGTGGCGGATGCTCTCAGCCGCTAAATAACTCTGTTATCTCAAGTCCAAACAGACATCACGGGTCTAGTTTGTCTCAAAGAGTTATACGCCAATGATCCTGATTTCTCTGTCATTTGGAACCAATGTCAGAACAATGTAGCTGTTCCCGATTTTTCAATTAATCAAGGATTCTTATTTCGACACAACCTTTTGTGCATTCCAGTTTCTTCATGGAGACAACAGTTGATAAAAGAGGCCCATGCTGGAGGTCTCTCCACCTATACTGGCAGAGATAAATCGCTAGCCCTACTCAAGTGTCGATTCTACTGGCCTCGCCTCCGCAGGGACGTCTTCCGGTATGTGGATAGTTGTGTAATTTGCCAAAGTTACAAAGGCGGCGCACAGAACACTGACCTTTACTTACCGCTACCCATACCTGACACCATATGGGAAGATCTTAGCCTCGACTTCGTCCTTGGCTTGCCTCAGACACAACGGGGGAATGACTCTATCATGGTGGTGGTAGACCGATTCTCAAAGATGTCACACTTCGTCCCATGTAAGAGAACCTCTAACGCACTTCATATAGCTCATCTATTCTTTCATCACATAGTGCGTTTGCATGGCGTTCCCCGTAGTCTCACTTCCGACAGGGATGTCAAATTTGTGAGCCACTTCTGGCGTGAGTTATGGAAGCAATTGGGGACGGATCTCCGACTTAATTCCGTCTATCATCCACAGTCGGACGGTCAAACTGAAGTTGTCAACCGCACCTTGGGTAGTATGCTTCGCTGTCTAGTTCAAGACTTTTCCAAGCAATGGGAAGAAAGGTTGAGCACCGCTGAGTTCGCCTTCAATTCCATGGTGAACTGTTCTACCGGTAAGTCACCATTTAGCATTGTTTACACCAAAGCTCCTAACCTTGTCTTAGATGTGGCGGTTCTACCTAAGAGCAACTCGGGAACTGCAACTACATTCGCCACCAAATACTCCCAAATACTGGAGGATGTCCACAGCCAACTCACAAAGGCAAACCAATCTTACAAAGCTACCACCGACTGGCATAGACGTCAGCAACTCTTTCAGATTGGTGATCTTGTAATGGTCCGCATGAGAAGAGAGCGGTTTCCACTTGGTGAGTACACCAAACTAGTCGACGTAAAATTGGGCCTGTCCCTATCGTCGCAAAGATTAACGACAATGCTTACATTGTCGAGCTGCCCCCTGCTTACAACACTTCCCCTACGTTCAATGTGTCCGACATTTGGCTTTACCGTCCTCCCGACGACGCCGCAATTACAGTCAGCTCGTCAGAGTCGAGCTCTTCGAATGCCGGGGAGGACTGATGCAGTGCATTAGCACACGCAGGGACAACTTACCGTTATTATTCAACCTCCACTCTCTTCCGTACTAATTCTGTTACTAGAGGACTTTTATTACCTTTTTGCTTGTTGCTTTATTAGTAGTAATTTCTATATTTCTAATATTTAGGATGCAGGAGAAACTATATAGGAGATCATTGTAGCAAGGAAGACAGCTTTTTACAGAAATACAATACTCAGAACCTAGAGTTCTTTACCGGGAGTATCCTCCCCTGTGTCTCTTTGAATTTTCTCTGTTTCAGGTGTTCCATCTTCGGCGTCCCCCTGCTCCTCCGACGATCCAAGGACTGCATCACTTTTTATATAAAGTTGTGTTTTATAGTATTTGTGTTCTTTTAAGCATTTTATTTCTTTATTTTGTTCCTAGAAGAGTTGTCTTTTTGTGATAAAAAAATAAGGGGCCCCCTTATTTTTGATTGCATCAGGTTTTAAGTGCATTTGGAGGGAAATCCAATTTGAAATTAAGTTCAAATTTCAAATGAGGTCAAGGGGAGTTAATGGGAGCCCATCATGGGTGCCCGACGGCATAGAGAGAGAGGGAGGTGATTGGGGAAGGGTTTAGGGAGTTTCCAAAGAGGGATTATGGGGATTAGGGAAGTTATTATGAAATCCAATTTATTTGAAATTTAAATTGGAGTCATGAATAAAACTTTCATAAATGGGAATTCCAAAATTGGAAAGATTTGAAATTCAAAATTTGAATTTCAAATTGATTCAAATTTTCCCTCTCATGCATAACTAAATTTGGAAGGTATTATGATTATTGAAAGCATCATCACAATGGGAAAAGGGGATTGGAGGGGGCGGCGGCAAGAGGAAGGGAGGCGGGTTGATGCCTTGGATGGTGGATGGAGTTAGGTGGTGGACCTAGTGGACGGTGGGCTTGGGGAAGGAGGGATTATGTGGGGAGCTTGGTGGTGGCCTTGGACGGTGGCGGAGTTATGGAGGCCGGCTGGTGGGAGTGAGGGAAGAGGTGGAGAAGATGATGATAAAGGAGAAAACCACGAGCCGTGGACTCTTCCAACGACTGGTGGGCCTTGCAATTGCTCACTTTGAGCTCTCTCCCTTCTCTCTAGCTCTCATGCAAGAAGAAGAAGAAATAAGTAAAATTTCATTAAACATTCATCATTTAATATCTAAGAGAGTGGCCATATATATAGGCCTCACAACAACAACAACAACAACAACAACAATATCAAGCCTTTATCCCACAACATGGGGTCGGCTACATGAATCCTTTTTCTCCATTGTGTCCTATTAAAAGTCAAATTCTTGTTTAAATCTAATAAAGAAAGGTCATTCCTAATATTTTCTAACCAAGTCTTTTTAGGTCTACCCCTACCTTTCTTAACATAAGTCAAATCTAATACCTCTACTCTTCTAACCGGGTCATCACAAGGCTGCCGTTTTATGTGACCAAACCATCTAAGGAAACTTTATCTAATCTTATCTTCTACTGGAGCTACTCCAACCTTTTCACGTATATGCTCATTTCGTATCCTATCTCTAAGGGTAAAGCCACTCATACACTTGAGCACCCTCATCTCTGCCACACTTAACTTAGTAGTATGCTTCTCTTTTAAAGGCCAACATTCGGCACCATAAAGCATTGCAGGCCTCACTACCATCTTATAGAATTTTCCCTTAAGTTTGAGGGGTACATTTCTATCACATAACAAGCCCGATGCATTCCTCCACTTCAACCATCCAACTTGAATTCTGCTGATAATATCCCCATCTATTTCACCATCACTCTGAACAATAGATCCAAGATATCTAAAACTTGTACTCTTATTAATGACTTGATCGCCCAAAGTCACAATCCCCTCACTAGGTCTATTACTACTAAAATTACACTCTATATATTCCGTTTTAGATCTACTCAAGCGAAAACCTTTAGACTCTAAGGTTGACCTCGATAATTCAAGTTTAACTTCAACTCTCTCTCTAGTTTTATCAACAAGAAGAATATCATCAGCAAAAAGCATACACCAAGGTACATCCTCTTGCAAATGTCTAGTGAGAACATCCATGACTAAAGCAAAGACAAGAATGCCCCTTGGGCTACAATAGTGACCAGCTACCCATAAGGGCAAAAATGGAAACTGAAAAATAAAATGACTAATACATAAAATGCATCAAAAGTAAAGACTCTCTATCATGGCCATCGATCTCTAGTGTCATCTCTAATAGACACGTCGAAACCTCGTATCGATGTCCCCATCATATCTACCCCAAGGCTACAATGCGTTTCCTTTGAAGATGCAATCACGCTTGCCAAAAAGGAGTACAATATCAAGTTTTGTCGATTATTTACTTTAAGTAAATTAAGTTCAATTACAACTCGGGATGACAGAATAATGAGATATAGATCAAGTTCGTCATCATTCCCTGACCATCCGCTTTAAAGCTAATTATCACTATAGACATTATTAACTTAAAATTTTCTATCACACTCAAATCTATGTTACTGTAAGCTAAACATTTAAAGCCTGCCAACCGGCCTTATAGAAAGCACTCATTTGTGATCGGGAGGGGTACCAAAGGGCTTGTTTCAAAAGGGTTTGTGTCTATAAAAAATCACCAGATTATGAAGTCCTTGCAAAATAAGTGTCTTATTTAATATCCAATTTTCCTGTTGAAAATTTAACCTAGTAACACTCTCATAAAAGAGCTGGGCGTAAATTTTCATAGCTCACATTTGGCGTGCAATATTCTTTTTAATTGCATTTGAATATTTGTTTATTTTGACATTCTTCTTTTTCTTTGCTGCTTTTCCATCGAAACCATTGTTTAGAACTATTCACATTCGTGGTAATTTTTTTTTCCTCTTAGTTTATGCTGGATAGCTTGTATAGTTTTT
Organism: Dendrobium huoshanense; assembly: GCA_016618105.1. Lineage (NCBI taxonomy): Eukaryota > Viridiplantae > Streptophyta > Magnoliopsida > Asparagales > Orchidaceae > Dendrobium > Dendrobium huoshanense. The sequence continues at coordinate 71,745,059 of CM028358.1, read as the reverse complement.
ATTATTATCTTTCACTCATAATTTGTTTGCAGGTAAGCTATCCATGCTTAGATTGTATTGTTTGGCATTCTCCATGTAGTCCTGAATTGGGAACTTATATAGAGAGAAATTTCATGTTCTATGCTAGACCTTCAGGGCATTCCATGTTTCCAAGGCAGCGTATCCTTCTTTTTTGATAAGTTTGTTTTATATGTGAAAGGTTTGCTGTTTATGAACATATCTTGACGAGGTCAGATCTTTTATAAATTTATTTTAATGTTGTTCCTCGTGGCTATGTTTCTGTTCGCCAGAGTTTTTTTGGTTGGGGCTTGCTAAGGCACCTACTGGCTCGAGGATTTTACACACTTGGCTTTCCTTTTGTCCATGACCTTATACTATCCGCAAAAAAGAAGAAAAAACAGCACTAAAAATTCTATTTAGGAAAGTAGGATACAGGACGCGAACTCTTGATTTCTTTTGGAGGTTTCAGGGTATAATACCATGATGCTCTGTTTAAGTGTTATTCTTAGAAAACGTTATTGGAATAAATTTGTGGAATTTGATAAACAATTTGGATGCCAAAGCTGCATGTATTGATGTGAGTAGAAAAAAACATTGATATGTTTAAAAACTATCACACTCTATTCAGCATAATCTCTATCTATTACAAATCATAATGAACTAAGGAAAGAGAAGTGAGAAGATCATTTCATCATACCCATGTTTGTGTGGGCTCATGCCCTAGCATTGCCACATTTTTTTAAGGAGAGTTTTAATAGATTATGTGTCACGCCTCATGTCATTCCCTTACCAAGTGACGCAGGATGCAATAGTGGGAAACCTATGATCTCTCTAACATTTATAATTCACAATCATTCTAATAATATTCATGTCATATTTCACCACATTCATCCAAAAAGCGGAAGCATTCAAAAATTTTCATTTATAACATATGTATATAAATATAGAGCAACAAATAACCCCAAAATATTTTCACGACCTATCTTACCTAACTATATGATACGGAAGGTGGTCGGCTCAGTTAGCTGGGCCAGCAAGAGTCTGATCAGTAGAACCGGGCGGAAGCAACGACAAGGTTTTCAGCCCCCTGTGGGGTCCATAAATCTATAGTTCCATATATAAGGAAAAAGATTGAGGAAGGAATTAATGTGGGTTTTGAAATCAAATAGGAGAGGGAGGTGTAAGGAAAGTTTCCTAATTGCGTTTAGATTATCTAAGAAAGCTTCCTAATTAGGTTTATTATATGTTAAGAAGATTTGAATTATTTAAGGAGGCTTCCTAAGGGTTTATTATATGTTAGGAAGGAATTATTTTGGGAGAATTTTATTAGGAAGCTTCCAAATATGTTTCTTATATATTATGGCTATTAAGGGGGAGTTGTCTATGGTTGATGTTTATGTTTTTGTTGGATTTTCTGTTGTAGTTTTTCTTGGAGGCTTCGTAGCGGCGTCTAGGTTGTTCGGGAGAACCGATCTACCTCTTGAATCTTAGATCACATGTATCATGTTGTTTCTTATTATAGTATTAATACAAAGGCAGCCACTGCTTTGGTTTTACTGCAGTTTTCCTATTTGTTATTTGATGTTTTTGTCTCCAAGGCGTATCACTATACTACAAAATATAAGTTTTAAATTTATATGATTTTACTTGGCTTCAATCTTATCTTTCCTTTTTCCTCTAAAAACAACTAGAATAAAAAAAATTCTGTGAGCGATGAGATTTAGAAAGATATGCAATTCTAATATAGAGTTTAAGAGAAAAGATGAGTGAATAATATGCATATTTTTATGATTTAATTTTATAAATTATTTAAAAAATAAATGAACATATATTTTCTCACATGAATTAGTAATATTGTAATGATTGTTACAGTGCCATATATATACTAATATCTTGTCATTTAATGATATAAATGTCCTACTTTGAATTTTTTTATATAGATACTTCATTTAGTAATTATGTTCTTTTTATCTTTAATTTGATCTTAACTCTATGAATGTGTCATGATTAGATGTCTAAGTATCTGGCCATTATCATAACATTAAATTAGTCTTTGATTTCATAGTAATGTTTAATGGAGCAAGATAAAGTCCAATATTATCGCTATTGAACTACATTGAGATGCTAATGCTTCTATTAGGGTCCCTTTTATCCCACCTGCGCATATATTATAACACGTTATGGTCATCCATCAACTAAAATGCATTCTTCAGGCTTAGCAATTTATGATCAACTATTTAACTGGTAATTAAATGATTCGTGCATTAATATTAAAGAAATCAATATAACAATGCAATTATCTGAACAAAAGGTATGCAGTTGATAGCTTGGTGTTTTTTTTTTTTCCAAAATGTTGTTAATCAGCGAAATATTTATATAATTATAATATATTTAATTTTGAATTTGAACTATTACAATTTACATGTGATCAGCTACACTTGAATACTTGACTGTAGATACATTTAAGAATATGAATAATTTATAATGTATTTCATACTAAACTTTTGCTCATATTAAATTCTACATGCTGAAAAGACTTTTTTTTTTTCTAAACTAGAATTTGCATTTCTTACCACTGCATTTCTTACGCTTGTATTTTTTCCTAAGTTAATGAAATACTTTATTGTTTATCGATCAAATTTACTGTAGCTGGGGTATAAGTGTCGACGCTTGGAGTGTATGCAAAGATTGAGTTAAGGGTAGTTAAGTAGATTGGTGATTAGTTAATTATTTAAGTCCCTGTTTCTTCCACTACTGAAGCCTCCTACCTTAGTTGCTATTGGGGGTAGTTAAGTAAATTGGTGATTAGTTAATTATTTAAGTCTGATAGGAAACACTTGAAATCAAGTACTTCCTATTCACCTTTACAGCAAATCTCCAACCGGAGCAGGAAAACAGTAAAAACAGCGGAAAAACTGTAGAAAACTGAGAGAAATGCGTAGGAAAAACTTGTATTTTACTAGTAGAAGAAGAAAACAACAAAGATACAATTGATCCTCAATTCGAGAGGAGGATCGATCTCTCCCAAATCTCTAGACGCCGCTAGAGCCCAAAGAAAACCTAAATCTACGAGATCTCAAATTTCAGCCAAATTCAAGATGCCCAAACCCTAGGAAAAACATCTATTTAATGCATACAAATCAAAAGGAATTCCCTAAACAGTCCTACATTCAAATTTCTCTCTGAAACCCCCCAAAAATCCTTCCTAAAATGCTCTATATGAGCGGTCGGGCCGCTCGTTCTGGCGGAATCTCCGCATGTTTTGCGATTTCGCCCCTGAACCGGTCCCGCCTGGACCGGCTGGACCGGTCTAACAATACTCCCCTCCCAAAGATCCACCTTGTCTGCAAGGTGGAAAGACGACACCCTCCATTCCTTCTTCATCACAAACAGTAAGAACTTGAAGAGTTCGGTCCTTACACATGTACCCCGGCGTATACCTCTCGTCACATCTGAAACAAAGCCCTTTTGCTTTCTTCTCATGTAATTCTGTCTCAGTGAGCTTCTTGAAGCTATCCCCACTCCCTCCTCCTATTGTCTTCTCCTTGGTGATCTCATTATTGTTGACTGATGTAGGCCCCTTTGATGCTAAAAGAGTGGTCGTAGTCTTGTAAGAGCCTCCTGAGCTGCTGCTCCTAGCTCCCTTCTCCAGATTATTCTGATTTTCTACCAGCTGTGCCAACTTCATTGCCTCCTCCAAGTCACTAGGCATCAGAACTTTAACTGTCGTTCGGATCTCTGCCTTCAACCCCTTCATGAAGTTCCCCTCCAATACGCTATCTGATAATCGCTCCACCCTACTAGCCAGGTGCTCGAACCGATCACGGTAGTCTTCTACTGATCCCTCCTGCACCAGAGCAAAGAACTGCTCATAGAAATCTCCTCCCCGGTCGGTTTGGAAATGTTCTATTATGCAGTTTTTGAATTCCCTCCAGTTCCTGATAGGCTCCCTCCTGTCACGCCATTGATACCATGCCAAAGCCTTTCCTTCTAGACACAATCCTGCCGCCGTCAGCTTCTCATCGTCTGTCAACCCGTTGACAGCAAAGTAACGCTCCACCTTGTATATCCAGCCATGACCATCTTCCTCTTCAAAGATGGGCATCTTCAACTTCCTCACCTTCGGATCCCTTCCGTTACCCCGGTACTCTCCATAACCTCCCATTCCTCGAAGATGAGGTGCTCCCCAAGTGTCCCGGTCCTCCCTCTGACGTTGGTATCCGAATCCGTCATCATATTCTCCTCTTCCCCTTTCAAAATCAGCATCTCGACGCTGAAATTCAGCACCTCGACGCTGATATTCTTCTCTTCTTTCGCCAAAATCTGCACTTCCCTCATATTCCCCCTCCTGCCTTCAAAATCAGCACCTTGACGCTGAAAATCAGCACCTCGACGCTGAAAATCAGCACCTCGACGCTGAAAATCAGCACCTCGACGATCATTTCCCATGCTCATCTCCCCTCTCTAGAAAGTGGCTCTAGAGGTGGCATGTTGTCCTCTCCCTCAAGGATCTCTACTGCCGGATTCCTCTTCCCCCGAAGCGGGTTTGGATTTCCTCCGACGCCCTGGTCGCCGACAGTCTCTCTTGCTTCCGACGCCGTCGGATTCGTCTTCATCTCAAGTAATTTTTTCATCATCTCTTCCATCGCCGCGAACCTCACTTCCAACCTTTCATTGTTGGCGGTGATTTCAAAGAATTTTTCCTCCAAATCTGCTTTTAATTGGCCAAATTCGCCTTCTAGGACTTCGATCTTCTTTCCAGCCATTTTTCTTTCTACGAATCACAAGAAATCTTCCTCCGAATGCCAAAAACCCGCTGAAATTTCAGGTTTTCAGCCGCCGATGGTCCCAAAGCGATGCTCTGATACCAATTTGATAGGAAACACTTGAAATCAAGTACTTTCTATTCACCTTTACAGCAAATCTCCACGAAATACTGCTGTCCGGAGCAGGAAAACAGTAAAAACAGCGGAAAAACTGTAGAAAACTGAGAGAAATGCGTAGGAAAAACTTGTATTTTACTAGTAGAAGAAGAAAACAACAAAGATACAATTGATCCTCAATTCAAGAGGAGGATCGATCTCTCCCAAATCTCTAGACGCCGCTAGAGCCCAAAGAAAACCTAAATCTACGAGATCTCAAATTTCAGCCAAATTCAAGATGCCCAAACCCTAGGAAAAACATCTATTTAATGCATACAAATCAAAAGGAATTCCCTAAACAGTCCCTACATTCAAATTTCTCTCTGAAACCCCCCAAAAATCCTTCCTAAAATGCTCTATATGAGCGGTCAGGCCGCTCGTTCTGGCAGAATCTTCGCCTGTTTTGCGATTTCGCCCCCAAACCGGTCCCGCCTGGACCGGTCTAACAAAGTCCCTATTTCTTCCACTACTGAAGCCTTCCTACCTTAGTTGCTCTCGGGTTATGGTTTGAGATCGCCCTTGGAGGAGCTCCGCTAGGTGCTGTGGGAGTTGATTGTGGTTGCCGGTCAAATCAATGCAGGAGAGGAAAATCAGGTAAGAAGAAAAAAAAAAAAAAAAAGCATAGGAGAAATGGTAGTAGAAAGCTGAGAAGAGAAAGAAGAGGAAGAAGGCAATAGAAAAAAATGTAAGGAATTTTGATAGCTTATTTATAGATTTTTTTTTTTTTTTTTGTGAATAAGTTTTGTTTAAGTACATTAGATGATTATTCAGGATATTCGTATTTCGGGGGAATTTAATTCCTAGAGTCATGTATGCAACATGAAGATTGGATGGTAAGTTTGAAATTGATGTAATTGTGTGAGTCGGAGAGTAGATCATGTGTATGGTTAATGAATGATTTGGGCTGGTGTAGATGCCCTATACGCATAAGTGGATGCGTAGTGTTCGATTTGGTGAGTCAGCATGGCAAGGAGGTAAGATTTGTATTCTAATAAAGTATGCAGGTTGATTGGGTATTGTTTGTATGCATGCATTCAAACTAGTTGTGGGTGACATGTCTCTATGTACTATTAAGCATTGGGTTTAGCCTAAAATCATGAGCCATATGACCATTCTATATGTAACTTTGTATAATCAATGATTCTATTATATTATGTTGCTATGTACAATTTTGTCATATGATGATTTGTAAGTTATGATTCATGCAGTAATACATGCTTATATAATGATACCTTTGACAATCCTATCAATCTACATGTTCTCACACAACCTGTAAAAGAAAAAAATAATGATTAGACCTTGACATCTTGACATGATTCCTTCTGGAGATTGAAAGGAGAATTATGAAATGAATTGAAATCTATTTATGATTACGTATAGTAAGATATGATGAATATATTAAAAACAATAGACAATTTATGATTTACAGCAATGTATCATTTCCATATTGAATTCATCTGGCTTAATGTGATGATGTTAATATTACGTTTAGCATTGTTCCTACATGTAGCAGTATTTTCACTAGTTACATTATAACATATTGTGCATAATTCCTGTTAAATGGTTACATGCAGTTTTTCTTACATTCACTTATTGATGCACATGTTAATTATGACTTTCCTGTACTTGGCTACTGTATTAGAGTTGGATATCTTTATAGGCGTCATAACTCACCATATTATTATTCTGGTTATTATTATAGGAAATGAGAATGATAAAGTTGAATCAGAATAGTACTAGGTTCAGTTCATCAAAGTAATGAAGTTTTGGATTGAGGTCAGTAGTCTATTAATAGTTATATGTTTTAGTTGGGCCAGATCAAAAGAGAGAACTTCCCACGGCCGCATATGTTAAGTGGGGCCAAAATCCCTCCCACATATGCACAAAATAGATGGGGTTATAATATAACATATAGAGCCCTTGTATCATTTCAGAAATCAAAACTTTTCTAATGTCATTTAATGAATTGTGCAATAAGAATGTAATGGCTGATTAATTATGACTTTAAATATGAGTATGATGGTATATGAACTGCTAGAATTATCAAAATGAAATAACAATTCATGTGTAAAACCATACCTACTAATTATTTTCCTTTCTTGTTATAATTCTTGGAGAACATTTAGAACAACATTTTTAAACTTTTAGAGAACTGTCATGACGCAAATTTTTTTTTCATTTATTTAATATACAAAAGAATCATCACAGAGAACCAATTGGTAAAATTTCAACTTTTTATATTCAAAGTGTCCAGAATAAAGCATCCTACATACACAAATAGTTACACGTTAAAAACATCGAAAAAGCACATTTTTGCTCATATCTTGTTATAGTTTTGTTGGAATTGAAATAAGAGACTGATGTTTATAAGTATACATTGTGTTTGATGAAACCATCAATGAGCCCGACGAACGAATTCAATTCCGTGGCCTTCAAAATTTTCTCTCTCCTCCTTCCTCTTCCTCTTCTCTTCTCCCTTTTGTGGCAAAGTGAGGGCTGGGGGTGAGGAGGGTTTGAGTGAGGTGAGGGAAAATGGATTTAGATATTTCTTTCTAAAACTCTATTTTTGATTTGTTGTTCTCCCTAAGTTGGCGATTTATCCCAAAATCCAGCTTTTTTTGTAACAATATTATATTGTCAATATTTTGAGATAAATCGCCCATTTAGAGGGTATGTTGCACCGCAAGTTTATCTGCCTTAAGTCATTGCATCTTCTTCATATAATGCACGTTTCATGATTGCAAGTAGCCAAGTATGACTTTTGCTTGTTGTTTTACTTGTGCCTTAGTATATGTTTTGTTCACTTTTTTCTTTATTAATACAGTACTTACAGGTTGTGAAATTTTGTTTATTCTAAGATATAATCCATATTATTGATGGCATGTTCATAATAATGCTATATATATTTTAAATTCCGTATGATATAGATGCTAAAAGGAATTCTGTGAAGGGTGATATCATGCGATAGGTTGATGATGACTTGAACTTGGAGAGATATTGTTAGATTAGAAGTTTTTACTTCCATCATATGAGAGAGTATTTATTCGTGATTCTACTTTTTGACTTGTGCTGATACGCCTTGCTTGATCTTGCTTTTACTCTGTTCATAAGTTCTTCAGCATTATGATTTTTTTTTTAAAATATATTGTTTTATTCTCTTTGAAGGAGTTTAAGTATAAGCGTCCTTACAAAAAAAAAAAAAAATCCAGATATACTAAACAGGTTGAAGCCAACCAAGTCTGGTGCAATTTCCCTTCTGAACCATATTTTTGGGTTTTCTGCTAATGACATTGATTCACAAGAGCTCGATTCGAGTTTGAACTTAACCAAGTCAAAAGTGACCTGTTCTTGTTTCAAAGCATCCAACTCCAAGTGTTTGTAAGTCGTCATTTGTTTGTGTTTATTTTCATTTTAAGTTCAGTTTTAGCATTTAATATCCTTTTTATGTTGAAGTTCAAAAATTTTTATTGGCCCTCTGTAACCATTTCAAACTTTCTACAGAATTATCGAGCATTAGAGCATTATATTTTAAATTTTGTTGATGTGCTTCATGTCGTGGTATTGTTAATGATATACCTTGGTGTATGCTTTTTGCTGATGATATTCTTCTTGTTGATAAGACTAGAGAGGGAGTTGAAGGTAAACTTGAATTATGGAGGTCAACCTTAGAGTCTAAAGGTTTTCGCTTGAGTAGATCTAAAACGGAATATATGGAGTGTAATTTTAGTAGTAATAGACCTAGTGAGGGGATTGTGACTTTGGGCGATCAAGTCATTAATAAGAGTACACGTTTTAGATATCTTGGATCTATTGTTCAGAGTGATGGTGAAATAGATGGGGATATTATCAGCAGAATTCAAGTTGGATGGTTGAAGTGGAGGAATGCATCGGGCTTGTTATGTGATAGAAATGTACCCCTCAAACTTAAGGGAAAATTCTATAAGATGGTAGTGAGGCCTGCAATGCTTTATGGTGCTGAATGTTGGCCATTAAAAGAGAAGCATAATACTAAGTTAAGTGTGGCAGAGATGAGGATGCTCAGGTGGATGAGTGGCTTTACCCTTAGAGATAGGATACGAAATGAGCATATACGTGAAAAGGTTGGAGTAGCTCCTGTAGAAGATAAGATTAGAGAGAGTCGCCTTAGATGGTTTGGTCACATTAAACGGCGGCCTTCCGATGACCCGGTTAGGAGAGTAGAGGTATTAGATTTGACTTATGTTAAGAAAGGTAGGGGTAGACCTAAAAAGACTTGGTTAGAAAATATTAGGAATGACCTTTCTTTATTAGATTTAAACGAGAATTTGACTTTTAATAGGACACAATGGAGAAAAAGGATTCATGTAGCCGACCCCACGTAGTGGGATAAAGGCTTGATGTTGTTGTTGTTGTTGTTGCTTCATGTCGTGGTATTGTTGACCTTCATAGATGAACCCAAAGGAAACAGAAAAAAATACCTATAAACAGTTGAGTCCCTGAAATCTGCCCGAAATCCTCCGCAAATCCTGTTGTTCGGCGCCGTCTGCGTCGTTTCTCCGTGAAATCTGCCGAAATCTCGCGACATTGCCTCGATCGAACGACCGCTCGCGTCGTTAAATACCGACCCAAACGAAGCCTCGCTCCTCTCTCGCTCTCCCCCGATACCTCTGCTCTCGGCTCTCCAGCTCTACACGAAATCCTCTTCCCGTTCACCGCTTCCACGACCAGAGCCGACCAAGCTCCGCCAAATCCCGATCTCCACTCTGCTTTGCTTCCCGATCTCCATCTCGTCAACCTACTTCCAATCCCTCCTCCTGAGCCACGTCCGACTCCTCCCAAGCCAAACTTCTACTGCATCGACACTTCCTCTCCATCCCGTCGAGCTTCCTCCTCTGCATATACCGATCCTCTTCCAGAGAGAGAGAGAGACCTACCTTGCCGAGAGCCCTTCTCCGCCTCCTCCTCGATGTTCCCTTCTCTGTTAGATCGGAAGACAACAGGAGCTCGTGCTATGAAGGTAACTTTGCTCCCTTTCACGCTTCTCTGGTCGGATCCCGTAAGCAGACTGAGGAGGGGAGAGATATTAAGGATTTTAATTAAAATTAATGTTAATTAATTTTAATTAAAATTTATATTAATTATATTAGTTATAACTATTCTAATTAATTATAATTAATGTTAATTAATTAATTTTAAATTAAAATTATTTTTATTAATTATAATTAATTTTAATTAACTTTAATTATTAATTTAATTATAATCATTAGAATTAATTATGATTAATTGTAAGCAATTAATCAGAATTAATTGTAAGCAATTAATCAGAATTAATTTTAATTAATTATAATTAATCTTAATTAAAGTTAATATTATTTATTAATGATTAATTATTATTATTTTTAATTAAAATTAATTAGTATTAATTATAATTAATTAAGGATATTTATGATTAATTATAATAATTCATAATTAATTATAATTAGTTAAGGGTAATTATAATTTTATATTATAATTAATAAAGTTGAGGAAATATAAGTGCTTCTTCCCTCGATCCTCGATCCAACCTCAAAGATCCCCTCCACTCTCCTTCCTCGGTGTTCGTGTCGGACCGGCAAACCACCTAAGCACGCCTTTGGTGAGCGTGGTAGGAGAGAACCCGGTGCGATACCTACGACGAGGTAGGCGAGTGACCTCTCGATCCACGTGTCAACCACGACAACCCCGCGGAGGTATGAATCTTTCTAATCTCAAAACTCTGTTTCAATGTTCGTGGCGAACCGGAAAACCGCCCCAAGCACGCCTTTGATGCGCGTGGTAGGATGGGACCCCGGTGCGGCACCTACGGCGAGGCGGGGTCGCTCATATGTACCTCCGAGTGGGGGGAAATGTCAAAAATTACCTTTTTTCAAAAAAATACTTTTTAAAACCCCAAGCACGCTTTTGGTGCGCGTGGTGGGAGAAAAAAAAAACAAATACAACCGCTGCGGTGTCTCATAAACACCAACCGTGCACGCCTTTGGTGGCGTGGCGGGTAGGCGGCCTCTTGGTTTTTTCCCCTTAACGGGGGAGACGTCGGGAGGCTGCCGGAATTTTGTCTGAATACAGATAAGGACTTGGAGCAAAATGGGACTTGTGGGCTTGAATCAAATGGACTTAAATGAACTTGAACCATAACTTGAATAAAGAGGAAGGATATGAACTTGAAAGACAACGAAGAACTTGATTGAACTCATTTTTGGATTCGGACTTGAACTCATGCGAATGACTTGACTTGAACAATTTGAGCAAGTACATAGAGCTTGTACTCGAACAAGAGCAGATGACTTATGAACATGGATAGAATTCATCTTGAACTCAAATGGACTCTAATCAAATGACATTAAGCTTATGGTGAATTTGAACATAAAATGGATTCAAATGCAACAAATATTTGAGCAAAAGGAGACCTACATGAACTCAAATGAAAAGAAAAAAAAAGGAAGAACAAGAACCTGAACTTGAATCAAATAAGCTAAAGTGCAAGGAATTCTAATTTGGGCAATTTGAGTATAAACAAATACTGTCAGTTTGACGCAGGAGACTCAAACAAATGTAGAAGACATTGATTTGGACTTGATCTAAACTTGAAGGAATGATGACTAGAGATTGTAATTTGGGATGATCCCAAAGAACTCAAACAATTTCAACAAGGGACTGTGCTTTAAGTGAATGAACATACAATCAAATGCAATTCAATAGCAAGCCACAATATTTGATCAATCATACACAAACATAAAAGACCCATCGTCTACTAGTAGTAGAAGACATGTAAAAGACCCGCTACATGTTCAAGATGTCATCCACAAGCAAACCTGAAGGAGTTCTAAATATGCTTACAGTCAGTAGCATAGAGTTTCCTACAAATGAACATTGTGATGTGTATGATGAATGTGAACATTCACAAATGAACGAAGAGGAGTCCTCATTCATATAGAAGCCCACTTATGGGTGATGACAATTAATGTGTAGTGGATGCTAAATCATCCATGCAGTCAATAACCACTCAGCATCAGTCAAATACATCTGTCTTCTACAAGCAAGAATAAAAGATCTACAGTGCATACAATCTCTCTACTGACATAGATGTATGTACAACGTGCCACCCCTGTGTAGATACATAAAGACTACAGTAAATGCAGTATCCTGTAGTCAACTTCAGTCTAAAGATGAATACATCTACCTCGGACAGTAATGGACGTATTGTAAAGATCAAAATCACAGCATAATGCATAAATAATACAAGCTCCTACGAGCTTCTACAACCTAAGGCAGGAGATTAGGTAGTGTACTACGATCCACCTGCAGAAAGCGACAAGTAGTGCACGACAATCCACCTGTACGAAGCAGCGAATAACTCTATTCAATTGAACATGTGTTTCTTTTTTGGTCTTAATTTGTAGTTGAGGTGTTTTTTTAGATGACTATTAAATCATCTTTTGATCAAAATTTTATATTTATTATTTTCAACAAAAGTGGCAAATAGTTGTCTAAATTAGAAATTTAATGCAAATTTGAATTTGGTTGTATGATTTATGCACATATATTTATACCGTTGATCATAAAGTGTCCTGTATCAATCACCCCTGTACATTTATTCAAATTATTAATAGCTAAACTTTATGGAAAACATTGTATTCTTTCAACCTGAGTTTGAAATAAATGCCAAATTTGATTGTATGACCAACTGAATTCACCCCTTATGTGTTCAATTGCTTGTAGTTCCCGTATTAAGTAGTCCTAAAGTTCGAAAGGCTGGAGATTTTCATCCTTCAGGGTTGCTTGAAGTTCTAGAAATCAAGGGTGTACCGTCGCACGTGCACTGTAATTTGTATACACATAGGTACACTAAGGGGGAAAATATAATCCAAACCCGTATGGGCCCCGACGAGCGTGTTATTGGTACACACGTGACGTTTAGGGATGCTGCGTGGGTTAACAAGTGAATTCAGGTTCTAAACCGATCCTTCTATACGGGTCAATAGAAGTCGACAGGGTTCGAACCATTAAACAAATATAAAGTTGTGGCGACCGGTATATTTGCTTTAAAACATTCATATTAGGCCTTCAAGGCCTACAACAATACGAATTCACTATCAAGGGCATAAAGCCTACAAAACCCGATCCTCTGTCGACAGTCCGACAGAGTTGACAATGTTCAATCTATAAAGAGAAATGACCCCAAACACCCCGATGATGGCCGTGTTGAATGTATATCTCAACCGGAGGGGTTCCCAAATATTTTCAAATGTCTCCCAAATATCCAAAGTTCATAGCTCCACCTAAAATACTCATTCAAAAACCAAAATTCCAAAAATCATCAAAGTCCAAAAATATTTAAAAATTAAAATAAATCCATCAAAAACTTAAAGCAAAATCCATCCACCCTCCGCATCAGTTTGCCGGGGCGGACAAATTAAAGTTTACTTCAGCTCACAAAGAGCTAAATGCCTAGTCAAAAATATTACTAGGATCCATTCTCAAACAATCTCTTGCCAGTAAAGACGTGGTACATGTCCTCTAACCGACAGTTTCGCCGCCAAATGGCACTGCAGGTAAATGGTTATGACCCGGGGCCCTCTGAACCGAGTGATTTTGCCGCCAAATGGCACCACAAATAACTGTTATGGCCAGAGTCAATACGCTCCTTAGTGGCGTTAAATCCTTGATATATGAATTAATAGGATATAATTGATAGGGCACAAAGCCCTCTGTTAGCTAAGGTGGATTCAAATTTGTCCCCTTAGACAAATACCCACCCCAAGTCTACAAGGTACCCTTGGAGGAAGCAACCAATGGCTGCCGACAAGGATCTTTCTGTCAGGTTGGGTCGACTACCTCCTCTGACTAAGTAGACCAGGGACCATGATGGCCCAGGACGACGGAACCATGTGATCTTGATCGAGTCTATCATCCATTCCCCCACCATCCGCTTTAAGTTTCAGATGGTGAAAATTCCAGTTTTAAATATCAAATCTCTCAACCCAAATTCTAAACATATGAACCTTCAAATTCTCAAACATCTAAATCTTCAGATTTCCAAAATTCCATACCCATTGCTGCTACTATATGCCAGATAACACATATATTCTACGTATCTGATTGACGACTAGCTTTAATCGAAAGTTCTCTCTCGTGATCGGGAGAGGTAATTAACTATAAGGGCTTGCGCCTATAGGAAACCAGATCTCAGATCATAAAGTCCTCACAAAATGAGGGTGAAATCTCTGGGTAGTGTCTTATCTACAAACCCATCTGCCTTCCAAAATTTACCCCGAAACTAATCAGTTAAAACTCCCTCGCCGAATAAAAAGAACAGCGGCGGGGAGGCCAGGGCCGAATTTTCAGAGCCCACAAGTATAAGGTTGTTTGACGCCTCGCTAAAATAGCTAGTTGTGTTAAAAAAGGTAATTACAAATAATGCTTTTCCAGCTTGATCTTTATCTCTCGCTCCACATATAATGATTTTCAACGGGTATACGAACTAATTCTTCATAATTACTAGCAGAGAAACCTATTCTTTTCACTCTTATTAATATGCCAATGTAGTTACTTTTGTTAACCTAAGATAATATTTCATCAAATAAGAATACTATTCTGCTTACTATTATTTGTTAAAATAAATTTTTTTTTTGTGAAAATCAAGAGAATCTATCATTTCATTGTAGATAAAAATATTGATCTTTGTGGATAAAGTTTGGTTAATTCTTTTATGAAAAGTTTATTCAATTAATAAAAAAATAAAGATTTGTCAATTTTTAAAAATTATTTGTTAATTTTTATTTATTATAAGCTTTTCTGATGAGAATTTAATCTATAAAATTAACAGAATTTTTTTATCAAGCTAATTTTATTGCACAAAATAAGTGGGTACGTTTGTAAAAAAGAAAATTTGTAGTGGTTGTGGTATACCATTAAAAAGCAAGCAGATGCGTCTCTCCACGAACCAATCAATCAAACTGCTGTTGACCAGTCCCATCGACAATAGTGTCTTCAATCGCCAAATGACGCATTGCTTCATTACTGTAACCCATTTCAACAAATCAAGTTTATAAATACTTTAGAAGTATAACAAAAGAAACTTACACTCCGGTCTTCAAAAAATTTCTTGAAATCTCATTCATCTTGAGTGTTTGGCTTGCCTCAAGACAACCCAACGGACAAACAAACCGTCAGTTGCTCAATTGAATCCCTAGTCGGTCCCCCCCCCCCCCACGAACTTTTATTCTATCCAGTGAACGTACGCAGAGGAAGGTACGGTTTTAGGCAAAAAAGCGCCTGTACCGAGTTTTTTCAAAAAACTCGGTACAGGCATTTTTTTGCCTAAAACCGAACCTTCCTCTGCGTACGTTCACTGGATAGAATAAAAGTTCCCCCCCACACACGCTCGAGTCTTTGATCCCTCCTTTCGCGCGTGGATTGCGTCAGCCGAATCTCAGCCCACCTGCTCCAAGTGATTGCACACCTCCGTCTCTTCCAGATTTCACACGACCGAAACCCTAGACACGAATTCCTCGCGTGTCCAACTAGTCGTTCGCCTCTAACTGTACTCTCCAATGCTCCTGCAGATATGAAACGCCAAGCACCTGCCAGTGAAATAACAAAAAATGATTAGCGCCATAATAATTAATAATTAATAAAATAATTATCAATAATAAAATAATAAGTTGCAATGGAGAGAAAAGAAAATTACTGGAACTGAAAAGAAGCTGCCAACCAAAAAGAATTAAGCTACACTAAATTACTCTACTAAAATAGAAAAAGAATAGATTACTGTAGCATAAACATGAGTGTCAAGCTTGTGAGCAACTGGAAATTAAAGTCTAGTGTTAAGTTAGCAAACAACTGTAGACTAAAAGACCTACAGGCTACAATCCAACCTACCCAAAATAATTTATTATGATATTTCCTAAGGCAAGCATTAAGCCCTATAACCAAACCCTTGGCATCCTAGTTTATGGTACTAGATTGTAAGACCCACTATTTGATCACTTGAAGTAATATGTCTCACACTTTAGAGAATCTATAAATAAAATGCAATGTCCCTAAAATCTCAACCAAATCAAAACTACCGGGCATCCTAATCTATAGGGTTAGGTGGTAAGCCCGATCTGTTAAGGAATGAAATGTATCCTCCCTACAATCCAAATAAATAATTACGTAATTTCTAAGGAAGTCATAAGAACTATCTAAAATTAAAAAAGTCGGACAGCCTAGATGTAGAGCTAGGTTATAAGATTCATCTTTGAGCAACTCATAAGTAGAGCCATAAGTCTCACTCTAAATTAAACATACAGACAACTTATAAGGGAGTCGTAAGACCTGTCAACTAAATTCGAAATAATTGGCAGTTTAGCCTTTAAGATTAAATTGTAAGACCCACCATTGGGTTACTTCTCTAAGGAAGTAGTAAGACCCGTTCTACCCAAATAACTAGGCAACTTCTAATATGAGTCATGAGATTTATTATTTTGGGAAATTTCTAAATGAAATATCAAACCCTCGAACAAAAATTAATGTGGATCTTAATTTAAAGTATTAGATTATAAGACCCACTTTTAGACAACTTTCAAAGAGAAGCTGTACGCACACTCAAATAATTAAACCCTCAGGCAGCCTTGCTGTAGAACTAGGTTATAAGATCTGCAAACGAGCAACTCCTAAATTAAGCCGTAAGACCTACTCCAAATTAAACTTACATGCAACTTCTAATGAGTCGTAAGACTTGTCAACCAGAACAACTGGCAGCTTAGCTTATAGGGCTAGATTGTAAGATCCGCTAATGGGCAACTTCTAAGTGAAGTTGTAAAATCCACACGTTAGGAAAATCTCTAAATAAATTGCAAGATCCTAAAATCCAAAAAAACAAAATTAATGGTCAGCCTTGCTGTAGAGCTTGGTTATAAGACTCACCAATGGGTTACTTCTAATAGGAGCTATTAGTCCCTCCTTACGGGTTACTTTCAATGAAAGCTATAAGTCCCGACCCAAATTAAAACACCCGGGCTACTTCCAATAGAAGTCGTAAGGGTTTCTTCATTTCAAACTTTTGGATAACTTCTAAATGAAGTCATAAATCTAAACCAAACCAACTATTGAGTATTCTAATAGATGTAAATTCCAAAACCCGATGAAAACTAAAACTCAATTGTAACCACCTCAGTCTACTCGGGTCTTTGAGAGGAGGCAACCCATGGCTGCTAGTTAGATTCCCTGGACACTATGGTCAATGATTGTTAGTATTGGTGGACTGTAACCTACAGTATACCCGGGATGACGGAACCATGGGATCTTGATCGGGTTTATGTCCATTTTTCCTCACAGTTGAGACTAAAACATCTAAAATTTATTTATCATTGATTGAGAGTTCTCTCTTACGTGTTAAGAGGAGTAATTAACTATGAGTGCTTGCGCTCATGGGAAGTAAGGACACATATAATTAAACCCCGACATTATCCTTAGGAAAAATCTGATTAACTACAATCTGACTTAAAGAAGATGAAATCCTATGTCTGTAAAGCGAGATTCGTGCCGACCGTTTTTCTTGAGCCAACATTTATATATTTTATTTTAGTTCTGTTGACAATGAAGGATCGATCGAATCAGAACGGGCTGATTGGAGAAGGCGATGGTTGTAGGTGGTCGGGCTCAAGTGGATGAGGGATCGAAAGATAAGCTGGGGTTCGAGTCTTCTGTATGTGCCAGAGAGACGAGCAATTCAGAGTCGAGGGAGCAGATGCGAGTCAGGCTCGGGACCAAAAGCTAGCCCAGGGCCTGGTCGAGGGAGGAAGTAGCGGAAGGGAAAGTTGAGCAGGAGAGTAGGTCGGCTTCGGCTCAGCGTCTGACTTAGGGAGACAAGAGGGAGATCGTGGCGCTCCTGCGTGCAATTGAACAGAGAGAGCAGCGAGTGCTTGAATGTCGAATGGCTTTGCGTCTGCTCCTGCGTGTTGTATATAGGAAACGAGAGGAAGTTTCATTCGGTTGGGTCGTGTGTCATCACGTCGTTTGGTTGAACGTGCTTGAGGCGGGGTCAGGTTGTCAACACCTGACAGGGATTAATATTAGATCCCTTCTGCTTTTTATTAAAGTTTTTTGTTCTAATTTAAGGCCAAAATTTGAGTCTTGCAAATAAATTTGGAACATTTAATAATCACATTTTTTGCAATTTGCTTGACATCTTGAATAAATTGTTAGTTGCATTTGCATCAACAGATTCGTAACTTTCAAGCTATCATTTAACATTTATCGTGGCTCTTGCGGTGCTAAGCGGGGAGTTTGAAAATTTACCTGGAATTGTTGAAACAATTGAGCAAAGAGTATAAGAAAAAAAAAAAAAAAATTTGTTTTAAGCCGAATCTTAGTTTTAAAATTGTATTGTGGAAATTTGATGAATTGACACTTCAAGTACAAACCCGTAGGTTAGAATCTTGAGTGGATTGGCGTAGTGAAGACAAAAATGTAGATGACCCTATTATTCATTATTGTCTTTGTGGACAACCGTAGAATTACTGACATGATCTTAGGATAGGATGTGGTGATCATCACATGCACTTACAACAGGATTGAAATCTTACCGATCATAAGGAATGCTGCCCACAGTGATGGAAGTGAGGCGACTAAGAAAATCAAGATTGCTAAGGTAAAACTAGTGAAGTTTTCTAAAACATTTTTGCAGGGATTTCTATATGAATATCTATAATAGTTAAAACAAAGGAAGACACAGACAGTCGTTCAGGGGTATTTCCCTTCATATCGTAATAAGAAATTTTAAGAAGTACAAATATTGTTTATTTTAGATTTAAGTCATGATAGTTGATGTTATATTGTGAATTGTCAATTCTATTTTAGCCTGATCCACCATATTCAGGAAGTTTACTTAGATGAATTGCTTTGATTCTTAATGCTAGTGATTATCTTTTCTATTTTCCCTTTCGTTGGTTTTGATTATCAATGCTCGTTACCAGGCTTCATTCATTAATAGGCTTGTTCAAGGCTCTAATACGAAATAGCCAACGGTGCCAATACAAAAAGTTGCTTCGGAGACATTGCCTGAATCCGGTTATTAATAAGAACAAAGCAATTTGTGATGGATCCGAATTGGAGGTTTGAGTTTTTAGATATGTTTTTTCAAGCATGTATGTACTCAGTTCCTACTTAGCAGAATTACTTATTGTGAGTGATATTTATCCAGTTTTTGTAAATGAAATAAGGATCAGCTTTCCATCAATCTAAAATTTGTTTTCATCATTCTAAGATTAGTCTCTTCCTACTAAAGTTACCGTTTTTATCATTTCCGATATGCTCATTACTACCTTGTACCAAGGTTTAAAATTGCGTATTCGGGTATTGAGGCGTTTTTCGTTCGTGAGGCGAGGCGTAAGCCTCAAGGCGATTTGAGGCGTAAGCCTCAAAATCAAAAAATTGCGTAAACATAAAATAATAAATTTTTTATATACTAATGAGTAAATAATATATAAAACATAAAAATGCACAAGATAAATAGCAATGACATTAACATATCACATAAGAAGTTAAGAACTCACTAGTCATCAGCATTATCATCACTTATCACTCATCAGTCATCACTAAGGGGGTCTTCATTTGAATCATCATTATGATGAGCTGCTCTCTCCTCTTCCCCTTCTCCTATAGAGTCCAATATCTCCCAATCAGCTTCTTCTTCCTCATTATTAGTTATCTTCCTCTTCCCTAAATATTTTTGAATAATATCATAATGAATAATAGTGTAATACATTAATAAAAGTCTAAGAAAAGAAAACTATATTATTTATATACCTTTTTTGATTTGTTCTTGAGTTGTTGTGGATGTGGATGCTTTAAGACCATCAAAGAAATCAACATTTAAATCTTCATCTTGTAATTCAGACGGCATCACTTCAACTTCATCATCTACAAACCACTCATCATCAGATGCCACATCATCGCAAAGCAAAGGATCTTCATCATCCATTAATCCTTTTTTCTTCAAATTTCTATCTTTGAGTCTCCTATTGTACATAATGTACACCAGTGAGTTCATCCTCAATGTCGACAAGCGATTTCTCCTCTTTGTATGTACTTGGTTGTAGGTACTCCAATTTCTTTCACAGCCAGATGAAGAGCATGTCAAGCCCAAAACTTTCACAGCAAAACGCTGTAATTCTGGAGTCCCATCACCAAATTGAATCCACCACTCAACTGAAGATCGTTTGGTAATTGTATCTTTTGCTTGTTGTAATCCAAAAAAACCCTCTTTGTTCCTAAAAGGTACCAATTGCAAGTCAGCATTTGATCTTTCAGTTGCATCACTTATTAGACGATCCATGCAATGATATAATCCCAACTTTATTTCAGGGTTTGTAGACTTGTTCTCTGCATATTGATACTGAGGGTTTAGGTAGTAGCCAGCGGCATGCAAGTGTCGGTGCAGCTGTAGTTCCCACCTATCATCAATAATATTCCAAATTTCCCTAAAGCTTCCCTCACTGCCTCCTAAGTTGGAGGCAATCATCTCTTTGGCTTCATCCATAGCATTGTAGATGAAACCCATTGCAGGCTTCTTCTCAGCATCCACCATCCTTAAAACATGAACCAAAGGTCTAGTAGTTGTAATTGCATATAAGACACTTTGCCAAAATCTGTCATTTAAAACAATCTTTCTAATCTCTTTTCCCTCAGCCTTCTTTGCCCAAGCACAACTCAACCACTGTGTAGATGTGAACATAGCCTCTAAAGGTTGTCTGGCATCCAGCATGCTCTCTAAGGTCAAGTATGCGGTGGCAAATCTTGTTGCGGCTGGCCTTAGAATTTCTTTCTTCGAAAACTTTCTCATAAGAGCTAGAACCCAAGAGTGGTTGTAAATAAACTTGGTTATTTTTTTGGCTTTAGTGAGTGCATTTTTATGTTGAGGTAGATCCCCAAGCTTCTCAAGAATCAGATCTATGCAATGTGCAGCACATGGAGTCCAATACAAATGTTTCCTCTTCTCCATAAGTTTATTACCTGCAGCCTTATAAGAACTTGCATTATCCGTCACAATTTGTACAACCAAATGTTCTCCAACCTCATCAACAATGCTATCTAATAATCTAAATATGAACTCAGCATCTTTGACCTGGTCAGATGCTTCAATTGACCTTAAAAACACAGTACCATAAGGATTATTAATGAGGATGTTGATCAGACTTCTATGTTTGATATCAGACCACCCATCTGACATAATTGTTACTCCTGTTTGGGCCCAAGTCTTCTTAATTTCTTCAATGGTTTTATCAGTGCTTTCCAACTCCTCCTTCAAAATCCATGTTCTTAAATCATACATGGTTGGAGGTTTGAACCCTCTCCCAAATGCTCCAACTGAACGAATCATGTTGTAATAAGCAGGTGATGTTGCTACATTAAATGGAATAGCATTTTCGTAGAAAAATCTGCCTATATCCTTACACACTCTTCTTCGCGCCTCTCTTGCATTTTCTGGAGCCATCTTCTGTGTAGTAGAAGGCCTATCCTCTGATGTGTCAACCATGTAATGATCCATAGGCCCTCTAGCACCCCTAGATGAAATGGGCTTCATAGAAGAAGATGAATCCCTAACGCTGCGCTCACTCCCGTAGTAAGATCCAGCATCAACTCTATCTTCAAATTGCTTCTGTGCAAGATGTTTTGATGTGGTAGACTTATTCATGTATGACTTTATCTCATCCCTTACAGCATCAGGAACTTTGGAGCATGGAGCAACATTCTTGTGAGAGCCTGAAAGGTGTTCCTTCATCCTAGTCACACCACCTTTCACAACTTTATCACAGTAATTGCATTTCAGATAGACATATGTTTTATCACTTCCTCCTACATCCACCTGAGTGCTATATTTCCATGCTGGATCTTTTCTATGACCTGATGCAGCCTTATCCTTATTTTTGACCATCCTGATTGAGAGAAATAGGAAACAAACGAGTTCTTACTAATCTTTTATATGACCTGATGCAGGTCGGAGGAGACAGCAGCCTCGGAGGCTCAGACTAAAGCGTACGCTGGTCGAACGGAGAAGACAGCAACCCAACTCGCAGTCTCGCAGTAGATGAAACCTCCAAGCAAATAAGTTTAGGGTTTAATATGCGTCCTGGATGTGTTCAGTATTATCTACGTGAACATTGCGTGTTTTGGAGCAGAGTAATTTTGAGTACTGGAAGTGTTAATTATTTTATTATGCGTACGTTATGCGTATTCTATGCGTTATATATGGGTACACTATGCGTTTACTGTGCGTCTTTTATGCGTGCTCTCTGCGTCAACATTGCGTATTTTTTAAAATATAAAAATACAAAAAAAAAAGAACATTTAATGACTATGTACAATATAAAAAATATAAGAACAAATTAAAAGAACATTTATAATAAATACAATTTTACAAGAGAACCTAATGTACATCTTCAACAAGACAACAACATCAACTTCCCTACAGGAATTATGATTGATGTATTGTCCAATATAAATCATCTTGACAACCAAGCCTTCCCTTCATCACTGCGATACTTATCCTCCTCCCATGTTCATGATGCCAATAACTTGTTAACATAAACCTGATCACGATAGAGATGTTTATGTTTACAAGATATTGGCATCAATTTCATGGGAGGAGCATAAGTATCGTAGTAATGAATGGAAGGCTTGGTTGTCAAAGATGATTTATATTGGACAATAAAATCAATCATTCTATTAAAGATATTAAACCAAAATAATTACAAGAGAAGTAATGCAGGCATAACAGAAGGTAAGGCGTAATAAAATCAAACCTTCTGTCAAGCCTGCATTGCTTCTGTTTGAAAAAACCATGCGTTACCATAAGGCAAGTGTTCCCGCATTTTATAGTGAAAAATGTAATGTTGAGCAATAGTAAGTAATAAAGGCTCATAAAAAATCAACCTACCCTCTTATCCTCCCAACCATATCTGTCTAAAGGCTCGTAAAATTTTAAATAGAATTTTATAAATAAATTTTACTGCATATGTGTGCGTGTGTAATGCGTGCGTTATGCGTACGCTATGCGTTCGTTGTGCGTCATTTATGCGTTCGTTATGAGTTCGTTGTGCGTACTATGCTTAATGTATGCGTATTATCATTTAATATGGAATTTTTTTACTCTAAGCAATGTAAATAACATTTATACACAGATAAAACATTTATACACAGAATCAGATTGAAAAATATTAATACACAGAAACATTTATACACAGAAACATTTATACACAAAAACATTAATACACATAATTGAAAGATATATTCTTTAGTGGTTACATCATGAGTTACACTTGTCTTCAAATGGTCTCGCATTATATAATAGAAATATGAATGTTGAGCAATAGTAAGTAATAAAGGCTCATAAAAAATCAACCTACCCTCTTATCCTCCCAACCATATCTGTCTAAAGGCTCGTAAAGTTTTAAATAGAATTTTATAAATAAATTTTACTGCATATGTGTGCGTGTGTAATGCGTGCGTTATGCGTACTCTATGCGTTCGTTGTGCGTCATTTATGCGTTCGTTATGAGTTCGTTGTGCGTACTATGCTTAATGTATGCGTATTATCATTTAATATGGAATTTTTTACTAAAAGCAATGTAAATAACATTTATACACAGATAAAACATTTATACACAGAATCAGAATGAAAAATATTAATACACAGAAACATTTATACACAGAAACATTTATACACAGAAACATTTATACACAAAAACATTAATACACAGAATTGAAAGATATATTCTTTAGTGGTTACATCATGAGTTACACTTGTCTTCAAATGGTCTCGCATTATATAATAGAAATATGAATGTTGAGCAATAGTAAGTAATAAAGGCTCATAAAAAATCAACCTACCCTCTTATCCTCCCAACCATATCTGTCTAAAGGCTCGTAAAATTTTAAATAGAATTTTATAAATAAATTTTACTGCATATGTGTGCGTGTGTAATGCGTGCGTTATGCGTACTCTATGCGTTCGTTGTGCGTCATTTGTGAGTTCGTTATGAGTTCGTTGTGCGTACTATGCTTAATGTATGCGTATTATCATTTAGTATGGAATTTTTTACTCAAAGCAATGTAAATAACATTTATACACAGATAAACATTTATACACAGAATCAGAATGAAAAATATTAATACACAGAAACATTTATACACAGAAACATTTATACACAGAAACATTTATACACAATGAAAAACTGTTATTTTGGCAACGCTTTACAAAATATTTCATATGCAAGTTCTGCCCTATACTTTGGCATGTCTCCTTGCCAATTTGTACTATCAGTCCAATCAGTGTTGCCTTCAAGACATATTCTTTCCATATATTTACAGACATACATTCCACAATCAAAAGAGTTCTCCTGTTTTGGTATAACTTTAATGGTAGAAAGCTTCCATTTTCTGATATCACTATCAAACGCTCCTTTCGTGTCAGAATATAGGGCTTTAAGCTGAAATATATGTTGAGGAAGGATTAGTTCAGTAATTTTTTTAAAAATTTAAGAGTTCAAATGATGAAGACTAACACTTACGATTTTTGGAACAACAAGCCTATGCTCTTTGACGCGGCGGTCCAATGAGTCATAAAATTTCCACTTGTGTTCTTTCAGCAAACCAACCAGAAGGGTAATGTGATCAGAATCAATGATTGGTTGTAATAAAATGTTGTTTGAAGTAACAGAAAGCTCGGTTATATGACTGACTTGCAATTTGGACATTTTTTCCCTTTGTTATTCTGCAAGTGCAAATAGTAAATGTAAGAACTTAGAATGGAATAATGGATACTAAGTTACTAATCCAATAGTTAAACTGATAAATTGAATACTAATTTACTAACCCAATAGACTGGAGAGATGTATAGAAATTTATGGTACTTGTCTGGCATAAGGTTACACTTCTCATTTAAGAGATAGGTAAAAATATCTAAATGTTCATTGCCTAACCAACTGTCGCTTAATAACTCATCAATATCAGATCTGGAAATAAGAATGTTAAGCACAAACAAGATACTATCATCCCTGCAAAAAAAAAAAAAAAAAACATTAAATACGCACATCACAAGCATAACACACGCATATCATACGCACATCACAAGCATACCACACGCATATTATACGCATACCACGCATATCATACGCATACAGATCTGCAAACAAAAATGAAGTTGCAATTTTTTACCTTTTAGAG
Source organism: Dendrobium huoshanense (assembly GCA_016618105.1). NCBI lineage: Eukaryota > Viridiplantae > Streptophyta > Magnoliopsida > Asparagales > Orchidaceae > Dendrobium > Dendrobium huoshanense. The sequence goes on along the minus strand of CM028358.1, from coordinate 71,719,908 downwards.
AACTTCTTCAAACATTCTAGCACAAAATTTCTCTTCTCAGAAGTCAAACACAAAAGACCTCTGTAATTTTCTATTTCAACTGCATGAACATAAGTTACAGGTTTTATTTGAATGTTATCTACAGGTATTGGTTCATTTGGATTTGTATATTGAACAATTTGCATTTCTGCTGGGATTGGATCTTTTGGTGGGATTGGATCTTTTGGTGGGATATCTGATCTCTGCCTCTTATTGGAAGATGAAGAGTAGGCTGAGTAGCTAGCAGATCTTTTCTGAGGAACTTCTTTGCTCTGGTCAATGAAATTATTGAGCTTGACCTCAATAACTCCAACTCTCTCAGTAAGATCTTCAAACTTTGTGCTCAGTCTGTCTTCAAATTCTCGAAAAAGTTTTGTACATGTTTCTTGGCAGGATTTCATTAATGTTTCTTGTATAGACTGAAGTGCTTCAGCAGAAAAACTTAAATGTGGTTGCTGAGGAGATTGGTGGGGGTCTTGCTGAGGAGGTGGGGTATGATGGGGAGATTGGTGGGGGTCTTGCTGAGGAGGTGGGGCATGATGGGGAGATTGGGGGGGGGTTGTTTTGATGGGTGGATATGTCATGAGGGGAATCAGGGGATGTAGGGCTGTCTGATGGATATTTCTCAACATTAACCATATCCATTTCAGCCTCTCCAACTGCCTGTAGGACATTACAAATCTGACTTTTCCTTATATTAGCAAATAAGTTAGTTATTACCTCTGTAGTATATACAATATCATCGGCCCATCGAAGAAAACGGGGCCTTCTGTCAGCATACATAGGAGCATGAATAGTAGTATGCTCCAGGAACCAAATCTGCATAAGATGAAAGAAATTTTAGCACTCACATTGAGCAAATAAAATTTTGAATGAATTTAGCAGTTATCACTCACAATTAGCAGAGGTACAAAACCGTTGATGTAACCTGCTGGCTTCTTATTTGAAATCTTGGAGGATGCCTTATTAAACTCTCCAACTAAAAACTCCCTAATTGAACTAGCCCAGTTTATTGACAAAAAATCATCTGGATTATTTGCTATTCTTTGAATCAACCGGGGGGTTTTGAAGTTGTTAAGTTGAAAAAGTAAATTTGAACATAAATACATGATAAAAGTTCTTAACATAGTCTCCGGGGGGTTTTTCTTGTTCAACTCCATAAAGTCATTCCTTATTTCTGTTGATGTAACTGAAGTATGTGCTAAGGAATGCCAGGATATTTCTTCTCCTTTATTTGGCAAACCAGTAAGAAGAGCCACTTCATCAGCAGTGAAAGGAATGTGTTGACCTCTTATAACAAAGCATTGTTTTGAAATGTCCCACCTTGAGATCAGCTCATAAATTAGAGGGACATTTTGCTCAAACCCAGGAAATTCCAGAAACTGTATCATCTTTAAATCTTTCAATTTGTCCTTGACTTCAGGAGTAATTTGCCGAGCAAAGTTATCACAGTTTGTTCGGAATGAAGAAACATAGCATCTATAGGTAATTGGACGAACATATATCTGAAAATTGTAAAAAGTTATAGATTAAAAATAAGTAAATGAAATACGCACAAAACACGCACAACATACGCAGACTACAAGCAACGGTCACGCACAGTGTACGCATAATACACGCATATATTACGCACATCACACGCACAGTATAGCAAACATTCAGCAAATTATATGCACGCATAAAGTACGCACAACATACACATACTATAAGTCACGATCACGCATAGTGTACGCATACTACACGCATATATTACGCACATCACACGCACAGTTCAGGGAACATAGAGTAAATTATACGCACGCATAAAGTACGAATAATATAAGCATTGAGTAAGCAATTTGAACGCATAGTGTACGCACAAAAGACGTATATCGTACGCACAGCCTACGCATATTTACTCGTTTAAAATTTGGTTAGGTTTTATGTTTTAAATTTCAACATAAATTTATCATAAACCCTGATTACACAGAAAACACGATGGCATCACAGTATCAAACATTTAAAAAGTTCGGAGAAACCATGCATACGCATAGAATAAGCATAAAATCGGAGAGCCTTGAACGCCAACGCATAGCATAACCATAAAATACGCATTACAAAACAGAAAACATAGCATTAACTTACCTTTTTCTTTGGGGGTGACGCCATCTTAGAAGAAACTGAGTGAAGAATGCTTGAAAATTGAAATTCCTCCGGGTGAATGCTTGAAAGTTCGAAAGTTTACTGTAACTTGAAAATCGAAACGTCGACTCCGGCATTCGACCTTTACAAGGGTTTAAAAGTTGATGCCACGTTGACATTTCACTAGGCGCGCCACGTCGGCAACTGGGTATAGTTTGAGACTGAAAAAAAAAATAATTTAGGTTAAGTTTTAAAAAGGCGACGCCTTAAATAAATGAGGCGAGGCGCGCCTTATGGCGCGCCTCAGTAAACTTGAGGCGTAAGCCTCATAAACTAAACTTATTGCGTAGGCTTTGAGGCTTAATTGGTCGAAATTGCGCTGAGGCGCGCCTCAAGGCGCGCCTTTCATTGCGCAATTTTAAACGTTGCCTTATACTGATCTTTTAATACTGTTATCCCCTCATAAATTTTGAAACTCAATGTTTTTGGTTCCTTGAGTTGCTATTTACTTTGGAAATATGTGATATCAATAATTGCTTAATATTGTTCACCCTTTCCCATAGCCAGCAAAACAGAACAAAAAAAAAAAAGAAGAGAGAAATCAAAATCAAATCCTTACCTGCTCACTGCCATCCCACGTCGTACGTCGCGGACATGTTTGCGACACTCCTCGCACGTCGCTCGCACGACCTCGCGACGGTTCATCGCACAACGGCCTCACGTCGTTAAATGGCTAGAGGAATGAGGCCTTCGGCCTCTTTCTTCTGCTCTTGCTCCGATGACCACTTGCCACCGACCTGGTACAAACTTAAATGGTTTAGGTCACCGGCATTTACCCCTTCATCAAGCCCGCCAAAGTTAGAAGCAAATGACAGAAGGCATACAAATCTTCTGACAAGTCAGTAAAGACAAATCAGATAACCCTTCACCAATGTCTGCATCACAAAGCACAGGGCAGAATGAATCAAACTATCAGGGCTCTAGCCAAAGTTGCAGAATGAGCACCCTGGATGATATCTACTAATGTCCCTAAAGATTGTAGACATTTTAAATATTTATTTGAGTCGACATCGCACTGCATGTCGAGATCCCCAATAAATATTTAAAATTTCATCAAGATACCACTCGATGATAGAAGAATATTGAGCATATATGGAAAGGCTATAAACTAAAGCGAGCTTGGTGACTAAAGAGAACAATTGGTGGCGATGCTATCCACCAGCATCAATCTACAAAGACAGGATATCAACCATCTATGAATACATTCAAAGATCTATGGAGAAAGAAAATTAGTGTGACATCCAAACAAGTTTTGGAGATTCACTAAATGAAAACCCTAGTATGACATTTAGAACAAATATCTAGAGATCCACAGGGTCAATCAGCATGCAACAAATGTGGCTCGCTCCGGGCGCGTACCACATTTGTTGGGGGGCATTTGTTGACCCTTTCACGTAGCCAGCAAAACAGAACAAAAAAAAAAAAAAGAGAAAAATCAAAATCAAATCCTTACATGCTCACTGCCATCCCACGTCGCACGTCGCGGACATGTTTGCGACACTCCTCGCACGTCGCTCGCATGACCTCGCGTTGTTTCATCGCATGGTGGCCTTGCGTCGTTAAATGGCCAGAGGAATGAGGCCTTCGACCTCTTTCTTCTGCTCCCGCTCAGCTCTTTCCCCTCCGAGCTTGCTCCCTCTCTCTTACGTTCTCGCCTCCTCCTTCGTAGCTCACGACTTCGCTCTGTCGACTTTCCCTTCTAGTAGGATCGAAAATTACGACATTTTGATCGAAGTCGAGAGCAGGAGCTCGCCGACTGTGAAAGTTAACTTCCTCCCGTTCGCACGCCTCTCTGACCCCATCACTGCCGTTCGACTTCGTTCTCCTTTAATATCGGAAGTTACACCATTTTGATCGGAGAAAGGAACGGGAGCTCGATAGTTATGAAGGTAACTTTGTCCCTCTCACGCGCATCTTTGGCCAAATCCCTTGAATCCGCCGAACATAGGGATTGTTTATTATTATTTATATATATATACAATATATGAATATAACTCTAATTATGATTATATTAATTAAATATAATTAATTAAATTTATTATTTTTAATTAATCAAATTTAGAAATTAATTGTTATTAATTATTGTTAATTAATTACATCTTATTAAAATTAATTAATATTAAGTTATAATTAATTTTAAATTAATTGTAACTTATTATCTTAATTAATTTTAATAATTTTAATTAATAAAAATGATTAATTAAGAAAAATTGTTTAATTAATTAAAATTAATTGATTTTAATTATAAGTAATGAAATGTGCCTCCCTCTCCTTGCCTCGGTCTTCGTGCCCTCCAGCGCCGGTCCACTAGCCCGACGGTCTCCAAGGTATAAATCTCTAAACTCAGATTTCTGTCATCGACGTTTGCGGCGAGCTGACAAACCCCCCACGTACTCACGCAGTGTTGTAGGGAGAGAAATCAGCGCGACGCTCGCAATGACCCAAAATCCTTCTTCAATGCTTGCAACGGGTCGGCAAACCCCCTACGCGCTCACGTAGCGTTGTAGGGAGGGAAACTGATGCAGTGCTTGCGGAGAGATGGTTAATCCCCGGAGTGCTCACGTAGCGTGAGGGGGATAAAATAATAAACAACAAAACAAAAATACTCTTAAACGCTCACGTAGCGGACGAAGATAAAAAAAATATGCGACCGCGATGTCATTTTTGACACCTACCTGAAGCAATCACGTAGCGTCGATGGGAAGGTTGCCTCTTGGTTTTTCCCCTAAATGGGGGAGACGCCGGAAGGCTGCCGAAATTCAGATTGAAGACACTGTGGACTTGAGCAGCATTTGGGCCTACATGTGAACAAATTTTGGACAGACAAGGACTTGCTTTGGACTTAAATAAACTTGAACTCAAATAAATTTGAAATCATAATACTTGAAATTGATTGAACTCATGCGAACTACGAAAGACTTGAGACAAAACACAAGGGACCTGAACAAGATTTGAAGAACTGGAACTTGGATCACTTGTACTCACATTCAAGCAAATGCAATCAAACCTAACAACGACAATCAACAAGCATGAAGAAATGAATGAAAGCAACCGAGTTATCATACACTTAGTGCCGATATACAAATAACCATGAGCTCTTGTAGGGAGGATATCACAACATTCTCGTAACCAAAATCGAGATACAAGCAAGTACGTTACAAGACCTCAATGCATGCAAATAAAGAATGTATTGGACTTCTACGACAATCCCTACATTGCATGTTGATTGAAGAAGGCGACGTTGGAGATCAAAAGTGGAGGATTCGTCCTTACAAATAAATGCGATCAACAAACCACCTGAGATTGGTGAAAGGTGGATGTGATGCAAGAACAATGGGTCTTCTACAAACATTTTCAGGAGGTCGTAGTGGATACAACGGTCCCTTGCAAATGAATACTTGTGGATAACAACAGTGGGTATATCGTAAGCACAACGAACCACTGTGGACACAAGTATATATATCACATACGACAACGGTGACCAAGATCTACGAGTATGTCAGGTAAGAAGTTGTTGACCTCTGTAAAAGAAACCAAAGGAGAAAGAGAGAGAGACCGGTGGATCCACGAATATTGCCAGAAATCCCGTAAAAGGACTGTAGTTCGGTGCCGTTAGCGTCTCCTCGCGGGATTCCCGTTTGAAGCTCTCTATCGCTGCCCTGTTCTCATCGTTAAATACCGAACGAAGGAAGCCTTCGGGACAGCACTCCACACAAGCGAAAGCTCTCTGTCGAACCCTCTCCTCTATTCGACCCATCCCACTCTATGCTTCCCGAATTCCTCCCGAACTCCTCCTCCGACCTCACCCAGGCGAACTCGCCTCCTCCCGTCGAGCCCGATCCCGACATCAAGAGAGAGAGAGAGAGAGAGAGAGAGAGAGAGAGAGAGAGAGAGAGAGAGAGAGAGAGAGAGAGAGAGAGAGAGACCCTACCTTGCTCCAGCCGAAGTCCCTCCACTGATCTCCCCTTCTTGTTAAATCGGAAGTTACGACCTTTTGAACTGAAGCAAGAACAGGAGCCACTTCCTGTGAAGGTAACTTTCTCCCTTCCGAGCGCTTGTTCGGCCAAATCCCGTGAATCTACTGAAGTAAAAGATTTGGGGTAAAAATTTATATAATATAATTATAATTATAATTATATTAATTAATTTTAATTATTATTTTTAATTAGTTATATTATAAATCTAATTATTATTAATTATTGTTAATTAATTATTATTTATTGAAATTAATTAATGAGTTATAATTAATGTTAAATTAATTATAACTTATCATTTTAATTAATTTTAATGAGTTTTAGTTAATTATTTTAATTAGTTATAATTATTTATATATGACTAATTAAAAATAATTATTTAATTAATTAATACTAATATATATATATATATATATATATATATATATATATATATATATATATATATATATATGTATAATATTAAAAAAGAAGAAGAAAGTGCTCCCCCTTCCCTCTCCTTCCTCGGCGTTCGTGTCGGACCGGCAAACCACCTAAACACGCCTTTAGTGTGCGTGGTAGGAGGGAACCCGGTGCGACACCTACGACGAGGTAGGCGAGTGACCCCTCGATGCACGTGTCAACCACGACAACCCCACTGAGGTATGAATCTTCTAAACTCAAAACCCTGCTTCAATGTTCGTGGCGAACCGGAAAACCGGCCCAAGCACGCCTTTAGTGCGCGTGGTGGGATGGGACCCCGGTGCGGCACCTACGGCGAGGCGGGTTCGCTCATAAGTACTTCCGAGCGGGGGGAAATAAAAAAATTGCTTTTTTTTTTTAAAAAAAATGCTTTTTAAAAACCCCAAGCACGCCTTTAGTGCGCATGGTGGGAGAGAAAAAACAAATACAACCGCCGCGGTGTCTCACCAACACTAATCGTGCACGTCTTTAGTGACGTGGCGGGTAGGCGGCCTCTTGGTTTTTCTCCTAAAAGGGGGAGACGCTGGGAGGTTGCCGAAATTTTGTCTGAAATATAGACAAGGACTTGGAACATGAACAGTTGAACTCAAGAGGACAAGGACTTAGAACAAGCAATGGACTTTATTTGGGACTCAAATGAACTTAAACTTGGGCATAATTTAAGACAAAATCAAAACTTAATCAAGTGATATTTTAAGGAATGAGAACTTGATTGAACTCAAATACAAAGAGCATTGATTTGAGATTGTAGTTTTGAACAACTACAAGAGGACTTAAATGTGAACTTGGACTCAAATTTGAACTTGATTTAACATCAAGTGAACCGGATTGAACAAAAGACATTAAGAACTTGAGTTTGCCATTTGAATTCAAGCAAGGACTTGAACACTCATAAAGATTTGAACAATTTGAATTTGATCAAAAACTCAATATAATTACAAGGGACATAAAACTTGAATTTGATACAAGGAATTTATGAGACTTGAATTGTATGCAGAAGAACACAAGTGGGAATTGTGGCAAATTGAGAAAACTTACAAATACCACTTATTCATAAATGATGAGGAAATTCCATACAATTGAGTTACTTAAGATAAGCAATGAATGATAATGAGATGCATTCATAGAGCTTGATTGGAATTGAACTCAAGCAAATAATTTGTTCTTTGATTACAAAGGACTTGGACCCGAATTTATAAGGGAACTACAATGAGCTTGAATCGAACTAGAACTTGAACTTTAGGAAGCTTGAGTAATCTATAAGGAGCATGAAATGATTGCAACATCCCACATGCAAGTGGAGGGACTTGGTATGCAGGCAAATATATTGGTCTCTTATAAGCTCAATGAAATTTGCACATAAGTGAATGTGGCAAGTGGGTGGCTAATACATGTGAAGCAATCAATAATGTACATAATCAACCTGATGGTCAATAATGATCTGCTTATAGACACATCGACCTCTTATGGATTATTGAAATTCGTATGTCATGAATTCAACGAATCACTAGCAAACATGAATGAGAGGGTCATAGTGAGTTTAACCCACCTACGAGTCATTCATATAAGCAAATACATCTCTCCCCCACTAGCAAAATGATTCAACATGCAATGAACGTTATAACACTCCTACGATCAGCAGTAAACCAATGTTAAGAAAATATACTAGCTCCTTATAAGCAAGAGTCCTTATATGCAAGAGTAGATAGTATATGACAAAGTGCAAATATTTACGAGGTCGCAGAAGATTCATCATATGCATTATATCACATTTACAAGTAAATGTTGGATGAAATGTAACAAATGCAAGTATCTACGGGCCACTGTAGAAGACTCGTAGTACACCAATTCTATTGTCCACGAGCAAGATACAAAGTGACTATATCAAGTACAAGTGAGAAATTAATTGTGCATACAGTAAGCTATCTACGAGCATCTATAAGTACAAATATAAGGCATGAGATTCGTTAGTGCACTAAGATCCACCTGCAGAAAGCAACAAGTAGTGCACGACAGTCTACCTGTACGAAGCAGTGAATAACTCTTTTCAGAAGCTGCTACGCCACGCCACCATATCTGCAACCCTTGTACAAGCAGACATAAGGCGTCAATAAAGTCTGAAATAAATACCCCTGCACGTGCACTATAAATTGTATACACATAGGTACACAAAAGGGGAAAGTACAATCTCAACCTGCATGGGTCTCGGCGAGCGTGTTATTGGTACACACGTGACGTCTAGGGATGCTGCGCGGGTCAATAAGTGAATTCAAGTTCGAACCCGATCCTTCTATACGGGTCAATAGAAGTCGATAGGGTTCGAACAATTAAACAAATATACGGTTGTGGCGACCGTCATATTTGTCTTAATACATTCATATTAGGCCTTCAAAGCCTAAAATTAAGAGAATTCACTCTCAAAGGCATAAATCCTACGAAACCCGATCCTCTGTCCACAGCCAAACGGAGTCGACAAGGTTCAAGCTTTAAATGAAAATGACTCCAAGCTTTAAATGAAAATGACTCCGAACACCCCGATGATGGTCGTGTTGAATGCAGATCTCAACCGGAGGGGTTCCCAAATATTTTCAAATGCCTCTCAAAAAGTCCATTTCAAATATTCCAAGCTCCACCCAAAATACCGATAAAAATTCAAAAATCCAAAACTCCACAAAAATTCCAAATTTCATATATTTAAAAATGAAATCAAACCATCAATCGCTTAAAGCAAAGTCCATCCACCCTCCGCAACAGTCTGTCGGGGTGGACAAATTCAAATAAACTCTAGCTCACAAAGAACCAAATGCCTAGTCGAAAATATTACTAGGATCCATTCTCAAACAATCTTTTGCCAGTAAGGACGTGGTACGTGTCCTCTAACCGGTAGTTTCGCCGCCAAATGACACTGCAGGTAAACGATTATGACGCGGGGCCCTCTAAACCGAGTGGTTTTGCCGCCAAATGGCACCACAAATAGCGGTTATGGCTAGAGCCAATACGCTCCTTAATGGCGTTAAATTCTTGAGATATGAATCAATAGGATGTGATCGATAGGGCACAAAGCTCTCTGTTAGCTAATGTGGATTCAAATTTGTCCCTTTAGGCAAATACCCACCCCAGGTCTACAAGGTCCCCTTGGACGAAGCAACCCATGGCTGCCGACAAGGATCCTTCTGTCAGGTTGGGTCTACTACCTCCTCTGACTAAGTAGACCAGGGACCACGATGGCCCGGGACGACGAAACCATGAGATCTTGATCGGGTCTATCATCCATTCCCCCACCATCCGCTTTAAGTGTTAGGTGGTGAAATTTCATATTTTAAATATCAAACTTTTCAATACTTTCCAAATTCCCAAATCCAAATCAAGTTCTCCAAATTCCAAACCTATTGCTGGTACTATATGCCAGATAACACGTATATTCTACGTATCTGATTGACGACTAGCCTTAATCGAAAGTTCTCTCTCGTGATCGGGAGGGGTAATTAACTATAGGGGCTTGCGCCTATAGGAAACCAGAACTCAGATCATAAAGTCCTCGCAAAATGAGGGAGAAATCTTTGGGTAGTGTCTTATCTACAAACCCATATGCCTTCCAAAATTTACCCCAGAACTTATTCAGTTAAAACTCCCTCGCCGAATAAAAAGAAAAGCGAGGGGAGGCTGGGGCCGAATTTTCGGAGCCCATAGAAGTACAAAGAGGGATCGCCCCCTGGCAGAATGGGAGAGATATTTGAACAAATTAGAATTAAACTTCCTAGTGTTCCAAAATCTCTTCTTAGTTCTATACTTAAAAAAAAATTATTCTTGTGTCCATAAGCACCGAAAAATAACAAGCATATTACACTAAAGACCTTGGAGGGAATTCTTTCCAAAGCAGTAGTCACGAACTTCAAAGAAGTTCTCCCCGGTGAATGAGAAAAGGGGAGTTAACATCAAGATAACATCAAGACCATAACGCCACCAGATCTGCAACACTTATACAAGCAGACAGGGCGTCTACAATCTACAACACATCGCCACCGGATCCACAACACTCGTACTAGCGGACACAAGGCGTGTATAAGCTCTCAAATGAAATGTTGTATACTCAAATGACAGTTGTATGTACAACTACAACTATTTCAAAGAACCTCTGCATGTGCACCATAATTTGTATACACATTGGTACACTAAAAGGGAAAATGCAATCTTGACCCGCATGGGCCCCGATGAGCGTGTTATTGGTACACACGTGACGCATAGGGATGCTGCGCGGGTCGATAAGTGAATTTAAGTTTTAACCCGATCCTTCTATACAGATCAATAGAAGTCGATAGGGTTCGAACAATCAAATAAGTATACGGTGACGGCGACCGGTATATTTGTTTTATTGCATTCATATTAGACCTTCAAGGCCTTTAACAAAGAAAATTCACAAACAAAGGCACAAAGCCTACGAGAAACCCGATCCCCTATCAAAAAATTGATTAGGTCGACAAGGTTTAGTTAATGAATGACCCCACACCCCGATGATGTCCGCGTTGATTGAAGATCTCAACCATAGGGGTTAATTTCGGGCATTTTTCAAATGTCTCCCAAAAGTCCACACAAAATCTAAACTCCACAAAGTCCAAAACTCAACAAATCCCAAATTCCAAGATATTTAAATTGGAAACCATCCATCAATCACTCAAAGCAAAATCCATCCACCATCCACAACAGTTTGTCGAGGTGGACAAATTCAAATATAACTTCAGCTCACATAGAGTTAATGCCTAGTCGAAAATATTACTATGATCCATTCTCAAACAATCTCCTTCTAGTAAGGATTTGGTACGCGTCCTCTAACCGGCGGTTTTGCCGCCAAATGGTACCGCAGGATAAACTGTTATGACCCGGGGCACTCTGAACCGAGTGGTTTTGCCGCCAAATGGCACCACACACCGGTTATGGCCAGAGCAAATACGCTCCTTATTGACATCAAATTCTTGGGATATGAATCAATAGGATATGATCGATAGGGCACAAAGCCCTCTGATAGCTAAGGTGAATTCAAATTTGTCCCCTTAGACAAACATTCAACCTAGGTCTACAAGGTACCCTTGGATGAAGCAACCCATGACTACCGACAAGGATCCTTTTATCAGGTTGGGTCGACTACCTCCTCTGACTAAGTAGACCAGGGATCACGATGGCCCGGGACGACGGAACCATGAGATCTTGATCAGGTCCATCATCCATTCCCCCACCATCCTCTTTAAGTGCAAGATGATGAATTTTCTATTTTAAATATCAAATCTTCAAACTTCCAATCTTCAATACCCAAACCCGTGCTGCTACTATATGCCAGATGTGTATTCTCTACGTATCTGATCGACGACTAGCCTTAATCGAAAGTTCTCTCTTGTTATCGGGAGGGGTAATTAACTATAGGGGCTTGCGCCTATAGGAAAGCATAACTCAGATCATAAAGTCCTCGCAAAATGAGGGCGAAATCTCTGGGTAGTGTCTTATCTACAAACCCATCTGCCTTCCCAAAATTTACCCCGGAACTTAGTTCGTTAAAACTCCCTCGCTGAAGAAAAACCACCATGCGCGGCGGGGAGGCCGGGGCCGAATTTTTGGAGCCCACAAATATTGATAATACTAAAGTGCTTTGCAATTTGAAATAACTTTGACGTATTAAGTGTGAACCTTCATATTGCCAAAGATTAGAACTCTTGCAGGAAAAAAAGGTATGCACAAACTGTGATAATGATTCAATAATTTTTTTTATTTTCTTGATTGATTTTTCTTTTGATAACTATGATCAATATTCATGATGAGACGTTATGTATAGGCTGATGCATACATTTAGATTCAACATCCATTGAGCTGAATTAATTATTGACATCACATTCTTTCAAATGTAACTTCTGTTTAAAAAAATTCTTTAGATGGTAAAAAGCTTAATTAAATGTGCTTTTGCAGCATGATTTAATTGATTCTTATTCGTCGCACAAACAAGTGGTCTCATTTGTTTGGGCTATAACCAGAAGCCTAGTCCCCAATGATTTACTTGGCGATTATATCACATGGAGAGCCTTAAGAAAAAATATTTCAAAATTTGTGAAGCTGCGTAGATTTGAAAGGTTTTCGTTGAAGCAATGCATGCACAAGCTAAAATCTTCCCACTACCCATTTCTATCAAAAATTGCCTTCTCTAATTGCTCTTGTGGTGGATTGTGGAAAAATTATAAAAATTATTGGAAAAGGAAGAAGGATCTTAGAGCGTTGAGTGTTGGAAATCGGTCCCTGCAAAACAAACTATTCAGGTGCTGGTTATATTGGTATTTTTCACATGTGGTTGTACCCTTGCTAGGAAACAACTTTTATGTTACAGAAAGAGAGACCCGAAAGCTGGATGTCTTTTATTATCCAAGGCCCACTTGGAACAAATTGTTTAAAAGCACAGTTGCTCAGTTTAAAGGTACAACTTATGGTGTTTTGGATCATGCATCTTTGCATAGAATATTAAGTGAAAGGAGAATTACCTTAGGGGGAAGCGCATTTGGATTTTCAAGAGTTAGGTTTCTCCCAAAAGAGAAGAATGTAAGGCCCTTAGCAAATCTCAGAGCACCATCGAAGTTCCAATTCACAGACAAGAAAAATGCTAGAATTCATGTCAAGGCAGTGAAAGAGCAAAGCAGGTTTGTTTGGTACAAGTCAGTTAATTCTTCTCTGCGAGAGCTTTATGTTGCTCTCCGATCTATAAAGGCTGACGATCCAAACAAATTAGGAGCTTCTGTGTTTGATTATAATGAAATCTACCGAAAACTATATCATTTTGTTGTTAAAGTGAGAAAGAGATCAGCATTTTTTCCTAAGCTGTACATTGTTGTTGCAGATGTAGCAAAAGCATATGATTCTATTGACCAGGATGTTTTAATAGATATAATGAATGATGTCATCCCATGTGATACCTATTTCTTCAAAAACTATTCCAAACTTGTTTGCGACAAGAAGTCCATAAAGGCCATGCCATATCGATTATGTTCTTATCATTGTAACAAGAAGCAGGACATCATGAAAATTGAAGCTTCAATCCAGCTAAATTCATCCTGTTGTGTCTTCATTGATAAGGTAATATTTTTCTCATCTTTAGTTCTTTATTTTGTATTTTGGGATTTACATTTGTATATTTTTATGTCAGAACAAGCTCTCATGTTCTGCAATCATTATGTGCACATAGAGATGATCCCAATCTTTCTAGATAGTAATGATCTAGTTCTTATTGACAATGTAAACTGAAAACATTCTGATCTGTAAAACAATTATTTTCAACTTAATGAGAATTCCATTTCAAACTTCTCGTTCCTCCTGGTGTTATTTCTCCATGTTGTTCTTCTCTTCTGAATAGTTTCCATCACTCGATCAAATTTTTCCTGTAGGAAAAGAGGTCATTTGTCTGTGAAGAGAAGATTATACAAAGGGAAAGAATAGAGTAATTATTCATTACTTGATGATCAAGTGAATGATATACAATATTGTTAAAGCGCACTTTAGGAGTAAAGCACTTGTTGCACCACTTGCTGTGACGTATTGTAGCCTTGTGTACTAAGCTCTTGCTTAGAGCGAAATCCTAGTTTAGATTTCATAGTCGGTTTGACTTGTGCCGTAATAACAAGGCACTATCATTTTCTTTTTCTTACTATTTCTCATAGTCATTGAGTCATTGCTTAATGGATCTCCATTATCTTCCATTTGAGTTAGTTACTTTTTGGTGGTTCTTTTGCCTACGCTCATTCTATCACACTCAATTTTGACCCATTTCAATCAACCTGAGGTGTAACAAGAAAGAAAAATCCATACAAACACATTTCTCTCAAGACCCATCCTGAACTACATTCATCCGGAGCGAGTGGGTAGAAAATTAATCTATTCGGACTATCCCAACACAAATATAGTATAGCCATAGAAATATACCTCATAATTTCATGTTTGGAAGCAAGCACAATATATATCAAAATAATACAGAGCTTTACTTAAAATTTCAAATAAAATTTTACATATCTAAAAGCTTTAATGTACATCTTATTAATCCGTCTTCTATTTACACCCCCAAAACTAAATACCCAAAACGATTATGCATACAGGGCATTCAAACTCCTACCTAAAGTCCCGCTAGCTCCTTTCCCTTTCCTGCAATACATCAACCACTGAGCTAAAGGTTCAATGAAATACATAATCTTAATACAAAAATAAGAAGTAATTAGCATGTTGGTGATAATTCAAACTAATATAAGAGTCATAAGCGATAAAGATGTAATATTCAAAAAAATTAAATAAATTGTGATAATCAATGCATAAAACTGTGTTATTTACTATATGAAATATTTCAGTTTTCTCCCATGTTTCTTATTTTATTCATGTACACTATTTTAGATAAGTCATATGATGTTTGTAGGCTTTAGCATGTTCATGACCTCCCCTTCAAGGTTGGATTTACAAATTCAATTTTTTTAGAAGAGAGAGTCGGGTACCTGGGGTACCTTTTCTTGCGCAAGTCATCACTTGTTGGCCTATCCTTCATAATATGACTTTTCTCAATAACAATCAAACTAATATAGCAGACGCTAAGGATATCATGTAACAGTACACAATGATTAAGAATTTTGAACATTGTACATATAAAAGAAATTCATTATGAACAAGTGATCATAAAATTTAAACTATCTTGTTGCCAGTATTTTCATATTATAATTAATATGAAGAAATGTTATAAAAGTTAAATTTGTAAATTTGTTACTTCCTGTACTAAAGATTAGGTATCTTACCTTTTCCAGGTTAGCATAATGAATTTGATCCCTTAGAATACCTCGATCTCTCTTCCTTTTATAGATAACCTAAATAATAATGATTTTAAAACTTATAAATAATTCCCAACTTAGAAATCAGTTTTTTATAAACCTAAAAAAAATAAAAGAATTTACCTCAATTGCATTTCTTTTCATTCAAATTAGATTCTTTACCTATTCCCTAGCCTCTTTCCTTTTATTCCTTCTTTTTCCTACCTTTCTTTCTTCTCTTCCTTTACCAATTTCTGAATTCGATTTGCAGCAGCCCCTAGACGCCCTCCAGAAAATAGCTTGCCCTCGACAAGCTACGGTTTCTGATCCAGATGTTGGCTACCGGTGGAGGAGAAGAAGTGGGAATGGTTTTAACTTAACTGATATATAATATAACATAACTAATAGTTATATTATAAATTTCAGCCCTTTGATCCCAAATCAAGCCGCTGCATGCATCTGAATGTGGAAAAGAAGAAAATCCAGAAACTGTTACAGTAAATTTAATAAATGAATAGTAAAGAAAAACTATAGGAAAAAAATGAAAATCGAAGTTAATTCAATAATTTTCATGTCATTGCAAATTAATATATACTTCTATATATCAATTTGCTCAGTTTGACGAGAAGAACATAATGGAATAAAAATTTAATTTTTTTTAATAAAGTTGATATCTTGGGGTTTAATTTATGAGAAAAATTTAAGCTTATCGTTTGAAAATTTTAGGGTATGATTCGCTTCCCTTTTAGTTCTTATGCGCTCAGCCCCTGTGCACTAGTTCTTTACATCTTGTTGTAGGTATAAGTAGTTTCTCACTCGTAAGATTCTTATCAAGAATGATTTTCAATGTCACATTCTCACATTATCGCTTGCTTAACATTGCAGCTATCTCTTGTTCTTTAACTAGTTACTCAATCTTGTGCGTATATTCTTAATATTCAAGTGTTCGTACATCAGTGTTCGTACATCACTTTATTACGTTGCCAAATTATTATTCCTTGATATGGTTTATGTTTGATTGATTAAATAACAATTGTATGAACATAATATATGTGTATATGATATACAATCATAAATTTGATATCTAAATCTACAGTTAGAAGTGCATTTTCATGCAATAATAATTATTAGACTTAATAACTTATTTGGGTCAAATCACAATGCCGATAATTAACTATGGTGATACAAGAAGAGAAGAAAAGAGGATATGAGGATAGAACTAAAGGATAATCCATAATTTTATTTCTGCTTTGCATTGATATCCAAGAATGTTCTAAGATAAATTTATAAAATCTTAATCTCAACTCAACATTCAAAGGAACCCTTGGAGATTTGTAGGATAGACTATTTTGCAATAAACATAGTTCGTCTCAAGAGCATCATATTTGTCGAAGGACATCTGCTAGCTTATTTTATCAATAAAGATGAAAATCCCTTACCTAGCATATGTCGTCTCCCACGCAGACCCCTTTCCATGCATAATCTTTATCCTCGTTGAGCCCATCTTATGCGCATACATGATGTCGCTCTCCCCCTTTGCATCGATAATCTTGCTCTGCCCCCCTCTTTGTTCTCTTCCTCTTTGACTAAACCCCCTTTATGCCTCTCTCTTGCTACTATCTCCTTAGCAACCCCTTGCCACCAAACTGCTGTTTCCTACATTGAGCTTGCCACCCTAGCTGCCAATGGCCAACCACCCATCACCAGCATTGTCGTTGTTCTTTTTTTCCCCTTATCCTCACTCTCTCTCCCCTTCTTTCCATTTCTCTCTATCTTACTCACTTTGTAACTCTTCTCTATCTCTTCCCCCCATTTGTCTTTCTCTCTCTACAATTATGGTGAAGAGAAGATTTTGGAATTGGATTTTTGAGAATGTGAATTTTTCTTTGAAAATGATTGATTTGGAAAATCAAAGTTCTTCTTTCTCACTTTTGAAAGTGATTTGGAAAGTTCATCTTGAAATGCATTTGCTTGTATTGGAACCATTCAACCCAACATTTGAAAATGGGGGAGGTATACAATACAAAATTGATTTTGCAAATGCCATTTAGCCAACATTTAAAATGACTAAATGAAAACTACTAGTTTAGATGTAATGAGACATCATCCCTAGTGGAGTCGTCAGAAAATTTGTTGGAGAATTTTTGTATCCTCAAATGGATTGAATATTTTATAATTGAGTACGGCATAAGAATGATGATGTATTACCCCGAAGGGTAAAAATACTATTTCCTTATGGACTCAATGATAAAATTTACAAATTGAAACAAAGATTTCCCCACTTGATGTTTGGTCGGGTGGGGTTTATTTATTTCTGGGGTACAGACGTCCTATAGGGGCCCCTATGGTTAATTACATCTCAAGCTTTGGCTTGAGAAAACTTTTGATTAAACTAGTGAATTTCTTCATTTTGAGGGTCATTCAAATATTTGCTAAAGTTTGATTTTGAAATCCAAGAAAGTCTTGTTTAAAGGTTTTGGCCCTTTAGGAATTTCAAGGAATGAAATGATCAACTTAGAATCAGATTTTTGAATGAGAGCCAAGGGATGTAAAGTAGGAGCACTTGATTCTGAGGGAAACTCAGAGGTGCTCAAACTATTCTATGTTGGGCTTTACATTTTAGAAATCTAATTTTGATTTAAGTTGATATTTTTTTATTAGAAAGTTGGGGCTTACATTGCAACAACACTTAGTGAAGGAATTGCCTGAAAGGTGAGGGCTCACATAGTGATTTGAAATCAACTATTGGCTCAAACCCTAAAACTAAGGTGAGGACTACTTATAGATAATGTCTCGAACCTAAGTCTAAAGAGTGTAAAGGGGCTTACAAACTACACCTCACAAGAGGCATAGTCTTCCCGACCTCTGGATTTACTGTCCCGCCTGGAAGGGATTACCAGCTAAACCCTCCTAATCGCTTTTAAAATCATGTATTTTGGTCTCAATGCAAATGTAGAGTAAAAAATTATTTTACTTAGGAATATAAGGCTTATAGCTTGGTTTTGAGGCCAAGATACCTAATTATGATGGGTATGCATAAAGTTGACTCACAAAAGAAAGATTTTTTTTGTTATCTAGTCCTTAAGTGAAGGCTTTCTATATGCGACACACTTTGGCTATGCATGATTGCTCTAAGTTTTGAAAAACTTGGCTCTTTGAAAGAGAGTCATGTAAATTTTCTTTTATTAGAAAATAATGAGCCTAAATCAATTTTTAGATTGATTATATTTTAATGGCTAGAAAACTTACTTTTGTCCTAAGAGCCTACCGCATCAAACAGTCTCACACCCAAACAAAAGCAAGGAAAGAAACTTAGGAAAAAGATGCATGTTTTTATTTATAAATAAAATGCAAGAATTGTAAATAGAGTTCAAGTTATTACAACCAGATTTGGCAGCTGAGTTGCCTGTCATTATACAACCCAGTCAAATTATTACACTCTACTTGTGGGGTCTTCAAGCTTTAATTTCTAAGTGAACCTCAGGCCTTAAGTTCCACAGGTATCCGTTTGGTTCACCTCCTTTTGATCCAGACCCCCACAAGTCTAATACAATTCCTACTTCTATCAAATACATTTAGAAAATGTAAAAGACTCAAGCCTGCAAAATAGAGTTAAAAGCAGTTTATATAATAAAGCATCACATTCAGAATTTTGTTTAGCACTTAGAGTGCTAAAAACACATGCTTCTATCATATTGGCCACATCTTTTGGAGGGTTTTAAGCAGCACCTGTTATGCAAACAATTTATCATTTATGAGCGTCCCCTTTTTAGATATGACCACCTGCAAGAAGAACAATGTATATTTTTATACTATCCACTTAAGGGCAAGTGCCCACTCACAGACAATCCAAAAGCAATCACATCAAATCATCAAACACATGCGAAGAAAAAAAATCAATCAATTCGTTATGGGATTTAAAACACAAACTATAAATGTTCATGAAAGATCCCACCATTTCATGAAATAATTGAAATGCACATTTGAACATCCAATAAATTTGGAGAAAACCATAAGTAGCATAGCAATATAAACCTTCTACATGCATGCATTAATTTTGTCATAACATATAAATCTAGAGATCAAACAATTATACCACATTTTGAAAAGATTTCTAAACATCGATGTTCGATTTTGACTCGAATGTAATTACCTATCCCATGGTTTACTTGTAGGTGAAGGCGTTGGAAAACTACATTATGTTATTTCATGCATTTGGGGGGGGGGGATACCAATCCAACACCCCTACGCGTATTGGCATGCCCCTTTGACTCTCACAAGAGAGCAAAACAAGGGAAAAAACTAATTTTTCATTGTTTTGCGGAGAGGGCAGCAAACAAAGGGATTTTGGGGGACCAAAAATCAAAGTTCATTGGGACCTAAGGCTTTGGATCGTCAATCACATGCCATTGGCTAGGGAGCCTTAAGGTTTTACCTAAGTTTTAGTGTTATACCTCTCCCGGATTGTCCTAGCGCTCCTATCCAAGCTCCAAGCATTGTCCAAGCTCCGATTCAAGCTCTGGATCGCTGTCCAAGGTCGTTTGAAGGCTCCAAGCTGTTGTTCAAGATGTTCCCAAGGAAGAAGATTGCTGTCCAAGCCTCTCCGGACGTCACCGCCGCTGTCCAAGGTGCTCCCAAGGCCTCCTTTGCTGTCCAAGATGCTCCAAACATCAGCTTTCACCGTTTGAAAGCCCTTGGAGGCTGCGTAGCTGCTGTCCAAGCCTTTCTGGATGACAAATCTACTGTCCAAGAAGTTCTGGACTGCTGTCTTGGCTGTTTGGAGGTCGCCGGAGTTGAAGAAAGGGGTCGAAAAGGCCTCCACAGCAAGTAGACAGCCTCCAAGTGTCTCTACTATCCTCCAACACTTCCCCTTTTGCTTGAGAAGAGGAAAAGGGCGAGTTTATGCTCTTCCACTTGGAGGAATAGAGGAAAAATGGAGAGAAACTTCTCTCTTTTGGTCCAAGGAAGAAAGAACAGCAATGGAGTACACAAGAAGCTCTTCCCCTCTGATTTCCCTTCCTCCACCTCGACGAACAGCACCCAGGAGAGTCGACCGACTCTCCCTGCTTTGCCTGGGACGGACGAACCGCACGCAAGGGGCGGACCTTCCCCTTTCTCTCATTCCTTCTTCCACGCCTGGAGACGCACGCAGAGGGGCGGAAATCCCCTCTCCGCTCTCCCTCTCTTTCTCTCGCTCGGGACGGGACCGAACACACACGGGGAGCCGAATGGATTCCCCACTCTTTCTTTCGTTTCTTAGAGGCGCACAAGCCTAGCAAGGCACCGCCCAACTCGTCCCATCCCACGTCATTGCTCGAAACAAAGAAAAATCCATTCGAGTGGATTCTCTGCAGGATTTGACACAAATTTGGGTGGGAATTGAGTTCGAATCGAACTCGACTTGGATCAATTTGGGTCGATTTTGATCCGATCGAGTTAGTTTCATGAAATTGAAGTCAAATCGGCGTTGAATTGCGTCGAATTGGGCTCAACGGGGTTCGATTTGATTTGATTTGATTTTAATTTAATTTAACTAAATTGAGGTTTAATTTGAGTCAATTTTGCCTCAACGACGATCGATTGGGTCGATCGAGCCTAGTCGGACTCGATCGGGGTCAGGTCGATACAAAAATGTTCGTCAACAGCAGCTAGGTGGAAGTCTAACGTAGTCGGTGGATAGGAAGAAGGTGTCAGTTTTTGGTCAGACAATAATCCATCGTTAGTTAGTGGTCGAGTGTTAGTCAGGTGTCAGTCGGTAGCCGAGTAGAAGTCCGACAGCTGTTGGCGGCCAGGCAGAAGTCCAACAATAATTAGAAGCCAAGTGGAAGTTCAATGTCAGTTGGTGGCCAGACAAAAGTCCGACAGCAGTCGGTGACCGGGCGGAAGTCCAAGAAGAGAGCTCTAATTTCTCTTTCTTCCTTAACTTCCCTCCCCTTGCTCCCCCCCCCCCCCCCCCCCCCCCCCCCCCTTTCAATGAAGAATGAGGCGTCTATTTATAGTTTTGTAAGAGTTACATGATCAGTAAATAGGAGGGAGATACCCTCAAGGATATGTTGGGAGTGGTTTGAATGGACGGCCGATATTGTTTCCCTTGATCAAAGACCGTTTATCGAGCATTTGAGTACCTTAATGATGTTAGAATTTGGCGATCTTAGGTTCGTTGGATTCGTCTCATCGAGCCGCTCGATTCGACTATAAACATGTCTTGTTTGGAAACCGTTTGGTCATCCAATTTATAGTTTGAGCCTTCCAAATGTGCTTTGGGTTTTCAATTTGGACCCATTTGGGCTCGGATTGAGTCGAATTTGGTGTCGTTGGGTTCATATTTTTTAGACGTTCAGTTCAGCCGTAAGTTTGCTGAAACCAAAGTTCAGATAGTCCCAGATTTAATTTCGAAAGATTTCAATTCAATTTTATCTCGAGATTCGTGCCCGGACAAGATAATTGTTTGATGATATATCACTTCTATTCCATCTGTACCAGTTAGAGTGATAGAAAAGATGTTTTTTTAAATAGGAAAAATGATGAGAAGATCATTTGGTTTGAAATTATTAATCAAGCATATTTTTGGATCTGCAATGCTGAAGGGAAGATGGTTCGAATCAAAAGCATATGGAAGAGATTCACTCTCAATTTGTGACTTTTTGAGCTTTTTAATAGAACTATTTGAATATATTTGTCTCCCTTTCTCTTCAGTTTGGTATTCTAATCTTAAATTCTTATTTATAGTTTCTATATATTTTTAATGAGTAGGATTTCTTTATCTTATAATGAGGATGATTCGCTTGTGTTGCATTCAAAAAGAGAAAACAAATGGTATTTTTCTACGTTGAGTGCAAAAGACCTTTAGAGGATAGCACATTTCTGAACGTGAAGCTTAATTTCTGTTTTGCCAGGGTACTAGCGTTGAAGTCAGTAACCAGATGTTGCATCGTGTTTTAGCTGAACATCTGAAACATAACATATTACAAATTGGCCATGACTATTATTTACAAGAAGTTGGCATCTCCCAGGGAAGTATATTATCTTCACTTTTATGCTCGTTTTACTATGGGCATCTTGAGCGAGAGGTCATTTTACCCTTCCTTGAAAAAGCATATAAGATTAGTTCAAGAACCGAGAACATAGAACCAGATTACGGAGATGAGAACTGTGGGAGCCAATTGTCAGAAAATGCATGGAGTCACAGCGATAGCACTGAAGTGTTTTTTTCTGGGAAACCAATGACACCCAACTTGACTGGATCTGATATAAATTGTGCAGATGAAGGGAATCGGTGCATGAATAATCATGTGGCAGTATCTTACTCAAGTGGATTTAAAATCGACAAACCGCAAAATCTATTGTTGAGATTTGTAGATGATTTTCTTTTCATTTCGACCTCAAAACAGCAGGCCGCTAGTTTCTTCTCTCGAATGCGGCGAGGATTTCGAGCATTTAATTGCTATATGAATTTTGAAAAATTTGGTCTCAATTTCGATATGGAAGAGCCTTCTCTGAGTTCTCTCTATATGAGGTTTTATACTGGAGCAGATGGTATGCAATTTATTCCCTGGAGTGGCTTGCTTATCAATTGTGAAAATCTTGAAATCCAAGCAGATTATACTAGGTAATGCTTTCATTTACTTTTAAATAATAATTGAATTAATCAGTTAATATCCCTTCCAAGAATTTCTCACCATATACGGAGCTCTTCTGAGAATACCATAACATTCATGACCGGACCTAATTCATTTTTATTACTATTATTTTTTTCTTTTACCATGAAGACTGCTTCTCATACTGAAGTGAAAAAAAAAAAAAAAATTATTGTAGCTTATAAGATGCAGCCATAGAGACTTTTTTTTTCTTCAAATCCAAAGAGATGCAATCAGTATTACTGACAAAGTTGGTGAGCAGGTATTGGGGTATTCATGTTAGTTCAACTATTACAATTCAAGCAAGTGCTAAGCCTGGATGTACTCTGGAGAAAAAGTTATGTAATTACATTCGTCCTAAATGCTATCCCTTACTTTATGATTCGAACATCAACTCTCTGAAAACAGTAGCTTTGAATGCCTATCAAGCCTTTTTGCTCAGCGCAATGAAGTTCCACTGCTCTGTCTGTTCCATGCCAAGCATCAGTAAACTTAATCCTAGTTACATATTCGGCAAAATTTTGTTCTCTTTCAGGTATGTCTCCACTGCTTAGTCATTTTGCATATTCGTGTCTGTTTGCTATTGCAATTACGAATTCAAAGTATTTTGTATTAATTTTCAAATTAGTTAAAGAAATTATTTATGGCCAAGTTGAGCATAACAATATTGAGAATGTTAAAATTAATGTATGAGAAACCCATGAGTCTTTGCTTAGAGTTGACATTTTTTAAGTGGAGTATTGTTATTAAAGAGAAAATATGCAAATAGTTTTTAGTAGTTTGGCATATACAATACTTGGTAGAAGACACACCAATGAGCTGAGTTAATAAAATTATTGCAAAAGATTAGAAAACGGTAGTGAAAAGATAACATTGATATAATTTATTGTGGTGAATGACTCATTAAGCAACCCAAACCAATTGGGATAAGGAGAATGGTTATAATGATTATGTTTGAAAATAATAGAATCATAGCTATCAATGGCGCAAAATAGCGCGCGCCATGGTTTAAAATTGCGCAATATGAGGCTCGCCTTGAGGCCCGCCTTTGCGCAATTCCAGTAAAAAACGCCTCGATGCTTACGCCTCGAGTTTTTTTTATGAGGCTTGCGCCTCAACTTGGTTGAGGCCCGCCTTGAGGCCCGCCTCGCCTCACTGGCATGAGGCTTATGCCTCACGCTATATATATTAAAACTTACATTGAAGTAAATGTCCGACATTAGACTCTATAGGAAAGGAGGAAGGGGAGAGAGCAGTTCACCATAATGATGATTCAAATGAAGAACCCCTTAGTGATGACAGTGTTGATGACTTATGAGTTCTTATATGATATGTCATTGCTATTTATTTTTGGAAATTTGAATTATATGTTAATGAAAAGAATACTGGGATTTGGGAAAGATAGAATTTTCAGTTGAACTATATTTCATGTTGTCTTATTATTGAGATATTTTGATTTCACTTCATATATTATGCTTTTTTATATTTTATATTATTCACTCATTAGTATATAAAAAAATTATCATTTTATGTTTACGCAATCTTTTGATTTTGAGGCTTACGCCTCAAAACGCCTTGAGGCTTACGCCTCGCATCACGAATGAAAAACGCCTCAATACCCGAATACGCAATTTTAAACATTGGCGCGCGCCATGGCGCACGGCGCAGCGCGGCGCACCTACGGCATCATGTTCATGGAGAGGCGCATGTGTTTAAAATAGCGCGCGCTATTTGCGCCACATGTGAACCATGGTGCATTGCGCACGATGCAAAATAGCGCGCCAAATTGTTTTTAAATTGCAGTATACTTATGAATATTTTTTATATTTAAAAATATATCTATATTTTAAGATAAACAACTATTCATTGCCCTAATTTCACGAAAGATTTTCTGTTTGCTGCATCCGCCGAACACATCCTGCAATCCCTAAGTTGAAGTTGCTGAATCTGTCACAAAGTCAAAGGTTTTCTGTTTGCTGCATTCGCTGCTTCCGCCGAATCCAGCCGAATATGTACCGAAGTTTAAGTCGTTGTTTCCCTCGAATCGTCCCGCAGAGCAATGCTTCCGCCAAATCCGCCCCCTCCTTCGTCTTTTCCAATAAAAAATCTTACTTGCTGACTCCGATTTGCAACCTCCGTCTTTTCCGCACAGCTCTGTTGTTTTGCACGGCTATTTCTTACAAGAATTTACAACTTATCATGTATGCTCGGTACCTCTAAGTACATGCTCGGTACCGCTATGTATATGTTGGATACCGCTATGTACCTGCTCAGTACCGCTAGGTACACGCTCAGTTTTAGGAATGCAAGGCCTTGCTCTAACTGCCCCGAGCACGTGAAATCTGAAATTAAGGCTAACAAGAAAATTTGATGATGAGTCTGATGAAGAAAACGACTTTATTGCTCGAGAGGAAGATTTAACTTGGACAAGTGTTGCTAAGACTACTGGTGTTTATGATAAAAGCTATAATATTCAGTAAAGATAAAAGAGAAGGAATCTTCAATTAGGCATGATGTTGTTATTGAGAATGAGGATGAGGAGGGTGATGAAGATGATTATGAAGTAGGAGACAATGTTGATGAAGATAATGAAGCTTTTTTAACATTTGCTGATGACGATAATTCCCAAGAAGAGTATATTAAATTTTTATTTGATCTTTAAAAAAAAGATTGTAATATTTGAATTATGAGATATTTGGATGTTACTTAGTCGAACTTATATATGTTATGGTTGTCATTCATTTTTAATAATATTTCATATTCATGCTTATTATTTTATAATTTTTATATAGTTTGCGCCATGTTAAAAATGGCGCGCGTCGCGCCATGCGCTATGCGCCATGGCTCCAAAGGGACCTTTGTGCCATGGTGTGCCATTCGCCGTTAACATGTATTAATAGAATAGGGATAATTGATTATAATTAGTTGCTTTACATCACAGTGAATTTTGGTGGAGTGAAACTCAATAGTTTCCTTATAAAACTAGAATATAAAGGTTCTTACCCAACTCAAGGTGGACATGCCCGCCTAAGTTCCGGCAAACTTATATTGTGGGGCTCCATTGAGAAGGGTGAGAAGACTTTAGGTTTGGGAAAATTATTAGGTTCGGACATCGGACCTAGAGATACGTCTGGACTCCAATAAAATATTGACATGTGGAATATACACGTGTCTGCGGAATTTTAAGTCAAGTGAGCCAAAAGCGTAGGTAAAGTGCAGGTAAAGCGCAGTCAAAAAGCTAAGTCAAAACACAATCAAAGCATAGTCAAAAAGCGTAATCAAAACGCAGTCCAAGTGGTAAATTTGAAGTGGGTATCGGGACTTATTTTTAGGCCCGGTGTCTGGACCTAATAATTTCCCCTAGGCTTGATCACATTGTTGATGGGGACATCAGTTGGAAAGTCTACCGTCGACGTGGCCGTAGATCTATGGCCACGATTTACCCGATGTATTTCTGATTTTAGTATTGTCATTTTATTTTGATGTATTTTATTTCTGCATCTTCCCTTTTTACCCTTGCTTGAGGGATTGAGTCATGTAGCCCCTTGAGGGTATATTTGAGTCCTTTTATTTTATGTTATTGTATTAGGCTATTTATAGCCTTCATCTTGTACTTTTGAGGGGTAATGAATGATATGAAAACATTTTCATGCATTTTTCTTCTTGAAGCTTTTGTGAGAGCTTGAGAGAGTGTGAGTTTGGTGGAGCCTAGGAGAGGCCACCCGTCGTACCCAACAGTCACCTCCGGTGGCTCTTGGTTTATCTCCCTTCTTCCTTTTTCTTCTACCCACATCCACCGCCGGCCATTCCCCACCACCATTCACCAACCACCACCTCCTAACTGCACCCACCCAAGCCCAACCTCACCATATCATCAAGAATCCCCACCGTCCCTTCATCCCGCCGGCCTCCACCTTAACCGCCGGCCTCCCCTTTTCCCCACCGCCATCCCCTCCACCAATCACCGGTCCCTTCTTGCCTTCTCCACAATTTTTGAATTTCAAAATTCAAAGTGGAAGTTTCCAAATTTGTCCAACGCCAAATTAGGAAAGTTTCAATGAGGTTTCAAATTTCAAATTTGAATTTGAGCGGATTTGAAATTTTCATCATTAATTAGGCGGAGCCGATTTGGAAACGCATAACTCCTTTTCCCCTAACCCCCACTCCCTCTCTCCATGCTGCCGGCCTCCCACATGGTCCCCCCTCCTTTAATGCTCCATTAAAGCTCCTAATTACATGGTTTTGAAAATTCAAATCTCAGATTTTTTCCTCCACTTTCACTTAAAATCTGAGAATAATTTTTGGTATGGAGATATAATATTATTTCTTCATCCCATCTAGTCCTTGCCTAACCCTTGCCTCCTCCTCCCTCCCACCGTCACCTCCCTCCCTCTCTCTCTCTCTCTCGTGCATTCTCTCTTTACATGATATTGATTTATGGTCGACTCAAGGTGTGATTCCGATCTTGCATCCAACGGTCAAGGCATCGTGGATCTTCTCCACTTTCCGTCGTCGGCGTGATTTCAATCCTTGACGGATCCCTAGAGATTCCTTCTTCCCGTAGCACTTGGTGAAGAAGACCAACGAACGGTATGTGGTATTTCACAACGTCTCTCCGGGAAGGTGATCTTCTTTCTTGATTCACTTACTTTCAAATTCTACTTACTTTATTGAGATTTGTTCAAGCAAGAGATTGTGTCTACTAATCGCCATCCATTAGTAATCGTAGGTTTGTTACTTCTTTGCTATTAGATCTCATTGTTATGTCTTGGTTAAGTTGGAAACTACTCCACATGCAATGTTTTAATTTTCCTATGTGTTTTGATTTAGCTTAGTCTCTTGTGTGGCATAGCCTAACGGAGTTGACCATTTATGAGTTTTACCTTGTTGTTTTAATCACGAATAATTAAAATTTGAAATTGTTCTTAAACTATCTTATGCAAGTTTCCAATTTAGCATGTAGTTCTACATCACATTGTCACTTCAGGTTAATGATCTATTGATCATAAACAACTGAAGTAAAACGAATTGTCATATTAACCGTCTGTTTGGGACAACTTTCTAAAATAACTTTCTAGTACAAAAATTTCTAATTCAAAAAAATCTTATACTAGGAAATTGTTTTAAAAAATAATAAGAAAGCCGCCCCAAACGAAGCCTAAGTTTGTATAGAGCACAACAATTTGGTTTCTTGCCCTTTGCTTTTAATAGTTTTGACTTATTTCTTTCATCAAGTATTTCTATTTTCCAATTTCATAGTTCAAGGATGGCTCGTTTGATTAGGTACATGTACAAACTCCTAAAGAAGAGGATGCATAACGTGGAAAATCGCTTCAATTTAAAAGCAATCCTAAAACTTAAGAAGATGGAAATTATTTGGCTCGGCTTATCTGCTTTCGTGCGAGTGCTTAAGAAGAAACAATCACGATATAGAGAGCTTATTCATTTGCTGAGGAACAAGATTGATGAAATTAGAGTTGAGGGCGCTGTGCCTTATCTGCGATATGCAGTTGAAGATTCTCATTCTTCTCTTTTCTGGAAAATCAGGTTCTAAGTACTAATTGTAAGGATTAGTTATTTTTAAGCATATTATGACCGATTTATGCAAAATTTTACACTTTTAAATTCGTAACTGTACTTTTGTTGGACATTGGGATGTTTAGGGTGTCATTTCATTTCTCTTGCTTTCTTCGATGAGTAAATTATTCGTGTTCTATTTGAATTTTCTGAATGTCACAGAAAATTTATTGAGGGTCTCTTTGTAAATATATTTTTTCAAACTTCATATCGAATATTATGGTTAAAGTCAGTAATAGGAATTCGTAGTCTGGATCAGATAGAAGATTTTTCACACTTAATTTCATATTTTTTTGATAAATCAACATCCACTAATACGTTTTTAAATTTGCTCTTCAATCTTATTTTTATTTTCATCCATATTATTCGATGTTTTTTATTTCAAAAATCACTTGAAATCTCTTTTCATGGTGTTCAAATTGATACTCAAAGATCGCTTAAAATTACTCCTAATTGCTGAGAAAAATCCAGATATCAAATAATAGCCAAAACTAATTACCATACCAATAATAAACAATTATGTTCTTAACAAAATATTTTATATTATCATATGAAACAATTCTATTGGATATATTTATAAATAAGAGTATATAAATTCACTGGTAGCAAAAAAATCTTAACTTTATAAATTCAACTGTAGAGAAGTATGGCTTAATAAATAAAAATAACTCAAAAGAAGGGCAATGAATTTGAAGCCAGACAAGAAGATTCAACTCAAGCCTCAGTAGCGACTTTGAGATCCCTTTAAAAACTTGTGTAAAATTTTTCTTAATTAACACATAGGTCCTGTGGGTTTCCCAAAAAAAAAAAAAAACTCAAGCCTCAAGGCATTCAAAAGGATCATAAAACCTTGATTTCGGCAACACTAGAGCATGTCTTGGCAAAGGTTAGTTTTATGGAGATGAAATTGCACTGTAAATTTCAATTTTAAAATTGATTTACTAAAAAAACATATTGTATTACATTTACAAAACAAAATGATCTTGAACTATGCCACCATAATGGAATGAGATCCTTTGTTGTACACATTTTACATAGTAAATTTCTAATGCAACTATTTCTATGACCATATAGTACAAGAAATATAAAATATGATGTTGACATTTCCTTCACCCACACAGCTAGTTTGTCTCTTTGGTGATGTAGAAGCTATCTCGCACCTCCCTTGTTTTTGAATTCACAAACTGTTGCCAATGAAACATCAATAAATTATTAGCTTCAAATATTATAATTTTTTTTTTTGCAGTTAGGAAAAGGAATTAGGCATAGAAGAGTAAAATAGAGAGAAATAGAAGAAACTGAAAGTAAATTATGAAAATTGCATGGGTGAATGTCATAATTACTTACTTTTTTTCTTACATTTACATATTTATTGCATACTTTCTATGATGGCTTCATTAGAGGTCATCGTTTTCTTATTGATTTCTATAATAGTTTTCTAGTTTTTTTTAAAACAACAAAAAATAGTTAAAAACTGCCCCGAATGAAGCCTATATTTAACAATTATGATATATATATATATATATATATATATATATATATATATATATATATATATATATATATATATATATATATATATATATATAAAATAGTGTTTTAAATGTTAAGTATTAAATTATATAAAATAATTAAAATTTTGACAAGCTCATGAGCTACGTATATAATTGCCCGCTTAGGCTCGAAATAAGTCAAATAACATCCCCAGACAATTGTATGAAGATCCAAATATCCACAAGCTTACCTCAAAACTTAGTTTGTCCTTTGTTGCATGCACTTTTGTGTAACCAAATTCTGAAATTCTCTCCAAGCTCCAAACATTGTCAACCTTTAATTAGGCATAATGCAAAACATTATTAGTTGGAGGCAAAATATATATGATCGATGTACTATTAATAATGTAACATAAATAACACACATATAGAAAAGTAATTTAGCCATATTTTTGTTATAAAAAACAACTTTTCATCGTAAAATTTTAGATAAATAGTGAGAAAGTAACAAGAAAATTATAGCTGAATGAAATTATGGTTACTATTTACAAAACAAGCAGTAATAAAGCTATCTCAAGCAGTCCCTTAGTCAAAACCTAAGAATTGTAAGATGTTTTACATTAACCCTAAGATGTTACTTACTTGGCTTGGAAAGATATCAAGAGTGAAGCCTGCCATTCCAATGACCACATGAACTGGAGCTGTATAATTACCATTGTTATTATAACTGTCCACTCCATCACTGTCTTTTATTGGCATTTCTTTACATTGATTTTTATAAACTGCACATGTTCTTTCATAGTTATGCACATGACCAAATAATGCTAAGTCCACCTATAAGATTAAGGGAAAAAAAGATAGAGAGAGAGAGAGAAATTAGCATAATAAAGCAAAAAATATCCAATTTCATTATAAATGTGCTTTTTTTATGATTTAGAAAATCATAATTGTGACATCACATTTAAATGATATCTATCATACACAATTGTATTATGAAATTCTTGAACATAGAACATAGATTAATGTTTGTTCTTACCTTATTTTCCATTAGGAGTGGCTCAACTGATTCCACAAAATCTGAATCTACACTGGGAAGAATGCTATCTTGAGATGAATACATTGGCCTGTGCCTGTAAATTATAATTAAAAATAATGATTAAAATGAATACATTGGTCTGAGCCTGTAAATTATAATTAAAATATCAAATTTTAAAAGTACAACTTTAAAACTCAATCTTCATGTCAAATGCAATTAAGATTTTATTTGAGATGGCTTTTTTACTGTTTTCTTTCTAAAGCAGTATTTTAGTATAAAAATTTTCAAACTAAAAAATATGTACTGCTTGAAAGCTACTTCATAAAGTAATAAGAAAGCTTTCACAAATGAATCCTAAGAAATTAAAGGAAACTTTGAAATTTAATAATTAGAAATAGCTAAAGTTACATTATTTACAATGTATTAATGAAAAGGCATGATTTTGTGCTTATCAAGGAGCCATCTACATTCAATATTGTTGCATGTTGTGCTTACATAATATGCTCACTTTTTTTTTTGCTTAGTACTAATATTTTTTTAAAAATTGCAATTATGGGACAAAATTTTAATTTTTCAAAAATTAGCCTTTTTTTTTGTTTGGTAAAAACTATCAGTAAATTCATGTTAAATGACCAAAATATTGATGGAAAATGAAATGAGGATCATATTGATGGGTTTTCAAAATTGAGCATCCAATTATTACTAGTTTGACTTGACATAATCACTAAATAAATTACTTCACTTTTATTTTTTATTTTTAAATTAGAGAAAATTGCTATTTTATTATTATGTCATACATAAATATAAAATAATATTGCAAAACATATTGAATCATAAGCTAACATTACTCGTACCAAAATAATAACTGGACAAGATTTGAGTAATTACCCTGTGAAAATCAGCCAAGGAGTCCTCGTTCGATCAACAGATGCTAAATCACTTTTAATCCAATTATACTACAAAAAAAAAAAAAAAAAAATTCACATCATATATTTTATCATACTCAAAACTGCTTGCCAAGCTAATCAACAAAAGAAAATATGTATATATATTTACCTGTTCAGAATTCTCACTCCAATCATGTTCTGTAGATATAACTGTGAAGTGAACAGTAGCTTGTTCAAAAGAGTACCATGGCTTATCCTTTGCACTTGTTGGCATTTGAAAATAGCTCTCATAAGCAACACCACACTCTCCACCAGAGTCTGGTGTTACATATACAGACCCAGAGTCTGGATAGTCCCTACATTACATATACTCCCTCATCATTTTATGTGAAAACATTATATATTTATTGTAAAGTTCATTATCTGATAAAGTAATAACATATTCATATATAATATGTTATAATAGTAAGATTAAATTGTATATGCATTTAAATTTACCTTTCATGATTACCAATGGCTGTCATGTAGGAAAGTTGACCAGCCACAGGTGTAATAAGATTAAGGAAGAAATCCCACTCCACCAAAAATCCAGTTGCATAACTTATGTCTCCAATATGTAAAACTGAATCAATATTACCAGCTGCTACTTCATCAGTCAGAGCTTCAACTACAGATCTTGATCCTGGCTGTATTTTATCAATTAACATCATTAGTCTTGCATGCACTTGAAGTTTAAATTTGATAATTGTCACAAAAAATTAGTATGGAACATGTGAACAAGATATACAATCAAAGTTTAAAGAGCCCCAAACATCATAGGTTGACTTTTGCCAATTTGTTATGATTGAAGATAGAGAAAATGGTTCTTTCGTGTTATGTTAATGATACTACAACAACAACAACAAGTTGTTTTCTCACTATATGGAATCGGCTATATGAATCATTTTTTCTCCATCTATATTACACCAATGTTAATTATTTTTAATTTACATAGAATTTTGAGTACTAAAAGCTTGTATATATAACATTAGATTAACAGACATGATAACATTCATACCTGAATGTAGTGTTCAACTGATTGATCTATAGGAGCTTTTCCCATATCACCATATGTCAAAAATGTAGTTTCACTTGCTCCAGCTGCTGGGGGTGTTGAGAATTTTATATCTTTACTCCATCCAACAGAGTCACTTCAGTTGATTAAAAAAACAATAATAAATAAATAAGGATTTCAAGGTTATTCTATGATACTAAAAATAATAATAATTAAAACAAAATAAAATTCTCTTGCCTAGCTAGTTGTTTTTAGAGATATAAAACACAAGCAATTTTATACTATAAATGGAAGAACTTGAACTCGTAGTTTTTTTTTTTTTTACTTTCTTGTAGCTCTTGCGAGGGCAATTGTGAGCTAGATGTCTCTTTTAAGGGAGAAATTATTTTGTGCGGACGACGGACGCAACTCTACATCTGGATGCCATGGCACCGAGCGTCAGTAGCGATACCGAGTACCGAGCAATATTGAGCTGCAACACATTAAAAGGAAGACGTGGTGCATTTTTGTTGGTCTTTGGACGTTATTCGGTGTCCGCACAAAATAATTTAATTTCCTTTTAAGGATCTTGTAATCTTTATTTTAATCAACGTGTAGGCCCCACTGTACGTTTCCCCCCGAAAAAAATAAAAAAATTATACTATAAATGATTTCAATTAATAGTGTTACCTTCCATATTTGTAGTGGTATGAAGAGGAAGGTTGGAGTCCAGAGATTATGGCTGAATGGATATATCCAGGATCATGCCATCCAAAATCTTTGGCTGGACTTAGGTCACCTGATCAAAAGAAGATTAATGAAAGATCCAACAATTACTCCTACAAATTTATGTAAAAATACTAAAATAACATTCTCTCATGAAACCCTAAAGGATTTTAAAGAATAGCTATATAAATGACTGCTATATATAAAAGAGAAAGTGAAGGAAGCTCACTGCACATATCATGTGGTTTAAATGTAGTAACCACAGAGGTTGCTGAATTCCCATCTGCATATTGAACCTGTTGGGGTTTTCCATCTCCACTGACCCAAGTTAACTTCATCTGTTCATGAAAATAAAGTTAATTATATAAACATACTAAGTAAAACTATATATATATACAGAAAATGTATACAGTATACGTACAGTTGTTCCAGTTGAATCAACACTGGAAAGATGACCATATAAGGGTTGATTAGGGTTTGCAAAACCAATTGGCTGTGATCTTTTGAGTATGCAAGGGGTATCAAAACCACCGGTGAAGAACACAAACTCCAACTCAGTTCTAATATTCACAAAATGGAATGTTACAGAGCCACTGCAGGTTTGTATCGAGCAGTTATTGTCTTCTCCATATAGCTTGCATTCTTGCTTATTGCAGTTCAGGTAAGAGGGATCATTGCTCAAATATTGGGCCTGCATTTAAATATTCAGACAGTTCATTATACAAGTATATATATATATATAATTAATTACACTTTCAGGTGAAATTTTAGCAAAGTACATGTATGGATGGGAGATTTTTTTTTCGTAGGCTTCATTTGAGACAGCTTTTAAATAATGGTTTTTTCACTATTTTTAATAATTTTTTTTAAATAGAAAGTTATTGTAAAAAATAGCAATCAAACGGTCACAAATGAAGCTTTAATTATTTTTTAATTAATAAAGTGATAAGAAAAAAATTTGCTCATGATGGTTTTCAAGATCCTTGAATTTATTTTGAGATAAGTATGCAATATAAAAATTAATTAATTTTTTTATAAATTATACTAATGACAAATCAAATCTAAGAGTTTCAAAACTCACTTTCATCAAATTTTTAAAACATTTAATATCATGGATCCAATGTTTCCCAAAGTAATATAATTAATTATCTACTTTTTGATTTCTCATATGAATAGTAAATTTAATTATCAATAAAGGGTAGCATATAGTCATAATGTTCAATAACTATTCATTTAGGGGTAAAAGTGTAAATTCTTTTTACATAAATAATAAAAAAGTTGAACGCCGCAATTATTTAATTATAATAATTAATATGGATTAAGATAAATAAATAGTATTATTATATTTATAAATAAAAAGAGTTTTTTTTTTCAAACTTTCCATTTTACGGGCTTGACTTTAAAACTATAATACCATTAACCTATGAATATTTTTCCTTCATTTAGACTTATTTACCGAAAATATGATAAATTCAAACAAATGATGACTTATTAATCCATTTATTTTTTCATTTATTATATCATCTATTATTTTTTTTATTTCATCAAAAACAATATATTAATTGCAATTCTACATCATAGACGTACTGTTACAAAAAAATCAGACATTTTTACATCAATATTAGTGCAGATTTTAAATAGTATTTTGATTGATAAACATATTAACAAGATTTTAAAATTTCTGAGTTACTAATTACTTACCTTCACTGGATAATGGCACAGAAGCGGCAGACTGCTGAGATCTCCAGTTTGAGCATACATGGCCGCGTTCAATGGGCAATCCGATACGCTGCACGTCATAATAAATGAGAAAGGAAACAAATTATAAAAAATTTAAAAAATTATATCTATAGAAAGCTTATGGAGCATTACTCAAGGTTGGAAGGTGAAATCATGGCTATCCAATCATCCTTATCAGGATCAAGTACACCGCTCACAGTTACAGTGATGTTTCCTTCATCAGGAAGCATGGAGCTATTGCTGACATTAATGGAGAGATAAGGATTTACATCCAGGCACTCTCTTAGAACTCTCCTGTTGATTACTTTGAACTTCGAAATCGCAGGATGAGAAGAAGAAGAAGAAGAAGAAGAGACAGCCAAAAATACTAACGAAAGAGATAAAAGAAGGTTGATGAGAGAGAGTTTCATGGTGAAAGATAAGATAGATTAGTTTATAGTTTCTCTCTCTTTCCTTCTTCTTGCTCTCTCTTTTTGTTCTTCTTTCTCTCTTATCTTCACGAAGTAGCTACCATGCAGGCATTGATGTCTATATATAATGGAAGGGAAGAGAGATTTCAATTTCCAAAGTATGAAGAAGACCGTTCAAAATGGAGCGATGGTTCATACTTGTTATTCTTCCGCGTACTTTTTGTCATATTTGTTTCATATTTTTACTTGCTCGATACGTTTGAAATTCAATAGTATTATCTGTTCACATTATTTTCAATAAGTAATAAATATAAACTTATTATTAGTTATAAAGCTTTTAATTAGCATGATTAAAAGTTATATTTTTTTCTTTTAGATTAGGAGTGTCAAAATGAGTTAATGGGTTGAGCTCAAATCAAACTTATAATTGGCTTGTTTTGAGCTTATCGGACTCGAACCCTACCCGTTTAGTAAAAGGATCAAAAACTTAGGCCTGAACTCAACTCATCAACAACTCGTTTGGCCCAACAGGACCGTCTAACATATTTATTTTAAAAAGATTTTAAGTAAAATGGTTAATGCAAAAAAATTAAAAATAGCAATTCAGTCTTTCTAACTGCACCAATTAAAAAATCTTAATCTTACAGGGTTTTTTTATGCTATGTTATATCATAAACATTCTTAATTGTAAAGCAAGTTTGATGCTAGATAAAGCACCCATTAATATATGCTAAAAATGGGTCAATTTTAGGTTAATAGGTTAATCTAAAGTTAACTCATTTATTAAACAGGTCGATTCAATTACGAAAATTCTCAATCAAAGTTTCGGGTTGTTTCATTTATTTGGTCGCACGCTATTTAATATTTATATTTAAAAAATTATTAGTCAAACGTTATTAGATCAATCGTACAACCAAAGAAGTGAATTTTAGTCATACTTTTTCTTCAAAAATATTATTAAAAAATAATATTTTGTTGTTTTTTTTTTTTTAATTATGTGATTGTAATTTAAAATTGTAATTATGAAGTAATAAGGGTCCTTCCATGATCAGTCCAAAAGTCTTCGTGCTAATCTTTTTATCTCTCATAGCATATACAAAAATGTTCATATTGTTTATTATAAATTTAGATAACATTATAAGCTCTTTTTTAATCTGTTGCATTCAAAAGGAAATAGTCTTTACATAATAAAAATAATTTCTTAAAATTTAGATAAATTTATTTATTAGTTAATTTAAATGTTATTATTTTTAATAGTAAATAAATTTCTGTCACAATTTCAAAATATTTTTTATTATTTATTTTGCATTTTTTAATCCATATTATTTTAATAGGTATAAACAAATTAAAAATATTATAATCCAATATTTTATGTGAATAATTTTTCCTTTAATATATAATTATGAATTACATTAATTTCTTGAGCCCTATGTAGTTTGACACCGTACATACTTGATATAATAATGCATAAAAATTGATTGATTAATGAAGCATTATAATGATCTTAAAATGATCAAATATGAGCTTTCTATTGAATCGAACACGAGATATTTGCGAACGATTGATCTAATTATTTCTCTTAAATTAATTAATACGAAGCCTAATCCATTCTAGAGGTTTTAAACGGTATTTGATTTGACTTGATTACTATATTAATTAGCCATGCAACACCATTCAACCGACAATTAAAGGACTTTGTCAAGGAGTGTGGCTTCTCCTTCAAAGTTGAATTAATAAAGTATTTGACTTATATGAATAACAGTTTTGTTATTTTGTCTTACTTAGTTTTTGAGAAGAAGAAATTTGAGTCAAATAATGTTGGCTTTCAGAATAATCAACTGGGAAAAAAATTTCTAGATTGCATATATGAATTTTGTAATACATAGTTTTTTGTGGTATGTAATTGAATAATTATTTTTAATTATATATATATATATATATATATATATATATATATATATATATATATTATAGACTATTATTCTTGTAAGAGGAAAAATGAATATTTTCTTCTATTTATTATTTGTACCATTTATCATTCTTGTGTTCTAGAATATGCTTGTTGGTATGCTTTAAAGTCAACTTAATAGGTGGCATTCTAGTAGTTTTTTTAACGAATAAATCAGCTTTTTTATTGTTTTTTTATGTTATTTAGGCTAAGGATTCAGAAGTCGGCTATGCTGATTTAAATATATTTGTTGATGTATGTGAACACATTCTTCTAGATTTTATTTTTTTAACTTTTTTTTTTTATTTTCTTATTTTTGTGACAAGGAACCGTCCCAAGTTTCGTCAAGCACATTTGGCGGTCCGTAAACCCAGACTGACCTACCTGACCACCCACAATCGGTGCTTTGGAGCCCCCACTTAAGGGGCAACTGCTGCTCAAGGGATATATTTTATTTCATGACATGAAGAAATTAAAGCAAATTCAATGACCATGGAAGCAAATAGTGTGTGTTAGAGAAGTTTTGGATTATCACGGAGCTAAGACCCCAATTTGAAGCCTAGTCTTAGGTACTCAGGGCGCCCTTGTCCTGGGGCCTAGGTGCCTTTCAGGCATGATGCCTAGTGCTAAGTGCACACTCTAACATGCAAAATTGTAATTTTTAGAGTTCTAATAGAGAGTCAGATGCTTAGCTCCCATAATTGGTGCATATAATTGAGTTTTTTTAGCCCAAAAATAAAGATAAAGAGGCTTGGGCACCTAGACATAGCATCTAGGCCCATTTTGTTGTAAGAGGTAGTCAAAAGTTACCATTTTAATGAAAAATATAGAGTTTTTGGGGGACTTCTAGCTTTCTTATAAGCCCTTTTAAAGCTTTTCTTAAATTTTTTTCAAAGCCTTCTAAGGAGATTTTAGTGATGGGTAGTGTGAGAAAGTAGGAATTATTTGTCATAATAAAATCGGGTCGGATTCAGGTCTCGGCCATAATTGACCTAGGTACAATATAGCTAGCCGAACCTAACCCGATTTTGCAAAAGGGTAAATTTTTTTGACAATAACTAAACCCTTCGGGTTGCTGGGTTGCCCTGATCCTACCCGCAAGCATAAATTGTTTGCCTGAGCGGGAATGCAGGCATGGGTGGGACGCAGCGAGGATCGCGTGCGGGCCTTCGAGCCTTACGGCTAGGGCGAGGTCTACATAAATATAGATCAATGACGTATTTGCACCTTATTTCTTGATAGCATTCTTTCCTAATACTAAATTGAAGATTCATACCTCTACAATATAACATCAATATGAGTCATAAATTGAGCGATAGTAATAAGGTTCTGGATACTTGAGTAGCATTTCTAATATTTAGATTAAATCTGGCTCCAAAATATTGGTTTCTTGTGCTATTTCTCGTAAGTTTCATAATGCTAGTTTATTCTATGTTTTTAGCAATATTAGCATTTTACTGAACAATATCAATTTTAGAATTACGCATATCTTTCTTGAAGGCGGTGCATGTGCGGATTTGGCTTGCTAAAATGGGTGTTAATTCTTTTGATTGCATCTATATTAACAATAATTCTAACCTTTTGGGCTTCTTAGTTGTTTCATTAAAATTGATATGTTGGGTGTACCTTATTTGAGAAGAAATTAATTCTTACATATTTCTTCGAGCATTAGCGAATTTCAATCCTTAAAGGACTTGTAACAATTTTTTATATTAATGTGTGTGCCCATTAGCCATAATTGATCAGTCTATAGTTTGATCATGTTTTTTTCTTTTTTCATGAGTATTGATCGAATGTCTTGCTTTGATCCCTATAGTTTCCTTGTAGTTTATTTTATGTTATTTTTAGTTTTAGGGTTTAGTTTTATTTTAGGAGGGGGGAGTGAGAAAGAAGATTTTTTTTTTTTTTTGGTAGTGGCATTCTATCTTTGCCCTATTATTAAAATTCGATTAAACACAGGGAGAAGTGTTCTAAATTTTTAATAATAAAATTTTTGATTCGCCCTATCAATATTGATGCATCTTATTGTCATGACTAAGGACTACACTTGCTCAATCTGTCTAAAGTGACATGGCTTATGGGGCTTGTTTAGGAGAAATTATTTTGTGCGGTCATCAGACGGCGTCCGGACATAAATTAAAGTGTGCCATGTCATCAGGTACAAAGCAAAAAAGTAACGTGACGTGTTCTAATTTGCTTCCGGACACCGTCCGATGACCGCACAGAATAATCTTTCCTTGTTTAGACTCATCAATCTATTAATCTCCCATTGTGAATAAAAAAACTTTAAGATTCACACTACTTTTCTTGAGATTTGTGCCAATTGGATGCAATTTTCATGTTCTCATAAATCAACTAATAAGCTTTTCAAGTTCAAAGATGTAGAAAGTCAACAATATATTTGATGTAGAAATCTACAACATAATGTATAGGTGGAAGTGGCGAAATGCCCAAAGAATGAATCTTCTTTTGATTTTTGTGTTAATATCTTTGAGGATAAGTTGCAAAGCATTAATTAGAAGGTATAGTTTCTTAGCTTGGGATCATCTTAGGCGGCGCGGCGTTGAAATAATTTTATTATCTGTCTCTATATAACTATATAATCACTGTCTATGTGGCGCGTTGATTTTCAAATTGGCCACATATTGTATTTGACAATTTGTTGCAAAAATTATGGGCTGTGGCGACATTCGGAAATAATTGAGGGTGGCTTTTGTAATATTAAATTTACAAGTATATGTAATTACGTAAAATAAGAAAGTTTTGTCTCTCCTAATTTTATCACAATCAATGAGAATACAATTTTATGTAGTAATGATTAATGCTCTGTCTAGTGTTTATGCAAGTCCTTTGCTTTTGTGTGATGTGTCTTGGCTAGGAACAATTATTAGGTCAGGTGGCATGACGTAGCTTTACGTTCGGACGCCAATAACTTGTCGCCACGTGGTCTTACTCAATACCGTGCGGCCCGAAGACTTGACCCGGGATTGCTATGTTCGCGTATTGCTCGGTAATGCTCTAGGTATTGCACGGTATTGCTAGGTATTCCTTGGCAATAATAAAAAATATCGCTATGTGAAGACCAATACCAAGCAATACCGAGAAATACTGAGAAATACTGAGAAAAACTCGGTATTGGTCTTCACAGAATGGTATTTCTCGTTATTGCCAAGCAAAATCGACCAATACCGAGCAAATACCTATCAACACGCGAACATAGCAATCCCGTCTCTGTTCCGAGTCGGGGTTGTCCGGCCGTGCGGTAAATAGTGAGAACACGTGACACTATTTTAATGGCGTCCGAACGTAGAGCTACGTCAGGTGACCGGACCAAATAAAAGTTCCTTGACTTGAGGGCGGTATTTTTTTATAATTTTATTTTATTTTTTATTTTTAATTAATTAATTAATAAATTAATTTAGAGCGGTTATGTTTCTCAGAGTGCATGTTCATTAGGTTATTCTCCAAGTAATTTCTTTAGGGTTTATGTTTCTTCTTTCGTCCTTTGTTTTTACAAGTGTTCGCAACTTGAAGATGTAGAATTCGCTAGGCAGACAACACAACCATTCACAACTTTAATAATAGTAGATAGCTTATAGTCAAATTTGTCAAGCAGCATCTTAATATTCTGGAGCACATAAAGGATGTTATGGTTCACCATATTGTCATGAGATATAAACTCATGGCAATTTCTCAAAATCAGTCTCAA
The DNA here is from genome assembly GCA_016618105.1 of Dendrobium huoshanense. NCBI lineage: Eukaryota > Viridiplantae > Streptophyta > Magnoliopsida > Asparagales > Orchidaceae > Dendrobium > Dendrobium huoshanense. Next base: position 71,678,267 of record CM028358.1, on the reverse strand, counting down.
TCCAAAGAGTATTAAGATTAATACAATCCTTTAAATCAACATGAAGAGTTTGGAGAATAGTATAAGTCATGTCTTGTGATGGTAAAGCAGAGGTGAAACCAATCAAGAGCTTCCCTTTGTCATCTCGAATTAATAAGCCCACGAAAAACACATTGATTATTGAACCCCCTTGCTTGGGATCAGGTGCTTTGAATCCGAAATTTTTTTTCCGTGCAAATGTACATCACTGTGATATATACTGTGTACCCGCGTTGCGGCGTAATATAGTTTGTATAGTTTAGCACCATAGTGCTCAAAATCTGACATCACAATGCTGCTAGATGATGAGTTGACAGTTTTCTTTCTCATTTTTCATGACGACTGTCCCTTGGTAGTTAATGTGAGTTTTCTTTTTGTTTATTCTTGCAAGAGAACAACGTAAGAGTAAAGAGAGATAATGAGAGAGCAAGAGAGAAAAAAGATGTCAAGTGCGAAAGGAAACATGACAGTGATGTGGCACAAGATTTTAGTCCATCGTAACCCAAGTTACATGATGAGAATTTGGGAGAGGTAGATCTTTGGTATTGGCAACATATTTTGTGGGGCATGCGACGGAGCCACCAAGAAATCCTTCAAAATTCATTTACTTTAAATATTTGAGAACTTAATTATGACCACGATTTAGGGTAGTTGTTATTGAAAAAATGTATAGTTACGCTTGCCATCAAGAAATTGAGAGAAGAATATTGATCTATGATTTCAAAGTATTAAATTAGATAAATATATATATATGATTGCATGGCATAATATATAAGAAACATAATATATAAGAGGGATTAATTACATATATTATATATACATGTTCAATATATATAAATTTCATCTTTATTAAATTATTTGTATACAAATTTGAAAAGAATTTAAATTGTACTATTTCCCACATCACGCTTATGCTTTAAACATTCTGCATTGAAGGGCTATTTTGGTATGGAGTACTGTATGTCTCCACCTTTAATGATTTGAAAGCGATCGCGAACCTCTGTTGTATTTGAGTTCACAAACTGAAATTATAAGAAAATATATAAAATAAAAACACATTAGCATTTATTAATTTATTTGGTAATAAACTTATAAAATAACATAATAATTTTTTTTTTCATGAAAAAAAGAGACTGATATAAACCTCAACTGTTAGATGATTAGAACAAAAAAAAAGTGATATAATGCAAGAGATGAATGAATGATAGGTGATACAAACCTCAACTGTTATTTTCTGTGATGTTGCATGCACTCTTACATAACCAAATTCAGATATCCTAACTAAACTCCATTCAGCAGCCTGCATTCAAATTTAAAATAAAAAAAATCAAAGCTTTTGTAAGCAAATTAATTAAGATAAATTTTCTAGTTTTTTACAATATTTTCTTTAAAAAAAAAACATACCCCAATCTTTATTATATATATATCTTAAAAATCATTAAAGTTGTTTTAAAATTAGTATGATACAAATTCTTCACACATATCACTAATCTCGAAGTAAATCTAATGATTTTTAAGCACATCGTCATATATCTCAATTCTCAACATAATAAATATAGGAAAAAGTTTGATTTTTGGCAAATTTTTCCAGCAGAAATCGATAATTTTTCGTTGGAAAAATAGATTTATGGTGGATTTCCGACGGAAAATTTTTCGCTTGTAAAAGCTGGGTAAGAAAATTAAAAACCAAAGGAAAAATCGAAATTTTTACCGGTGAAAATCTGCCACCGGAAAAAAAAAAAAAAAAAAAAATATATATATATATATATATATATATATATATATATATATATATATATATATATATATATATATATATATATATATATATATATATTGCAAAAATAAGAAGAACATTCCGGCCAACCAGCTGCAGTCGGCCCTGCCATTACTCCAGGCCTGCCTGCACCAATTGCCACACCCTGTCCAAGGCCTGCCCACTCTTATTGGCATGCACTGTGATTACCTAAAATATTTTATCAAAAATCTGCTGGAAATCCGTCGAAAGTCTATCGAAAAACTATCGAAATGTTTCCTCGGAAATCCGTTGGAAAATCCTCCAGAATTTCAGGCAGATTTTTCGCTAGAAATTCCGTCAATAATGAACATGTTTCATGTAGTGAATGTTCAATTTAATTTTTAACATTCTAATTTAAGTTTTTTCACATAAAATTACAGATTAACTTAATAGTTTTACAGGCAATGTATTGTAACTATTGTTTTATTTTTGGATAATTGAAGAGAAAGGAGCTTACATCATCAGAAAACTTATCCAAGGTAAAGCCTCCCATTCCTATAACAGCATGAACTGGAGCAGTGTAATTGCTATTGTTATAGGTGTCAATTCCATTAATCTTTGTTGGTAATCCTTCGCATGTCTTCTGATATACTGCACAAGTTCTCTCATAGTTATGAACATGGCCAAAGAAAGCCAAATCTACCTGATCATCAAGAAAACAGAGATGAAATTAGAACGTACGTATAAGATTTGTATATTTTAGGCCAAATATTAGGAAGTTATAATGTTGTTAATTTGATCGATATGGCCCTCATATTAGTACGTATAACATTAAGTACCTTATTTTTCATTAAAAGTGGCTCGATTGACTTAACAAATCCATCATCCACATTTGGTAGGATGGAGCTTTCAGAAGAAGAATACATCGGTCTATGCCTGCAAATGTAAGCTATTCATTCAAGTTAAGGAAATGTAAACATCTCAAAACTATATATTAAAAAAACTTATTTTTAAAATAAAAATCATCACTTTGTTAAATTTTAATAAATTAGTTTTAAGCTTTATTTGGACCATAGAAGCGACTTTCTAGTACAAAAACTTTTTAAATTAAAAATTTTTGTATTAAAAAATTGCTTTAAAAAAACAATAAAAAATTTGGACTTATAATTTTTCAGAAAAGAAAAGAATAATATCAGATATCTGCTACTATTAAACAGAGAACAACAGAGCATTATAAGATAATTTAAAACACAGATGCTTTATATAATTTATATGTATTGAGATTTTCGGGGAAGAAAAAAGTTTTCTTCAGCTTCTTGGAGGAGAGGATGATAGAGAGAGGGATGGGAAGAGGGAGAAACTTTAATTAGGTCAGGACACCTAACGTAGCTCTACATCCAGACACCAATAAAATGTCGCCACGACGGCCACGTGCTCTTACTTTTACCACGCGGCCCGACGACCCGACCCGGACCGGAAACCGGTATTGCTATGTTCGTGTATTGCTAGGTATTGCTCGGTATTGCTAGGTATTGATCGGTATTGCTTGACAATAAAGAGAAATACCGCTCTTCCAAGACTAATACTGAACAATACCGAGCAATACGTAGCAAAACCGGGATATTACTCGGTATTGCTAAGTATTGATCTTGACAGAGTGGTATTTCTCGTTACCGAGCAATACCCTGGTCTGCACAAATCATCTAATACATAGCAATACCGTGTTCCAGTCAAGGCCGGGTTGTCGGGCCGCGCGGTTAAGAATAAGAGCACGTGGCGACATTTTATTGGTGTTCCGATGTAGAGCTACGTCAGGTGTCCTGATCGAATAAAAGTTCCCTTGATCATATCTCCTATTAAAGCTTATAATGTCTATATATATATAGACACAAATGACTACACCAATAACACTATAAGCTATACAAAAAATTAAAGAAAAGTACACCGATAAAGCTAACATAAAATATAAAAAATAGAATTAAGTTGGATCAAAAAACTCTAACACGCAAGATGTATATATATTGATAAAGTAAATTACTATAAACTGAAAATGAAAGGAATAATCATAAGCTTGTAGAGAAGCATATATATATACCCCAAAAAGATTGACCAAGGTGTTCTTCTTCTATCAATTGATGCCAAGTCCTCATTGATCCAGTTATACTGTTAAGAATTATTATCTAGAACTATTAATTTGATTGTATCATAAATAAATAATGCATATGAATTTCTTTTAAGAAAATTTACCTGTTCAGAATTAACTGTCCATTCATGTTCAGTAGAGATCACTGTGAAGTGAACAGTTGCTTGTTCAATAGAATACCATGGCTTATCTTTTCCCATTGCAGGCATTGGAAAGTATGTCTCATATGCAACTCCACATTCACCACCAGAATCTGGTGTGATATAGACTGAGCCAGACCCTTCATAATCTCTTAATAAGTGAGAAAAAGTTGCTCATCAATTTAAGTATAGTTAAGAACATTTTTAGAATATCTATGATAAGTAGTTTTAGAGGTTGGATGGAAAATAAACTCAATTATAAAAACGTCTAGGCGATTTAGGCTTCATTTGAAATGGCTTTATTACTGCTTCTTAAAACAGGCTTTTAGTACAAAATTACTAGAAAGCTGCTTTAAGAAGCTCTATCAAACAAAACCTTAATTACTTAAGGTGTTTTGGCTTCTAAAATTAACACTGTATTATAGATGAATCCAGCATTGGCTTATTGGTTTATGGCCAATAAAAAGAGGCAAAAAAAAATAAAAAGAAAGAGAGGCAAAAAAGATAATCATATATGAAAAGTATAGAAAAAAAACACAATAAGTTGTATTAAAATCTAAAAATGATAATATTTAATTTAAACTATATATGAGATTCTTTTTATGCTTTGAAATATAAATAAAAAAATTAATTAAGAAGAAAATCACTAATTAAGTACTAACCTTTCATGGTTGCCTATGGCTGTCATGTAAGCCACATGGGATGCTAGAGGTGCAATAAAACTGAGGAAGAAATCCCATTCAACCAAAAAACCAGTAGCATAGCTTATATCTCCAATATGAAAAATTGAATCCACATTGCCAGATGCAACCTCATTTGTCACAGCTTCAACCACAGATATGGAACCAGGCTATAGAAAGAAGCAGTAAGAAGCCGTAAAAAATGAAGCCTTAGATAATAAAAACATCTACTGAATTGACCTGAATATAATGCTCCTTAGATGGATCAAGTGGAGCTTTGCCCATATCACCATATGCAAGAAACTTCAGTTCATCTGACCCTGTTGCTGGTGGTGTCTTGAAATTAATTTGGTCACTCCAGCCAGCTGAATCACTGTGAGAACTAAAGTATGTTAGATTTTTCACATTTTTAATTCACAGTTAATAACTTAATATATAAAATGGCCTAATGTTTATAATTAAGTACTATAATATGCTGAAAATTAAATAGAAAGAAAATTGATGCAGATTGTTTTCATTATGAAGAAATCAAATGAATATTTTATTGTCCTCATGTTATGCAAAAAAAAAAAAAAAAAAAGTTCATGCGATGTGTAATTTAATTCAGACATAAATTTTTTAATCAACGAGATATTGTCAAGTAAATAAATTTTTACCTTCCATATCTGTAGGAGTAGGTCTGCTTTGGTAGAAGCCCGCTCATTATAGCGGTATGAACATATCCAGGTTCGTGCCATCCAAAATCCTTTGCTGGGCTAGGCAATATACCACCTATTAAAAAATAAACAAGAGTGAATAAATGGAGAGAATACTAAGATTTTATTTGGGACAACTTTATTACTGTTTATTAAAATAATTTTTTAGTATAAAAATAAATTTTTTGTACTAGAATGTAGCTTTAAAAAATAGTAAGAAAACTGTCACAAACGAAACCTAAATCTCTAAACAATGAATATATCCAGGTTAGTGCCTAGACCAGCCTGGGCGGTTGGCCAAGGGACACGACGATTATCTGCGATCCGACGATGGCCAACCTCTAATTAGATCTACAATCAATGAATAGAACATGTCATTTAAAGCTCTTAATATCATGAATCTACTAGCTAGGGTTGACAAAAATGGAGAACTTTAAAGTTTATAAACATATTAGAAGTTTTAAATTAGACATCGTTTGGATGGCTTTCTTACTGCTTCTTAAAACAATCTTTTAATATAAAATTAAAATTTTGTATTAAAAAACTGCTTTAAGAAACAGTAAGAAAGTTGTCCCAAATGACTCTTAGGCTTGGTTTGAAATGGTTTTTTTCTACTTCTTTAAACAACTTTATGGTGCAAAAAACTGCTTTAAGAAACAATAAAAAAATAGTCCCAAATAAAACCTTAATTTGATAAACAGCAGAAAAATCAAAGAAATCTACAACGATCGAACACTGTGGAAGTGATGTTCATGTAAAGCAAAAAAAAAAAAAAAAATAAACCATTTTGTTGTACTCACAAATCCAAGTTAGTAATACATAGATTTATAGGATCAGCGTAGCTCAGAAGTTTTCTTGTGCATTGGGTCAGAATTTTTTGCAGGGTAAACAATTGGTGTTTTCGGGAAAATTTGGAAGATCACAAGGTACACAGATATTTGATCCCGCACTCTTTTTTCCATTTGGTTGCGATTTTTTACAGGAAGTTCGTCCTGAATGATATATCCTGGTTCTTCCTTTTTTGGGAGCTGTTGCTTATCAGCCCGATTTTTTATTGGTATTATTTTTGTATTAGTAGGATAAGGACTGACCGGATCATAGGTTTTCTTTTCTTTTTTTGGATTGTAGCTCCGAGGAGCATTAGTGATCTGGTCGGACCTTCTAAGGACTTTGTAACCGTTTTTTCTAATCAACGTGTAGGCCCCTCTGTGAGTTTTAACTAATATATATATATATATATATATATATATATATATATATATATATATATATATATATATATATATATATATATATATATATATATATATATATATAGAGAGAGAGAGAGAGAGAGAGAGAGAGAGAGAGAGAGAGAGAGAGAGAGAGAGAGGATTTCTTAGCAATATAAAGAAAAATATTAGTCAATTATGCAAATTTTCTTTGAATAAATTATTGTTAACTGTGTGTGATAGAGAGCAAAAATAGCATATAACTAATTTTGGTGTAGTAATTTTTTGTAAGGCAACTTACTACACATATCATCTTGTGTGAAGGTTGACACCTGAGAAGTTGATGATCTCCCTTCTGCATACTGTACTACTTGTTTGTTCTCATCTCCACTAACCCAAGTTAATCTCATCTAAAGCAACTAAAATAAATTAATAAATGCTTAATCAATAAGAAATATAAACTATCTTCCTATCTAGCTCTACATAAATAAATAAAGAACAAAGAAGGAAGAAATACCGATGTTGCAGTAGAGTCAATGCTTGAGAGGTGGCCATACAAAGGTTGTTTGGGATTAGCAAAACTTAAAGGATCTGATCTCTTCAGAATGCAAGGAGCATCAAACCCTCCAGTGAAGAACACAAACTCTACATCTGTTCTGAAATTGACAACATGAAATGTAACTGATGCACTGCAACTGTGCACCAAACAATCATTATTCTCATATACTTCACATTTCCTCTTGCTGCAGTTTAAGTAAGAAGGATCACTGCTCACATATTGTGCCTGTGCATTGATCACAAACTGTGTCAGAATAGTTCTAAAAATTATTGAACTTGTTTTATGGCCTACCTTAAAATCTGATTTTTGTTAAATAATCAATTGTGATATGATAAGCTAATTATTATTATTATTATTTTATACAAATATGTACACTATTGTAAGAGAATGATCATCAGGTAATTGTTGTTCTTTATGTATTTATTTATTATTTTGCTTATTTTTATTCTATAATAATACTATAATTATGCTAATATTAAACAATAGTAAAAAGAAATATTAATTTGTACAAAAAAATATCAATTATGCTAAGAAAAAAAATCTCTTCTTAAAAGATGGCATTAATTAGGTTTTATATATAATCTTTCTATTGAGATTTGTCAATTCCCAATAAATAAGAGGTGAGCTTCTTTTTGTTATCTTGCAGCTATTAATTGAAGAATATCCCCTAAATATTCTCCATCAAGTTGCTTCCAAGAAAAGCAATGGGATGATCAAGATGTGACATAATTACACCAAAAACTCTACCATGCAATCATATTACTGTAATTAATTAATTGTTGGTTTTCTAGCATGTATTTCTTCATTTGTAACATATATATATATATATATATATATATATATATATATATATATATATATATATATATATATTTAAAGAGAAATATATTATCTAACTATTTTATTTTAAAGTATATATTTTTATATATACTTTGATGCGATTAGGATATTAAAATATTATATAAATAAATATCAAAATTTAAATATCAGATATATAAATATATAAAGATTATATATATATATATATATATATATATATATATATATATATGTAAATCTTTAAAAAATAAAATGAAAACAAACAAAACTTTAGTGTAATTTATTTACATAGTTCACCTTGACAGGATAGTGGCAAAGGAGAGGAAGACTGCTAATATCTCCAGTTTGTACATAAAGTAGACTGTTCAAAGGACAATCAGAGATTCTGTTGCAGAAAGTTCAAAATAAAAAAAAATATATCGAAATCATAATTTAAATGTTCAATAAAATAATTCAAAATCTGATAAAAAATAAAATAAAATAAAATATACTTTGCATTTGCTGGCGTGATCATGGCAATCCAATCAGCTTTATCAGGAACCAACACTCCACCCACAGTAACTGTAACATAGGACTCATCATACAATGGCCCTTCTGTGCTCGTATTGATAAACAAATATGGATTCGGATCAAGACAGTCAGCCAAAATCCTCCTGTTAAGAACCCTCATGTCTGAGATCGCCGTATAGTTCATGAACTCATCGACTGAGTCTATTAAGAGAGGAGAAGAAGAAGAAGACAATGAAGGAGACATGGAAGAAGAGAAGAAAATGGAGAAGAAGAAAATGGAGAAGAAGAAAAGAAAGAGAGCTGCCATAGCATCCAATTGTTGAGAAGAATGAATGTTCATTCTCTTCTTTTTTGTTTTAAAGGTATTGAAGGAAAGCGTGCAAGAGATGTGAATTGAATGGATAAAGGTTGTATGGTTAGATCAATTAATATGGTGTTTAAGTTCTCTACGTTAGCATATTATTTGTCTTAGAAGAGAAATTGTAGAGGGAGACTTGCACATATAATTGAACGGCCATAAATATTTTTAGCTATAATTATTGTTGCGGGCTAGAATATACGCGGCGATAGAGTTAGGAATTTTCATCTAAGTGTTGTGTGGATATCCAGCACACAAATATAAGAAAAAAGAAACATCAGAATTTTTATGTGCAAAACCCTAGAAAAGGGAAAAACCACAAAGTCACATCCAGTTGAAATGATTATACTAATGTTTGATTAGATTACAAGTTGCTGACTCGTCTCCAAAATTGAGGACGATCAAATTATAATAATCAACCGTCAGCCAGTTTAAATTCAGTTACGAACGGAAATAAAAATTCGGCGACGTTTTGTGGTCGAGCAAAAATTCGGCTTCAATTGGCGGTCGAGCAAAACTCTGGCGTCAATCAGACAGAAATCCGACGTCAGTCAGAGGCCGAGCTGAAGTCCGACAGTACTCGAAGAGGAGTCTGGTTGCTAGAGAGCTATCTTTCTTCTCTTATTTGCTTGGATCCCCTCTCATGAAAATGAGGGGTTCAATATTGATAGAGCTGCATGTAGAAAAATATAAAAAATTTATTTACATAATTATATTAATTAAAGCGCTTTAAGATTTAATTGCTTGGTTTTAAAGGTTGTAAGCACTTCGATTAATTTAATTTGGAAGACTATTTGCTAACATTAATGAGGAAGATTTAGCCATCAAAGCTTTATTATTAGTATCCTGAACTTAAAGCTAACAAGCATAAGCTTTCATTTCAAACATGTTGAAAGGTGCAACAAAACTTTAAATAATCAAGCAAAAACAGAAAAGAGGAAAAACTTCAAACTTTTTGTTTGATTTGTCATATTTATCTTAGGTTTTTAATATAAAGCGTTAATGCTTCTGACTTTAACATAATAGCGCAGTTTAATCAAAATATATATTTAGGTAGTGTGTCATACATCCATCTTAGGCTTTGAATTAATCTCGAAATTAAAATAAATTTGGTGATGATATGATTCATCTCCCTATTATACGATTTGCAAAGTTTTCAAGAGCTTTTAAATTAGGGGTGTCAATTCGGGTCAACCCGTTGGGTTCGGGTCGAACCCGACCCGACACGGATCTAAATGGGTCAACCTGAATCTGACCCGTTTGCAAAAACGGGTCGGGCATTTCAACCCGGACCCGACCCGGCCGGGTTGCCGGGTTGACCCGACTCGACCCGCGACCCGGCAGTGGGGCAGCGTGACGGCGCGGGTTCGGATTTCGGAATCGGCAGCGGCGACGGAACGCTGGCGTGGCAGGCTGCAGCGGCGACGACGCTGGCGGCAGCGGCACGCGGCAGGGCAGCGCGGGCGTCACGCGGCACGCGGCACGCGGCACGCGGCAAGCGGCACGCGGGCAGGGGGCAGAGCAGCGACAGGGCAGAGCGGGCAGCGAAAAATTCAATTTTTTTTTAAAATAAACGGGTTTGCGGGTTGACCCAGCAACCCGCCGGGTTAACCTGAACCCGACCCGTTTGATAAACGGGTCGAATTTGTGAACCCGAACCCGACCCGTTTATCAAATGGGCCGGGTCCAACCCTGATTTTCCGGGTCGGGTTTTCGGGTCGTGTCAAATATTGACACCCCTATTATAAATACTCGCTGAATGACTAAGTTTTTTTTTTTTTTTCACGCGTGGGAGAGGGGGTGGTTGTATGCAAAAAATCCCAACCATTAGATCAAAATGAACTGCCAAATGGCTAAAGTAAACAAGCTTTTATTTCCCCTCTACTAGTAAAATCATTAATTGGATTCAATTACTTCTTTCTTTCTACCCTTAGGGAATTCATAATATATATTCTTATTAATTTGATAAATGTTTTTTCACCTAACACATTTTGTGCAGGGTTAATCCATCTAAACAGCCGAAGCATAAAATACGGGACATCATACGGAGCATGATGATGCTTCTTATATTTCTTGGAAGCAAATACCAAAAGAAGTGCATAATATGTGGTTTAGAGAGTTCGAGATTAGTTATTATAAAAAAATATTCTATACTATATCTTTTTTAATTAAGTTAATAAAAATATTATATATTGTATATTTTTGTATGCAGAAAGGTTTTTATTGGTTGCTCGAGCACAATGATAAAATTGGAAAGAATTGTGAGAAGCCCGGGTTGACTTGCATGTGAGACATGTTTACAGACATTAGGAAGTTCAGCGAGCAACCCCTCTATATTAGTGAGAGTGTAAGGGCCGAGCTAACTAATGCTTAGGGTAGCCCAGAGGAGGGACGAGAATAGACATAACCGAGCTTTTAATATTGGGGGCATAGGTAGTTCCCTCAATATTGGAAGATTAGTTTCACATACGGAGTACATGCGACTTTTGATAAGAAATTTTAAAAAAGTGTAATGATTTACTTAGTTATGAATACTAATGTAAGTGTATTATAGAGATCAGAATTATTGGGTAGAGAGCTAATCGTTATTGAGTTACATAGTCATTCCCACAAGCGACAGAAGGATCACCAATGAATTGATGAGCAAGCAAGTATATATACATATATCTTTTTAAAATATGTATAGATCTCATGCATGTCCTCTACTATCAATTTAAATGTTTATATCTAAATTCATTATGCCACACCTTTTCATTGGGTAAGTAACCCTAATCATTAAGTGTCCAAAAGCATGAGTTGCTTGCTTCCACACATTATTGATTTTGAATCAATGTTAATCTTAAAAGCTTAATCTCCCTTCTTTTCTTTTTGAATCTCCTTATAATGTGCCTTTTATCATTCTTCTTTTTCTCAATTATTTTTGTTTTTATTATTAATACGTCCTCAAAAAATTATCTTGATCGGGCACGAATCTTGAGGCAAACTCAAGTTGGAAACTTCCAAAATTAAAATTGGAATAATCCAAACTCCGATTTCAGCAAACTTATAGTCAAACTGAACGTCTCGAAAATACGAACCCAATGACACCAAATTCGACTCAATCCAAGCCCAAATGAGCCTGAATTGAGGACTTGAAGAGCTGTTGGAATGTTTGAACCACAATTTGGGTTATCAAACGATTACCAAACATGACATGCTTATAGTTAAATTGAGCGGCTCAACGAGACAAATCCAATGAGCCCAATATCACTAAATTCTGACATTACTAAGACATTCAAATGTCCATCAAACGGTGCACGATCAAGGGATTCAACATCGGCCGTCAATCCAAGCCACTCCCAATATGCCCTTGACCTCCCACCTATTTACAGGTTATGCCACTCTAGAAAATCTATAAATAGATCCTGGCCTCATCTCTCTTGTAAGGGAGGCTCCAAGAAAGAGAGCAAGAGAGAGATCAGAGATTGCTCTTGCTTCGTCGCTCCTCCTCGACCACCGCCTGAGTTCCGCTGGACCACCACCTGACGTCGTTGCTCTGCCGGACCACCACTTAAGGGCCTGAGCTCCGTCGAACCACCGCCTGACGCCGGAGCTCTGTCAGACCACCACCTAAGAGCATGAGCTCCGCCGGATCACCACCTAACGCCTGAGATCTACCAGAGTTCTACCGGAGTACCGCTTTACAACAACAGTCTTTCTGACCCCAATCTCCGGCCAACTACGATCTTTTAGACCCCGGTCTCCTGCCTACTACGGTCTTTCCGACCTCTATCCTATCAACTATGGTTCTGCCGACCAAATAAACATTTCTATATTGATTATTGTAACTCCCACCATGTAATGCGCTCTATATGATGTACATTTGTGACATCAAGCCAAGGCCTTCTCCCTAAGAAGGGCCTCATTTGTAATAGTTTGCCAATACTAGTGAATTCATTCAAATTGGGCCAGGCCCCGTGGGTTTTCCACATTTTCAGGGGCTCGTAAAAACTCTAATGTCTTTTATGAACGCTACACCCTCTCTCTATATGCTTGTGTACTGGATCTTTATACAATGCTAAGATGCTAAACTTTATATTTCTCTACCGCCGCGCGCGAATACTACAGGACGCAACAATTATCATTGCTAGGACTCAAGTCAGTTCAATATTCATTCATTAATGCTTAATATATGCAAGTTGAGGAAATACAATATTAATGTAAGCCTTGTAAGGTTTGGCCAACACCTAAAGGACATAGAGTGCTTCTAATTTGTTTGCAATATTCATGTCATTCTTGGAGCAGCATTCATAGCTTGGTACATTCTCCTCAATAACATCAACTCGATTTACATCTTTGCTCATTAGCAAAATCTTTACCCTTGTTTGAAACCAACATATGCGAGTGCACATAGCTGTGTTGAGCATAAAACCTAGCAGAAAATCAAGCTCTAGCATAGATTCCTTTTACATATATAGAGTATGAAAATTATCATTTACCATTGAATAATTACAAGTCATTTGAATTAAGATATGCTATGTCATATCATGCATGGTTTCAAAACTCAACCATGAATCAATCCTCTGGCTAATTTGATCTAGCACAAAATTGCTTATGCACAAAAATTGCTATAATCAGTCAAAACTGATGGGAGAACTAGCTAGAAAACTGACGAGCTTGTTCGATTTATGATGAACTAGTTGGTTTGAATATAGATCAATTTCTAGTCTTTTGATTATTTTCAAATGGCTATAATAAAAAGGTTCAAATATTACAACAAGTTCAACTCCTCTTATGATTTATAGTTCATTCTTTTGATTAAATATTCAATTTAGTTTTTTAAATCTTGAAATAATGTGTGGTTTGTTAATCATCTACATGATCACTTGTAAAGAAAATAATAAAGCATCCTTAACACTATCACATAAATCATTATACAATTCTCATTACTTCCATCAAGCATTCCATTTATTATTGGAATATGAACATTGGATAGCTTAAAATTTTGTTGAATCTAATGCATATATTTGACCCAAACACAATTAAAATTTTATTTGATCTTGACTTAAACCCAATTTTCATGTATTGGGTCCGAGTCATGCTATGATATTCAGTTAGATATTAATCTCTAACTCACCAAAATACGTACATAGCCTCCTCTCTCTTTTCCTTCTTAGATTTTGTTGGGGGTAGCTTTCTTTCTACTTTATAAAGCAACTTTTTAATTCAGAAATTCTAATTCTAAAATTTGTTTTACTAAGAAGCTACTTTAGAAAGTAATGATTAGAAAGCTATCCCAAACAAAATCTTAGATGCATGCTTCCTTTTTGACTTTGTAACAATCTTATCCACAAGTCGATAAAATAGTGGCCATATCTTTATGTAATGTATGTTATGCTTTATTGAATGGAATATTAAGTTCTTCTTTCTCTCTTATAATCTTAATTTGCGCTCTTTCTCTCGCAAATGAACTTGTTGAGTAAGTGAGTGATAATCCTTTATTAGAGGACTTCCATGAAAGGAAAACAATTTATGTTATGCTTTATTGAATGCAATATTAGCATTAAATTATACCAGCTCACTCAAGGGTGTCAATATTTGACACGACCCGAAAATCAAACTCAAACCTAAACTGAAAATTTCGGGTTAAGATCTACTCGTTTTAAAAACGGGTCAGATTCGGATTCAACAAACCGACCCGTTTCGAAAATCAGGTCGGGCTCGGGTTGGCCCGAATTGACCCGTGCTAACTACGTCTACCTGCAACCCTACATCACGTCGAGTCTTCCCACGTCGCGTCTGCCCGTGGCCCCGCATCGTGTTGAGTCTGCCCACGACCCCGTGTCGCGTTGAGTCTGCCCGCGTCGCAATCACGCCGAGTCACGTCCTGATATCGCTGCCGACGCTGCCGTGCAGCCGACTCGCCGTCGCGTTGTTTGAATGAGAACATGCTCGTAGGTGGGGTCGGGTTAACTCGGTAACCCGCGCGGGTCGAGTCCAAGTTGAAATATGGGTTGGGTTCAGTTCGGATCAATTAGTGTTGGGTCAATTTCGGAATTGACACGAATATGACCTGTGACCCAATTTTGACAACTCGCTTCCACAATACATTATAGTTTATCTTTGTATCAAGTTATAGTGTTACAATCATTATGAATCATATTAAGAGCAAGTGATTTCCTCATAAAAAACTTGAGTACAAAAATTTTTTTAAGTCAATCTTAGCTTACTATTTGCATTTTTATTTGATTCATCTCAAAGAAACTTGTCATATCAATTATAAAATTTTCAAAGTCATCAATATGGGCTTCGTTTGAGATAATTTTCTAACTGTTTTCAAATGCAATTCTTTAGTACTAAAATTTAAGTTCAAAAAATTGTTATACTAGAGTCATTCTATAAAGTAGTAAGCAAGCTATTCCAAATGAAGTAATATACAGTAATATTTGTTTTTAATATTTTTAGGCAAAATATAATGCCGAAATACACATTTCAGTAGATCATATCTGCCATCCATATCAAATTTATATGCACATATATATATTAGTACAAAAATACAAACAACCACTAAGCAAATTGATATGCATAATTTCTTTTTAAGATAGAAAGTTACTTCAAAGGTATTTGCTCCCTGCCATTATGGCAGCTAGAGTTTTTGGCTTCTTAATTTAAGCTAAGTCCCAATCTTCAATCTTTCTTTCAATATATCGTAGAGAAATGGAACACTACATCTGTAGTCATGTCTTCCGCAATGTTCAAAACCACATAAAAAACCAGTTTAGAGAGACATTGACTTATTTTCTCATAAGAAGGGTTAATTTTGCTTTACATATACGTTAAGTTATATGAGAGATGAATGATATATTAAAGAAAAGTTTTAATAATCGCAATCTACAATAATTACATATTAAATTTTACTTTAGACAAATGAGAAACATCCTACATTATTGACACGTCACAAAAAATTGTCTTGATTAAGTACAAATCTTGAGGCATGTCAAGTTATAAATTTTTAAAATTAAATTTGGGGCAATCTAAATTCCAATTTCAGCAAACTTATAATCAAATTGAACGACTCGACAAAACGATCCAAACGACACTAAAATCAGTCCAATCCGAGCCCAAATTGGCGTAAATCAAACGATCAAAATATATTCAAAAACTTCAAACCATTAATTGGATAATCAAATAATATTCAAATATCACATGCTTATAGTTAAATCGAGCGGCTCGACGAAACAAATCCAACAAGCCCAAGATTGCTTAATTATGACATTATTATGACACTTAAATGCTTGGTAAATGCTTCATGACCTAGGGAAGCCGTATAAGCCATCCGATGGAACACTCAGAATTTACCCATGCTCTTCTCCATATTTATAGGATATGCCACAATCAAAATAGATCCCCTCTTCCTGGAGGGGGAGAGAGAGAGAGAGAGACTTTTGAAGAAGACTTTGATTATGAGCAAGAGATTCAAGTGAACTCTGAGGCTTAAGGAATCTTAAAGCTCCAGCTCGTGACCATTGCCGACGAACCCTTGCAGCTCGGTCACCATTGTTTGATCTCTGCCAGACCATCATCATCGAACATCGGTCCAGCCATCACCATTAGCTCTCAACCTGACCTACGTTGCTTGCCGATTATGGTCCTTTCGACCTCCATTCCCCTGTCGACTACAGTCTCTACAATCATCTTCACCCAACTAAGATCCTTCTGATCACTATTGCATGCTAACTACAATCCCTTCGACCACCGTCGCTCAACTTTGACCCCTTTTACCTTCATCACTTGCTGAATACCATCCTTCCGACCACCATCGCCCACTGACTACAGTCTTTCTAATCACCATCTCTCGCTGACTACAGTTCCTCTGACCACTGTCGCCCAAACTACAGTCCTTCCGACCTTAGTCATTTGCATACTACGATCCCTCAAGCCTTGTCGTTTAAATTAAATACAATCCTACCAACTAAATGAACATGTTAATACTCTCTTGAGAATAGCTTTCATGTCTTTGAATTCTTCCAACTCCAATCATATAAAATGTTCTATCTAATATAAAGTTGATACATTGAGCCAACACCTTCCCTTGAGGAAGGACGTCATTTATAATTAACAACAGTCAACAAACACTAGTGAATTCGTTCAAACTGGGCAAGACCCCGTGATTTTTCTCTTTTTAGGGGTTTTCACATAAAAATTTATATGATGTCTCTTATGAATGCTGCACCCCTCTTACATATATTTGTGTGTTGTATATTCATAAAAAATTAGGACCGCCATGAATATTGAGAATAAGTTAATATTATATAATAACAATTATATAATAATTTTGATAGGTGATAAAATATTATAAAATTTTTTATGATTATTTAATATTGAGAATACCTGATGATAGTTAGTCCTTGATAAAAAAAAACCCCAT
Source organism: Dendrobium huoshanense (assembly GCA_016618105.1). Classification (NCBI taxonomy): domain Eukaryota; kingdom Viridiplantae; phylum Streptophyta; class Magnoliopsida; order Asparagales; family Orchidaceae; genus Dendrobium; species Dendrobium huoshanense. Next base: position 71,660,989 of record CM028358.1, on the reverse strand, counting down.
AAGATCCATATATATTCTCCATTTGAAGACAACAAAATGAAGGCCAAAAGAAAATTGAAATAGAACACTCATCCGTTTGAATGGGTATATTTGCTACACCGACATTTCATAATGACGAAATGTGTCGTATGAGATATGTGCGCTTGCGTGACACCCTCGTCACACATTGAATACACAATTTACATGTTAAAGTGAAAATAATAAAAATAATAAATTAATGGATGGATCATGGATGTGTCTTATACTCTTATGTACATGTTATGAATAATAATTTTAATTTTAAATATATATTTGTATAAATAATCTAAGTTAAACATGCTCTTCTATTTTTGTTGCGGGTTAGAAAATACGCGGCGATAGAGATTTAATTACACGTCTTAGTGTTGTACGGATAACTAGCTCACACACAGAGAAATCAAGATTTTTTACGTGGAAAACCCTTAGAAAGGGAAAAAACCACGGGGCCTAGCCCAGTTGAAATAAATCTACTGGAATTTGAGTCGGTTACAAAGAACTGAATCCCCTCACAGGGTGATTAGATTTACAATCAATAATTGTATGATAGAAGTCAGGTGTTAGGCCTGAAATCACTTGGAAGTTCGGGTGTTGATAATACTGCTTTGAGCAGGACGTCGGGCCTTGAGCAGAACGTCTGGTATTCAACAGGACGTCGGGTCTGAATATCGGGCCTTAAGCAGGACGTCAGGTCTGAATGTCGGGCCTTAAGGTGGTGGTGCGATGAAACTCCGGTGGTGGTCCGGCGAGGTTCCTGCGGTGGTCCGACGGTGGTCCGACGATGCTTCTATGGTGGTCCTGCGGTGGTCCGGCGGTGGTCCTGCGGTGGTCCGGTGGCTGTAGAGGAAGAGCTTCTTCCTTCTTCTCCTTCTTCTCTTCTTCTTCTCTCTCTTCACTTGAGTCCCCTTGGTGTAGAATGAGGTCTCTATTTTTAGTTTTTCTGGAGTGACATAGCCCGTAAATAGGCGTGAGATCAGGGGCGAATTGGGAGTGTTTTGAATGGACGACCGATATCGAATCCTTTGATCATATACTGTTCGTTGGGCATTTGAAGGCCTTAATGATGTCGGAATTTGGTGATCTTGAGCTCGTTGGATTCGTCTCGTTGAGCCGTTCGATTCGAGTATAAGATCGTCAAAATCGGAGACCGTTTGGTAACTCAAATTGCATCTTAAAACTTCCAACAGCGCTTCGGGTCCTTGATCCTGACTCATTTAAGCTTGAATTGGGTCGAATTTTGTGTCGTTGGGTTTGTATTTCCGAGACGCTCAGTTTGACTGTAAGCTCGCTGAAATCGAAGTTCGGGTGCTCCCAAAACTAAATTTTGAAGTTTCCAACTAGCTTTTGCCTCGAGATTCGTGCCTGATCAAGCTAATTTTTTGATGATGTATCAATTTTATTTTTAAATATATTACTTAAATAATGTAATAGTTATTTAAGACTAATTTTCTTTTTTTTTTTATTTTGCCCTATTTTATTATATTTTTTTTTTATAAATGAATCAACATTTTTAACTTCCAACTAATACTATGTAATATCATGTAATGAGCACATCTTTAATTAAATTTTAAATATTTTATTAATTTAAATATAGTTTTAATTTTATCAGCAATTGAACAAAAATTGTTATTTAATGAATTTATTTTATATTTATTTAATTTGAATAATTATTATATAATTCTTTTAAATTTTGAAATATAATATTATAATTATGTGCCCAATGCATGTTTATGTCATATATTTTTAATAATAGGTATGTCCAACACATCAAAGTAGGTAGGTTAGTATACCATTTTCTCCATACCCATTATATATAGCAATTCCTCTTAACCAACTTTAAAATACATATTTTCTCATGTTCTTTTTATTCATTTTTCTCATAATCTCTCTCTCTCTCTCTTCCCTATGTCCCTTTATGTGTGGTTGTTTTTTTTTTTTTTTTTAATAGTTAAAACCCACTAGTCCTTTATGTGTGGTTGTTAAAACAAGAAAATTTCATTTCTGATTTTAGCAAATTATAGTCGAATTAAACATCTTGATAAGACAAATCCAACCCAACTAAGGGTGATCCACCCTAAATTCAACTAAGCCCAAACAAAACACATAAAAAATGGTTGAAACTTGAGAAAATTACTATATATTTAGCAAAAGAAGCTCTTTTTTTTTTAATTTGAAAAAAAAAAAAGCATAAATCTTTTCTCCTTTCAAGTATAAATACGCTCAATGGGCTAGGGAAAATCTCACACCTCCTTACCCTTCCTTACCTCTAATTCCATCTCTTAACAAAGGGTAAATATTCTTTGACGGAGTTCTAGCGGTTTTTTTTTTTTTCAAAAGAGTTTATCTTTCCACACAACTTTGCTTCAAATGAGTAGTTTACTTCGGCGTTGTGATGTTGAAATATCAATGAAGATCCCTCCAAAAAATGTCGATAAACGTTTGTTAAGCACTCAATTTCTTTAAATTTCAGACATTTTTCTTACTTGTTTTTTAATATATTCTCAAACTTTTGGTCCTTTTTTTAACTAGATGAACTTAAATTTTTACTATGAAATTATATCATTTTATATTTTTAAAAGAAATTTTATTATTGAATTCATAGTGCAAACATTTATGTCTTTAATGAATTTTTGTAGTCAATCCATTTATAAAACTATTTTAAAATGTTTTTGTGGACATAGAGAAGCTCTTCCCTAACTACATGAATTTATGAAAAGCTCCATTCATTAACTCAAAAAAGTCATTAAAGCTTCTAATTTGTCATCTTCCACCTCCGTTTCTTCCTCTATTTCTAGACTGTAAAGTGAGCAATGCAAATGTTATTCTCTTCTCAACTATGACCCTTTCAAGCCTCCCTCACTTAAATGAAAAAGTTGTGAGCATTAATGAAAATCTATCTAATGCTTACTCTGCTTGAGGTTCTTGGATCTCTTAGAGGGCCAAAACTAATTGGCTTGAAAAAGATGAGGATGATCTAACGTTTCTTTATGGCAGAATCAAAGGTAGGAAAAATCAATTGCATCAGGGAAATTTCTACTATAGCTGGCCTAGTATTGCTGAAGCCATCTCCCTCTATTATAAAAACCTTTTAAATTCCTCGAACAAACCTTTTAAATTCTATCGACAACATTCTTTTGACTAAAGAGGCTCTTTTTGAGATTAAAGGGAAACCATAAGGAAGCTTTCTTTTGTGTTAAGCTGGATATGTTCAAAGCTTTCAATATTGTTTCCCTAAATTTCCTAATGTAGAGAATGATCTAGAAAGGGTTTTCTTAATTATTCATTGGATGGGTCAAAGCTTGTATAAAATAATGTTCACTTTTCTATTTGCTTAAATGGAATCCTTGAGGGATTTTTTAACTCTTCTTGTGGGCTTAGACAGGGCTTCCATTTATTTCCTCTCTTGTTGTTTTTACATTTGTATGGATGGCCTTTCCAATCTTTTTGATGTTGCCATTGCTACATAAGCTTATTCTATATCACTATGGACAACTTTCACCTTTCCCACTTGATTTATGTTAATAACCTATTAGTGTTTGGGAAATGTTCTTCTGATAATATTAAATGTCTGAGTAGGATTCTCAATGCATTCAAAGAATTTTATGGGTTGTCTTTTAACCTTTCAAAGAGCAACATCATTACTTCTAAAAATTTTAGACACCAATAGCAAGTTTTTATTCCCTTAATATTAGTAATTGCGATAGAGTCATCTCTTACTTGGAAATCCCTATTTCTATCAAAAGGCTGCTTATCTTTGATTTTAGTCCTCTAATGAGTAAGCTATCTAGGCTTCTTGATTGGTGTAAAGAAAAATCCCTCTCGTTTGCGAGTATGGTCTAATTTTTGAAATTCTCAACATCGAAAACTATCTCTTACTATATAGGGGTGAAATTCTCCCTAAAAGATGTTGTAAATTAATATATAGACTATGCTTTAGGTTCTTATATCATGATAACTCAGAGGCTAAAAAATTAAACCTTATTTCTTGGGAGAATACCTACAATCAAAAGTATCTTGGTGGTCTTGGGTTACCTTCCCATAATGCACTCTGTTTTTTTCTCTTCTCTTGTCTGGTGCTGCTTAAACTTTAATAGTCTTCTGAGCAAATGGTGATTCTACAAATTTGTTAACTTTTGGAATAGTCCTACTGCCAAGAGCTATAAGATTTGGAATAATTTTTCTAAAGCCGTTGCTTTTATGAAAAATAATATTTCTTATAAAATTCATGATGGTTCTAAGATATCTTTGCTTCGGGACCTTAGGTGTGAGGGGTATAACATCATGAATTTTGTTGAATTGGACTCCCCTTCATCTTGTGCTCTTGATAGTAGTAGGATTTTTAATTTTATTGTGAATGGAAATTGGGTAAATTTACTTTTTTTTTTTAAATTATGACTGCTAAGATTAAAGCTATTATATTTATGTTGAAATAGAAGCTGGCACTATTTTTTCGAAACCATAGCTCATATCATAAAGTTCTCGCAAAATGAGGGCGAAATCTCTGGGTAGTGTCTTCTCTACAATGCTTTGAAACTTAATCCGTTAAAACTCTCTCGAAAGCACAGGGGAGGCCAGGGTACAAATTTTCGGAGCCCACATATAGTAGTTATACTAGCTTCTCAAACATCGAATCGAGACATTAAGCAGCACTTAGAATCTAATGAAGGTGCATCATGTTCTTCCTTAGCCTTATACACACTTGCATTATTTGTTACCACTTAGGCAACTATACCTTCTTCTACTTTGACAACCTCATCGACCATTTTGAATAATAGAGGTGCATATTTAGCAAAGGTTAATGGATTAGCATATTTCAAAAACACAATCTCATAAGAATTACTAGCAAAGAAGTTGATGATGCTCCTTTAATTGATGGTTGACCAACCACCTGACATTATTGTTACTCTTGTTTTAGGATGTATTAACATATTTCAAAAACACAATCTCATAAGAATTACTAGCAAAGAAGTTGATGATGCTCCTTTAATTGATGGTTGACCAACCACCTGACATTATTGTTACTCTTGTTTTAGGATGTATTAACATATTTCAAAAACACAATCTCATAAGAATTACTGGCAAAGAAGTTGATGACGCTCCTTTATTTGATGTCTGGCCAACCACCTGACAGTTTTGTTATGCTTGTTTTAGTTTGTCTTCTTCAGTTCATCAACTCTCTTACTTGTTGTTATTAGAGCACAACAGACAATCAACATAAATCCTGTATAGCCTCCTGTACTTCCGCTTCTTGTTTTGCCTTGTATGTAACCAGATGGCTAAACGCCTTTATAAAGGACATCTCTGTATTTGCAATACACAATCATAATAAAACATTCTTCGGTTGCCTCATTCATCTCTGTTATGTTTTCTTCCTCACACGGTGATCTTCCACATGGTATCAGAGCAGTGATCCGAATCCCTGGCCATGACAGACGCATCTTCGTCCTCCCAAACTCTCGAGCAAATGGAGACCACGAGCTCCGCTCAGCCCTGCATTTCTTCTTCCCTCAAATTTGTTATCTCTAACCTCAAGAACTTCGTTCAATCTCCCTTATCGCCCGATAATTATCCAATCTGGCGATCTCAAATCATCAAGATATGCTCTGCAAACGGCTTTGAGTCCTTCTTGGACCTCAAATCCGTCATTCCCGAAGAACTGAGTCAGAACTCAGACGGCAATCTCGTCTCCAATCCAAAATACACCCAATGGCGACTCACCGATCAAAATCTCGCCGCCGCCATCTGCTCTACCATCACCGCCTCGATTCTTCCCTATGTCCTTAATCTCGCATCCACCGCCGCCATCTGGAACGTTCTTGAAACTAGATTTCAAGCAACAAATCGTTCCAAAGTCATCCAATTGAAAAACGAGCTCCATCACGTTTTGCTCAAGAACTCCTCCATGACCGAGTACCTCACCACAATCAAAATCCTGGTCGATCGTATCGCTGCCGCCGGCTCATGCGTCGACACTGAGGATATTATCTTATACATCCTCAATGGCCTTCCACCCTCCTACCAGTCATTCAAGACCTCCAACCGCACCATGATCACCCCAATCAATCTCGATCAACTATATTCACTTCTTATTAGTGAAGAAATTCACGTCTCTTCCGATGCCGCCAGGACCTCTACCAATCCAGACCCATCTACGGCCTTGTTTTCATACCGTGGTCGCGGACGTCGTAGCCGCGGTCGTTCTCCTTCAAATGGATCATTCAGTGATCGGCAGCAAACAAATCCAACCACTTGTCAGATATGCCTCAAGAAAGGTCACTCGGCGGCAGAATGTTGGCACAGGCTCAACTCGAACTACGTCCCAAGAACGCCAAGATCAACACCCACGGCCCTCGTCGCTGCACCCACCGATGCCTACAATGATTGGTATTTGGATTCGGGAGCCTCATCTCATATGACACGCTCGCTGGATAACCTCTCTATCTCCTCACCGTACAACGGCAACGACGGCATCACTCTTGGCGATGGGAGCTCGGTTAGCATTGCGAACTCCGGTAAAGGGTTGCTACCGACTCCCTCCAGTAAGATTAATCTATCTAAAATTCTACATTCTCCTCATCTCAAATACAATATGCTGTCCATTTCTCAACTCACCAAGGATAATGATATTGAAATTATTTTTGACTCTTTTGGTTTTACCTTCAAGGACTTGACGACTCAGGAAATCATCCTCAGAGGACCGTGCCGTAACGGGCTGTATACCATCCCCAACACAGCAGCATCCTCTACTGCCCACGCCTTCAACACCAGAACTCAAGATTCTCACCTGTGGCACGTCCGACTAGGACATCCACACAACAGATCTCTGACTCGCATTGCTTCTCTCTACCCCGACCTCAAGATCAGTCCGCCGATCACACCGTGTACTTCTTGTAACACGTCCAAAAGTCACAAATTATGTTTTGATCACTCCACTAATAGAAAACAGTCTCCTCTTGCTTTAGTTCACACTGATGTCTGGGGTCCGGCACCCACGAAATCTAACACTGGCTATCTTTACTACGTTTTATTTGTAGACGACTACTCGCGGTTTTCTTGGCTATTTCCCATGCATAACAAATCCGATGTGTACAACATCTTTATCAACTTTAAGAACAATATAGAACTGCTAACCAATCATAAAATTCAATGCCTGAGAACCGATGGTGGAGGCGAATATCTTAATCATAATCTGCTAAACTTTCTTCGCTCTCAAGGTATATCTCATTAAGCTTCATGCCCTTACACTCCGGAACAAAACGGCGTGGCCGAACGCAAGCACCGGCACGTCGTCGAAACTATGCGCACTATTCTTCATCAGGCGTCGGTTCCCTACAAGTTCTGGCCGGATGCGGCACTCACGGCTGCATATCTCATAAACCGCACCCCCTCTCCAAACACTGACCACAAGTCTCCGTTTGAACTGCTATACAGTAGCAAACCCAAGCTCAGTCACGTTCGTACTTTTGGATGCGAGTGTTTTCCTCACATTCCGGTTCAGCTGCGTCACAAATTACAACCAACGGCGAATCCCTGCATTTTTTTTGGATACTCCGATGCATACAAGGGATACCGGTGCTTCGATCCCAAAACAAATCGCATCACTACCTCTCGCCACGTTACGTTCAATGAGCTCTCATATCCATTCTCTCACAATGCTGCTACTCAGACTCCGACGTCCGGTACAATATCCCCCTCCCTCCTAATACCAACATCTGCTTCTCACAAACCTCAGGTAAATCCGTTTAAACCCATACAAAATCTGGACGTTACAGCAGCTATCCCAACCGCAAGCACTACTACACCAACTGGACTAAACATTATTCCAGAGGTCCACACTTCCGAATCCACTACTCCCTCGGCCAAGCCCAAAGAACATCATATGGTCACGCGTACAAAAACTGGATCGTTAAAACCTATTCAACGTCTCAACCTGATTCATACTGACTCTTCTGTCGATCCTAATGCAGATCCCACAACCTTCAAAGATGCTTACAAACACTCTCATTGGAGGCAAGCCATGGCCTCTGAATTCTACGCTCTACAACAATAAGGGACGTGGAGTCTTGTACCACGTCCCCCACAATCGTCTATCTTGGGATCCAAATGGACATTTCGGACAAAACGGCACGCAGACGGTTCCATCGTCAAACACAAAGCGCGTCTTGTCGCTCTTGGAAATCATCAGGAATACGGTCTGGACTACACAGAGACGTTCAGCCCAGTTGTCAAGCTTCCCACCATTCGCATCCTTCTCACTATTGCCCTCCACCACGCCTGGCCGGTCCACCAATTAGACGTGGCAAATGCTTTCCTTCATGGTACGCTTTCGGAGACTGTATATATGCAACAACCCAAGGGGTTCGAAGACTCTACGAATCCAGATCACGTATGCCTCCTTCACAAAGCAATCTACGGACTTAAGCAGGCTCCGCGACAATGGTACAACACATTTACTTCCTATCTCGTATCAATTGGCTTCTCTCACAGTTCCTCGGATCCGTCGCTGCTCGTGTTCCGAAAATTGCAAACAAAAATCTACCTTCTCGTCTACGTTGACGATATCTTGATCACGGGTAACAAGCCGACCATCATAACCGATATTCTGGATCAACTCAGCAACAAATTTGCAATGAAGCGACTTGGAGAGGTTCACTCTTTTCTCGGTATCCAAATTGACCGAACACCTCAGAGCTACTTTCTGTCGCAAAAAGCATACGTGACGTCCATTCTTCACTCCGCCCAACTCCTAAACTGCAACTCTATTGCCAATCCAACATGCACTAAACTTCCGCAGGATATCCAAACCGATCCAACACTCACCGATCCCACGCTATATCGCAAGATCATTGGCTCTTTACAATACTTAACGCTAACTCGCCCAGATATCTCGTACAGCGTAAATCGTCTATCTCAACATATGCATCAACCCCTACCGGAGCACATTTTTCTTCTCAAACGCCTCCTTCGCTATCTCAAAGGTACTCTCGACTTCGGCATTCCTATCAAAAAGTCTAACTTATCTCTCAAATCCTTTTCAAATGCGGATTGGGCGGGCGATCCCAGCTCACGGAAATCAATGTCCGGCTACTGCTCCTATCTCGGTGACACGCTCATCTCCTGGACCGTCAAGAAACAAACAACAGTTGCCCGGTCATCCACCGAATCCGAATATCGCTCCTTGGCTGCTCTCGTCGCCGACGTTATCTGGCTACGCCGCATTCTATCCGACTTCGACATCAATCAAGTGCATCCCACCGACATCTTCTGCGATAATACGTCCGCCATAGCCCTCGCCAACAATCCGGTGTTTCACGCACGTACCAAACACATCGAAATTGATCACCGCTTTGTCCGTGATCACATTCAACAGCAACGCATTTGTCTACTACCCATCAGCACCGTCGATCAGATCGCTGACATCTTCACCAAACCTCTGTCTACTCCTCGGTTTCAGACTCTTCGTACCAAACTGAGCGTTACACAAGGCCCATCAGTTTGCCGGGGGGTATTAGAGCACAACAGACAATCAACATAAATCCTGTATAGCCTCCTGTACTTCCGCTTCTTGTTTTGCCTTGTATGTAACCAGATGGCTAAACGCCTTTATAAAGGACATCTCTGTATTTGCAATACACAATCATAATAAAACATTCTTCGGTTGCCTCATTCATCTCTGTTCTGTTTTCTTCCTCACACGGTGATCTTCCACAGTTGTCATTACTTCTTGTCTCACGGAACATCCATGTTCGAAGCTCATACATGCTAGGACAAACTAAAGCATGACCTTAATTTACAAATAGAGTGAGGAATAGTAATCCATGATGGACTTCTTTACACATTAAATAAAATTCCCTTATTCAAAGCTGGATAAGAAATTTCTTGAGAGTTATTCTCATCTTCATCTAAATTTACAAATAAAATCAATTAATTTGTTCCCAAGTTTCTCTTCGGAAGAAAGAAAAAACTTGCACTACCACAATCAAAACTATAAGTATCTTGTTGAGAACCGATATAAGAATTGTTCTCAATCAACATTTGTGAGGAACATTCCAGTCTCACTACTAATCCCTGGCTGCCACTGACACTGCAAACAACAGACTAATTCTTAAATCAAGTTTGTAATAGAGGGCACATTCTTGTTGCATGATACAAAAAAAAGAAGCAAAATGAAAAATTAATGGCTGAAAGAGGTTTCTCCTAATCTAGCCAATCAAGTAGTTAGATTCATAGAATAAATTTCATTGATGGAATGAATAAAGATGCGATTCATTACCACCTAGAGAAAAATGGAAATGCCCGGATCATCATCACGGTGCAGTAGTCACTGCTATTGTTGAATGACAGACTCAAAAGCAGCGATAAGCAACGCTACCTTTCTCTTCCTGGCCGGTGCCATTCTTCTGAGGGTCTTTTGGAGAGCATAGTCTATCATCCACTCCTCAGCTGTCTTTCTTTCATCCACAGTTTGATGCTTGAGGTTGATCACCTCTGCTTCTGGCTCTGGTTTCAATGGAAGAAATCGAAGTGGTCGTGGATTGAATGCTCTTCCATTTTCCTGATTCTCTTCTGTTATCTTTCTTGTGGTGCTGTATGTTGGTTTAGGCCTATTCGTCAATTCTGCTAAGGGATTTTCAGAGATGAATGATGCAGAATATTTAATTTCCTCCTTTTGAGTTATCAATCCATCAGAAATGATATTTCTGTCATTATCATTGTTGCTTCTTATACTCTGCTGTGATTCATAATTTGTTTCATGTTTAGAAGGCTCACAACTTCCAACATTTTCCACACTAGCTTTCATGTCTTGTTCCAGTAATTCTTTAGGAGAATTGGGAACTTCAATCCCAGATTGTAAGCTTCCTTTTGCGGATTCTGCAGATTCTTCTTCATTGTCATAACTGAAAGTTGTGCACTGAGAAGAATTGCTCTGGCTTTGAAGATATGGCTCTGCTGCTTCCTCCCAATTAACATGGCCAGTTTTTCCTTTTTCAGATTCTGAAAGAACTTCTTCTCGCCTCTCAGCCTCAGTATATTGAATCCGTTCATCACAAACCTTCAGCTCTTCTATTGAAATCTCGCTGTTGTTATCAGCATAGTCTTCAAAGCTAGTAACCGAGTAGGATTCCTGCAACTGATTTGTTTCATAAGAGTCCTCCATTATCACCCCATTGATTCCATTGACAATATCAACAATTTCAGCCTGATATTGGTTACTGTCTTCAAAACTCTGCTGTTGCAGGATCCCTTCCTGTGGTTTGGAATGGATCTCCTTGCGACCATTTTTTCTTGTTGATGACTGTTCTTTCTGCTTCGTGCTATTTGGCAATTTGACCGATTGCCTTCTTGCTGACAAAAAACACTTCAGTGGTGGCAAAGACGCTTCGTTTTTCTTCTGACCATGTAAGGAACAGTATTTGTATGAGCAAAGCTTCTGGCTTGAGACGCCATCAGTTTCATCAAGATCCAAACTTCCTGGATTTCTGTCAATTTTAATAGTTGATGAGCAGGTAGCCCTAATTAAATTCACCGTTGAGTGAAGACCCACCCCTGGATTCTTCTTCATTGATGACCTCGCTGGCTTTAATCCTGAATTCCTTGCCTGGTCCTTGGCAACAGCTTTACCCCCAGGGTGATCAGAAGAAGAAACTGAATTCTCTGAGTTATTTATGGTTCTCATCTTACTAGATGAAGTTAAGAAGTCAGTGGATACCTGAAGCTTGTTCTTACTTACGTCAAATCTACTTGTGGGCTTCTTGTAATTATGCAATTCATTTGTAACTTTGGATGGAGATTGTTTCCTTTGTTGTGTCTGGCTCAGTCCCAGATGACTGGATTGTATGGGAGCTTTGTTGAGACAATCTAGATTTGCTTCCTTCATGGATTTCTCCTTCTTGAACTTCTTAATTTGATCTACCACAACCTCCACCTTCGCCATTTTTCTGATTAGAAGATATCATCTTATCAGGCTCCTCACCCAGAAATCTGTGCTTCTCAAACAGTTGGGATCATAATGATCTTTCTTTTATAGCAGGCTTGGATGGCTTTCATCACTTCTGCTCTCTTAAGGTTTTTTCTGATGTGGGGGATTTGTTTGTATTGAAAGGAAGAAATGAAATTGCATTCTTATAAGAGATTCCTTCAAATCTGGAAACTTTGGATTGCTTTGGTCTATATGCCGTTTGATATTTTTTATTGTTCTGGCTTTCAAGCCAGGCCGGCCATGTTTGAAAATGGAGAACTCAGCTAGTCTCTTTGTTAACCTTTTCTTATTTCGTGAATTACGAGTTTTTTACTGATTAGTTCTGAACTCCAATGACTCTTCTTACTAAATTATTTTGTAGTAAACTTTTCTTAGCCGACTATCATGATGTTTTAGTTTTAAATAGCATTAAGCAGATGCGTTTTTACAGATTTTTTTGTCCGTTGATGAAAGCTTAGTGCTGGTAAAATATATATTTGAAAGAGTCTACCAAACCAATGGTTCTGAGAGTAAGTCTTAGACCTGCCATATATTTTTGTATTTTATATTCATTTGTGCAGTTCATGAAAGTAAAATGGCTGCACCTTAACATACCAGCAATAAAATTATTATTGTTCTCACAACAATTAATTCCTTCATATGATGAATTTTCTTTTTTCCTTTCATTCGTGTAACCTGTACATCAGATGATATGTTGCATATGCATTAATTGCTTATTATTTTTCGACATTAAGGGTTTATGTGGGGAGAAATCATTCTGTGCGGATGCCGAACACAGTTTACCATCCGGAGACCAACTAGAATGCGTGTCAGCAGTACCGAGCCGGGTACCGAGCAGGAGTTGACGTGGTGCACTCTGGTTGGTCTTACTTTTCAGACATAAAATAATTTCTCCTTTGTGGGACAGTTTTCTTGTTGTTTTACTTTAAGACAACAAATACTATAATTTTGGTTGGCTATTACTTTATTGTTATATTCTTATTATTTTTCATAATTTTCTATAATGAAAAATTACTTATTGTAATCATAATAGCTAAATTGTTTTCCCTACAATCAAATTAATAAAATATTATAGCTGTCCCAAACAGACGCTAAGGCTTTTTAAAATAGTTTTTTAGTATACAAATTTCTTGAACCAGAAATTTTTATTCTAGAAAGTTGTTTTAGAAAATAGTAAAAAAATTGTCTCAAATGAAACCCAAGTCTATAATTATAATTGTCATAAAAGTAATGATGATGATAAATTAGATAATAATTATTATAATTAATCTTGTTTTGATGCTTTTGCCCTAGACCATATTTTTTATTTTGTCACAGCCTGCCTTACCTCATAGATCTTCCATTTGGCATCATCAGATTTCTTTGTGCTAAGTATGTTATGGTTTATTTCCATTTTACTTTCTCTATTGGAAACTAGCAAATGACAAAATAATTGACATTTGTCAGATGGCAGAGAGCTGCATTTTTTAGGGAGATATTTAGCTCAATTAAAGTAAATTCATACACACATCACATACAGATGCAATATTCGAACCTAGAACATCTTGATGCATGTTGATTTCTTTTTTTCGTTGCAATCATTTTGCACTAAGGTATTTGGCCATATAGAGCAATAAGTCACCATTATATTACACACTCCTCTACACTCACTTGGTCACGCCTTCCTAAATGGTCATGAACCTTGCTAAAGGTTGCTACCATATATTAGATCTTACTTAAATCCAAGACTTCATTTGGGACCGCCTTCTTACTGTTTCTCAAACCATCTTTTTAATACAAAAATTAAAATTTTTATACTAGAAAATAACTTTAAGAAGTAGTAAGAAAGTCGCCCCAAATGAAGCCTAAGGCTAGTCAAAACTGAAGCATGACCTAATTAAGGTTGGATCAACTCCCCTAACGGCCTAACCTAGTCTAGGTCTCTTATGAGCACCCTAGAAGCCTAAATGTTGTGTTCATGTTATTTGATTGTGTTTTGCTATTGAATGTTATGTTGATTTTGAACTCCATTATGTGGGTTGATTATAGTGGCATATTGCACTTAAAGTTTATGTGTTATATATGTTTTTAAATTATGTACATGTATTGTGAAAATTGATGTAAATAGAGGGGGCTGTCATTTATTTTTTTAAAATGTTACAGGTTTCCGGCAGCTAACCGGCAGTTTGGTCGTCGGAAACATCGATACCATATGGCTTATTTGAACTGCCGGAATTTTACTATAGCCGATTTACCGGCAGTCAACTGACGGCTGGGCCGCCGGCAAAACTGGAGTTTGAGATGGTCGGTATGTTGTCGGCGCTATGACCGTCGAAATTTATCGGCAGTGTTGGCCGCTAGAAAGTCGTTGAAGATTTAGCCGTCCGAAACTGGCTACCGCAATTTGTTTCCTACGTAGTTTATACCGACGGTTAACAAAATGCCGGAAAACCGTCGGTAGTTTTCAAAACCCCCAGAAACTTTATACTAAAAGCCGAAAAAAACCGCCAATAGTTGGCAATTTTCCTGTAGTGTTAAGATATATTATTCACCTTATATATCATATTTGGTGACCTATTTTGATATTATTGGATGTATTTATTTTATTGATAAAATAAAATATACTTTTTGTTATTTATTTATTAAGAAAGTATTTTATGCAATTTATCTAATGTATTTAAATATTATTATAGATTTCTAAGCAATGTCAATAAAATAGCAAAAAATAAAGATCATATAAAAGGCTTTATCAGATACAAACTTAGCATATATAGGATATCACATATAGGTCATTGCTACAACATGATATATTCTCTTGCACTGTGAGGAAGTATAGCCTTTCTTAGAGTTAGTTCAAGAAAATTCTTTCATTGTCAATAATATTGCTCACTTCATTTCTTTATAAAGCAACATACACTTTGCATAATATTCGTGAGCACATTCCTAATAAATAATTTTGATATAATTAATAAAAGTTATTAAGGTAAATTCATAGCTTGGTTTAGATAAAAACATAAATTTATGATCTAATCATAGATTATTTTATGTATTTTATATTAAACTTATACTACATTATAATTAAGTTATTCTCTCTTCAATTGTGATTATCCTATACCCATTCAAGGCACAGGAGCTCATGTGCAATATGGAATTGTTGAGATAAGAAGTAGAATATGAGTAAAATATGATATTTTTAGGTTTTGTTTGGGATAGCTTTCTTGTTGCTTTGTAAAGCTATTTTTTAGTACAAAAATTTTTTGAAAGCAAAGAAAAAGTAGTGGTCTAAAGCTATCTCAAACAAAGCCTTATTCTAGCACAAAAAAAATAGTTTAAGTGCATTATGCAAAGTACCCTAGAAGAATAGAATATAAACCAGTTTGATCATTAGTCAATAAAACTAAAAGAGAAACTTAATTGATGATAAACATGTAATAGGGGTTGCCTATTAAAAAAGATGTCATAATTCATATAACCTACTCCTATTAATGAGCTAGTAAATAATTTAAATAATATTGAGGATGATTATGAAGAGATTGATATAGATTCATTGAGCAGAAAAAAAGAGGATGATGAAAATGATGAAAAAAATTTAAACATAATTAGTGATTAAATTCAAGCTCATATTTCTGATAATTTAGCTTATGCATGCATTTGTTTGCATTTAATATTAATGAATTCGTTACTCTTTTTTATGTAATCATTGCTCTCTTTTTTATTTCTTTTAATAATAATTAATGGTTTTCAAACTTTCTTTATAGATTGCATTTGACAGCATCAATAACAATATTGAGTATCAGTAATAGAACTATTTTAGTAATATTATCATTATTCTCAGTGTCAGTCAAAGTAATAGTAATAATAATCATTAGCAATGATTAGTGTTTGTAATATTAATATACGAACAATATCCATATCAATAAAAATATTCAGATATTTAGAAGAGGGTATCTTGAGGGCTTCTTACTCATACACTTATAACTCTTAATTAGTCACCCCTTATGACTCTTAATTAATGTTCTCCTTATAACTCCCCTTTAATCATGTGAATCAACCGCCTTAACTACTTATAACTCTCAATTAATCTCTAGCTCCTTATGACTCCCATCCACTAACTCTCATCATTGGACCACATGAATCTTGAGGATAACACATGAGATTATCATATCATATATCTAATATCAATCAGTATATTATATACATACATCATATTAGATTCAGACTAGTAGCAAACATTCTGGCATAACTCAATCAAATCAATCATTTCAATACATATTACTTTTGCAGTTTTATCATATCAAATCATAATATAAACACTTGTCAACCCATTTCCAGTTTGTCATTTTTTTACTTATTTTACCTATAAATTCTTATACACATATTTAATCTATAAAAATATAATAAAATTATATCATATTGTTCAGAAAGATCAAATCTATAAATATCAAGAGTGGTGTGACGAAAGCTTATAAGTCATGATATAATATTTTTAACAGATTTAGGAGAGAGAAATCCATAAAAATAATTTTTTTTTAAAACAAAAGTAAAAAAATGATTACTTACAACGAATTGAACAAAAACGAAGGGAAAATATGACACAAAGATGTTTCTATCTTCTTTATCTTCTTCTCCTCCTTCAATTTCATCCTGATCAAGCAACTAAGTGAGGGAGGCGTTGGGGTGAGGCATAGCTATTTATAATAAAAATATATAAAAGTATTATTAGTGGCCTAGCATCATAGCACACTACAAATTTTTCATGTTTTCTAAATAAATTCATTGCACACTTTTGGGTTATTACATTCCCTCTCTTCTATTTCCCGTCATGTAAAATGGGGGAGGGGTGAGGTTTTTAATATAATAGTTTATATATTTTATTTTTAAAAATTAAATTTAAAACCTAGCGCTCAAGACCCTAGCACCACAGGGCTCACTCAAACCCTTATGAACCTAAGAACTTGGCATCGTAGCACCAATAAGTGCAACACCGTAGTGCTCATTAAACTAAATTTCATATTTACAAGAATATTAGTGAAATTAAATTTAAGGCTGTCACAACATCTATTAAAATGCAAATGCAATAAAAAATGGCATTATTCATAAGCTTGCCAAAGTTTATATGGCATAACTCTTTGTCAGTCATTAGATGAATATGCTTTTTGGGCAACTTCAGAGTTCTCAAATGCTTCATTAATCATCAAGTGGATATGAAAACCAAAGCCTCTCTATATCCTTCCACCTACTCATACAACTCCAAGTGGGAAAAGTCTTTAAGTAAAAAAATTATATCAAAATATTTGACTATTAATTTCCATGACATATATAAATAATTACTAAACTTATTTTTAAATGAATAATTAATTATAATTTATATTATATTTCTATCAAAATAAATCTAATAATTATAAAGATTATGTTGATTAAATTTAGATGAATTTATGCGGACCCAATAATTTATCATAAAAGGCTAATCCACATCAGTTGGTCTTCCATTATCGCCACCGCTTCTCACCTGCCAAACCAGCTCGCTCAGAACCCGGTGAGGCTCTCCTCTCTTTTCCCATTCCAACCCACGTCATTTACGTCTTCTACCTCCGCTATTTCCTCCTTCCATCACCTCTTACCTTCCCAAACCCTAGCGGTAAGTCTCTCCTCCGGCTCTCGACGATGGATACTATCACCAACGAGGCAAGCTTAGATCCCTTCAAGATCGGCCCTTCATCCCTCATCGGTCGCACCATCGCCCTCCGCGTTCTATTCTGCAAGTCAATCTCTCAGCTCCGAAGCAGCTTGTCGCATCTTCTACGCCGTGTCATGGGCTTCCTACACCCGCGCAACACGCAAGGGATCCTCGCTGCAATGGTACTGATGGCTTTTCTTCTTCGGCGCGGTACCAACGTGCGATCGCGGGCAGAATCGGCTTACCGGCGTAATTTCTGGAGGAATATGATGCGTGCCGCGGTGACGTACGAAGAGTGGGCGCACGCCGCGCGGATGCTTGACAGGGAGAATGCGGCGAGAGGTTCGAGCAAGTGCGATCTTTATGACGAGGAGATAGTACGGAATAAGCTCCAGGAGCTGCGGCAGAGGAGGGAGGAGGGGTCGTTGAGGGATATTGTGTTTTGCATGAGGGCGGATTTACTTAGGAATTTGGGGAATATGTGTAATCCGCAGCTCCACATGGGTAGACTCCAGGTATGTTTTTATTCATCTTTTCCAAAATTATGTTGTGTCTGTGATTACCTTCATTGTGGATTTTTAAACACTTGGCATTGCATTGAGGGGAACTGGAGATAGTTTAATGCTTTTTTGGGTCTTTTAATTGTATGAAATCATCCTTGGTAGTTAGTTAAGTGTGTAGTTTGGCTGTTTGTGAATTGAAGGAATTTAAAGGGCAGACATTGGAGCAATGGTTAGTGTTGAGGGTTAGCATATTCGCGGCGGTAGAGTGAGAGAATGTTTTTTCCTAGTGATGTATGGATATCCAACACACAAAGAGATAATTGAGAGAGCAAGGAAACACCAAAACCTTTTTACGTTGAGAATCCAAAAAGGGAAAAACCGAAGGGCCTTGCCTAGGTTAGAAGATTCAACTATGCTTGAGTGAGTTACGAAGCTTGACCCATCCCTTAACTTGGAGACGGCGAAATTATAATAGTTTGGAGAGTTGTTCAAACTTTGTATAAGTATTTGGGAGTTTGTGACGACCGTGGTCAGACGATGGAAGTTGTAAGTCTGGTAGCAATGACTAAGAGAAGATCCAACAGTTGTTGGCGGCTGGACAGAGAGCCTGATCCCACGTTCCCTATAGAAAACCGCCAAACCCATAATAATTGAGATAGCTCTACATAAAAATTGAGCGAAGGGGATATCACACGCCTTAAAAATCTCAAGAAACTCATGGGTGGGACTGGGGAGGAGGCTTGGACCTTTGGAAGCTTTCACCTTTGGCTAGAGATCAAGAGAGCTATAAGGCTTGAAGCATCGCAAAGCTCCATCTCGACACCATCGCAAGCAAACCCTTGCCACCTTGCCACCACTACTGAACCTCCGCCCAATCTCCATCGTCGCACCTCTATCTGACCACCCCCCCCCCCCCAGGTCTATGTCCGACCACCGTCGCTCGATGACTACGATCCCTCTGACCACCATTGCCTGATGTCTACGGTGCCTCCGAGCTCCGTCGCTCGTGCCTCCGAGCTCCGTCGCTCGCCGACTACAACCCCTTCCACCTTCGTTTCCCTTCGACTATAATCCCCCCTACCTCTATCGACCGCAGACTACAATCCCTTCGATCTCTGTCGCCCTTCGACTATGGTCCCTCCGTCATCCGCTGCCAAGGGTCCCTTAGACCTCCGTCACTAGCCACCGACTGTCCTCCAAACACCATCGCTCGCCGACTACAGTCCCTCCGAGTACCGTTGCTCGTCGACTACAATCCCTTCAACTACCCCTCTCTCGCAAACTATGGTACCTCTTACCTTGGTCGTCCTCCGACTACGGTCCCTTCAACCACTATTGCCCGCCTACTAAAACCCCTTTGACTTCCGTTGCTGGTCGACTATTTTCCCTCCTACCTCCGTCTCCCTTCGACTAAGGTCTCTGCGACCATCGACAACCCACCGACTACGGTCCCTCCGACCACCGTCGTCCTCTGACTACAGTCCCTCTGACCACCTTCGCCCACTAACTACGACCCCTCCGACCACCGTGGCTTGCTAACTACGATCCCTCCGACCACCGTCACCCGTTGACTACGATCCCTTTGACCACCGTCGCCTGCCTACTGCAGCCCCTCCGACCATCGTCGTTCGCTGTCGGACCTCCGTCTAAATATATTATTATAATGATGTTGTGGATTAAGCTATAAGTGAGAGTAACAATAATTTAAGCTCAAGTAAATTTATTATAGTCTTACAAAATAGCATAATGAAATTATATCCACAATTACCATTTAGTGAAATTTCTAATTTCTAATTGACTTCGGCTTTCTACCGTCCTTACACAATGAGAAATTGCACCAATCCAAAATTTTTGAGCTTTGACAGAGACCTAATAGCGATCTCCTAATAATAAAAGTCTAATTCAATCTCTCTAAAAATGATTGAAGATATACAATTGAAAATTAAACTTACAATAATCCTAGATGTTGAATAAGATAATCTATTATCAAAGAAATGAAGCATTTTGAGGATGGAGATTGAGATGAATGCTTTGTAATTTTTTCTCTACCTTCCCTTTGAATGATTTTAGAAGTAACCTCACACGTTTACTTCTGCAGATTTTTTTTTTTACTTCATAAATATGAGCTATATATAGGACCTAAAATTCCTTAATTTATCTCGTAAAATTCATTAAAAAATTCCTAAAAATCCCATCGTAAGAGGCTAGTCAATGACACCAAATAGGTAACTTGAGTAGTTATTGCAACATTGCACCAAGAAAACTTAATAAGCATTGGGAAAGTTACATGAAACTTTGTCAACATATACAACAACAAACAACAACAATAATAAGCCTTTATTTCATTATGTGGGGTTGGCTAAATGAATCATTTTTCTCCATTGTGTCTTGTTAAGAGTCAAATTCTCATCTAAATCTAATAAAGAAAGGTCATTTCTATTTTTTTTAACCAAGCCTTTTTTAGATCTACCTCTACCTTTCTTAACATAAGTCAAATCTAATACATTACTTCTTCATCAACTTTTTCAAAGGTTCATTGCTTTATATTAGTTGTGACCGATTACTTCTCAAAGTGGGTGGAAGCGATTCCCCATATATAGTGTACATCACACCATATTTTGAAATTCTTTCATGACCATATCGTATATCGATTCATCTACTTTTTCATAAACTTTTTTCATCAACTTTTTCTTAACATAAGTCAAATCTAATTTTCTATAGAATTGATAAATAATAAAATTTACCACTGACATAATTTTACACTATAAAAGAGTCACCAAAGTACTAGGGATTGCTCAAATAATTTATAGAAGCTTTAATTAAACCGGATCATCGGAAGGACACCATTTTATGTGACCAAACCATCTAAGGCGACTCCCTCTAATCTTATCTTCCATTGGAGCTACTCCAACCTTTTCACGTATATGCTCATTTTGTATCCCGTCTCTAAGAGTAAAGTCACTCATCCACCTTAGCATCCTCATCTTTGCAACACTTAACTTAATATTATGCTTCTCTTTTAATGATCAACATTCTGCACCATAAAGTATTATAGGTCTCACTACTATCTTATAGAATTTTCCCTTTAAGTTTGAGGGGTCTTTTCTATCACACAACAAGCCCGATGCATTCCTCCACTTTAACCATCCAACTTTAATTCTACTAATAATTTTACCATCTATTTAATAATTACTCTGAACAATAGACCCAAGATATCTAAAATGTGTACTCTTTTTAATGACTTGATCACCCAATGTCACAATCCCCCTACTAAATCTATTATTACTAAAATTATACTCCATATTCAGTTTTAGATCTACTCAAATGAAAGCTTTTAGACTCTAAGCTTGACCTCCATAATTCAAGTTTGCCTTCAACTCCCTTTCTAGTCTTATCAACAAAAGAATATCATCAGCAAAAAGCATACACCAAGGTACAACCTTTTACAAATGTTTAGTGAGAACATCCATGACTAAAGCAAAAATATATGGGCTTAAGGCTGATTCTTGATGTAATCCAATTGAAATAGGAAAATACTTGGTCAAACCAGCTTGTGTTTGAACACAAGTAACAACTCTTACATATATATCCTTAATACTTAAATATAAGCATTTTAAACCACTTTCTTATGTAGAACTCTCCATAGCACTTATCTTGGATCTTTATCATATGCTTTCTCTAAATCAATAAAAATCATATATAGATCCTCCTTTTTCTTTCCGTACTTCTCCATCAAACCACTCAATAAATGTACATCTTCCATAGTAGACCTACCTAACATGAATCCAAATTAATTTTGAGAAACATTTGTGTCACGCCGCAACCTATGCTCCATAACTCTCTCCCACAATTTTAAAATATGACACATTAATTCCTCTATAGTTCACATAATCTTGTGCATCACTTTTATTCTTAAAAATAGGAATCAACACACTTATTCTCCACTCATTTGACATCTTTTTAGTCTTCAAAATAATATTACAAAATTTAGTTACCTAAGAAATTCATTCATTTCCTAAGCATTTTCACATCTTTATTGGAATATCATCATATCCAACAGTTTTTTCATTTTCACACCTTTATTGGAATATCATCAGATCCAACATTTTTTTCATACTTCATTTTCTTTAAAGCCTCTTTAACTTTGATTTTACTAATACACTGATAAAAACAAAAATCTTTATTTTCATTTATGGTGTTAAGGTCACTAAAGTCAATCACATTCTCATAATCTTTATTGAAAAATTTAGCAAAATATTTTATCTACCTTTGTTGAATATTCTCTTATAAGTTATAATAAAAGCACATTTTAATCTTCATACTTAATGCACTTCACTTGAACTAAATCTTTTTTACTCCTATCTCTTTGTTTAACTAACTTATACATTTATCTTTCGCCCTCCTTAATATCTAATCTATTATATAAATCATTAAAAGCTAAAATTTTTGTAATGCAAATTACTTTCTTAGACTCCTTATGGGGGTCATATCCTTTTCAATTGTCAGAATTTTTATAACTAAATGAATTTTATAATAAATCTTCTTATTTTTTATATTTTCTTACACATTTTGATTCCACCACCAACTATTTTTACTTTTAGTAGCTTTTCTCTTTGATACTCTAATCACATCTTTTGCAACATTCTTAATATCACTAACAACTTTTTTCCACATAACATTAGCTTCCTCATGCACAAACAACATCTTAAGATCTAGATTTTTATTCTCAAAAATATTTTTGTTAATATTCTTTAAAAGCTCCCATCTAAACCTAGAACAATGATTTACTTTATTGTTTATCTTCTGCCCCTTCATCTTAAATTCCACAACTAATAAACGATGATGAGTACATAAATTTTCACTCGGAATAACTTTACAATCTTTGTAATCTAAACGATATTTTTTTATTAGTAAATAATAAATACGAGTTTTACTATATCTATTTTAATAATAATGAGATGATCATTTTTTTCTTAAATAAGACATTAACAATTATAAAATCTAGTATGGTCTTACCACATTCATTAGTCGCTCCAAAGCCATAGCTACCATGAATATTTTTAAAATCATCTACCTCTTTGCCAACATGTCCATTTAAATATCTTCTAACAAAAACTCTTTATTTAAGAGGTATCTTTTGTATTAATTCTTTTAGGTCATTCCAAAATTATAATTTTGAAAACATATCCAAACATACTTGAGGAACATAAACGCTTATAATATTAATAATCTTAGCATCAATAATAATCTTTAAAGCTATAATTCTATTAATTTTTATAATATTATTCTTCAAACGTTTATCTATAATCACACATACATCATTTTTAGTACGGCTCCTACCAAAATATCATAGTTTAAGTCCTAAACTATCAATCTCCTTAGTCTTTTCTCCAACTCATTTTATTTCATGAATGCATAGAATATTTATGTTCTTATGTATCATAATATCTATTAATTCCATTAATTTGCTATAAGGGAACTTATATTCCAAGTTCTTATCTTGATTTTAGTTTCATAGACTAAATTCTTTGTCCACATCCTTCCATGATATGAGAATCCTTTCCTGTTTAACACTGCACCTGGGTGCCGATGCGGTGACCTTTGCTCACTTGTCGCTCTAATTTTAAGGAAAATTATAAATATAACATAACTTAATAAATTTAATACTTAAAGATATGTTATTGTATATCAACAATCATGGAAATAACTCAATTAATTCAACGGAGTTAGAATAAAGTTTAAATTCATCAAGTATATGATAATTGTATAATTAATACTTAATTAACGTATTTAAAATAATTTGGCTAATTTAATGTAATGTATAGAACTTGTAAATCCAATAAATCGGCCAACTTGTAAAGCATATCATTAAGGAATAATAACAACATTATAATCAATTTTAAAATTTTAATTAGGTGATTAATAAATCAATTAACACATAAAGCCTTATGTAGAAATTGAGAGAATATGCTTAAAATTTAGAATCAGCTTAATTTGCTAATACACATATGTGATCAAAGATCATACGATAAGCAAATTATCCACATGATCACAAAAATAAAATATCTAAAATAATTTCATTTAAAAAAATAGAAAAATAAATAAACCTAATTAAATGTCTAAAACTTATCGAATAATGTTTGTATGTTTGAAAATAAATTTTGAGTAAATGTAAGCAATTTATTAGTGTTCATCATTCGGGAGACATTTGGAAAAATAAACTTAAATAATTTTCACGAAATATACTATACAACTCATATATTATTCTGTTTTCACCTTGGAGTTTCATTTCTTCACTTAGTCTTCTTGAATTTTCCTTTGAGCTTATCCTCCAAGTTACCAAACATTCAAGTAGCCTAGTAAAAATTAACTCTTCATTTTGATTGTTATTATAATTGATAACCTCTGGAAGTACAACAACAACAACAACAACAACATCAAGTCTTTGTCCCACTACGTGGGGTCGGTTACATGAATCCTTTTTCTCCATTGTATCTTGTTACAAGTCAAATTCTCGTTTAAATCTAATAAAGAAAGATCGTTTCTAATATTTTTTAACCAAGTCTTTTATGGTCTACCTAGGCTTTTCTTAACATAAGTTAAATCTAATACCTCTACTTTCCTAACCGTGTCATTGGAATGCCTCCATTTTATATGACCAAACCAACTAAGGAGACTCTCTCTAATCTTATCTTCCACTAGAGCTACTCCAACCTTTTCATGTATATGCTCATTTCGTATCCTATCTCTAAGGGTAAAGCCACTCATCCACATGAGCATTTTCATCTATGCAATACTTAACTTAGTATTATGCTTCTCTTCTAATGGCCAACATTTGACACCACAGGTCTCACCACCATCTTATAGAATTTTCCCTTAAGTTTGAGTAGGACTTTTCTATCACATAACAAGCACGATGCATTCCTCCACTTCAACCACCCAACTTGAATTTTGCTGATAATATTCCCATCTATTTCACCATCACTTTGAACAATAGATCCAAGATATCTAAAACATGTACTCTTATTAATGACTTGATTGCCTTAAGTCACAATCCCCTCACTAGGTCTATTACTACTAAAATTACACTCTATATATTCAGTTTTAGATGTACTCAAGTGAAAACCTTTAGACTCTAAAGTTGACCTCCATAATTCAAGTTTACATTCAACTCCCTCTCTAGTCTTATCAACAAGAAGAATATCATCAACAAAAAGCATATACCAAGGTACATCTTCTTGCAAATGTCTAGTGAGAACATTCATGACTAAAGCAAAAGACATGGGCTTAAGGCTGATCCTTGATCTAATCCAACCGAAATAGGAAAATACTTGGTCAAACCACCTTGTGTTTGATCACAAGTAATAGCTCTTTCATACATATCTTTAATGATTTTAATATAAGCGTTATTAACTCCTTTCTTTTCAAGAACTCTCTAAAGCACTTCTCTTGGAACTTTATCATATGTTTTCTCTAAATCAATAAATATTATATGATAGAAAAGTCCCCTTAAACTTAAGGGAAGTAAATACTTAAAAATTCATTATATTACTCCACACAACATTTGTTATCTTCAAATCAAATAATGAGATACACATGAGTGTATACTCAGCATTTATTTACTGTGATAGATCTTCTTTTTTTGTTATTATTTAGATACACCTACTTCTAGCGTGCTATCTTTCATAACATTCTTTGATTAGCGGGTATTATTGTGGGTAATATCAAGGATAATTCTTTGTACAATCTTTGGTTTCCTTTATTGGTATTTTCTTATCAGTAAAAATAATATTTTGTAATTTTTCTATATTTAGTATGTCCCTGCATCTAATTGTAATTGTTTTACAAAAAACCCAAGCAGCTCTCTAGTTTAGTAGCTCTCTCTCTCTCTCTCTCTCTCTCTCTCCCTCTTTTCTACTCTTACGAGGAGCATTTCTCTTTCTCCTAAGCTAAGGAAAACCAAATGCTGAAAAAGTTCCTTTAGAGCCGAACATTGAGTGCTCTAGCTTTCTTCCAAAACCGTATGCCTAACCCCCAAACTAATTTCCTCTGTCAAAAGAAATGGGAATTACTATTTTGGTCTTGCTTGATTAAAACCTCCAATTTTTCTTTTGAAGTCACATTCCTCTTTTGGAAGGTAGTAGCAACCTATGATGCAACAACAGTTCTCAAAGAGGTGTGCAGTGTCTGACACGACATGCATCCAACACGTGTTAGACACACCGAAAATATGTTTAATTAAAAAAATATTAAATACAAATTGGACATGTGTCTTATATATTTTATGA
This sequence comes from Dendrobium huoshanense, assembly GCA_016618105.1. Lineage (NCBI taxonomy): Eukaryota > Viridiplantae > Streptophyta > Magnoliopsida > Asparagales > Orchidaceae > Dendrobium > Dendrobium huoshanense. Next base: position 71,634,547 of record CM028358.1, on the reverse strand, counting down.
TTTTTTTTAAAATAATTTTTTGTATTTAAAATATAAAAATAAAATTTCTTATTTTCTATTTACAACACCAAATCAATCGCCCGCACTCATTACCTCATTCATTGAATATTCTCATTTTCATTTCTCTTTGGCGTGTTGCGACTTTGGTTTCACAACGGTGCTCAATATCATCTCAACATTAACGTCTGACGTCATTACAATATTGACATTTCAAAACTATCTCAACATCAAAATATGATACTGTTTTGACCTAGATGCTCGGCATTAGCAATTTCTACACCCACAACTTAACAGTTCATCTTTATTCGACGTTGTCTTAACATCAAAGATTAACACCCTCTCAACATCGACGACAGATATCCTCTTAACATCGACGCCCAATAGTTACTGCATAACATCATTGCCTGACTCTCGATAGCATTATTGTCTCCTCTCTCGATGGTTGAATCACAACATTGACGTTTGACTTTTTGACATCCTAATATTAATCATTTTAAGAATAAATTCTAGTTAAATTACTTATTAATTTTAAATTATTTATAATATTATACTTATTTAATTTTTATGCATTTTTTAAAAATATAAAAATTATAATACTGCGTTCAACCCGTGTCCGTGTCCTATGTCCATGTCATCGTGTCTGTGTCTGTGCATTATAGGTAGTTGCAATCTTAATTTGTTTATCGGATATAGATTGAACGGCCCTTTACCCTCCTCCATGCCTTGTTTGGTGTAGATTGGTCTATACCTAGCAAACCATCATTAATCCGGAAATTTGTGACTTGGCTATGCAATTTATTGAATGAAAGTAACATGAAGGAAATGCAAATGGAATTCTTGCAGTTTTTGCATGATTTTAAACATACAATAATTAATATTTATTTTTCATCCCTGTTTTCATTGCCTTGTGGTCATTTTTTAGGAACAAGCTTGGTGCTAAGTTTAGAAGAGGTTTAGAAGAGGGTTGAGTATGTAATTGTTTGTTAAGTTTTGTGGCCTTTTATATCTATAAATTAATTGTGATTTAAATTTGGGTATGTGGAAGCTGGCGTGGTAGAATCTTTTTCTTTGCTTATCATTTATTAGGTGGTAATGAAGACTGGAATGTTGTCCTCTCCTTTACCATAAACTATGAAATTGTTTTTTTTTTAAGATTAATATTTTTTTTTCGCACTGTTTAAACCGGCAGTAAGTTTACTTTGGTCTTGCGAAACCTGCAAAATGCTTATTTGTAGTACCCTTTATCTAAAATAGAAGAACAACGTGTTTGGAGCTTGTTGATTAAACAAACAATCAGTTGCTTCAAGTTGAGATTGAGACTTCAGATTTGTTTGCCTTAGCTCCTTCACATCTTTTTGAATTTGGGCAATAATTTACGGAGCGACTTTCTCATCTCTATGAGAATAGCGATGACTTATGTGACATCGTGACATCGCACAACAGAAAAACATCACTACATTACTGACCATTGCCTGCCTTAGTGTTGAGAGCATTTCACATAGCACAATAGCTGTTCATTAAGGCTATGACTGGGATATCATAAGAGGCAAACTTATTGCTATGTTTGTTTGACATAATATCATGGTTCCTGAAACAAAATAGAATACATCGGCAATGCGAATTAATAAACCCTACTTGCAGTTGCCATGAAACTAAGGAGATTGGTGAAATTGATGATCCCTTTAGTCTATGATTGCAAATACATTTAGGAGATATACAAAGCATGAATGAGATTGTTTATATGATTTATTGATGCCACGTGGCATGTTTTACTAATGAAAAGCACTAAGAACTGTTGGCCTTTCAGCTCTTTTTCTTTTTTGTTTCAAATGGAAAATCATGTTTTTGAATTAACTTTTTTGTTTTTGATCAATAATCTATCAACAAACTATCCTTTTTGAATTGGTTTACATGTTAGTCTTTGAGAAAAATAATTTGCTAAATTTGGTAAACAATAAAGTTTTAACCTAGACATTTTCATTTTGTCTGATATTGCTATATTTCATCTCCCCTTTTTCTTGATATTCTTGTACCTAAACCCTGCTCATTAGATTCATGCAGTCCTGCAGAAGACTAAGGCATCCAATGCTTAACTTTGTTTACTAGTTCTTTTGTATTGGATAAAGAGATATAACATATTTACAGATTTCTTCTCATTATTTCTTGGCTTTTGCATGAATAAATTCTCATCTTAACATTGTAAGCCAGTAAATGCAATGACCCATTGTTACATATGAATAACGAATCTTGCCTGACTTTTTTGGTCTGTGTAATCATCTGGATTGTCACCCATTGATGAAAATCTCATTAATTTCGCTTGAATCTCATATTTTTGCACCCTTTCTATATTCGTAATGACCTTAGAATTCTTGTTGATTCTCCAACCATGCTTTCATAGTAGTTTATAATTTTTTCTTTCATAAGTTAATCTAGCTAACACTGCCATTGTCAGGTCCCAAGTACTGGATGAGAAAAGTGGATGATTGCGTTAGGTAGTCGACAGCCAGCGTAAAACTTGTCGAACAATAATGACATGAATCATTTAAGAAATTGTGTTAATGCTAAGGCGTCCCTTGGAAGCGACGCGTTGTATGGCTTGAATACAGTGACAAGTGTGCAAGGGCCGCTGCACTGGCGCCCGGGTGCAGTGTTAAATAGGCAAGTGTTCACACATCAAGGACGGATGTGGGCAAAGAAGCTAGTCCATGAAACTAAAATTAGGATAGGAACTTGGAATATAGGTTCCCTTACATGAAAATTAATGGAATTAATAGATATTATGATTCATAGGAAGTTAAATATTTTGTGCATTAAGGAAACTAAGTGGGTTGGAGAGAAGGCTAAGAAAATTGATAGTTTAGGATTTAAACTTTGGTATTCGGGTAGGAGTCGTACTAGAAATGGTGTAGGTGTTATTATAAATAAGAGTTTAAAGGATAATGTTATAAAAGTTAATAGGATTGGAGATAGAATTATAGCTTTAAAGATTGTTGTTGATGATAAGATTGTTAATATTATAAGTGCTTATGTTCCTCAAGTAGGTTTGAATATGAGTTTTAAATTAAATTTTTGGAATGACTTAGAAGAATTAATACAAAAGATACCTCTTGAAGAAAGAGTTTTTATTGGAGGAGATTTAAATGGACATGTTGGTAGAGAGGTAGATTTTAAAAACATTCATGGTGGCCATGGTTTTGGAACGATGAATGAAGGTGGCAAGACCATATTAGATTTTTGTTTAGCATATGATTTTTCAATTGCTAATATCTTATTTAAGAAAAGGAATGAGCATCTAATCACTTATAAAAATGGATATAGTACAACCCAGATTGACTATTTTCTTATTAGAAATTAAATCGTTTAGATTGTAAAGATTGTAAAGTTATTCCAAGTGAAAATTTATGTACCTAACATCGATTATTAGTTTTGGACTTTGAGATAAAGGGGCATAAAATAAAAAATAAAGTAAAACATTTTTCTAGGATTAGATGGGGGCATTTAAAGAATATTAACAAAAATATTTTTGAGAGTAAGATTTTAGATCTTAAGATATTGTCTGTGCATGAGGATGCTAATGTTATGTGGGAAAAAGTGGCTAATGATATTAAGAATATTGCAAAAGATGTGCTTGGAGTATCAAAGGAAAAAACTCCTAATAGTAAAAATAGTTTGTGGTGGAATCCAATTGTGCAAGAAAAGATTAAAAATAAGAAGATTTGTTATAAAAATTGGTTTAATTTTAAAAATTCTGATAATTGGGAAATATATAAAGTGGCTCGTAAGGATTCTAAGAAAGCAATATGCGATGCTAAGACATTAGCTTATAGTGATTTATATAATAGATTAAATACTAAGGAGGGAGAAAGATATATGTATAAGCTAGCCAAACAAAGAGATAGGAGTAGTAAGGATTTCGTTCAAGTGAAGTGTATTAAAGATGAAGATCAAAAAATACTTTTCTTAGAAGATGATATTCAACAAAGGTGGATGAGATATTTTGCTGAACTTTTAATGAAGATTGTGAAATTAAGATTGACTATAGTGACCTTAGCATCCTAAATGAAAATAAAGATTTATGTTTTTATCGGCGTATTAGTAAAATTGAAGTTAGAGAGGCTTTAAAGAAAATGAAGGGTGGAAAAGCTGTTGGACCTGATGATATTCCAATAGAGGTGTGGAAATGCTTAGGAGATGAAGGGATTTCTTGGCTTAATAAACTTTTTAATACTATTTTGAAGACTAAAAAGATGTCAGATGAGTGGAGAATGAGTGTGTTAATTCCTATTTTTAAGAATAAAGTGATGCACAAGATTGCACGAATTATAGAGGTATTAAGTTAATGTGTCATACTTTAAAACTATGGGAGAGAGTTATGGAGCATAGGTTGCGTCGTGATACTAATGTTTCTCAAAATCAATTTGGATTCATGCCGGGTAGGTCGACTATGGAAGCCATACATTTATTAAGAGGTTTGATGGAGAAATATAGAGAAAATAAGGAGGATATACATATGATATTTATTGATTTAGAAAAAGCATATGATAAAGTTCCAAGAGAAGTGCTATGGAGAGTTCTTGAAAAGAAAGGAGTCAATAATGTTTATATTCAAATCATTAAAGATATGTATGCATGAGCTATTACTTGTGTTCAAACACAAGGTGGTTTGACCAAGTATTTCCCTATTTCGGTTGGGTTACATCAAGGATCAGCCTTAAGCCCTTATCTTTTTTGCTTTAGTCATGGATGTTCTCACTAGACATTTGCAAGAGGATGTACCTGGTGTATTTTTTTTGCTGATGATATTCTTCTTGTTGATAAGACTAGAGAGGGAGTTGAAGATAAACTTGAATTATGGAGGTCAACCTTAGAGTCTAAAGGTTTTCGCTTGAGCAGATCTAAAACGGAATATATTGAGTGTAATTTTAGTAGTAATAGACCTAGTGAGGGGATTGTGACTTTGGGCGATCAAGACAGTAATAAGAGTACACGCTTTAGATATCTTGGATCTATTGTTCAGAGTGATGGTGAAATAGATGGGGATATTATCAGCAGAATTCAAGTTGGATGGTTGAAGTGGAGGAATGCATTGGGCTTGTTATGTGATAGAAATGTACCCCTCAAACTTAAGGGGAAATTCTATAAGATGGTAGTGAGGCCTGCAATGCTTTATGGTGCCGAATGTTGGCCATTAAAAGAGAAGCATAATACTAAGTTAAGTGTGGCAGAGATGAGGATGCTCAGGTGGATGAGTGGCTTTACCCTTAGAGATAGGATACGAAATGAGCATATATGCGAAAAGGTTGGAGTAGCTCTAGTAGAAGATAAGATTAGAGAGAGTCGCCTTAGATGGTTTGGTCACATAAAAAGGCGGCCTTCCGATGACCCGGTTAGGAGAGTAGAGGTATTAGATTTGACTTGTGTTAAGAAAGGTAGGGGTAGACCTAAAAAGACTTGGTTAGAAAATATTAGGAATGACCTTTCTTTATTAGATTTAAATGAGAATTTGACTTTTAATATGACACAATGGAGAAAAAGGATTCATGTAACCGACCCCACGTAGTGGGATAAAGGCTTGATGTTGTTGTTGTTATGAGCTAATCTAGCTCTTCTAGTGAATTTTTTATAGAAGCAGTGACAAAATGGTAAGCTTAGGGAAGATCTCAGTAGGGAATGGAAAGATGAAATGGGAGTAGAGAAGAGAGATTGATCATAGAAAGAAAGGGCAGAAGATATGGAAGGAGTGAATCTAAGAGATCGTTAAGAGAGGTGCTGTAGATAGAGGATCTGGAAAGAGACTGTGAGAGAGAGAGAGAGTGAGAGAGCTATAAGAGAGTGGTAGAGAAAGAGACAGAGTGAGGGAAACCTTTAATTGCATAGAAATCTTTCAAAGCAGCAATATTGGCAGTACTAAGACATGGAATATAAAGATAAAAAAACAACCGAAATAGATCTATGATAATAATAATAATGCAATTGTTGCATTTGGTGTTGGGAAGAAGTTTACTGACTCCCTTGATGGCTGACCATTGGGCAGGCTTGTCACTGTTGAAGTTATTTTTCATCTTTCAAGTTAGTATCTTTATAAGCAATGAAGATCTATGAATGCTGAACTTTCACTGTGTTGGTACTGTTTTCATAGTATTTATCTTTCTATTTATAGAAATCAAAATTTAATCTATGCTATAAACTCGTTTGTTTGTTTGCAGGTTCCCAAACTAATCAAGGAGTATATTGATGAAGTCTCAACCCAACTGAAAATGGTTTGCAACTCTGATTCCGAGGAGTTGCTCTTAGAAGAGAAGCTTGCTTTCATGCATGAGACAAGGCATTCCTTTGGCAGGACAGCACTTCTATTGAGTGGGGGTGCTTCCTTAGGTGCTTTCCATGTAGGTGTAGTGAAAACATTAGTAGAGCATAAGCTTTTACCCCGCATAATTGCCGGGTCTAGTGTAGGTTCCATTGTTTGTGCTATCGTAGCAACACGGTCTCGGCCTGAGCTTGAGAATTTCTTTGAGGACTCTTTGCATTCACTTCAGTTCTTTGATCAGATGGGTGGGATTTTCACGGTAGTTAAGAGGGTGATGACACATGGAGCAGTTCATGAGATAAGACAGTTGCAGAGGCTTTTGAGACATCTCACTAGCAATTTAACTTTTCAAGAGGCTTATGATGTGACAGGCCGTATTCTGGGCATCACAGTTTGCTCCCCAAGGAAGCATGAACCACCACGATGTTTAAACTACTTGACATCCCCTCATGTTGTTATATGGAGTGCTGTGACTGCCTCTTGCGCTTTTCCAGGTCTTTTTGAAGCTCAAGAGTTGATGTCAAAGGACAGATTTGGAGAGATTGTACCTTTCCATTCACCCTTCGCAGTGGGGCCAGAACAGACGTCAGGAGCCTCTACTAGGCGCTGGAGGGATGGAAGTTTGGAAAGTGATTTACCTACGATGCAGTTAAAGGAACTATTCAATGTCAATCATTTTATTGTCAGCCAAGCTAATCCTCATATAGCTCCGCTGCTGAGGGTAAAAGAACTTGTGAGAGCTTATGGAGGCAATTTTGCAGCTAAGGTACTTTATTATCTATTAGCACAAGGATCTTTCATTTATTATAACTATTGCTTGTTTTTTATGTATTCTTCCTTGTATTTCAAGCCCTTCAATGTTTATTCTTAGAAATTTAATGTTTTCCACCTTTTGCAACATTCTGACTGTTTACTTTGTTTCCACTAAGTAGCTGGCGCATCTTGCTGAGATGGAGATTAAGCATAGATGCAATCAAATTCGGGAACTTGGTTTTCCTTTGGGGGGTTTAGCAAAATTGTTTGCCCAGGAATGGGAAGGTGATGTGACTGTTGTCATGCCAGCTACACTGGCTCAGGTATGAAACAAATCTTCTACATTTAGGCATTAGATAGATGAAAAATCTAAATACACATCTTAGGCGAATCTTGAGTACATTTGACATTTTTTCTTTTATTTTTTCAGTATTCAAAAATAATACAAAATCCATCATATGTGGAGCTCCAAAAGGCTGTCAACCAGGGACGAAGGTGCACCTGGGAGAAGCTGTCTGCCATAAAGGCCAATTGTGCAATTGAACTTGCATTGGATGAATGTGTTGCCCTTCTGAACCACATGCGAAGGCTAAAGAGGAGTGTCGAGAGGGCTGCTGCTTCTCATGGGCATGCAAGTACTTTCAAATTCAGTGCTTCAAGGAGGATTCCATCATGGAATTGTATTGCGAGGGAAAACTCAACAGGTTCACTAGATGAAGAAAGTTTTGTTGATACTAATACTTCAAACCATCAGGGAGTGAGCCATGTTGGTGGTTCATTTGGCAAAGGTGATCGTAGCCAAATTAGCATGCCTGATGTGGCTGATAGTGAATCAGAAAGCATTGATCTTAATTCATGGACAAGAAGTGGTGGACCATTAATGAGGACAGCCTCTGCAAATAAGTTTATCAACTTCATGCAGAATCTGGAAATGGACTCGGATTTCATTAGTTCACCGAGGGATGATGAAGTTGATGGTTCAGCTTCACATTCCAATACCACTGGGACTCAGCTGGAGAGAAGAGATTCTTGCTATAACAATTCCAGAGTTTCTACTGATAGAAGTTCAGTGAACTCTGACTCTGATTCTAGAGAATCTGCCAGTAGGATTTCAGTGGCTTCCACCAGAATCCTGGTTAGTGAAGGTGATTTGTTGCAGCCTGAAAGGATTAATAACGGCATTGTACTGAGTATTGTGAAGAGGAATGATTTGAGCTTTGCACACAGAAGCAGTGATTCTGAACAGCAGCAAAGCTCATCTACAGAAGCTGATGTTGAGACAGTTCAGATTGAAAACTGTGATGCCAGTTCTACTTCTGATTTTGGAGACAATGATGTTTCTGAATTGAACTGTATAAGTAGCGCTTCCGATCACCTTGCAGGTGATTCAAGCGATGTCCATAAAGTTGTGGATTTTTAGAATCCTCGATTTCATTATTTGACTTCTGAAGAACTCCGGAGTTCAGACGCATCCGTAGGCTATTCGAGTCTAATGCCTTCTTAGTACTATTTTGAATGCAATGTCGAGCAAAATTGAGCATACTTTAAAAGGAATCATTCTTGCTTGCAACCTTTGCTTCCTCATATTCCAGCTTTTAGGGAATTCCAACACTTGAGTTCTCCAATCAAGGGACAAGACAATCATAACTTGGCAACTCGATGAATATTTAACTTTTTGGTAAGCCATGTAATTCTGTACATAAAACTTTCTATATTTGTAGTCCAATAAAAACTAGATGCTACTACAATGCATCATTCACTGTATACGCTTACTCTGAAAATTTAATATTCAGCTGTCAGTACAGAGTTTATAGTTTCTTTTTAAGAGGTATATAGATGCCTATTCTTATGCAACTAGCATTTGCAATTGAGAGTGATTCAAAATTGAGTAAGGGATTGATCTTCTTGGCCAAAACATGAATGGAGTGATTTTGAGTTTCAGTTGGGATGGTTATTTTCAGGAGGAAGAAGTTTCAGTGTTTTTCGGTGTGGGTTAGTAGACTTAACTAAGTTGATATATGTTATCCTCATTTTGCTAAGAGTAGAACACTTCGATTTTTTATTGGTAGTCTTGCATGGGTAGAGGGAAACTTAGGATTTTAAGCTTTTGTATAAGAGATTGGGTGGAAAGAAAAGAAGAAAGGTTTAGCGTTGGAAGTAGATCTTATTTTTTGAAGAGAGGTAGCATTTAGTGGTGTTAGAGCATGCAAGCTATCTATTAGAGGGTGGGTAGAAATAAAAGATGAAGTCAATGGTTTGTTTGGGACAATTTTCTTAATGCTTTCCAAAACAGTGTTTTAGTTAAAAATTTTTTGGAATTAGAAAATTTTTGTACTAAAAAGTTATTTTAGAAAGCAATGAGAAAGTTGTCCCAAACGAAGTCCAAGTTTAGGATTTGCATTAGAGTTTGTATTAGAAATCAAGTAGAAAGAAGAGATGAACGATTTATTTGGGATGATTGTAATTTTTTTATAAAGGTGAATATAAAGTTGTTCTGGGGAAAGTAACATGTTAAACACTATTGTAAAAAATAAATTTCTAACACAAAAAATAATAGCCAAATAGAAATTATAATTACGAGATGAAAATCAAAGTAGTAAGAAAATTATTCCAAGCCAAGGAGAAGTAGGTTTAGAGTTTGAGGTAGAGCATCATTTTTCAACTGAGAGGTATCCTTTAGGCTGTGCTATAGCATGAGGGCTTCACCAAGCTTGGTTTATGTCAGCCATTCGAGTGGAATGGAAAACTACTTAAGAGCCTTTGTTGACCCATTGTGTTCTATAAGGTGGTTGGCCCCTTTCTCTAGGAAATATTTGAGGGGTGGGTTATGAGTCCTTCCCTATAGGTGTTGGTTATAATTTTGTTGTAGCCAAGGCATTGCATATCCTACCATATAGCCTTTGATGCAACTAGCTTAACACATGCATGCTAATTATATAGATATCCTTCTAAATCATGACTTCTCCTTTTGAGGAAATTTGCTCCATAAAATTTGAATCATCATTTGTTTCTCTTATCACATCATACAGTTTTGTTGAGGGCGTTGCCTCTCTCTCTCTCTCTCTCTCTCTCTCTCTCTCTCTCTCTCTCACACACACACACACACACACACACATTTTAATTAAACTCTTGTGGGTTATCATTTTTGAATAATCTTTATTATCTCAAGTACGTTAATCACCCTCTTCACATAGTTTTTTGGGTAATCATATAATCCTTTTAGGTACCCTTACTATTTTTTTAATACTCAGATTGTTTGCTTAGAGACCATTCAATCATCTTTTTTTTTTTCTCTTGCCTCTCATTGGTACTCAGATTATTTCAAGACGGATATCTGACATGCGATATTAAAACTTTGCAGCTTGATTCTTGAACTTTATTTTTTATTTTCTAAGATCTTCATAGTTGGTCATGCTCCTTTGATTGGCCATATATAGTTTGATTTATTCTTTTGTGTCTTCATTGTTCTTTTTCACTCCTTTTTTATGATTATTCCTTATGTTGGTTGATTGATCCAACAAAAAAAAAAAAATCTATGTTCATATTGTATATATGGCATCACATTCCTATTCTCTTTTTCACTTGTTAATATAATATTTTCAGCTGAGAAACACAATTCCAAGAAAAAGACAACATTCAAATTATGAAGACATATCAAGCACACTCTTATATCTTCTTCATCCTTTTGAATTTAGCAATGAACCAATAATAAGGTCATTACACTATCTCGAACTGTAGATTTATGGTGAAGGAAGTGAAGTCGTACTATTAAAGATGGGAAACATGTACACTACAATAGCTAGAAAGAGTGAAAAAGCACTTATTTCCTTGTCTCCATCTTTTATCTTTCATGCTTTTTTATTGATTTCCTCATTCCCCAGCTTTTAACATAAACAGCTTCAACATGTGGGCTGTTGATCTATTGCAGTGGACGTTGAGGAAGCATGTGATCTAAAGTGAATTATAAGGTAGTAACTTTGACTTATCTCAATCCTCTTAATATTTCTCCATTTAGTTCTTCAAAAGCTTTGATGCTCTAATGAAAATGCGTGTTTGTATTATGGATCTTAAGTTTGCAGTATATTCCAAGGCTAGGAGTGGGGGGGGGGGGGGGGGGGGGGGTGATAATAAAAATTAAAGAGCTAAAATTTCATCTCAAATTTTCCTTAATTAATGAATTTGAATTTGAAATTTAAATATGAAAAGAAGTGAGGGAAGAGAGGAATTAATTATCTCCTTAATTGGGCCCTTAATTAGGGAGGAAATAATTATGATAGAGGTGAGAGAGAGGGCCAGCCAGGGAGGGAGGAAAGATGTATAGATTCTATGTATGTGTCCACATCATTGAATAAGAGGAATTAAATTCAAATCCAATCTTTGAGTTCAGATTTGTACTAATTGGGGGGAATTTCCTAAAATAGGTGTATGATATTTGGAAAGATTTCATAATTCAAATTCATTTGAATTTGAATTATGAAATCTTTCCAAATAAGATAGGGGCTAAATTAGGAAGATGATAATGGGGTAATTGAATGATTTTTTAATTAGAGTCTTAAATTAGGAAAGAGATGAAAGACCTTTCAAAATTCAAAATTAAGATATGGGAGGGAATTATGTAATTAATTCAAATTAATGAGGGAAATTCAAATATCAAATTAATTTGAAATTCAAATTTAAATTCCCAATTTACTTTGAATCAAATTAGGAAAGTAATAAAAGGATGATTACGAAATGGAGCCTTGGAGAATTGGTGGGGTGGCCGGCGACTAGGGGGTGATTTAGCCGGCGGTTAAAGGAAAAATAAGGAAAGACAAACAAATAAAAAGATAAAACCGTGAGCCTTGGACTTTCGAAAACTGATGGGTGATGCATTGCCCTTCACCAAGGGACTTCAAACCACGAGCCTTGACCCATCCTGCGGCTGGTGGAAACTACGATTCCCTTCATAGGGATTCTCACTAACGCCCTCCCAAAGAACAAAAGTGCAGAGCAAATTTTTTATTAAAACTTCATCATACCATTACACTAGCAAGGACCTCTATATATAGGCCTCAGAAATAAAAGAAACTAAAATAAGTCGATCATGTCCTAGGGCTTACATAAGATTAGACTCGTAAGTAAGGGTAAAAATGAAAAATGCATAATTAAAATAAAAATTTAAGATAACGTAAGACGATCACGACCGTCGATCTTCAGCTTCTGGGATAGGCATGGACGGTTGGATGTCCGCATCATGATCTCTTAGTAATTCTATCATCTAATTTGAAGTAATGATAATCTTAATGTTGATTAATATTAAAACTAAAATCAATTTTAAAATACTTTAGAATAATAGTAAAGTATAATTTTTATCTTTTGCTGCATTAATTTTCTTGGGTTCAATAAAACTATTTTCCTAAACAATTATGTAAAAATCTAGTTTTCATGGCTAAGGAGGAAAAAAAAACTACTCTATGAATATCTTTTGAATATTCTGTAGTTATAGATTGGATATAGAAGCTTTAGTTACAGATACTCCAATGTATCATACGTCTTTGTTCGAATAATATCTGCTAAGATTCAATAATCATATGATGCTGCCAATAAAGATAACACAAACTCTTACGGGCATGGTATTATTTTCTGCATGAACAGATTGTGGGTTCCTATTATAGGAGATCTGAGGCAAGAGATTTTGTACTATGCTTATTATTCAGGCTACAATATTCATCCATGAAGCAGCAAAATGTATAGTGATCATAAAGGTAAATTTTGGTGGCTAGATTGAAGATGGATGTGGTAGATTTAGTATCTAAATGTGAATTCTATCAGTTAGTGGAGACAAAGCATCAACGACCGAGATGTCTTTTGTGGCCGTTGCCCATTCCAGAATGGAAATGGGAAGAAGTTACTATAGATTTTGCTATAGGTTTTGTGTAACCCCTTAAGTAAAAAAAATAAAAAAAATTAAACTCTTAAACATTGAGGTACCTTTTTGTGTAATGGTCAATTTTTTTTAAGAAACTCTATAGTTAAGTGTGCTCATCTCAGAGAAATTTTGGGATGGGTGACCTCCTAGAAAGTTACACCAATAAGATAAAACCGTGAGGCGCTTAGGCCAAAGCGGATAATATTTCGATAGTTAAGAGTTTGATGGGCTGTTACAAATGATATCAGAGTAATATACCAGCCAGAAGATGGGAACTAAGTGCTATACAAGATAAAATACTACATCATAGGAGTCATCTCTTAATTATTGTATGGGAAAAAATGCTATATGGCGAGAGTCACCACTTAAACTTGTAGGGGACACCATTAGAATCCTATATGTCTGGTGGATGATTTTGGGATAAAGATGATGACGAGAATGTCAGTTACTTAGATGGGGGAGACTGTGGAACCTCTTAAGTAAAAATAAGCTAAACACTTAAAAATTGAGGCACTTTTGGTATAAAGGTTAGAATTTATTTAAGAAACTTAAGTGCGCTCATCTTGAAGAATTTCTGGGATGGGTGATCTCCTGGGAAGTTACAATAATAAGATAAAATCGTAAGGCCCTTAGGTGAAAGTGGATGATATCTCGATAGTTAAGAATTCAAGCTGTTACAGGTTTCCCCAAGTTAAGATAGGGAAATGTTGCTATTTGGGTTGTTGTTGATCGATTGGCAAAGTCTGCACATTTCTTTTTGATCTGATAACCTAATTCTATAGAAAAATTAGCATATATATATATATATATATATATATGTGTGTGTGTGTGTGCGCGCGCGCGCGCGCGCGCGTACGCCTTAGAAAATGGGCATTTATCTCTAGACTATGGAGAGATATTCAACAAGGTTTGTCGTAGATAGACATATACTTTGAGAGGACTATTCATATACTGAAAGTTCTTCTGCCTACATGTCTAAGATTCATAAAGTGTTTCGTGTATCACTTCTTAGAAAATGGGCATTTGATTCTAAAAATAGAATATATGAAAAATATATTGAGGTACGTCCAAGTCTAAGTTATAGAGAAGAACTAGAAACAAACATAGCTTATGATGTCAGAAGGTTAAGAAGTAAACATAATCTGATGGTTAAAATTCACAAAATATAGAACTCCAAGAGATGCTACTTACGAAAAAGAGTTTAAGATGCGAAAGCTATATCCTAATTTATTTATATGATCTCAAATCTGAGTTTTGAAATATTGAGTATGATATTTTTCTAAGAGAGAGTTGTGACACCTCCATGTTCAGCATGTGGTTTTACATATTCTCACCCAAATCGAAACAGCCTCAAGGAGAGACTGACTGCGTGATATGCAAGCGAGCAACTTAGTGACATATAGGGATGAGTTGGATGGCCTACAATAGAGCCAAGTACTACCATGTGTATATTTAACTTTAATTATCACCTTTGCCTCCAAACTCTCACGAGGGATTAGACATTTGAGATATTCGAGTGTCACTGATTAGTTGAAAGTGGGTTAAGTAACATATGGTCAACTAGTTATGCAATAGTTTGGTGGAGTTCAATTGATAGTTGTGCATCCCATTGACAAATAATTCAAGCGAGTCGATGGTCGGGGCAGAGTCGAGGTCAATTGGACACGATACCACATGGAGCACACTACTATTTGGAAGAGCGTGCGTGCATTCATCATACCAATCATTCCTCTTGAAGGAAATGGTAAGTATGAGCTAGCCATATATCTGAGGTGGTATAAGTCTTGGGCCTCATTGTATATTTTGACTCCTCCCAATAGCATTCGCCACAGTCTTTCTACCCGATGTCGGTAAATGAGCGGCCTCTAGTAATGCATATTGAACTTCCATTCAAGCAGCTATTACCATCATAAATTATTGTTACTAAAGTTTTGTCTTTCACAACTTAAATATGCCAACCGTACACGAGATCTGGTACATTTGTTCGTTGGCGGCCATGAGGAGAACGCAAGTTTTATGCAGTAAATAATGGACTAGATTGATTATCTATGCCAGATTGCAGGAGTCATTTATTGAAAATTTTGAGCACAGTTAGATACGGGGTAGGGGTTAATTTGAGAGAGTAGAGGCACGGTGGTGCCGGAGATGAAGAAGACGAAGGTAAACAGAGAAAACGGATAGCAAGAAAAGCGGGAAAAATTATATTCAAAACATAATCCGTATTACAGAGCTACTTATACTAATTAATAGAGTACAGTAATCTCATGTACATCATAAGCTTAAACTAATCCTTTCTCTAATATAATTAACCGTCGGTATTCAATAAATTTCATGTATGTAGTGTATTAAAATAAATTGGAAAAAATTCATAAAATAGAAGAGATAAATTTTATAGAAAAAAAAAACATCAAAATAGCCAAAATATTTAAATTCAAAATCTAACTACTATATAATCGCTATTCAAAATACTTATAAAATTTTATCTCCAATAAAATTTATATCGATATAAATATTTAAATTGGATGCCTACATAAATATTTAAATTGGATGCCTGCTCACATGCACGCATGCTCGCGAACACTCTCCCACATAATCACTCTTCTCAGTTGCCTTAGTTTGAATTTCCGACCTATTTGTCTAATTGGATGGGGTTCACATCCGGTTAGTTGAAAGCGAGAATCCGAACCGAAAACTCCTTTTAACACCCCTAGAGTAAACCTATCAATTATTTGATATTAAAAATTTATATAAATTATTTATGATCCTCCTTTTTTTAATTACCATCTTATTTCTTAATTAATCCTATTAAAAAAGTTCAATTATAGTCCAAAGATTAAAATACTATAAAATAATATAAAAGTAGAAAAAAAAAAAAAAAAAAGAATAAGTACCATTCGGACGGTTTGACGCAGTTGTTCGCATACCGATTGGACAGATTCGATACGGGGGAGTATTGGTGGGTGGAAGGTGCGTCGAAGCGTACGGGAAGACACTGTAGCGACCCATACGCCTCATTCTTATACGACCGTCCCAATCTGAGCTCATCGCTACGGCCGGGAATGGAATTATATGGAACAGTACAGGAAGAAATAATATACATAAATTAGTATATATAAACATAGAAAAGGGAAAAAGAAATGAGTGGTCATAAGAACGTCACTTCAACTCACTCAAATCATAAGACTGTCAGCGATTCGTCAATCCACGGGATCTTTGCCTGCTTCACTTTTCCTCATCAAGACTCCAAAAAAAACATTAGGCTATGATAATGGGCCTATATATAATTAAATAATTTTTTTGTGTTAAAAAGATTTTTTTTTTAATATAGTTTTCCGAGCATGCTCCCGAGCTAACGAGTCGAATCATGTCAAATTTGAGCTTGAGCTTTTATATTATATAGATTTTAATTTGAGTTCAAATTCGATTGATGATCCTATTAATAAGTCAAAGTTTTAGTTAACTCTACTCACTTGTACTCCAATATGAGATTTTGGAGAATGATTATATAATAAATTCATATTTTTTGGATTAATTTTTTTTATTGACCTGACTCTTGAGCTAAGGAGTCAAATCGTGTTATGCTTGAACTCAAGCTTATATATTATATGGACTTTTAATTTGAGTTTTAGCTAGACTGACGACTTCATTAATAAGTTAAAGTTTGAGCCAACTCAACTGACTTACACCACTAATATGAGGTTTGTAGAATGATTATATAATTATTTTTTTAATAAGCTGGCTTGCAAGCTAATGAGTCCAATTGGGTCATGCTTGAGCTCGAGCTTTTATATTTTATAGGCTCTAATCTTGTGTTCAAGCAAAGGAAAGGTTATTGGTTATGAGATTTAATTTTGTATCGATATGTAGGAGAAATTTTGATAGTTATGATTTTTTTCCTTCTGAAATGAATCATCTGTGCTGTGTAGTACTGTTTGTATTAAATTATTTTGTGCATAAATGTTTTTGAGAGAAATGAAAAAACTTTTTATAATGCGTATTCATCTATTTAATTGAAGTTCTAGTGGATTTGTAATCTATGAATCATTTGAAATTTTTGTAATTCTGTTTAATTAGATCCTAAAAATTCTATGTGATCACCGTTCGACACATGGTATGACCCGTTCTATTTGTGGGTTTTATCGGGTCAGGTTGTGGTAGAAAATCTTGGTATTATAGTAATAGTTTGGAGGAATTAATTATAGTAGATCCATAAGATTGTTCTATATTTAGACTAGGAGCATTTTAGTTAGCATGATGTGTTCATTCTATTTTATTTTTTGTGTGCATGTATTATATAGTTGTATCCATTCTATGTGTTCGATGAATTTGTTAGAGCCAAAAATGATAGATGGAAGAGTTCTACTCATACTTTACCATTCTAGAGTACAGTTGCGGCTATTAGTTTTGATTCTATTTCTCAATTTGTTGGATTACTAGAATAGTTGATGGGCAAGGCCCATATCAAGATGTCTATATTTAAATTTTATGATATTGATAAACATTTATTAATATTTGTAAGTATGAAGCCTTTTACTTTTGAGGGTGTTGTAGAACCCAGAGAAGAAGAAGGTTGGCTCTTGCCATTGGAGAAGATATTTGATGCAATATTGTCCATACGATAGAAAGGTTCTATTAGCTTTTTTTTTTTTTAGATGGGAAAGATGAGATCTGGCGGTTGATCCAACAAAGAAAATATTTTAGGAGAGATTGAATGTTTTGATATCCTGGGAGGAAATTTTTGAGGCATTTTGAGATTAGTTTGTACCTCATTATGTCAGGAAACAGGTGTATGAGTCATTTAGGAAGCAATTCTACGATGAAGTGTGAGGCTAGGTTTATTACATTGGTGAGGTATGCTCCATGGATTCTTAGTGCTTTCAGAGGGAAATACTATCATTTTTTGAGAAAACTTATAGATAGTTTGAGGAAACTATTGGTACCCTCTATATCATTGATTTTTTTAGCTGGTGGATATATATATATATATATATATATATATATATATATATATATATATATATATATATATATATATATATATATATATATATATATATATATATATATATAAGTGAAAAAGTTTACTTATAATGATTTTTTATCCATGATATAGAAATGTAAGAGTTATAAGTGGAAAAAGTTCACTGATCTGAATTTTGGTAGGCTTATCTAAATGACCTACATTGAAGGAAAGAATTTTGGATGCTCAAAAGTTTGATGATGAATATTCCAAATTTCTTAATAAAATTCAATATGGTAAGAAACCTAAATTAAGAATGAATTGTTATAGTAGAATTTTTATAAATATAGATTATGGGTTCAAGGTAGTACTAATTTGAGAAGAAATATTATACCTGAGGCATATTACTCTGGATACATTATCCACTCTAGAAGCTATAAAATAATAATGACCTGAAGCAAATTTTTTGTGGCTAGGGTTAAAAAGTGAAGTGATTGATTTTGTATATATGTGCGAACCTTATTAATTTGTGAAGGCATAACATCAGTGACATAGTGGTTTATTAAAGTCTGTGCCCATTCTTAAGTGAAAGTGAGAAAAAATGACAATATATTTTGCAATAGATTTTAACCGACCGATTTAAGGATATAATATTACTAGGGCTGTGATAGATCACCTAACAAAGTCTACACATTTTTTCTAATATGATAAATAAACTATGTAGATAAGTATATATATATATATATATATATATATATATATATATATATATATATATATATATATATATATATATATATATATATATATATATATATATATATATATATATATATATATATATATATATATATATATATATATATATATATATATATATATATATATATATATATATATATATATATCTGTGTGCAAGAGATTGTTAGACTACATGGGATACCCAAGGTTTACTTCTAAACTATGGACGAATATTTAAGAAAGTCTGGGAACAAGATTGCACTTCAGTCCAACTTCTCATTCATAGAAAAATAGTTAGTTTAAAAGAAAAATTCAAGTATTGAAGACCTTTTAAGGCTCTGTGTTTGAGATTTTTGTGGTAGCTAGAAAGACCGCATTCTTTTGATTGAGTTTGCATATAACAGCAACATCCAATCCAATATTAATATGGCCCCTTATAAGGCTTTGATGGTAAGAAATATAGGACTTATTTATCTTATATAGAGGTGGGAGAAAGGAATTTACTGAAATCCTAGGAAATTATGTTTTACTACTACACTTAATCCTATTAAGTTACTACCTTTTAATTACATTGAAATTTTATATTTTAATTTGAATATTAATATTTGTGATGGGTTTGGAAAAGAAGTCTACTGAGCTAGTTGTGCTCACTCTATTCTTTCTAATATTTCAAGAAAAGAGAAGGGCTTAGTATAGTAGTTAAGGTGTGGAGACATGTTCCTCTAAATTTCAGTGAAAGGCACTATTTTGTGATCTAGTTTTTTCATTATTTTTATGCATATAAAAGTGGTAAAATAGATTAATGTATGTGTATTTTGATGAAATGAATTGTTTTGAATTGCTTTTATTATCAGAATTTTATAGGAGCTTTAGTTGTCTCTATTGGTGGATGAGTTGTATAATTATATGTTTAGGATTTCAATCCTTCCATTAGATCCTAGGGCATCATAGTGATTAAGATCTAATAATATATGCTATTGGACGAGGGAGATAATGCCAAGGTGTTATTGAAGTTCCTTGTATGGACGATGGAGTTTATTACCACCTTATAGGGATCAATGAATTATTGATCAATCAGTAGAACTTTCAATCTAATGGGTATGGTTTCTACTAAAATTTATATTGAGATGGGAGTGTATGTCTCACACTCCATGAGGATTTTTAGAGTAGCCATCTTGGGTTATTTACCCATGAGTTGGTCATAGGCATCACTGTTATATATATATATATATATATATATATATGTGTGTGTGTGATCATTGACACTACTAAAGCATTAGGTATTAAGCATCAAGAATTGTGAAGAGTGCTAGAGGATTGATGGTACCCAAGGTGGTAACATTGCCTAGAATGTTTCATTCTATATGTTGTTAACATTGCTTAATTGATCTTAGAATTATGTCAAAAGAGCTAAGATGCTTGGCTACGATGAGAGGCCTTTGCTGCCATTCTGAAAGATGGTGATAGTGGCGCTTAATTCACAATGATTAGAGTAATCATCCATCAGAAAAGTTAATTTGACTCGCTCAAAAGTATCTCAATGAGAGCATCAAAGATGTTAACTTGTGAAAGAAGTTTATGTGAAAGCTCCATAAATTTGATGGAGAAAAAGAAGATATTAATGAAAAAATTTAAGTAAGATATCTTCAATTGATAAGGGTTGATTAGGTTAGTTAGAATAGCAACATAACTAAAAAAAAATTGAGAATTTAGTGTGGTTCTATGGTCTTTGCCTTCTTTCACTTTTACCTCAAAATAGTTATTGCTTCCAACTAATAATCAATTACATTTGAGAAGGAAAAATACGTTTGGTGTTATCTTATAAAGAAGAGGTTACAAAAATATTTTTAAAGAAAATATCCGAAAGAGATAGAGAGAAATATTCCCCTTTATGTCTCTATATCTCCATCTCCTCATGTGGATAAATTTGAATGTGTATTAATTATATTTAGTAGGATTAGTATTACCTTGGTTTCACCACCTTTAATAGTTAGAGTGTGGATTATGGCATGGGTTTTATCTTTTCACATTATCTTCTCTCTCCAAAAGCGAGGAGTTATCATCATTGAACCATCTTTAGTGGTGTTATGTTTGGATAACAATAGTGCCAATGAGATAGAAGATTTGCCAATAAATAATACATTGATATGGAGTTTTTAGGTTTATGTAGCATAATGTGTTTGGTTGATCAAGTTCTAGGACCTATGGTAAGAATCCAATTAGTATGTATTATATTGATCCTAAAATCTGGTGGTTGGGGTGATAACAAGATTATTGAGATGAAATTGCAAGAAATGATGTATAATAATCTCTTTAAATTTTGACTTTTAAAATTTTTATTGAATTCTTTGAATGGCCTCAAATAGTAGCATGCTCTTGATTGTTGAAATTTTCTCAAATATTCACTGCTCATCCTCTTACCAAGAATTTTATAGCAATTGTATGGTAAGTATAAACTATAACATTAAAAAGTCTTTGAAGAAAGGATGACTAAGAAATAAATCAACATGGAATTAATTATGATGAATTCAATCATTCCACTATATTGGTGCTCTTCTTCTCCTCATGCAATTTGCATCATAATTATTCCTTTTGGTCTTATTGTACATAAAAACTTTCCAAAAATATGTTCATAGAACTCCCTCTTTTAAAAAGAATGCTACTAACCATTAGTGTTGTGGTGATGAGAAAATTATTGTACTGATAAATATTCACTAACTTATCTATGTCAAATAAAACAACTTGGATGACCTTAGTAATTAGAAGTTTAGAAATTTTAGTTGAATTTGTAATATTTCAAACTGCTTCAGTATCGTCCAGGCCGATCTGGGATCGTCCTGGGACGATCAGTGTATTTTCAGTTCCAGAATCTGTCCAGAATTGCTCTAAGTGGTTTCCTGTAGGGATCGTCCAGGCCGATCGAGGTATCGTCCCGGGACGATCAGTGGATGGCACAAGTCAGTGAATGGAGGTTTTTATCGCCTATGAATAGTAAACATCGTCCTGAAAAATCGTCCCTGGACGATGGGATTTTGGTCTGATCGTCCAGGCCGATCTGGACGATCGGCCGGGCCGATCTGTGTATTATAAAGCTGATTTCAGCTCATTTGAAGAGAGAGAAAATAAAAAAAATAAATATCTGATTTTCAGCTCTGAGGAGAGAGAAAAAGAAGGTTTTGGAAAAGTTGATTTCGGGAAGACGCGGAGCCGTTTTCGATCGAAGTGACTGTTGAAGAATTTGCTGTGCTCGAGGTAAGGCACATTCCGTCTTTCTCAATTTTCAGTTCCGTCGAGGTTGGCGGTATTTTTCTGTCCGGATTTAGTTTTCGTTACGGTTTTTCGTCCGTATCTTTTGATTGGTTCAGTTTTTACCGCGTAAGTTTCTGTATATCGTTGCCGTGCCGGGTGTGCACGTTTTGATTATATTTTGAAGATTTTCGTCCGGATATTTTTGATTCGACTGTGTTTTTAGTCGACCTGATTTTTCTGTGAAATTGGAAATTATCTGTGCAGTAGAATAAATGTTCTGGAATATGCTTATCTATGTTCTGTGCGAATTCGGTGAATTTTCTTTGCAGGAATTTTTGTGTAAATTCTGTATACTGCCGTTGTGCTGCCCGATTTTCGGGTAATTTCTGAAATGTCCGGATTTCTTCTGAATTGTAATGCTATATGAATAAGCTATAAAAAGGGAGTTATAAGGGGCCTGAATCCTATGAGATTCAGTTAGTGAAAGGGGAAATCTGAAATGAGCTCAAATCTGAAATCTGATATCTGTTTCGTTCCGGATCCGATGAATTCTGTTCTGGTGCTATAAGCACATCTGTTTTGGTGCCGTGAGCACAAAGGGAGACATAAGGGGCCTGGATCCTATGAGATTCAGTCAGTGTCTGGGAAGGGAGGCATAAGGGGCCGGAATCCGTAGAGATTCCGTCAGTGTCAGGGCATTTAGCTATATGTATCTGTTCTATTCTGTACGAAATTGTGATTCTGATACGATATGCTCCGTACGATTCTGATTTCTGAATTCTGATTCTGACTCTGTTGATTTGTTCTGATATGATCTGTACGATTCCGATTCTGATTTGATATCTGTCCGTATACGTTCTGATTTCCGATTCTGTTCCGATTTCTGATCTGATTTCTGTCTGATGAGTTTGGTTTTGGTTTCTGAGAATTTAGATTGGTGGTTTGTTGCTTTGCTGAGCTGTTGAGCTCACCCTTGCTTTCTGGTGGTTTTCAGGTTCTGGGAAGGGCAAGGAGGTCCAGGATTAGTTTCAGAGTCTGATCCGATTAGGTACTTTTGTACTTGTTGATTTTTGTACAGTCATGGCTTTCCTGTTCTGTCTTTCTTTCTGTTGAAAGCCATGTACTGTTCTGTAGATGATTATTTTGAGGAAATGAAAAGATAGATGTTTTGTTCCGCTGCATTTGATGTTTTTAGTAGCTCTGTTGTTCTGTGTGTTTTCTGTTGAGTTATGTATTTGGGAAGTTCAGTTCAGCAACCTAATCCAAAGCCAGATCCTGGATAAGCAAGTAAGTGTGCGCTCGCCGCGATCCGGCTCGGGCGGGATCCGTCCCCGTCGGGTCGGGTCGTGACAAGCTTTTGTGGTATCAGAGCACTGGTTTTGGAAACAGGTTGGATTGTAAAACAGAGCTCTAGGATGTGATCAGTGAGTCTGTCTGGGAGGTAGTTTTGGGTCGTTTGGCTTTTTATTGTGTTATTTTTGTGTTGTTTTTGTGATAGTTTTCCGGATTTTCTGGATTTTTCTGTATGGATCAGCCAGACCCAGACATGACAGACGGTCAGAGTGATGATCAGGCAGCACCAGTGGGGAGTACAGCCCCAGTGGTCGGTGCTGACACACTGTCCCAGTTTGCTTCGTTGGTTGCTCAGATGATGAGCGAGACTCAGAGCAGAGCTTCTACTGTTAGATCTGAGGACATCGATCGACACCTGCAGTTGTTTTTGAGGTTGAAGCCTCCGAGGTTTGAGGGCGCTGTTGAGCCCAGAGCAGCCGAGGAGTGGCTGAGGAGATTAGAGAAGACTTTTGACGGGATGCAGTGTCCTGCAGACAGGAAGGTTCCGTTAGCAGTTTTTCTGTTAGATGGAGAGGCTGAGCACTGGTGGGATGGCCAGCAGGCAGCCAGATTTCAGGGCAGATTGAACTCTTTGATCACTTGGGAAGAGTTCACTGAAGTGTTCAGAGACTGGTTTGTTCCCCCTTCTGCACGACAGCAGATGCAGGAGAGTTTTCTGAGGCTGGTTCAGGGGAGCAAGACGGTGATGCAGTACGAGGCTGAGTTTACTGCATTAGCCAGGTACGCTTCGCAGCTGGTTAGCACTTCTGCTGAGAGGTGTTACCGATTTCTGAGAGGCTTACGAGACACTTTGAGGCAGCCTTTGATACCGTTCCGGATTTCTGATTTCTCTGAGCTTGTGGAGCGAGCTCGTCTGATTGAGAACGACATGACGACTACTCAGCAGCGGTGGTCTGCGAGTAGGAAGAGGTTTGGAGGTGATACTTCTGGCAGTGGTTCCTCTGGGAAGAGGAGATTTGTTCCTGGTTCTGGATCTGGAGATTCCAGAAGGAGCGGAGGATCGTCTGGTACTGTTACCAGTACGACTGGTTCTGGATCTGTCAGTTCGGCACCTGTGTGCCAGAGTTGTGGACGGCGACACCATGGCCAGTGCTACAGGATAGCTGGTCTTTGTTTCAGGTGTGGTCAGCCGGGACATAGGATTGCAGAATGTCCACAGATGGGATATGATCAGCGATCTGAGGGTTTAGTCAGACCTGTTGGTTCAGCAGCAGGAAGACCGAGGACTGTTCCTCCACGCTCTGAGGGATTTGCTGGTAGGGGTGGTGGTTCTAGTTCTGCACCACGGAGACCACCTACGATTCAGAGGGAGCAGAGTAGTTCTGTTGCTTCAGCTCCTGTTCCAGTTCAGCCACGAGTTTACAGCTTGAGTCAGCAGGAGGCTCGAGATGCTCCGGATGTTGTGACAGGTACGGTTTACATTTCTGATCAGCCCTGTCGTGTTTTGTTTGACTCTGGAGCGAGTCATTCTTTTCTGTCCGAGCATTGTTTTGAGCTTTTACATTTGGATTCGATGGTTTTACCGGTTTCTTTGTCTGTGATTTTACCGGCTGGGAATCCATTGATTGCTCGACAGTTTTGTTTGTGTGAGATCGAGATTTCTGGCAAGAAGTGGAAATCGAGTTTGATTCGATTGCCGATTTCTTCGTATGATGTGATTTTGGGAATGGATTGGTTGAGTCAATATGAGGCTCAGATTGACTGTCTGAAGAAGCAAGTGAGTTTGCTTGTGGCTGGAGAGAGAGTTGTATTTCAGGGATTACGAGGTGTTCTCTCCAGTCTGATTTCTGCGTTAGAGGTGAGCAGAATGTGGAAGAAAGGATATCCAGTATTTTTGGCTTCGGTGCGGGATCTGAACCTGGAGGTTGGTTCTGTTTCTGAGATCCCTGTGGTACGGGAGTTTACTGATGTTTTTCCTGAGGAGTTGGTTGGTTTACCTCCGGATAGAGATGTGGAGTTCTCTATCGATGTTTTTCCGGGTACCGCTCCGATATCGAAAGCTCCGTACAGGATGGCACCGAAAGAACTTTCTGAGTTGAAAGTTCAGCTTCAGGAGTTGGTTGACAGAGGATTTGTACGTCCTAGTGTTTCTCCTTGGGGAGCACCTGTTCTGTTTGTGAAGAAGAAGGACGGTACACTCCGTATGTGTATTGATTACAGAGATTTGAACAAGGCCACGATCAAGAACAAGTATCCTTTGCCTCGGATAGACGACTTGTTTGATCAGCTTTCCGGATCTTCGGTATTTTCGAAGATTGATTTGAGATCCGGATATTATCAGGTGAAGGTGAAGGAACCTGATGTGGTGAAGACTGCTTTCAGTACTCGGTACGGGCACTACGAGTTCTTGGTTATGCCTTTTGGGGTAACCAATGCGCCTGCTATTTTCATGGATCTGATGAACCGAGTATTCAGGGAGTATTTGGATCAGTTTGTGATTGTCTTCATTGACGATATTCTGGTATATTCTGCTTCTGAGGATGAGCATGCCAGACATTTGAGGATTGTATTGGAGACTCTGAGGAGGCATCAGCTGTATGCCAAGTTCTCCAAGTGCGAATTCTGGCTGAAGAGCATTTCATTTCTGGGGCACGTGATTAGCGGAGAAGGTATTTCTGTGGATCCCCAGAAGATTCAGGCAGTTGCTGATTGGCCAAGGCCGACTACGGTATTTGAGGTACGTAGTTTCTTAGGCATGGCCGGGTATTATAGGAAGTTTGTGAAAGGATTTTCACAGATTTCGACTCCTCTGACGAGACTGACTCAGAAGTCAGTTCCTTTTGTTTGGACACCGGAGTGTGAAGCTAGTTTTCAGAGATTGAAGGATTGTTTGACTTCAGCTCCAGTGTTGGCGCTTCCGTCAGGTACGGAAGGTTTTCAGGTGTTCAGTGATGCTTCACTGAAAGGACTGGGATGTGTCCTGATGCAGCATGGTCAGGTAATTGCTTATGCTTCGAGACAGTTAAAACCACATGAGAAGAATTACCCGACACATGATTTGGAGTTAGCTGCAGTTGTTTTTGCTTTGAAAATTTGGCGGCATTACCTGTATGGCGTCACATGTGAGATGTTTACTGATCATAAGAGCCTGAAGTACATTTTTACTCAGAAGGATTTGAATCTGAGACAGAGGAGGTGGCTCGAGTTGATCAAGGACTATGACCTGACTATTCAGTATCAGCCTGGGAAGGCGAATGTGGTAGCAGATGCTTTGAGCAGGAAGTCTTCTGGATTCTCAGGTATTCAGCTTACCTGTGATGACTTTCTGATTCGTGATTTGGAGAGATTGCAGTTGGAGGTGATTTCCTCCAGTGATTTGGAGTTGGCTCAGATGAGTATTCAGTCTTCTTTAGAAGCAAGGATTCAAGAAGCCCAGAAGTCAGATTCTGATTATTCGAAGTTGCTAGCTCAGATTGGATCTCGTAAGACTCCTGAACTTCGAATTTCTGATTCTGGTGCTATTTTCTGTAAGAACAGGTTGTGGGTACCTGTGTTTGGAGATTTGAGGCGGGAGATTCTGTATGAATCTCATCATTCAGGCTACACTGTTCATCCAGGCAGTGGTAAGATGTATGCTGATATGAAGCTTTTGTTCTGGTGGCCTGGGATGAAGAAGGATGTGGCGGAGTTTGTGTCGAGATGCGAAGCCTGTCAGTTGGTGAAGGCAGAGCATCAGCGACCAAGTGGACTGTTGCAGTCGTTGCCTATCCCTGAGTGGAAATGGGAGGAGGTAACGATGGATTTTGCTATGGGTTTTCCTCGATCACGACAAGGACATGATGCTATTTGGGTAGTTGTGGATCGATTGACGAAGTCAGCCCATTTTCTTCCGATCAGACAGACGGATTCAGTTGAACGCTTGGCACAGATATATGTGAAAGAGATAGTCAGATTGCACGGTGTGCCTCGTGTGATTGTATCTGATCGAGATGGACGTTTTACTTCCAGACTTTGGAAAGGCATTCAGCAAGGCTTGGGTACGAAATTGCATTTCAGTACAGCCTTTCATCCTCAGACCGACGGACAGTCTGAGAGGACTATTCAGGTACTGGAAGATCTGTTGAGACTTTGTGTTCTGGACTTTAGCGGAAGCTGGGAAGATCATATTCCGCTGATTGAGTTTGCCTATAACAATAGTTTTCAGTCCAGTATCGGTATGGCACCGTACGAGGCTCTGTATGGCAGGAAGTGCCGTACTCCTTTGACTCTGACGGAGGTCGGAGATAGACAGACTTTGGGTGCCACTTTTGCTGATGAAACTGCTCAGAAGATTCATTTGATAAGAGAGAGATTGAAAGCCGCTCAAGATCGTCAGCAGAAGTATTATAATCAGAAGCACAGATTTGTTGAGTTTCAGGTTGGTGACTTTGTGTATGTCAAAGTCAGCCCGATGAAAGGTGTGAGCAGATTTGGTCAGGTAAGCAAGCTTAGTCCAAGGTATGTTGGACCATTTGAGATTTTGGAAAGAATTGGAAAATCTGCTTATCGCCTATTGCTTTCTGATTCTATGTCTGATGTGCATAATGTGTTTCACGTATCCACTCTGAGGAAGTGGGTTT
This sequence comes from Dendrobium huoshanense, assembly GCA_016618105.1. Lineage (NCBI taxonomy): Eukaryota > Viridiplantae > Streptophyta > Magnoliopsida > Asparagales > Orchidaceae > Dendrobium > Dendrobium huoshanense. The sequence goes on along the minus strand of CM028358.1, from coordinate 71,606,717 downwards.
CAGACTCTGGGAAGAAGGTATCAGCTGACGAGGTTGAGATTCAGGAGAATCTGGCGTACAAGGAAGAGCCAGAATTGATTTTAGCGTACGACGTCCGCAAGTTAAGAAATAAAGAGATTCCGATGGTTAAAGTCCAGTGGAAGCACCGGACTGCACGGGAAGCAACTTGGGAAAAGGAGTCTGATATGAGACGGTCGTACCCGTACTTGTTTTGACTGAGTTTGGATTGGATAATGTCGAGGACGACATTTTTCTGAGTTGGGGAGATTGTAATATTTCAAACTGCTTCAGTATCGTCCAGGCCGATCTGGGATCGTCCTGGGACGATCAGTGTATTTTCAGTTCCAGAATCTGTCCAGAATTGCTCTAAGTGATTTCCTGTAGGGATCGTCCAGGCCGATCGAGGTATCGTCCCGGGACGATCAGTGGATGGCACAAGTCAGTGAATGGAGGTTTTTATCGCCTATGAATAGTAAACATCGTCCTGAAAAATCGTCCCTGGACGATGGGATTTTGGTCTGATCGTCCAGGCCGATCTGGACGATCGGCCGGGCCGATCTGTGTATTATAAAGCTGATTTCAGCTCATTTGAAGAGAGAGAAAATAAAAAAAATAAATATCTGATTTTCAGCTCTGAGGAGAGAGAAAAAGAAGGTTTTGGAAAAGTTGATTTCGGGAAGACGCGGAGCCGTTTTCGATCGAAGTGACTGTTGAAGAATTTGCTGTGCTCGAGGTAAGGCACATTCCGTCTTTCTCAATTTTCAGTTCCGTCGAGGTTGGCGGTATTTTTCTGTCCGGATTTAGTTTTCGTTACGGTTTTTCGTCCGTATCTTTTGATTGGTTCAGTTTTTACCGCGTAAGTTTCTGTATATCGTTGCCGTGCCGGGTGTGCACGTTTTGATTATATTTTGAAGATTTTCGTCCGGATATTTTTGATTCGACTGTGTTTTTAGTCGACCTGATTTTTCTGTGAAATTGGAAATTATCTGTGCAGTAGAATAAATGTTCTGGAATATGCTTATCTATGTTCTGTGCGAATTCGGTGAATTTCTTTGCAGGAATTTTTGTGTAAATTCTGTATACTGCCGTTGTGCTGCCCGATTTTCGGGTAATTTCTGAAATGTCCGGATTTCTTCTGAATTGTAATGCTATATGAATAAGCTATAAAAAGGGAGTTATAAGGGGCCTGAATCCTATGAGATTCAGTTAGTGAAAGGGGAAATCTGAAATGAGCTCAAATCTGAAATCTGATATCTGTTTCGTTCCGGATCCGATGAATTCTGTTCTGGTGCTATAAGCACATCTGTTTTGGTGCCGTGAGCACAAAGGGAGACATAAGGGGCCTGGATCCTATGAGATTCAGTCAGTGTCTGGGAAGGGAGGCATAAGGGGCCGGAATCCGTAGAGATTCCGTCAGTGTCAGGGCATTTAGCTATATGTATCTGTTCTGTTCTGTACGAAATTGTGATTCTGATACGATATGCTCCGTACGATTCTGATTTCTGAATTCTGATTCTGACTCTGTTGATTTGTTCTGATATGATCTGTACGATTCCGATTCTGATTTGATATCTGTCCGTATACGTTCTGATTTCCGATTCTGTTCCGATTTCTGATCTGATTTCTGTCTGATGAGTTTGGTTTTGGTTTCTGAGAATTTAGATTGGTGGTTTGTTGCTTTGCTGAGCTGTTGAGCTCACCCTTGCTTTCTGGTGGTTTTCAGGTTCTGGGAAGGGCAAGGAGGTCCAGGATTAGTTTCAGAGTCTGATCCGATTAGGTACTTTTGTACTTGTTGATTTTTGTACAGTCATGGCTTTCCTGTTCTGTCTTTCTTTCTGTTGAAAGCCATGTACTGTTCTGTAGATGATTATTTTGAGGAAATGAAAAGATAGATGTTTTGTTCCGCTGCATTTGATGTTTTTAGTAGCTCTGTTGTTCTGTGTGTTTTCTGTTGAGTTATGTATTTGGGAAGTTCAGTTCAGCAACCTAATCCAAAGCCAGATCCTGGATAAGCAAGTAAGTGTGCGCTCGCCGCGATCCGGCTCGGGCGGGATCCGTCCCCGTCGGGTCGGGTCGTGACAGAATTTACCCCTCCTAACTAGAGTTTTGTGAGGCTGACTTGCTTAGAATCTTTTGTTCTTACTCCAAAAATTATTAGAACCCCCTAGCAATATGAGTTATTAAATAAAGAACTTGCTCATTTTGCAATTCCTCCATTGTTGTCTTATCCAAGATTAATTCCCTTAATTTTCTAGCATCAAATAGTTTTATAATTAAATTTTAGAAAGGTTAGAGATCATCCACATCAAAACCATAATCTATTTGAGAGGAACTATATTTGGAAGATTCTTGGGTGTGAGCAGTAACCCCACATTAATGTTGGTCGATGAAAATGATATTTTATTATGAATGAATTTAATAATATTAGACCCTCATGATCTCATGGGAGTACATTTTGGATATTGAGAGGTGCAGGCAACATCTTTTTATTACTAAAAAGGTTATCATATTATATTTCTGCCTCTTAGGGTGATAGAGTTTTGGTCATTCGTGGTGGTGTTATTGCCAATACAAGTAAAGATAACTTTGCTACTTGGTCAAATTCAAATTATGTTTAGGTCAAACTCGATGATCCTTATGAAATCACTTGAAAGTCACCACTAAAATGAAGCATTGTGGATGACTAAAAGTTGAAGCAATTGTGTGTTATTATATTCTTTGGTGTTGATACAACTTTTGGCTAATTCAATGACTTAGCCAATGTCCTCGATTAATATAGATGGATGGGTATCTAAACAATCCATCTCTTTGACTTTGAATAAGCATGGATTGTCACATAATTAGATCCAAATCCTTTATCTCTAACATCTCTTATTGAGATCACATGATACAATTTATTAAGGACTCACTCTACTCTTACCTCATATTCAATAAAATTATGAATTCTATAGAGATTTTTTTGTGCTTACAAATTGGCTGATGAATTGCCTCTTGATCTCCATAAAGGATGATATATTTCATAGTAGAAGATGGGAGAGTGACCTTAGGCGGGGATCCCTTGAATACGATAAAGATTAGTCGACACCTTTGAGCAATATTGATATTCAATAATAAAGCGGCTAGCTCAGAAGAAGCATCTATCCATATTCATCACACCTAAGAGGACGTTGGATTGAAATTTATCAATATGCAACAAAGTAATTTACTATCAAGAGATTAGATAGCAAATAAAAAGAAATTAAAAAGAAAGAGAAGTGAGAAATAAAATATAGAATAAGAAGATATGAAATTTAATATATTGAAATAAAATATAAGACTTATGTACATTGGCAAAATGATCCCCTTTTTATGAGGTGGGTAAAATTTTAAGTAATTAAATAATAATAATCATAACAATAATACACAAAATTTGTATTTTTGAGAAAAATATATAATTAGTAAGATAATACCAGCAAAATATGTAACAGTGTGAAAAGTTGTGATTACTTATTTAATTAATATTAATTAGCCATTCATTTAAAGTAGATGGTTATGTTAGTCATTTTTTTGTGAGAATTGGGCAAAATGGCAAATTCTGGGTGGTCAAATTTCTAAAAATTAGCATTTTCTTAAGAAATAAAGTTCTTTTTGATAACCTTGCTTACATACATGACTTGATAAAATTAATATAGATAAAATTATAGAATAAAGCTTGGCAAGTACTTCCTTTAAAGTGAATTTAACTTAAAAAAATTTTGTGCGGACACTAAACGACTTCCATATACCAATAAAAATGCACAACATCACCCTTTTACTGTATCGTGGCTCGGTGCTATTTCATACTTTGTATCGATGCTCGGTACCGTGACATCCAGATGTAGAGTTCTGCTTGGCGTCAGCATATAATAATGTCTCCTCATTATATAGAAGGAATGTTGACTTCTAGATGAAGGACCCGTTCAATTGAGATCAACTCCCTTCTCACTTGGATGAAGTTTTCGAGACTTTCCTATGGGTGGTGGTTAGCTTTGTGACCATGGAGAATTCACTTAAATAATCTTTTGGTAATTTATGGTCGTATTTCAAGAGATTTTTGTACTAAAAAAGTTATTTAAGAAAGTAATAAGAAAATTGTCCCAAACAAAGTATTAGGGAGTTTAAAAAATAGCATTAGCAGCTTGAGTAACATACTATAATTTCGACTAAGAATCTTTTTGAGACGACTACAATATTTTATAAAATTAGTTATGAAGTTATTGTGGAGAAAATAAATTTGATACTATGATTGTAGAAAGTAATTTTAATCACAAAAAATTCTAAAAAAAATAGTGAGAAAACAAAGAAAAAGAAGCGGAAAATAAAAATATGATTGTTGTTCGAAAAATAAGTAACTAAAAAGATTATCTCAAATAGACCCTAAATATAATCTATTATTTAGAATAGATTTCTTATTATTTTATCAAGTAGCTTTGTTATATAAAAAATTTGTTCTAAAACATTTAACTAAAAAATTGCTTTTAAAAATATAAATAAGTTGTCCAAAATAAAGCCCGAAAAGAGAAAAAAAATAATTTAAAAAATATGGCTCAAAATATCTTATATAAAATCCACAAAATAAACTGAAACAATAAAGAAAGTCATCCAAAAGTTTTTTTTTTGTTTTTTTTTTTTTTTGAACATTTAGGCCCTTTAAGACAAACTCACACACACAACGCATACAGATAAACTTGAACCTTTAACCTCTTAGTTGGAGCCTAAGCTCTCAACCAATAGGCCAAGGGGAGTTGTGTAAGTCATCCAAAAGTTTGTGTAGCCGTGGGACTATTTTTTTATTGCATCTTAAAATAATTTTTTAATAAAAAAATTTAATTTTTGTACTAAAAAATATTTTAAGAAGCAATAAAAAATCCATCGGAACGAAGCCGAAGTCTATATCTAAAAAAGCAACCAAATATATATTTGGAACAAAAAACTTTTTTTTTCTTAATTTAAAATTTAGAAAAATATATATATATATTTTTTTGAAAACAAAATGTATGACTAAATTCGTGATTAAGAAAAAATTAAAATTCCCTAAGCTTTTAAAACTATTAAATAGAAAGATTGAAAAGAGTCAGAATTTCTCTTCCTTGCTGTTCCAGCAGGCTGGCAGCTGCTGTTGTCATGCGCTTCTTTGATCAGCGGTACAGCGCCGCACGTGTGGCAGGAAGCGGTTCGCACGCTCGCAGCATTGTGGGGTCGAGCACGAGTACCCATAACTCGAGTGTTCAGTGTGTACTCTGAGTCGACACCAGCTGCAGAAAAGTTAATGCAGGGAAGGAGAGATAGTGGGTGCAATTTTGGGTCAAACAACGGTGGCTTTAATGGCGCGGAGCACGATGCTTTTGAATGCCAGCCCCATCACCGTAGGCCTAGTCACTTCTTGCTTTTCTTTCAATGAGTTTTTTTTTTTTTTTTTTTGAATTATTTTTACTTAGAATAATTTAATATATTGATATTTTTTTTTCATAATATTATGAGTCATATATTCATTTAAAAATATTTAATCTTGATAATGCAAATAATTTATGAGTAATTAGATTAGATTGTAGATGAGATGAGTCAAGCAAGAGGTAAAGCTAATTAGATATTAGCTTGCCTATTTGATGGTAGGCACTAATTAAGCACAAAATTGAGCTCATGTTGCAAGCTCAAGCTTTACCTTTATATATATTTCCAAGCTCAAGCTAGACTTATAAACTCGAGATTATAAGAGAAAATAAGGCAGTTGATGCGGGAGCTTACTAGAGAAGGATTAGTGGGAGGTCGATAATAAGGAACTACACCGGAGCGGAGCTCAGAGAAGGTCACTCCCCACTCATTGGAAAATGAAAGTTGTTGTAGAGAAATATAGATGAGCCTAGCAACGAGAGTTTGTGGTTGGGGTTTGATATCGACATGTCAAATAGTAATAAGTCATACATGGAGTTCATTTTAGAATGGATAAATGGGCCCAAGAAAGAAAAAAATCATGGTAGGATTTATTACAAAAGGCATCAATGACGGGTAGAGCTAATTAAGGGAGCCTCATTGGGAGTTTGGTTGTAGAAGGCATCGACATACTCCAATGTCATTTTGAGAAGAAAAGAGATTCATGGAACTTACGAATTAAAAACCTTGTTTGTCAAGGCTAGAGAATTAAACTAGATTTTGGTTTCTTAACTAAACTGACTCATGAGCCAATGAGTTGAGCTAGCTCAAGTTCAAGATAGAGCTTGTACAATACACAAGCTATAGTTTAAGGTTGAGCTCGAGTCAAATAATTTTAATAGCCCATATTTTAACCCAATCAAATAATTTTTTAGTATCGTTATAAGTCCAATTTATAAATTTTCTTTGCTATAATATAGATATTATTATGCTTTAAATATGATAATTTTATCCTAATTTTATGAGCAATGTAGATATGAAAATAAGAAGTATTACAATTCCTTAAAAAATTGATATATGTCACTATAAGTAAGTTTTTGGGATCATTAGGTATTCATTTTGTAAACAAATTTTATCAAAATTTTCTAGACATGTTAAGTATTTAATGAGTATTTTTTCATAATTTTTGAATCCCTAGATTTGAAGATATAAAAGAATTTATAAAGATTTTATTCTAAAACCTAAATTATTATGGTGGAAAAACATGACAGATATATTATGGTGGAAATTGCTTTGCAATTCACCGTATTGTAGTTTTTGGCAGATAATCTACTAGAAATTTGTTGGAAACCTATACGATAAATAAAAAAAACACATTCGCTTAACTATTGTACAACATAATAATTTTATAATCATATAGACAAATATATATATATATATATATATATATATATATATATATATATTATCCTCACATTTTAACATTGCACAGAAATATTGTTGCTAAAATAATAACACATTTGATTTGAAAAAAATTATTCAACAATTTTCAAATAGTTCTACAACAAATTTCAAGTTTCTTATAAAATAAAAATTCAATATAAAATCTAAAAACACATAGTAATAACATGTCCAGTAATAACACAACTTACTCAGAATCTGTTTCATCATTCTCCTCATCTGCCAATGTTGGCTGTTTTTTATTGAACTGCTCCTTCATTCTCTACAATTCCTCTAATATTTGGCATGTTGCATCTGCATGTCAACTTGTGATTTCATACATGATCAAGCTTTGCTGTAAGGGCAATCATCTGTTTGTTATACAAACTCTCCTGGTTACTTCCTGAGAAGTTGGAGCCACTAGAGGTTTGCCTCTCGTACTTTTTAGGCTTGCGAGCCTAATCCTTAAACTCATCATTTCTACTTTTCACCTACCGCTTGCAACCAAATGCGGTAGTTAGAATATCAATATTCTAGCCTAAATTTTCTACGATATAGATCAACAGTTACCTCATCAGGTGTGAGGTGTACTTGATTTTTATATTTAGAACATGAAAAATGAAACATTCCTGATACCCAGAGATGGAGTTCATTTAAGAATGGATAAATGGACCCAAGCATGAGAAAATCATGATAGGATTTGTTATAAAAGGCATCGATAATGGCTAGAGCTAGCTAAAGGAAAGCTCGTCGGGAGTTTTGTTGTAGAGACAACTACGGACTCCAGTGTCATTTTGAGAAGAAAAGAGATATTGAAATTTGCGACTAACCTTGTTGACCAATGCTAGAGAATTAAACCAAATTTAGGTTTCTTTAGCTGAATTGTATTTTGAGCCAATGAGCTGAGCTAGCTCAATTTGTAGCCTGAGCTTGCATAATACACAAGCTATAGTTTGAGGTCGAGCTCGAGCTCAAGCTCATAGCTCGATAATCCTAACTAGAAAAGTCATTAGTGACTCAAATTTGAACATGCCCAACTCATTGACACCTAATTGAAACAAATCTCAATTTCAATTTCAGCCATTTAGCCCATAAAATTATTATCTGTCAATGCTTGAAGCATTGGACCGACGCCAATTTCTCCCATATTGATTAATTATTTTTTAATTTAATTGTCTTTCTTTATAACTAATTTCCATTAATTCATTAATAAAAAAATAATCAAATTATTTAAACACTAGAGTTTTATAGAGTTATAGTTTTACGAAATTATTAAAAAAATGTCTATTTCATAGAGTTGTAATTTAAAAAAAAATAATTAAGATAGAGATTTAATATAATTTTGAATTTTGGCAAAAAAGCTATGATAAAATATTTTGTATTACTTATATTAACCTTCAGAAACTTTGTTTTATTTGTCTCTTTAATTAGTCTAACTCCAAATTTCTCAGCGTTGGCTTTGATGAAAGAAAATACTATGCTTATAATTTATTATTTCGAAAAATGATATTAATAGAGAAAAGAAATTGCATGATCAGAATTTGGTCATAAAAAATTAAATTAAAAATACCTGAATTTATATTAAGTCAAATATAATATATTGTGGATAAAATAAATTTATATTGCAAATTATAAATATAATAGATTTAGAAATCATAACTGTTGCGTCCATGATATTCGCGGCGATAGAGAAATATAAAGTTAGTGTCTTAGATTTGTACGAAAATCTAGCACAAGGGCAGATAAAAGAGACGCCAGAGTTTTTATGTTGAATCCCCTGAAAAAGGGGAAAAATCACTTAGCCTAACCTAGTTTGAATGAATCCATTATTATTTTACAGTCGATTACAAATGAAACCCTTCCTTTGGGATTGGCCTTGAGTTGATGTAGATAATGTACATCATATTACATGGTGAGAATTTTAAGAATTAGTATTGAAATATTCGTTTGGTTAGGGGGATCATCGACAGGCGACAGAGATCGAAAAGACAGTAGTTTGATGACGGAGGTTGGAAAGATCGTTATCTGAAGATGAAGGTCGAAAGGACCGTATTCGATGAGCGATGAAGGTTGGAAGGACCGTAGTGGGCTGGCGATGGAGGTCGGAAAGACCGTAGTCTTGTGACGGTGGTCGGAGGGACCGTAGTCAGATGAGGAGGTCGAAAGGACCGTAGTCGATGGGTGACGGAGGTTGGAAGGAGCGTAGTCGACGGGCAACGGAGGTCAGAAAGATCACCAGACGGACAGAAGTCTGACAACGTCCAGGCAGAAGTTCTGCTGATGGGGAATGATCCGATAAAGGTCGGGTGGAAGTGTGGCGACGATCGACGGCCGGGCGATGGTCCTACGGTGGTTGGGTTGAAGTCCGGAGGTAGTCGGCGGCTAGGCGGTGGTCCAAATATGGTCAAGCTAAAGTCTGGCGGCGATCGGCGGCCAAACGGTGGTGTTGGACCTCTTGAAGCTTCAGAGCTCTCTCCAATCTCTAGCCAAAGGCCCCCCTCATGTAGAGAGTGGGAATCTATTTATAGATTTTCATGAGTAGCACACCCCATAAATATAGTGAAGAACAAATGTGTTAATGATATTAGAATTTGATGGTCTTAGGTTCGTTGGATTCGTTTGGTCGAGCCACTCGATTTGACTATAAGCATGTCATGTTTGGAAACCGTTTGGCAATCCAAAGTGTAGTTTGAACCTTCCAAAAGCTCTTCGAGTCTTTGATTTGGACCCATTTGAGCTTGGATTGTGCCGAACTTTGTGTCGTTGGGTTCGTATTTTTGAGACTATTAGTTCGACTATAAGTTTGTTGAAATGAGAGTTCAGATGATCCCAATTTTAATTTTGGAAGTTTCCAAGTTGATTTTGCCTCAAGATTCGTGCACAATCAAAATGAATTTTTGTGACATATCAATAACAAACCTAAATTTAATAAAATTAATCCGATTTTTTTTAGTCAATTGAGATGAAGGATTCATATCATGATTGTTCGACAAGCATATACATGAAAAGATTGGAGTAGCACCAGTACTGAAAGATAAGATTAGGGAGAGTCACCTTAGATGGTTTGGTCACATAAAATGGCGGCCTTTCGATGACCAAGCTAGGATAGTAGATGTATTATATTTGTCCTATTAAGAAAGGTAGAGATAGACATAAAAAGATATGATTATAAAATATTAAAAATGACTCTTTTATTAGATTTAATTGAGAATCTGAGTCTTAGCAAGATATAATGGAGAAAAATAATTTATATAGCCAACCCCTCGTAGTGAATAAATGCTTGATGTTGTTGTAATCAACCCCACCTAGTGGGATAAAGGTTTGAATAATATGGATGATAATTGGGCCATTAAGGCCCTCAACTTCAAAGCCATAGTTAAAGTTAATGATATTATTAACTTGCGTGCTTGGGCTGAACAGCTTATGAAGTGACAAAAATGAGTAGTTTTTACTGGGTTAAAATATTTTCAAGTAAAACTTCTCGGAGCCCATCTCAATTAGCAAGGCCATAATCACTCTTTGGGTGCCTAGTTTAACATTATGAGGCTCATTATATGATAGATTATATATATATATATATATATATATATATATATATATATATATATATATATATATATATATATATATATATATATATATATATATATATATATATATATATATATATATATATATATATATATATATATATATATATATATATAATAAACTGAAAATATATTAATAAAACGTCCACAGTTACAGACACAATAAATGACATAACAAAACCCAACAGAGAAAGGAGAAGACAAAATACAGCCAAATACGGGGCTCAGTATAAGAATTGCCGAGACTACCAGCACCCTAGAAATCTGGCACGGACCATCCAAAAGGAAATAGCGACTGAACCAATGGTTGCCACACGCAGACCAAAGGGATGCGAGCCCCAGCCACATCACAGCCCAAAACAACCAGCAATCGATCGAAACCAATAAAATCAAACAACACCATCACGAAGAGAAAATAGAAATTATCTTCTACTCCTTCCCCTACCACGAAAGCTGCCATAAAATCTACCGCGAGAGGCCACAGAAGTCGGTCTAACAGTAACCAAAGAAAAATCATTTCCAGGATCCGACCCACCACAGAAATTTGGGGAAACAACACCAGCGTCCGAAAATTCAGATCCCGATTCATAATCAGATGAAGCATCTAGCCAATTCATCTGGCAACGCAAGTTGCTACCAGAAAATTCCCCCAAACGATTAAGCATAGTTTGTGAACCCATCACATTAACAGGAACACTAACAAAATTGTTTGAGCAAACCGAATTAATTTTCACACTATCCTCACAATCAGCAGAAATATTCACATTCTCAACCGGATTACAGGCACCCAACACACCCGGCGAAACAGAATCGGAAGCAGGAACATGAATCGGAACAATCACAGACGGAAGCCCAACAACCTCTTTCGAAATACAATTACCAACCAACGAGTTCACCGGCAAAACCTCAAGAGGAGTAAAAGGAATAGCATTAGGAGACAAAACCATAGTGACACCACCAGACCTTCTCCCAACGACCGCCCCAGTACCATCATTCACAGCAACATCAGGAATAACAGAATCCCCCCCATCAACCACCTTAGCACCAGGGGATGCCGATCGCTCGATAACCAAAGCATCAGTATGAATCGCAAGAACATAATCCCCCCAACATTCACACAAGAATTAGAAGGAGGAACAATTAGAGAATCAACATTATTCTCAGGTAAAACCAGAGGAACATAAGGGGCAACAACAACACCAGCTTCATTACCGCTAACAACAAACTTCCTAACACCCGAAATCCCTCCAACCCTCAAAGCAGAGGAAGAAATAAGATGAGGGTGAAGAATTTTGCAACCAGTTTTCGAATGACCTAAAGAAGAATAATGAATACAATATTCCGGCAAATCTTCAAAGACAACCGACTGAACATAGCCTGAAACTTCCGGGCCAACCCAGATTTTCTCAGGAAACTTTTTAGACACATCCATTTCAACCAAAACTCTCGCTACAGAGGGGCGCGAACCAGTAGAAGTGGCGTTATCAGTTTTTAAAGGGTTCCCAAAAATCCTACCCATACCATCAAGGATCCGTGAAGCAAACAAATGTGACCTAAGATTAGAAAAAGAGATCCAAACAGGAACTACAGGAGATTCGAGTTCCACATCTAATGTATGAGACCACTTAATCAGTTTCATGAAACAGTTATTAACAAAATACGATCGATGGGAAAAAACCCGGCAATAGTCCAACTCATTGAAAAATTTAATCAGAACATTCCTTTGGTTTAGAACTGTGACAGACACCTCCCCTTTCAATTTTAGGTTGAAAAAAAATTTACTAATGGCTTCCAGCGAAGGACGATTCGTAGGGAACTTTCCGACCAGGGAAAACTCAAAAGAAGCAGCTAAAAATTCAATTTCCAACTCAGAAATCCACAAAGAAGGCATGCCTCTAAAAGAAGAAACCTTAAGATCAGGAAAACACGCAGAACCAGAAGAAGAACAAGAAAGCGCTTCTTTAAAAGACAGAGGCGAAGCAACTGGTAAAAAACCAGGATCTCGGAGACGAGAAGAAGCCATCAAAACGAAAAACCACAAACAAAAGGGAAGAAATTACTATCCAGCCAGACGGAAGCCGAGCAGAAACCACGCCGGAGGCGCCGACAGGAGGTTTTAGGGCGAAGCCCTAAAACCCAGAGCAGAGGCGAGCTGAGAAGTTTTGATATGATAGATTATATATATATCTACAAAAAAAAATCAATCATTTTATATTTGTACATATTTTCTATTTTATGAGTAGATCTTGTACAAGTTGAACAAGTTTGACATTTTTATCTAGTGCTTCCTTTCATAATATCATTGGAAAATTCCTTGATAATATGTCCTTTGATATGTCTTTAGAATATTTACTCGAATAGCATATATTTAAGATAAAAATTGAATTGAGAATTTTTGATATTAAATTTGAAACCATTTGAACTTGGATTTCAACAAACTTCTTGTTGAGCTTAACGTCTCCGCAGGATAAGTTCAACCACGCCAAAAGTCATTCTATCCAAGTCCAAATAATTGAATCAATATTAGGGGTGTCAATTTCTGACATGACCCAAAACCCGACCCAGACCCGACTCGGAAAAATCTGGGTTCGAGTTGACTCGTTTAGCAAATGGGTCGGGTTCGGGCTTAAATTTTTGACTTGTTTCATAAACGGGTCAGGCTCGGGTTGACCCAAAAACCCGAAATAAACCCAACACTGACCCAAAAATCTACTCCAACACGGTTTCCGCCCACACTCGCGACATCACCATGCTCCAGCTATTGCACTCTTGCGGTGACACGGTCCCGCACTCGTGTGCGAACTCCGCCAGTCCTCTCATTGTCGCGCAGTGCGCACGACTCAGCTGGTCAGTCAGCTCCCCAAACTCACGCGGTCGCGCTGTCGCTCCGTCGCACGGTCCCGCCTCCCGCAGACTCTGTCCGCACGCATGGTCCCGCGGACTCCGTCTGCACTCGCACAGTCGCGTTGTGGCGTGCTCGGGACTCTACCTTCTACCACGCGGGTCGGGTCGAGTCAACCCAGCAACCCGTGCGGGTCGGGTCTGGGTTGAATGTCCGACCCGTTTGCAAAATCGGGTCGGGTTCAGGTTGACCCGTTTAGATCCGGGTCAACTCGGGTTCGACTCGAACCCGATTTATCGGCCTGAATTGACACCCCTAATCAATATCATGCACTTGAAACATTCATCAAAACATCATAAATATTAATTGAAGAACCAAAGGAACTCTAATTAATATTACAAGTTTATACTCAAATCGAGCAGCTCGACCAGACAAATACAACGAGCCCAAGATCATGAAAGTATTTAAATGCTCAATAAATAATCTATGATTAGGGGGATTAATATAGACCATTTATATAGTTTTTTTTAATAATCAAATTTACCAAGATAACTCTCTTAAAAAGCTACAAATAAGACCTAATTTTCTACATGTGAGAGGTTGAGGAGCTGAAAACTCTAAAGAACTCTATTGCATTGCTCGCCAATCACAACCAAATACCACCATTAACAACCATAACCAACATCGTCTAACATTTGAACTTGTAATTTAATTTTTATTGTTTGATCATGGGAACCCAAATTTTATTAAATTATTGTTGTTCGACTTATGCTATATAATTGCTCCACCATCCATCACTTATTTTGCAATCCTTGTAATAAGAATTAGATAATTATTCTCAATAATGTAATATCATCTTCTTCGATTATCGGGAAGAGTAGACTTTCATAACTTTATTTATATAGCATTGATTATTTCAAATAGGCTAGGCACAATGAATTTTTCCCTTATAGAGTTGTTCATGAAAAAAAAGGTCACTAATAACTTTTATTTTTTGCATGCTAGATCTTCGTATAAAGTTAAGGTATAACTTTCTCTACAACAACAACGACAATAAGCCTTCATCCCACTACGTGGGGTTGGCTACATGAATCCTTTTTCTCCATTGTGCATTGTTAAGAGTCAAATTCTCATTTAAATCTAATAAAGAAATGTCAATTCTAATATTTTCTACCTCCACATTTCTTAACATAGGCCCAATCTAATACATTTACTCTTGTAGTAGGGTCATCGGAAGGCTATCGTTTTATAGGACCAAACCATTTCACGGATATGCTCATTTCGTATCCTGTCTCTAAGAGTAAATCCACTCATCCACCTAAGAATCCTCATCTTAGCAACACTTAACTTAATATTTTGCTTCTCTTTTAATGACCAAGATTCTGCGCTATAAAGCATTGTAGGTCTCACCACCATCTTATAAAAATTTTCCTTGAGTAATATGTTTCTATCACAAAACAAACCCAAAACATTCCTCCACTTCAACCATCCAACATGAATTTTACTAATAATATCCCAATCTATTTCATAATCACTCTGAACAATAGACCCAAGGTATCCAAAATGAGTACACTTATTAAAGACTTGATCACTCAAAGTAACAAACCTCCACTAGGTCTATTACTACTAAAATTGTACTCCATGTATTTGAATTTAATTAGATCTACTCAAATGAAAACCCTTAGACTCTAAGGTTGAACTCCATAATTCAAGTTTACCTTCAACTCCATCTCTAGTCTTATCAATAAAAAGAATATCATCCGCAAAAATCATACATATGGGTACATCCTCTTTCAAATGTCTAGTAAGAATGTCTATGACTAGTGCAAAAAGATAAGTACCTAAGGCTGATCCTTAATGTAATCTAACTGAAATAGAAAAATACTTTGTTAAACCAACTTGTGTTTGAACAAAAGTAACAGCTATTGCATGAAAGTTCATGAAGGTTGTTAAATCTTTATAAACTAGCCCGAAGCTAACCAAGGAGGGGGGGGGGGGGGGGGGGGGGGGGGGTGTCAATTGGATATTTTAAAAAAAATTTAGGGAAAAAGAAATTCTTTAAAAAATTTTCACCCCCACACACAATAATCTACACAGCGGATGCAGAAATAAGCAAATTTCATAATAATGAAATAAATCATTTTTTTTAACCACACATATAATTGTATAAAAATAAAGTGTGGAAAATAATCAAAATGAATACACCAGAATTAATAGTGGTTTGATCAACCTGACCTACTTCCACTCAATGAAGACTCTCCTTTTGCTCTCACAATAAGATGGAGAAGCCCGTATAAATGTTATTTCACCAACCTGGTGAGGTAGAGAACTGTGCTTCTTTTATAAGTAGAGAACCTCAACTTTATTTTCACCCTCTAGGTGATGAATAGATAATCATAACTTTATTTTGACCCGCTAGGTGATGGTCAAAGAACCACAACTCTATTTTGACCATCTAGGTAATGGCCAGAGAACCACCATATTTATTGAAGAACTTCTTTTCTGGGGCCACAAAGAATCCAAGTAGACGCTTATAGATACTAGATAAGATTGGAGAAACCTTGTGAATCCCCTCACAAAATCTCCCTCTCTTCTCTCACAAAGCTCTCATTCTTCTCTCCCTCAAGGCTCTCTTTCATGAAGTATAAACAGTCAAAGATTTTCTAATAAGAGTATTAGAAAATCCTAAGTAGTGGGCTTCAAGAAACCCTAATTTTTAGGTGAACCAAATTATGTTAGTACCATATGATACAAGAATCGTTCAAAATTTACAACATATTGTACAGTATGATCATACAATCATTTGCTACAAAATGTCTAAATACCTTCTATTCAATTAGGATGACTTCTAGGACAGCCAATTTTATACACCGTCGATCGTCCAGCACTATGGACATCGTATAGTAAGATCAGTATAAAAATCATGACTTTCATTTGGTACAATCTCTGGGACGAATAATTTGTACACTTTCCATCATCTAGCACCATGGATATCATATAATACAATAAGTACAAAACTCATTGCTTTCATTTGGTATTTCCTTTAGGACGACCAAAGTTGTACTATGTTGATCATATTATATGAACGATATCGTACAATAAGATCGGTTGATAATAAATGTCATGGTTTAATTAATTACTTGATTTCGAGGGATTAATTAAGAAAGATATTAATTAGGGTGTACACTACAGAAAAATCATTTTTTACCAGCGGCATTTTCTAGCGGCAACTAGCCATTTTCTGGCAGTTTTATAAATTTCTTGCGGCTTTCCGTTGACAAATTTTCTGCTAGTAAAACACGCGTAGGAAAAATATTTTCAACTGTGTTTTCCTGCAGCAATATTTCTGGCAATTTTCTGAAAAAAAGGACGCCAAAAAATATCAAAAAATTAATTAAAAAAGAAGTTGTCATGCTGGCCAGCCACCTACCCGGGCAGTCTGCCCACGCTGTCCACCTAGCCTGAGCTGCGCTGCTCATTGCTTGCCTGAGCTCCTGTGCTTCCCACTACCCACAAGGAGGCCTGACCGTGACGCCCGCCCAGCCCGAGCTACGCTGCCCGCCCGAGCTATGCTGCTCGCTTGTTACCCGGTCGCACAGCTTACTAGGGATTCAAACTGAGTCCAATCCTTTTTTCTATGTCTCAACCATTTTATTGGTAGGGAAAATGTGTTATAGTGCTTGATACTATTTATTTAAACAATATTATATAAAAATTATAACTAATAATAAAATATTAAAGTTAATATTTTATTAAATATGTTATTAAATTAATAATTAATTAGACTAGGTTATTAAATTCATAATTAATTAAAATAAATTAAAAAGTATTAATTAATTTAATTACAAAAATATGAATTTTCAAAAATTACTACAATCCACCAGAAAAGCCGCTAGAAAATCCATCAAAAACAAAACAACTTGAAAGGCGTCAGAAATTCTTCGAAAAAATTATGCCGCTGGAGAGCCGCCGGAAAGACGTCGGAAAATAGTCAACCGGCAAGGAAACATAAAAACTCGTCGGTAATAGATAATTTTTCTGTTGTTGTACAATACGAACCAAATCGTACAATACAATCATAATATAATTAGTATCTTGACATTTGGCGACTAGGGTTTTGACAAAAAAAAAAAAAAAACATATCATATCATATGAATCAAAGTCGTATAGTACAAACCAATGTCGTATTGTGCAATCCAAAGTCGTACAGTATGATTTGCTAAGAAAAAATCTCTCAAAACATTTTTCTCTCTCCCCCCTAAACTATTAAAATGAGAAAGAGAAACATAATTAACTTCATCTCCATCATGCTCATGTTTTCTTTTTATTATCAATTAGTATAAAGTATTAAAATCTTTTTATAATTAGTTGACTTCAAGTGAAAGATATTATTATGTTTTTCTTATTTACTTTATATTTGATTGTCGGGTTTACAATTATAATGACTATTTCATATTTATTTTATTTTAAGAGTTTCACCAATTGCAGGTATGAACTATAAGATCCCAAGTGAAATTTTGATTTTATCTCTCAAGTTATGACTATAAAAGAGGTTAGTTGCTCAAATAATGTATTTAATTTTAAATTTATTGATTTTTTTTTTCTTTTATGCTTCATATTATGATTATGTTCAATTTTTTATTATCTATTTAGAAATGATTGTGTTATTATTATAATATTTAAATATAATAAGTATTTATTACGTCATCTAATTTGACCCTGGTCGAACCATCGAACCGCTAACCTCTCCTTCTTCCAGTTCGTTATCCAGTCTGATTTTCAAAGCCTTGGTTAACTATGATAATCAACAAAGTAAATTCAATCAATTAAAGATAAAAAATAGTAATAGAAAATATTTTATGCATATAATAGTGTGCATGATAAAAAGAGGATTTTATGAATTTAATAAAAAAAACTATGTTGATGATTCTTCACTTCAGCTTAATTTTTCAAAATTTTTCCTATCAAAACTTAAATTTGTACTAGATACATACAACATGTGTTGAAGAAATTTGCCTAAAATATACTCATGTTCATTAATATTAATTGTACCTTGACTAGACATGAAAAAGTTATTATGTATCACTTTTTAGCAATATGAATTTCCTATCATTTATCAACATGGGTATATCAACAATTTTTTTACAACTCAAGCTTCGTTTGGACAACTTTCTCACAACTTTGTATAATTAATGTCAAGAAAATAAATAGAAAATAGCTTCCTTAAAGCTATGAAAAGAATATTTGTCAAAGAGAAATTATAGTTACTATCTAAAAATTAAAATAGTAAAAAAGATATCCCATATGAAACCTCAATCTTATACTTTGTCAAATACGAGTTACTGTTCATAAACTTCTTTTATAATTATATAATCATGAACAATAAGTTTACAAATCAATATATATGCCACAGTCATATTTTTTTTTTTAAACAAAAAACACAAATAAATTAATAAACCCAAAAGACCGGATACAGCAACAGACAAAAAGTCAAAGCCCCAAAAAAAGGCAAAAACCTCTAAAAGCTAAAAAATAACCAGGAGAAAAGCTAAAAAATCCCCAAAACAATCGGGGGTTCAGCAGACGACCGAGGCTACCAGTATCCTCGAGACCGCACAAGGACCATACAGTAGAGGTTGCCACAAGGAGGCGACGAGGACACGAGCCCCAGCCACATCATTACCCTGCAACCAACAAACGAAACGAAAATCAAAATGATCCAACGACAAGACCGAATTATCTTTTTCTGCCGCCTCTACCCCAAAATTTTCCACGATAAGAACCAGAAATTGGTCTATCACGAACCATTTTATACTCCATTTCAGGATCTGAATAGGAATCAGAATCAGAATCACATTCCGACGAATTATGCATCCAATCACCATGTGATCTAACATCCACACCAGCCTTACCACCCACCTTCAGCATTAATGAATTGGTAGCGAGTACATTAACAGGAACATCAACCAAATTTTGAGGAACATCCAAATTGCCTTGAACATCCGAAAAATCAACCCGATTACCAGCCGGCATCGCAGCAAGCAAAGAGTTCCGAATCGGTTCAACATGCTCAACACTCACAGGAACAGTTTCCACCAAAACATCAGGCTGCACCGCCTCACCACCCAGCAAACGATTAGAAACCATCGGATTCACCAAACACCCAGCATCCACAGAAATATTCACCGAAGGGTTAACAATAGCAATTTCTTCCGTAATAGAATCAATTAACACAGGATTTCCCAACGACCCCTCCATATTAGCAACCAAAGCAGGGGGTATGAAAGGCAAAGCATTAGGAGATAAAACTTTAGAAACAAGTTCAGAATCAACAATGCCAACGTTAGGAACGACCGATTCTTCTCTAGCTAAATCAAAATTCACCAAAGTAGGCACAATCACAGCATCTTGATTTCCATCCAACGGCTCCACAAAAACCGGTGAAACAGTTTTAGCATTAGGCGCTACAGTTTTAGGTAAAATGGAAGCATCTAAAACAACAGCTTTATTTCTACATTCACCCACAGCATGGCTGAAACAATGGCAAGCACTACAAAAAACAGGGAATTCTTCCATGACAACGTGCTGCACGTATCCAAGCTTTTCAGGACCCAGCCAAATACGATCAGGATAAGATTTAGTAATATCCAGTTCAACTAAAACCCTAGCTAAAGATGGTATAGAGCCCACAGTTGTAGCCGTATAAATTTTGAGAGGCTTACCGAAGATGGAAGCTAAGCCATGCAGAATTTTAGGAGAGAAAAGATGCGGCCTTAAGGAGGGGAAAGAGACCCAGATCAGAATCTCAGGAGATTCAACCCCAATTTCAACAAAGGGAGACCATTTTGTAATTTTCTTAAAACAATTGAAAACCAAATAGGATCTATGACAGAAAATTCGACAATAGTCCAAATCTTGTTCAAGTTTGATTAACACATGGGACGAATCCAGCAAAGTTACCGACACATCGCCAGTAAGCTTAAGATTAAAAAAGAATTTACGAATTGATTCAAGAGACGGGCGTTTTGTAGGAAAAAAACCAACAAGAGCAAACTGAAAAGGTTTAGCCAAAGCCATGATTTCATCATCCGAAATCCACAAGGAAGGCATACCGCGAAAAGACGATACCTTAAGTTTAGGAAATTTATTACTAGAGGAAGATCCCGATAAAGCTTGAAGAAAAGACCGAGAGAAAGACGAAACCCCTAAAAATCCATGATCAACAAGTTTCGGGGCCATCCGGCGCATGCCGGAAAGCAAACCACCAACAAAATCTCAGAGACAATACAAAACCAGAGGAAAGAAGAAAGGAAACTTCCCTGGAAGCCAATGCCACGGCCCCGAGTGGAGAGCGGCACGCCGCCGTCGCGAGGGAAAAAACCCTAGCGGAGGAACATATGCCACAGTCATATACATATATACATATCTATAAATGATGGGTTATAAAATATCATCGGACACATTTTTTTTTTTTAATTTAGTAATGTAAAATTATTGCAATTTCATTTATATCAAATTAATATTTTAGCATTCAACTTTCATAATAATAATAATAATAATAATAATAAAACAATACAGTATTAGCAGGTCATTTTTGTTAAAGTTCTAAGTTGAAAATATACTAAATTCTCAAACTTTCCGCATTAGACCAGTAAAACAGACCCCTCTCCCCTAGAAGATATTTTCTAGTCCTTACTATTTCTCACTTCTCCTACATCATTAAATACCTTAGCCGCCCCCACATCCCTCAAAATCGCTCTCTCTCCCCCACCCCTCTCTCATAAAATTCTGACCCCATTCCACGCAGCTTAGAACAATAGTCACCATCAGTACTCTGCTGAAGAAATAGACATTTTGAAGTGTTGCTCCTCCCCTTTCCACTTTCTTTTATCCTTACAACTCCATCTCATTCTTCTCAATCCAAACTAGAAGACGACGACGACTCCAAGCAGAAGAAGAAAGAAGATCCTATGGAGGAGTCCCTCAAGTCCATGTCCATGGACTACCTCAACCTCCTCATCAACGGTCAAGCCTTCAGCGACGTCACCTTCAGCGTAGAAGGCCGCCTCGTCCACGCCCACCGTTGCATCCTCGCCGCTCGCAGCCTCTTCTTCCGCCGCTTCTTTTGTGGCTCGGCCGACTCTTCTCCTGGTCTCCACCTCCTCCTCGACAACCACCATCACTATCGCTCGAGCCGGGCCGTTTCCGCAGCTTCCCCAGCCTCGCCGAGAGGCGGAGGCAGCGGCGCTGTAATCCCGGTAACATCGGTCAGCTACGAGGTCTTCCTTCTTTTGCTTCAATTCCTCTATAGTGGCCAGGTCTCTCTCGTGCCACCCAAACACGAACCAAGACCTAATTGTGGGGATCGGGGATGTTGGCATACGCACTGTTCCTCCGCCATTGATCTTGCTCTTGACACTCTTGCTGCCGCTCGATCCTTTGGTGTTGATCAGCTCGCTCTTCTCACTCAGGTAATTAAGAATTTCTGATATGTCATCTGTGGTAGAAAAGGCTAAGAAGAAGGCCTTTTATTATTTGCATCATTCATTCCTGAGTTATTTTACTTTATTGAACACTTATGTCTTTGTTTGTTACGGAAGCAGTCAGAAGCTGCGCTGCGCTGCACTGCAGTCCCCATTCTTTCTCCATTTTTTAGGTTCTCATTCAATGTATTTCTCTTTCCCTCCACCTGCCCCCCTCCCTCTTTTTATTTTCTATCTTTTTATTATTTTTCAAGAGAGCCAAATTCGAGACTCTAAGACTCAATCAGTGGCAATTACTCTTAAATTTCTCAAATCTAGGCATCTTTTCAATTAGTTACTTAACACAATCCATCACATCTCAATCGTGAATTAAGGTTTTTTAATTCCCCTTTTCGACTCAAATCTTTCATGCAGCAATCCCAATTTCTAGGGCTTGGAGCCATTCTTTTCCCAACAGTTTCTTAAATCTTTCAGTGTTTACATTTCCAATGCTTCTCTTGCAAGCCCTATCACATCCTAATTCTAAACCCTAATTTCCTCCTCCAGCATCTGCTTGTGCCTCAATTAGAAGCCACTGCAAATTAGCAAATTCATATCAGCGACCTCCTTTGTTTTATCCTTATATATAATTTGAGATTTATTTATAAATCCTCTATATCTAAGTAACGAACTCATTTTTCATAGACCAATATTGCTTTTCTGACATGTAAAGTAAGCTTACTTTTGACATTCTTGTTCGTGCGACATATTTTGTATGAGAGAATCACATCGTCTGAGAAGGCTGTAAAAATATGTTAATTTGAATTATTATAAATATATATATATATGATTAAGATTGTTAATTTTGCCTTGAATGATTCTGATAGAGATTTTCTGCAATTATTTCTATATTCGTATTAATTTTCATCTACTTTTTGATTGTGTCCATCTTTCTCCATATTTTTTCGTCTCATCCAATTTGTTGAGTTGACTGTATTTTTATGTATGTACAACATTTGCATATTAATTGATCGACAGTAATAAAAATATATTTATATTGAATTGATAATGCAGAAGCAGCTTGAAAGCATGGTGGAGAAAGCATCAATCGATGATGTAATGAGAGTTCTTCTTGCTTCTCGTAAGCAAGAACTCCATCAGCTGTGGAGCACCTGCTCCCATCTTGTATCAAAGTCCGGCCTGACACCTGAAGTACTTGCCAAGCACCTACCCATTGATGTCGTAGCTAAGATCGAAGAGCTCCGCCTCAAATCCTCCCTGGCCTGCCGCCCCGCCTTCCTCCCCCACAGCCACCTCCCCCTCAACGTCGCCTCCGAATCCGACGAACACCACAACAAGATCCGTAGGATGAGAAGGGCTCTCGACTCCTCTGACGTCGAGCTCGTCAAGCTCATGGTCATGGGCGAGGGTCTCAACCTCGACGATTCTCTCGCCCTCCATTACGCCGTCCAAAACTGCACTCGCGAGGTCGTGAAGGCATTGTTGGAGCTCGGTGCAGCTGATGTGAACTGCCCCGCCGGCCCGACTGGTAAGACACCACTCCACATTGCCGCCGAGATGGTTTGTCCCGACATGGTGGCCGTTTTGTTAGACCACCATGCGGACCCTAATGTCCGGACAATTGAAGGGATCACCCCGCTCGATATTCTTCGCTCCCTCACTTCTGACTTTCTATTCAAAGGCGCCATCCCAGGGCTCACTCATATCGAGCCAAATAAGCTAAGGCTGTGCCTTGAGCTCGTGCAATCAGCGGCTATGGTGCTTTCAAGAGAAGAGGCAGCGGCGGCGGCGGCCGCCGCTGCTGCCGCTGCGGCGAACAGCAACGGAAACGTAGATTCAAGGATGGTATATCTGAATCTCGGAATGGCAGCAGCTGCTAGGCTGGATTGTGATAGTAGTAGTAGTAGATCTCAAGGGAGCAGTGGTGGTATAGGGCCATCTTCGTTGTATTCCCAACATGACCACTTTCCATAGCTACAATTCGATAATGTAGGGAGAAACTGTTTTCTCTCTATCCCTCTCTATTTGTCATTTTGTCTCACTTGTCTATCTATATTTTACGTTGGGTTATATATCTTTGGTGTTGTGGTTGTTTCAATTTATCTGTATTTTTGGAAAGAGGATTGATTAGTAACTTGGAATGAAGCTGTAGGGTTGTTGGGGGGTTTTCCTTTCTTTTTTTCTTTGTTTGTTCAGTTGAGGCAGTGCTGTCTACAACTTTGTTGCATTCATGTGCTGTTATGTATTGTGACAATTGAAGCTGTAATTTATACAATAGACTGATATATAAATGACTGTAAATGTTCATACCGTAACGCACATACGTTGAAATTAAGCTAAAATTTAATTATCAGACCCTTTCTTTAATTATAACTTAAATAATCACTTTACATAGCGATTTGTAAGTTCAATATTAAAATTTTTATGTTGCAGATCATTGATTGAGACTTTGAGAGGGTATTGAAATAGTTATGAAGATGAGGATAGAAAATATGGAAAAAAAAACATAAAATCTGACACATTTTAGGAATGTTTAATTTAATTATTTACATATTTAAATAGAAATTTTGCTTTAAAATATAATTATAAATAAAATATTCATGCTGTCGTCCATGAAAACAATATTAAAAAGTTCTATGCTTTAAATCATTTGACAGGTCAATTAATTGCTTGATATCAATTATGAGCAAGATCAGGAACAAGAGAGATCAAAATCATAATTTTTTTATATAAATCAAAAATTTAAACCTACAAATGAGAGTCACCAATCTTATAATATTTCCATATATATTATATTTGATATGGGATTAAATTTAGCATTTCAGATGTTTTAATAACTTAATCTTGCTGATGAGCACTTCTATTATATATTACTTATGTTCTTCAACCAAATAACGAGAATTAGCATCTTTAGTAATAGTTTTGATTTTATGACTTAGTGAAAATTATGTAAGTTGCTTGTTTGTCTCACAGAACTTCATAAAAACTAAAGTTCTCATAAAATTATTTATAATTTAGTTAAAACTTATTTGAGTTAAGAATAGTTTTGATTAAATAATATTTTAAACATAATTTAGAAAGATAATTCATTGCAAACAGATTTAAAAAATAAAATAAAATTGCAGTAAGAAAACACTGCTCATCTAAGGATCTCTTAGTACTTGAGATTAATTAAAAAATCATATAACTTCTTGTTAAAAGATAGGACTTAGAAGACTGTAATGTGCATATGCAGCTGTTTTTGTTAAGTGCTTTTGGTGAAATGACTGAAGGTTTTTAGCTTATGAGTGTGGTGCAAGTGCATGTGGGGATGTGGTGGGGTTTAAAGAGGAAAGAGGGAGACAACGAGAATCTAAGCAAGCATTGAATGAGTGAGTAGATGCAGGTCAATCTTTTTTACTTGTCAAGTCTTGTCAAACTTTTGTTTTTATTTGCCACCTATTTATAACCTGTAATGCCTCATCACCTCTTTCTTTATGATCCTATCGTTTTCTGTCTCCCCTTTTCTCCAGTCTACTCAAATTTAGATAGAATTCAATTAAAGGGATCATTTTGTTGCCTGCAATATATCCTTTAGAATATAATGATATTATAGTCATTAATAAAATAAACTTATTTGTTGTTAATTTTACAAGTTATTTTTCAACTATATGACTTATTTATCTAGCAAAATTTAATAATACTTCAAAAAATATCTTCAAAACTTTCTATTATTGATACAGTTTTGCTCAGAATGCTTTCATGATTTCTTTTGTCTGAAATTATTTGCAGGAACATATCAAATTACATTCTGTCCATTTTTTTTTGTTTTTCCTTTCATCTTATATAGCCACAAGCTCTAATTTCCACCTGCTCTTTTCTGTGTCCCCTCAGAGATACTGTTAGGAAAGCTAAATCTAACATATTTTTGAGTTAGTACTTAATTAAAATCTGAATATTTTCTATATTTGAGCATGTTGATACTGTAGAATATATCTATAAGGAACAGTAAAGTATTAAAAAGGTTAAAATATTTTATTCCTATCATTAAAAAATAATGAACATCACTGATGATCTAATAATTGCTGGCTTTTTTTTTTTTTCTTTACCTTTATAGCAGTCAGGGTTACAGTTAGATGATGATGAAAGCCTAGTGATCAAGCTCTCAGGCTGACTTCAACAACAGCATTCTATATGAAGAAATGTTGAAAGTTGAAACTATATAGGAACCACTAAAGTGCTTCTTCTTTCCTGAATTGTCACACGATGACCGATATTCAAATCAAACTGATAGGCTAGATTATATATATATTAATTAACCATCCTGTCGAGCTTTACCAATGTGCACGTGCATTAACATGCTACGTAGTTAAATAAAAATTTTATGTTTTCGTACTCTTTTAGCAGATTCTGCAGATTTTTACTTGCTTTGCCTTATTACGGCCTTCTCTTGCACTAAAACAAAAAACATGAAAGTTACTGTTGTTGATTTTTATATGATCAATTGTGACGAAAATTTGCTATTTATTGGAGCAATGCAGGGTAATTTAATAATAAAAAAAAAAATCTGCAGCTTTCGTAGAAGTTTTAACTACCACGATTCTAGAGATTAGCGATGATTTTAATTCCCAGAACTCTACAGATTTGCGGCAGTTATAACTACCACAATTTTATAGACAATGCGACGGTTTAAACCTCCACAAGTATTTGTTATTCTAACTGCTGCAAAATACGAAGTAAAGTAGAGGTTATTCTGTAATATTGAGGACTAGCACTTCATCCATTCTATCACAATAGTTTTGAAACCCTCGTGAATGTCTATGTAGTTGATTGTAATCACTATAGTCTTATAATGATTTCAAAACTGCTGCAAGCGATTTAGTGGTGGTTAAAATAGTCAGAAAAGTTTAAATTAGTACTAAGATAATCCTTTATTTGTGGTGGATCAAGAGTTGCATAAGCGGTTCTTGCAAAGATCTCCTTGGCATCTCCTAAGCACCCCTACTATCTTCTCTGTACAAAAGAGAATCAAAATAGTAATATAAATCAATAAGAGCCTCAATATTATACACATTTTTTAAAACACTCTGACTCCCTAATTTCCATCCAAATAATACAAAAGAAAATGAATAATCTCCATAAATCTTTGTATGCAATGATTAAACTATTTTTCCAATAAATAAATAAAATAAAAGTATAAATAATTTTTAACTTAGAATTTTTCCCGTTCAACTCACCTTGCCAATATTGTCAGAAAAGATAGAAACTTTTAATAAAGCATAAAGGTTGAATCCCCAGCCATTGAATAATATATTCACCCAACACCCAATTGAATTGAGAAGCAATAGAGCCATCCTGATTCCAAATTAATTCAAAAATATTAAGGAAATAAGATGATATAGGACGTTCTAAAATTCAGGCATCTCTTGAATCTCCAGTTACTGTTGACACAAGAGGACCACATTACGCTATTAAAAAATGGATGAGCATAGTTTTTTAATAAATGCTTTACATGTGAATCTAATATGATTACTTGGGTTAATCTAATAGCATAATTTATATATTCCATTCTTAATATTTACATGAAAGTGAACGAAGGTCAACCCATTTGTTTAAGCAATTCAATTGATGGAGCTTATGTATCAAAGATGACAACCCTCCAAATAAGTAGGGGTGGAATCTAGAAGAGCTTAGGGTGGGCAATTGCTCACTATTATTTTTTTTCTAAGAAGAATAAGCATTTTAAGTGTTTTGCTCACCTTCCATTTTCTACAATCATATATGTTCATGAGTTTTTTTTTTCGCCCTAGCCGCCTCTCTGCGTCTCTGAGGCGATTTTGTGGCGATATTTTCGTTTCGTGGGGTGAGGCCCCTTGCTCTGGTTTCGTCCGGGTGTCTGGCTATCATTGCTTAGCCTTTCCTCTGTTAAACTCGTTCTTCTCTCTGGATCGGTTGTTTCCTATTTTTTCTGCCTCCTTCCCCTGTTTTTTGTCTGGCTTTTTGGTGGTTTGGGGGTTATTTTTTCTTAGTTGGGGTGGGGGCGATGTCGGCTCCGACGTCGTCTACCCCGGGCGTTGCTACAGCCCTAGCTGGTAATACTAGATCTTTTAAAGATGTTGTTTCCGGTGGATCGTCTTCGTCTTCTTCAAAAGTTCAATTTGTGCACTCGACTTTTAAAGGTTGTCCTGCTCTGTTATTTGAGGATGTGGTGGTTCAACAGTTGGCTGCTCCTTTTTCTTTCACTCTTGTCGGTAAGTTTATGCTTCGTAGGCCCAATCTGGATGTTCTTAGAAAATTTTTTTACAGTTTGAAACTATCTGGATCCTTTACTGTCGGTTTGCTTGACTCAAAACATGTAGCTATACAATTGTCTAACGATCTAGATTATAGCCGTATCTTCTCTCGTCGCTCCTACTACATTCAGGGTTGCCAAATGAGACTCCTTAAATGGTCCCCGGACTTTGATGTGATGGAAGAATTCCCCATTGCTCCTGTGTGGTTAGCTTTTCCTAATCTCTGCCTGCATTATTTTAATTCCCATATCTTGTTTGGCCTTGCGTCTGTGTTTGGTCGGCCTTTACAGACAGACCAAGCCACTGCCTCTCTCTCGAGATCGTCGATGGCCAGAATATTAGTAGAACTGGATGTGAATAAAAAACATCCGCAAGAAATATGGTTAGGATCGGAGATGAACTGCTATTTCCAAAAGGTTGAAATTGAAAACTTACCTGTATTTTGCTCGCACTGTAGGATGCATGGTCATGGGATAAATGAATGCTTTCGTTTACATCCTAATTTACGTAAGGAGAAAAATGTGCCTAAAGTGAATGAAGTTAAGGAGAATGGTGTAAGTAATGTGCTACAGGTGCCTGCTCCTTTATTGATGGTTAATGATGTTTCTGTTCTAGTTCAAAGCGTTGATTCTGGTGAAAAAAAGGGGGAATAAAATGTTGTTCATATCACCACTATACCTGTTACTAAAAACCCAGATTTTATAAACTCTAGTAATGAAGATATAGCTGATCACTCACCGACTGGTCCCGTCTTTCATGGTGATGACAGCATCCTAGATCAACAAAAGTGGGTTAACGCTGATATTGTGAAAAGCTCTGATGAGTAGGTTGTTGTCCTACATGAAGGGGAAGCAATTTCTTCTAACTCTTTGGAGAGAGTTATTATTAATTGCAATAATGCTAATGTTATTAATGACATTCCTCCGGTGACTAATACTGATCCTTCTGTTATTTCTGTTAAGTCTCCTCTTACTAATGGTGTTCTTCAAAATCCTTTGTCAGATAACAAAAAGTTGAATGTCTCCACTAAGGAGGATGGTGTGCTATTTTTGGAAGCTGAAAGTTCAACTATGGATCCTTCGGTTGGTGAGATGAACAACAATTCTCCTTTATCTGAAAATTATAATTGTGATGCTTTTACTGATAAGGAAATTGAAATAAATGCTAAATGTTATGCTAGAATGGATAATGATCTTAGCTTTACTAAGAGTCGTGGGAAGAGAGGTAGAAAACCTAGAAATGTTATTTTGCATTCTCCTAGGAATACCCGTTCACATACTACCCATTAATTTTGTTTTTATGATTAACACGATTATCTGTAATGTGAGGGGGATCGGTTGCCCATCCTCTAGACTTCGGGTTAAAAATTTATGTCGTATTCACAATATTTCTGTCATTGTTCTACTTGAACCTCTTATTTCTATGAACAAACTTCTTGCTACAGCTAAATTTTTGAGCTTTAAGCATGCTTTTGCGAATGTTTCTAACAAAATTTGGGTGTTCTGGAAAGATTTTGTTAGGATTGATGTGATTGGTAACTTTGCTCAAGTTCTGCATTGTAATATTGAATCCTTAAACTTTCAATGTGTTGCTTCTTTTGTTTATGCTGCTTCATCTCGTTTTGCCAGGAAAGTTTTGTGGGAGCAAACTGAGAATTTTCATAGTATTTGCTCTTTACCTTGGTTAGTGAGTGGTGATTTTAATTCCATTACTACTCCTTCTGAGCGTATTGGGGGATCCCATCCTATTTTTCAATCTATGGAGGATTTTAATGATATGATTATGAACTGTAACCTTATTGATATTGGTTTCACTGGCAACAAATTTACTTGGAATATGGGTCATCTTTGGCAAAGGCCTGACAGAGTTCTTTTTAATAATGCTTGGGTTAATGTCTTTAATTATTCTAAGGTGGTGCACTTGAGTCTTACCCTTTCTGATCATTCCCCTCTGCTCATTAATGTTAATTGTAAAATGGTGGGTTTGCATTCTCGTTTTAGATTTCAGAACATGTGGCTTACTCATGATTCGTTTCTTAATGTTGTGCAAACTAATTGGTTGGCACCTATTTATCTGTACAACTCTATTAGTGGTATGGCTCGGCTTTGGGCTAAATTAAAAAGGTTAAAAATGGTTCTTAATTGGTGGAACTGGCATATTTTTAAAAATATTTTCTCCAACATCAAGGAGGTGGAAGAGAAGATTAATAGTCTGGAAGAATGTTGTCAAGTCAATCCTACGGCTGCTAATTGTGCTGTCCTTAATGAGGCTAAGATGTCCCTCAGTAAACTTCAATGTTAGGAAGAGATTTTTTGGAAACAAAAGGCTACGATGAAACATTTGTCGGAAGGGGATAATAAAACCAGGTATTTTCATGTTTTGGTTAATAAAAAACGTGCTATTAATGGTATCCACAAGTTCGCTCGTGCGGATGGTTCTTTTACTGAGAATGATGAGGAGATAGCTAATCTTGTTGTTAATGTTTTTCAAAATCATCTCAATAAAAACTTCTGCCCTTTTGATATTCAAGATCATTCGTTTATTCTGAATATTGTGACTCAAGAGGAGAATGTGTCCCTTTCTTTGTGCCCTCTTATGGAAGAGGTTAAAAATACTTTATTTGATATGAATGCTGATTCGGTGGCTGGGCCTGACGGGTATACTGTTAAGTTTTTTCAACATACTTGGCATTTTGTCTGTGAGGATGTTTATAGTGTTATTGTTGATTTTTTTAATGGTTCTCCCATTCCTAAGTTTTTCTCTACTACTTCTATTGCTTTGATTCCTAAGAGTAATGAGGTTAATTCTTGGAATGATTTTAGGCCTATTAGCTTGTGTTCTATATTTTTTAAATTAATTTCAAAAATTTTGATGAATCGTCTTTCTTTACTTCTTCCTAATCTCATTTCTCCTAATCAAATGGGGTTTATTAAAGGTCATGCTATTGTTGATAACATCCTGCTTGCTCAAGAATTTTATCAGGACTTGGACATTAAAACTAGAGGGGGGAACATGATTTTGAAACTTGACATTGCTAAGGCTTACGACAACATTAATTGGAACTTTATTTATAAAATGTTAAATTTTTTTGGTTTTGATGGTAAGTTTATTTCTCTTATTAGCATGTGTATTGAAAGCCCTTTCTTTTCTATTATCCTTAATGGTAATTGTCATGAGTTCTTCAAATCTTCTCATGGTTTGAGGCAAGGGGATCCTATCTCTCCGGCGATCTTCATTCTTGCTGTGGATTACTTATCCAGAGGGATTTCTGATTTGTTTTGTAAATTTCCTAGACTTTATTATAGAACTTTGGGTGGTATTAACATTTCTCATTTATGTTTTGCTGACAATTTCATTGTTTTATGAACGCTTCTAAGAATGGTATCTCTTAAGTTTTGGGTTTGTTTAACCAATTTGAAGCTGTCAGTGGTCTCATTTTTAATAAAGGTAAGAGTGGGTTTGTTACTTCTAAGAATGTTCCGCATAATAGGATAGTGGACATCAACGATTTTACGGGTTTCTCCCAAGCTAATTTGCCTTTAAAGTATTTAGGGATTCCTTTATTTAAAGGTAGAAAGAAGTCTTTTCTTTTTGATGATTTAATTTCTAAGGTTCATAACATGTTGGTTACTTGGGATTCCAATTTTTTGAGTTATGGTGGTAGGCTTGTCCTTATCAAAAGTGTGCTTGTCTCTATCCCGGTTTACTCTTTTCAAGTTTTGTTTCCTACTAAGTTGGTCTGCTTGAGGATTGATAGGATTTTAAATAAATTTTTTTGGAGGAGTTCCTCTAACAATTATAAAATTTATTGGCCGTCCTGGTCTAAATGTTGTGGGACTACTCAGGAAGGTGATCTTGGCTGTAAGTCCATGCTTGATATGGCTTCTGCTTTCTCTTTTAAATTGTGGTACAACTTAAGGGATAATAGTTCTTTATGGGCTAACTTCATGAGATCCATGTACTGTGGGGATTCCCATCCCTCCATTTGTTTTTATTCTAAAGATAATTCTAAAGTTTGGCATCGTATGGTTCAGGTTAAGTGAAAAATTGAACCTTGTTTAGTTTGGGGTCTTGGGGAGGGTAACGTTTTCTTTTGGTAAGATCGTTGGATTAATGGATCCTCTATTGATGCTCTCCTTACCTTTAATTCTTTGAGTTCGATTATAGTTAATTTTTTCTTTTCGGATACTGGCTGGGATGTGAATAAGCTTTCTGCTGTTATTCCGGATTCTATTATTAACTTGATTACTAATATTCCTATTAATTGTTTTGCTAAAGATGCTTTGCATTATAATTTTACTAAAGATGGTCTTTTCTCTACTAAACAAGCTTGGCATGTGTTTAGAAACATTAAATTGTCTTCCAAGCCTTTTAAAATGATGTGGCACAAGAGCATTCTGACCACTGTTTCTGTCTTTAATTGGAGGATCCTTAAGAAGTATGTTCATATGGATGATCTGCTAAGGAATAGAGGTTTGTTTATCACTTCTAAATGTCAATGCTGCTCTAACTTAGAAACTGTTCAACATGTGTTTGTCTCTTCTCCTATTGCTGTTAAGGTTTGGAATTACTTTGAGGATTTGTTTCATGTTAATTGTGGGGGTCCTACCTATTCAGTGTTTAATTTGTTTGAGGACTGGATGGTTAGTGTGAAGGGCCATATTCGTAATGTTATCCCTCTTCTTATTGTTTGGTTTATCTAGTTAGCTAGAAACGATTCCCGTTTTAATAATACTGTTATGAATCATCAAAGTATTATTGCTAGAATTAAGGAGAAAGTTTTTGCTCTTTCTCGGCTAATCTTTTATCCTACAAGAGCTTTGATAAGGTTTCTTTTACTGTTGAGGTTTTTGGGATTAGCCCTGCTGATCCCTTGCATTCCCCGGTTAATAGGATTTTATTTAGGTCTTGTCCTAATTCCAATTGTTTTAAGTTGAATATTCATACTGTTTTGGTTGGGAATAAGTGGTGCATTGGTGGCTTAATCAGGAACTCGTATGGGCAGTATATTATGGGTTTTGCTGGGAATTCTGGGGTTGCTGATAATCTGAACGGGTTTTTGCTGGCTGTTCATTATGGTCTTTCTCTTTGTGTTAGCCTGGATATTAATAATGTTGTCGTGGAGAGCAATTTTAACATTGGTTTTAAAGTTTTTGTGGGGGTGGATGGTAGCAGCTGTAGGCATTCCCTCTTTTACACCCGCAGAAACATTTTGTTTTTATTGGAGTCCATGAACTGTTCTTTTAATGTTGTCAATTCTGAGGTTAATTTGGTTGCCCGTGCTATGGCTCGGTTTGGCAGCAGTTTTAATGACATTGCATATTTTACTTTCTTGAATCTGGCTGTGCAGATTCAAGGTTTGATTAACTTGGATAAGAGTAAAGTTCTGTATGTTTCGGGTTTGTAATTTATGTCTGGTTGGTCTTCTTTATTTCTGGTGCATGTGTTTGTTTTTTGCCAGTCTTGGCTGGGGTTGTTTGTTCTCTGTTTGTTGGGTGCTGGGCTATTGTTGCTGTTGCTGGTGGTGCTGTTGGGGGATTAATCTGGTGTCTTGCTCTTCTAGTGGGCGTAGTTGTTTCTGTTTTGCTCCCGGGTTCAGCTACAGTTTATTGATTTCCCTCTGTTTTCTTTTAAGCTTTTTGGTTTTTCCTGGGTTTTGTTCGGGGTGGTGTTGTTCTGGGCCCTCCAGTGCTGGCATTCCCTCCGTTGAGCTGTTCCTTCGCTGGGTTTTTCGATATTTAGGGAGTATCTTCTTCCTTTTGTGTATTTTTTTTAAATTTTGGTTTTGGCAGTTGGCTTAATCTTTTCTCTAGTACCTTTGCTTGCCTGTTGTGCAGGTTTTTGGAGCATCGCGCTCGTTTTGTGCAAGGTACGTGTGCTGATTGTGAGATTCTGCTGACTTTGTTTTTCTTTTCCCACTGTTTTTGGGAACTTAGAATGTTACTAGGTTACTTTGTAATTTTGATTAGTATGGATTTCAGGCTCTTAGGTTTTCTTTTTAACTTTGATTGTTGCTCTTTGAGCGGTAGAGAGCTAGAAATCCCTTTAAGGACTAAGTAATTTTTCCCTTAATTAACACGTAAGCCCGTCAGTGAGTTTAAACTAAAAAAAAAAAAGTGTTTTGCTCACCTTCAATAATTGTAGTTGCCTAAATTCTCAGAAAAAATATTCTTTTTTTCTGTTTCATACATAAAATTATGTATTTCACAGTTATTTTACACATCGTCAAAAGAGAGGTCGATTCTGCCCCCTACAAATAAGTGCAGTCATGGATTATTTTTCGATGGAAATTGTGTGGTTGAAGTGATTTTGTGGCTTTCATGAGTATTAGTGGCTTGTACCATAAAAGAGGAAAATTTTAAGTGGACAACACACAAGAACTAAATAAAGCTAAAAAAACTCTTCTTAAAGGAAGAGTAGCGGCTGATATAAAAAATAGCCGCGTGAGGGTGAGATTCAAAATGTACATGCAATAATAAAAGCTATTCTCAAAACACTTATGAGATCAATTAATATTATATATACTCCTTTTAAAAGGGGCTTATGATTAAGGATAAAAAACTAAATTTTAATCTTCTAATTGCAAAATAAAAAATCTTAGCCCTTCATATTTGAATCTTTGTTATATTTATGTAAAATATTATCTATTTGCAAGAAAAGATGCATTAAGAGGGAGAGACATGAATTGAATGTACAAGAGGATATTTTGGTTATCTTTGAAAAAGCAACAAATCAAAACCCCGACAATCAATGATAATGAAAGATAAAAGGAAAATTTTTAATTAAAACACTATATATCTTGAAGCTAATTAGTATATCAATCAATATATAAACAAACTAAATACGCAAACCATATTTGTTATGCTATGGTGTTTGTTAGAGTTAAGCTATGGGGGCCATTATAAGAAAGTCAATTTTTTTGCACTGGACTTTATCATAGATTTTTTTTTTGTCGAAAATGACTGAAAATTTTCGACTTAAATTTTTGACAATCTTTTTTGCGGTGGATTTGCGACGGAATATATGCCACAAAATTGCAATGGTAAATCTGCCGAAAAATAGACACTAACTGACTGAGCATGCATATGCACTACAGGAAAACTGCTCAATACTGCATGCATAGGCGGTTTCTGAGCTCGGGCAGGGCGGGCTCGGGCAGGCAACTCTGGGTAAGCAGGCAGCACTTTGTCGGGCGTGAAGCCGCGCAGGAAACAGCCCGGCGGGCAGCTGCATCCAGATAAGCTCTTTAATTAATTTTGTTTATTTTTTTTGTTATTCCGGCGGTTTGTTTTCACCGGACAGTCGTCGGAAGTAGTTTCCGGCGAACAAATTCCGTTGGAAAAAAATTTCGGCGTATTTTCTCGACAGAATTTTTTTTGGGACGCGAGTTTTACCGTTGAAAAGATTTCCGTCGGAAAACCGCCTAAAACTTTCAAAATCCACGAGAAAATGTATTTTATCCGCCGGAAAAATCCGCCGGTAATATGCGATATTCCTATAGTGAACAATAGCTAGGGTTATACTATATTTAGGATTAAGGGAAGAAAATACATATGAGGAAGAATCAATAACCAAGACATGTTTAATGTCAGATATAGTACCATTATTTTCCACATTAGAGAAAGTTATAAGATGGGTGGAATCTACAACTTCCTTGCCATTGATATTTTCGTCAGGGGTTGGAATGATAGAAGGAACCAAATTGTTAATAGGATGAGCTAGAGAAACATTCCCATTTGAAATATTCTCCATAATTTTAGGGTTGACCAACGAATTCTTTTTAAATGAGGGTGGAAGAGGTAATAGCCATTCTTTAGGTGACCCAAAGTTTTGCAATGATCACACACACACACACAAAATTCTTCCATAACAATAATTATTGAGTATACCCAAATTTTTTTGGCACAAGCCACAGCTTATCTGGATAAAGCTTAGTAATACCAACTTCAACCAACACACGAGCAATAGAATTGAAGGTCTATAACTAGTTTGGATTCTTTATTTGGAAGACATCTTAAAATAGATAATGCTATTTTTTAATAGTTATTTTAATTAATGATTGTTGCGTCCAGAAGTATTCGCGGCGGTAGAGAAATATCATATTTAACGTCTTAGCATTGTACGAAAATCCGGCACGCAATCAGATAAGGAGAGAGGGTCTAGCATTTATGAGACACCAAGATTTTTACGTGGAAAACCCCTGTAAAAGGGAGAAAAACCACGGGGCCTAGCCCAGTTTGAATGAATCCACTAGTATTGCAGTCGATTACAAATGAGACCCTTCCTTGGTGGAAGGTCTTAGCTTGATGTACATCTTATGGAGTACATTACATGATGTAAATACAAAGGATCACTATTGACATGTTCACTTTGTTAGAAAGACTGCAGTCGGCGGGCGACGTAGGTCAGGAGGACCGTAGTCAGCTGGCGACGGAGGACTATAGTCGGCGGGCAACATAAGTCAGGAGGACCGTAGTCAACGGGCGACGGATGTCGGAAAGACTGTAGTCGGCGGGCGACGTAAGTCAGGAGGACCGTAGTCGGCTGGTGACGGAGGTCGGAAGGACTGTAGTCTGACGACGAAGATCAGTAGGACAGCGTCAGGTAGAAGTCCAACAATGAAAATAAATGCATCTTCGCATAGATATCCAGCGAAGTCCGATAACCGGTAGAAGTCTGGCATCGGGTAGAGACTCGAAGAAGAGTGAAGGTCCGACGTCGGGTAGAAGTCCGACGTCTGTTGGTGGCAGAGGAGAAATCCGGCCTCCCTTGGGCGGAGTTTCGGCGTCAGGAGGGAAATCTATCGTTAAATGAGAAGAATTTCAGCATCACGTGGAAGTTGTGCAAATTCCCGGCGTTTCCTGAAAATCCGGCAGAGTTCCGACGTCTTCAGGCGGAAGGAAGAGCTTCGGCGGTGGTCGAGGAGGTGAGGAATCTCCTTTTCCCCTTTCTCCTCTTCTTCTTCTCTCTCTTCACTTGAGTCCCCTTGGTGTAGAATGAGGGCTCTATTTATAGTTTTTCTGGAGTGGCATAGCCCGTAAATAGGCGTGAGATCAAAGGCGAATTGGGAGTGGTTTGAATGGACGGCCGGTATCGAATCCTTTGATCATGCACCGTTCGTTGATCATTTGAAAGCCTTAATGATGTCGGAATTTGATGATCTTGGGCTCGTTGGATTCGTCTCGTTGAGCCGTTCGATTCGAGTATAAGCTCGTCAAAATCGGAGACCGTTTGGTAACTCAAATTGCGGTTTGAACCTTCCAACAGCACTTTGAACCCTTGATTCGGACTCATTTGGGCTCGGATTGGGTTAATCTTGGTGTCGTTGGGTTCGTATTTCTGAGACGCTCAGTTTGACTGTAAGCTCGCTGAAATCGGAGTTCATATGCTCTCGAAATTAATTTTTTAAGTTTTCAACTAGCTTTTGTCTCGAGATTTGTGCCCGATCAAGATAATTTTGTGATGACGTATTAATGATAAATATTTTACTTTAAAGAAATACAGTTCTTACAATTGCTACATTTAAGGTTGTTACTCTCTATTTTAAATTATTACATCCCCTCAAAAATTATCATTGGGAAAGTCACTCAATGCTATCATTTAAATAATTATTCTTTTAGTATTTAAATAATTTTTTAAATTTCAAAGATTAGCACTTAATGTATATGCAATTAAACTAATATATTTATAGTTGTCCTTATTAATTGACTTATTCATTGGAACTGTGGGTATTCTTATATCATTGTAATGAACCTTTCATTTTTTACGTAGGGGTGTCAATATATGACACCACCCGAAAACCCGCCTAAAAAAGTCCAGGTTAATTCAGATCGACTCGTTTAACAAACGGGTCAAGTACGAGTTTAACTTTTTGACTCGATTGACATATTAGGTCAAGTTCGGGTTAGCCCGGAAAACCGTACGCAACTTATTTGACCCGCCCTCGCTTAGTCGCATCTCACCTCACCCATCTGCATCACGCTCGCGCCACACTTGCACTCGCCTGCTAGCCCACTTCTACGACAGTGGATCCGGTCAGGTTCGGGTGGGTTAACATTTTTTAACCCGTTTGGACAAATATGTTGGGTTTGGGTTCAATGTGTTAAGAGATGATCAATTTTGAATTTGACCCGAACCCAACCGAAAAATCTATTTTCACAACCCTTAATATTAACCAATTTGGTGCTTGTCTTTAAAGAAGTTGAATATATGTTGTTTGAAAATAAGATAAGTTTTTGCATCTTCAGAGAATTTTCTCTCCTCTTGTTGAGTAATATAGTACTGCTACATATTCCGATGTGGTACATTTATTTAGTTGAGAAATATAGTACTACATATTTAGCAATACAATAAATGCAATGGGCAGAATTTGAAGAAATGAAGAAGACCGTTGCAACCGGCATCCTAATAAAATTAATTTTGTTCCACGAACTAAACCTACTGAACTATTCACTCCTATGATGTTTTCACACAAAAAATTAAATATTTAATATAACACTATCAAAATTCGTTATGTTTTACAGCATTTTATAGCAACAGTTTTAAACTACTGGTAATTACACAATGTAGAATTGCAAAGGTTATAACCATTGCATATATAAACATATATGGATTTGTAGCTATTTTACTACTACAATCTGATAGAATTGTAGAGGTTAAAATCAATACAAAAATATAACAGTAGTTTTAACCGTTATGACATGTGCTATAAACAATCCTTTCTAGTGCCTGCTGAATCGTTGGGAAATCCTTTTGTAGCGAAATTCAAATACAATGGTCTTATAACGGTTTTTAAGCTCCTTCAAATATTTGACCCGTAGTTTAATTTGCTGCTATAGATAGAAAATATCCAACACGAAGACCCTAATTCATTGCTGTATATGTTAGCTTTTTTATGATAAACCATTTTAATTATATATATAGTTTTAATGTCTTAGCTCTGTACAAAGATACATCACACAATCAGATAAAAAAGAGGGTGTAGCGTTCATAAGAGATAATAAATTAAGTTTTATTGGAAACCCCTGAAAAGGCAGAAAAATCAGTGTCTGACCTAGTTTGAATGAATCTACCGGTGGTTGCAGTCAATTACAAATGAGGCCCTTCCTTGAGGGAAAGCCTAAGTTTGGTATAGTAAATATACATCATATAAAGTGCATTACATTATGGGAATCAAAAGAATCAGTATTGACACGTTAATTTAGTCGGCATGACCATAGTCGACGGGCGATGGAGGTCAAAAAGGTCGTAGTCGGTGGGTGATTGGGGTAAGAAAGACTCTTGTCTAGTGGAAGTCCAACAATAATTGGAATCTGGGTTGAAGTCTGATGTCAGTCGGTGGTCGGGTGAAAGTATGATGATGGTTATTGAGTCTAGTGACAATAGATCTCTAGTTTCTCTTCTTCCTTGTCTTCCCTCTCTTCCTTGCTTCCTCCTCCTTCAATGAAGAATAATAGGTCTGTTAATAGTTTTCTTAGAGTGGCATGGACCGTAAATAAGGAGGAGATCAAGGGCAAGTTGGGAGTGGTTTGAATGGACGGCCGATATTAATCTCCTTGTTTGTGGACCACTTATTGACATTTAAATGTCTTAATGATATCAGAATTTGATGATCTTAGACTCATTGGATTCGTCTCATCGAGCCGCTCAATCGCATGTTATGTTTGGAAATCATTTGGTTATCCAATTTATAGTTTGAACTATCCAAAAGTGCTTGAGGTGTTAAATTTGGACACATTTGGGATCGAATTGAATTGAATTTGGTGTCATTGGGTTCGTCATTTTGAGATGTTCAGTTTGACCACAAGTTTGCTAAAATCAAAATTAATATGATTTTAAATACTAACAAGTTTTTTATTTTATTTTGCCATGAGAATTGTGTATGAACAAGATAATTTCTTGATGATATATTAGTTGCCCCAAATTTTTGGGTGTCAAAACTCCAAAAGTTTGAAAATACACACCACAATCTTTGGGGAATCTTTTATGCAACTTTAAAAGTACTAAAATTAAGTTTGAAACGTCAAAAAAGGGTCCCGAAACCCCAAAAATGTCTGATGTGGACTATCCTGGCTGAAAAATTTGAATTGGACATATTTTGACGGCCAAATCGCCCGGCCGCTGCGTAAATTGAAAGGGTTTGGGGTGCGCGATCTGAGCATGCAGCTAACCACCAGGTGCAGTTAAAACTATATATTATTTTTATTTTTATTTTTAAATGCGATCAGGAGCCCACTAATTTTTTCTTTAAATTCAAGAGGGTAGCTACTAAAATGCAACCTGCTTATATAAGCAAATAATATTTTTAAATTCGAAAAATATCAAAATTGGACCCAAAAGAATTTGAAAAAAATCTAAAAAAAAAAAAATCCAAAATTTATAAACAAAATTGGAGGCAAATGTTTTCACTTTTGTGAACTCCCCCCACCTAGCGCAAGGAAAAAATTACACCTTCTTCTCTTCTCCCTTCTCCCTCTTACTTTCTTGCAGTTAAGGTTTTCTATTTTTTTTTGTAGGTGGCATCCCTACTCAAATTCAGTGCCCCTCTCTTTTATAGAACTTTAGAATTTTTAGCTCTCATCTCCTTCTCTTTCCCACTTTTCTTCTTATTTTAGAGGCTTTACATTGTTTTTGATAGGTGTCAGTCCCTATCCAAATTCAAAGCCCATTTTCTATAGAATGAACTTTCTTCTCCTTCCATTTTTTTCTCCTATGATTTTCTTCTT
The DNA here is from genome assembly GCA_016618105.1 of Dendrobium huoshanense. Lineage (NCBI taxonomy): Eukaryota > Viridiplantae > Streptophyta > Magnoliopsida > Asparagales > Orchidaceae > Dendrobium > Dendrobium huoshanense. The sequence continues at coordinate 71,565,977 of CM028358.1, read as the reverse complement.
ATATTAGAGGCATTCCATTATATGAGATATGTGGCATCCCTTATTAAGCTTCAGTGCCCCTCTTTTATATAGATGAAGTCACAATGAGAATTTATTATATCAATAGATAAGTCTGGACACGAAGATCAACAACCTCTTATATGAGAGGGTGATTTCATAAAAAACTAGTTGTAATTATACCCGAGAGGATAACTAATGATCATCAGCAGATGAATAAAATTATTGATGATGTTTGAGCAGAAGTCCAGCAATAATCGATGATCGACTTGAAATCTAGTGTAGATCTATGGTCTGGTGGAGAGCTAAAGGACATAATTGGAGGTTGTGTTGCTAATAGTAGCGGAGTAAAAAGTCAATAATGGTTGATATGAGGTTAATGGTCGATGGCGGACATCAGGCAAAAGGCTGATGATGGTGGGTGTCAAATAGCATTCTATTAAAGGCAATATGCATTCATTGTAATCCGTGTAGACATTAAACATCCTTTTCTTTGAAGAAAAAGTTATAAGATATTCTTATATGGATGATGTTGGTATAAATTTAATCTCAGCTTCTTGCCAAAATGAATGTATACTTGAACCTGATATGAAATCTATGTAACTCTAAATATATTGTATATGAAGTTGAGATTATTGTATGAGCTCAAAGCTTAATTTGCATTTGATATGAACTTGTCCCTTAAAGGAAACTAAGTTGTTTATACATCTTTGAGTCATACTTTGATATATTAATCCATATGCATTTTGAGGCTTTTTAGCCTACTAAGATCTTTATATAAGTGATCACTTTATTAACCATATACTCTTAGAGAGTCTTTCTAGTGAGGACCCGGCATGTCCAATATCATCTTCCCTTCAAGACTATCCTATTGGTAAGACATTCTTGGGGTTATTTGTCAGAGCATTGTTCAATGATGCTAATAGATTGAGAAAAAACTACAAAGGATATTTAACCTATCATAGGTTATTTGTCAGTATTAATTGATGGCGTTAACATGTGTGGAAGAAGCTGAGAGAATACATCAAGGATATATGACCTATCCAAGGTTATTTATTAGAGCATCGCTCGATGATGTTAACTTGTCTGAAAGAGGTCAAGAGAATCCTCCAATGATGTATGACATATCTAAGATTATTTATCAAAGAATTGCTTGATGACATTAATATGTATGGAAGAGGCCGAGAGAATCCACTAATTAAGGATATATAGCATATCCAAGATTATTTATTATAGCATAGCTCGATAACGTTAACCTATATGGAAGATGCTAAGATAATCCACCAACAATGTGTAAGCTATATGAGGTTATTTATCGAAGCGTTACTCGATGACATTAATCTATGTGAAAGAGGTCGAGAGAATTCATGAAGGATATATATAACCTATCCAAGGTTAGATATTAGAGCGTCACTCGATGATGTTAACTTATATGGAAGATGTTGGATCAAATCGCCTTGTGATTGATCATTTAGTGATTGAGACACAATAAGGATTGTGTATTTCTTGAATCAAAGACTTATGATTTGATTGACATCCTCTAAGATGTTTGAACTATCCAAAATTTTATAAATGAGCGCTTCTCGATGATGTTAGTCTATATGGAAGAGGCCAGATCAAATTTTCTTAAGATTGATCATCCAGTGATTAAGATGCAATAAAAATTATGTATTTCCTAAATCAAGAATTTTATGATTTTATTTACATCCTCCTAGGATGTTTGACCTATCCAAGATTTTTTGTCAGAGCGCTGCTCGATGATGTTAGCCTGTGTGGAAAAGGGTGGATTGAATCCCCCTGCGATTGATCATCCTTGATTGGGAGGGGATGAGTGTGCATTTATTCCAAATCAAAGGTAAAGAATGGTCTATCTTTAAACCATTATATTTTTTTAGGTTGAGATTAAGACATTGCCTAAAAAGTAGAAGTCCAGTTGGGGACTATATAAAGCTTGAAATTTATTGAAAGCATCGTTGCATTAGTTAATTAGAAGCTTTATGATCCTAAGATATCATCTTGGATATTGGAAGAATTGGAGGAATTTTCTTGATCATGGTTGTTATCAAGGTTACCCCCAGTCCATATTTAATTCAAATGAAATTGATGCAACAATAGTTGATGTTAGGATATTGACATGAACGACCTTTTAAGGTTGGAGTAAAAATTACCCCTAATCAGGAACTACGTTACCACAGATGGTGTCAAACTGTTATGTCCTGAAATATTCATACCGATAGAGAAATATAAAGTTTTAATGCCTTAGTTTTATACAAAGATCTAGCACACAATCAGATAAAAGAGATGGTGTATAGTTCATAAGTGACACCTGAGTTTTTACGTGAAAACCCCTAAAAAAAGGAAAAAATCATGGGGTCTGACCCAAGTTGAATGAATCCACTGGTGTTTATTGTCAATTACAAATGAGGCCCTTCTTTGAGTGAAAGCCATAGTTTAACTTAACAAATATACATCATATAAAGTGTATTACATGGTAGGAATATAAAGAATCAGTAATGACATGTTTTTTTAGTCGGTATGACCATTGTCAGTGGGCGACGGAGGTCAGAAATGTTGAAACTTGTTAAATATGAGTTAGGTTGTTAAACCTAAGCTTATGTCCCAAAGGCTAATTAAGAGGGGGCTGAATTGGTACTTTTAAAAAATTTACCTCTTTTTAATCTTTAAAAAGGTTTTAAAATGATGAATTTTTTCTAGTAAGTTTTAAAACTAATTTTTCAATCACAAAGAAATAAAATGACATAAATTAAAAACAACAAAAATAAAAAGACACAAAGGTTTATAGTGGTTCGGTCAAATACGACCTACATCCACTCCATGAAGTCTCCCACTTAAGGTATTGCACTATTATCACTAGTGTGAGAACCTTCCACTGTTCAAACTCTCCAAGTGTAGGCAGAGAACCTTCTGCTGTTCACACTCTCCAAGTGTAGGTAGAGAATCTTCCGCTGTTTACACTCTCCAAGTGTAAGCAGAGAACCTTCGGCTGTTCAAACTCCTCGAGTGTCAGCAGATCGAGAACCGGATCTTCTTGAAAGATCTTCACACGAGAAATCTAGAAGGATAAGAGAAAAGAGTGAAGAAATTGCAAAAATACACATATAGATCCTTACTTTTGAGTAACCAAGTTAACCCTTCATGCTCCAATAGGAAGAAATCTCTTTCAAACACCCTCTCTCACTCTCTCCTTCAATCTCCCTTTATTATTCACGAAGTCCAAGTGACAAAAAGATTTATTGACAGTCTTAAGTGGACCTTTTATAGAAAGACACGAAAAACCGTTCAGAAAAATGCATTTTTCAAATATGTGCATCCAAGATCGTCCCGTACGATCGTATTTCGTACGTACGAACAATATAAAAATTATTGCGTACAAACTCAATGTAAATTGGTACAAACTGCCTTCGTACACGATCATCATCCCGTACGAACATAGTTCATCCGGTACGAACGGTTATTTTCAAAGTTAGTTGGTACGAAAAAGCAGGACGAACTACAAGTTTACATAACATAGCACATCGTCCTGGGACGAATGGAAATTATTGTCTGGATGAACTTCACATTTAGTGAATCCAAAGCACATCGTCCTGGGACGAATGGAAATTATCATATGGACGAACTTCACATTTGGTGAATCTAGAGCACATCGATCGTCCTGGGACGAATGGAAATTATCATCTCGATGAACTTCATATTTGGTGAATCCATAGCACATCGTCCTGGGATTAATGAAAATTATTGTCTGGACGAATATAGCAATTGGTGAATCCAGAGCACATCATTCTGGGATGAATGTAAATTATCGCCTGGACGAACAGAGCAATTGTCAAATCCAGAGGCGATCATCTTGTGACGAATGAAATATATCGTCTGGATGATCTATACTTAGAAAAAAAATTTACCCTCTATGTTCGTTTCGTTGCTCGTTTGGGAATATTAACTGACCAGATCATCCCGTACGAACATGGTTCATACTGTACGATCAATTTAAAAATTATGAATTTTAAAACTCTTTCCTAGGTGTGTGTGTGCTTAGTTACTCAATTACAATCACACTCTCTCAGACTCAATAAAATTAAAAATACAGACTTCAATTTACAAAACATTCTAAATTGATCTTGATTTGAAGTCTTCAACAATCTGGAATATGATTTTCCAGAAATGTTAGTACATACAAGAGCAAAAATAATTCTTTCAAAATGTGTTAGGAGAAAATAATAATTAAAACAATAATATTTGGAATCATCAAAAATATACAAGTTGCAAGAATGTAAAACATGCAAAGCTAAGTAGCAACTCTCTCAACAAGAAAGACTATTGTTGACCTAGTTTTTGGCCCAGACCAGGTCAAAGAGTTGACCTGGTCAAATTTGACCAAGCTAGACCCCAAGACCCATCTCATTGGGTTCAGGGAGTCAAGTTGAGTCTGTTGAGCTCGAGCTTGGACCCGGGTCAACCCGGTTGACCACTTAGCCCATTTAGAGCTCAAATTGATTTCAAATCAAATCCAAACCCTCGCATGGCTTGATCTCACCTCCCCTTTGACTCTCTTGACTGATTTGACCAGGTCAAAGTTTGACTTGGTCAAATCGAGTCTTAAATAGGTCAAATTGGCCTATTTTAATGAGATTAATGGCCAATAAATGCCATTCAAGCCTCCCAAGCGTTTTGGATTTCAAACCACGGCTCTCATGAGTTGATTTCCTTCCTAATTCACTCTAAATCAGATCCCAACCGTTAATCATAGGGTTAGGGAGCTTAAATAGGAGTTTTGGAGAGAAATTAAGGATCTTTTTGCTCTTTCTCTCTCTCAAGACGATCTCAGGGCTTGATATTTTCTGTGAGAGTTCCCACACCCTTCCTCCACCTTCCCCCATCGAATCCCGACGGTCAAAGCTCGCCGGCGGCGAAATCCCGGCGACCCGAAGGCTTGGACGGTCAAGGCTTCGATCCCATCAATCCAGAGCTCGTTTGATCGTGGTTTCAACTAGGAAAACTTACGAGGACAGTCTACAAGCTCAACCGTGTCGAGAGTTCGAAGATCGGACGGTAAAATCTCGCGCAATCCCTTAGAATAGCTTAAACACTTAGATCAAAATAGCTCTTCGTAGGGTTAATAATTTTTCAAAATAATAGTTCCCCATGATTTCTGTACATCTCTAGATGATACGTTTAAAATTTCATCAAATTTCGTCTTGTATCTTGAGAGAACGAGCCAAAAAACCCTATTAGGGTTTCGGTCTCGCCGCCGAACAGCTAAGGCTGATCTTAGCCGTCGATCTCGCGATCGACGGCCGCGATCGAGCCTCCCGCGGTTTGGGATTAACCGCAGGTCTCCGCTCACCGTTCCGCGGGCCACGTGGCGCAATCCCGCCCGTTCGATCAGACCACGGGAGATCCAACGGCCACGGGATGAGGCTGATGTGGTTTAAGTGAACCGCGTGGGTCCCGCGCGCCGCCGCAATCATCTCACGATGATTGGAGGCGGCGCCAATCATTGGCCCGTGTTCCCGGAACCAATTGGACGTCGCCACGTGTCCCGCCACCCGATTTTTATAAAATGAATATTAAAAACTTATTTTAAAACTGTTTTAACTTTAAAAATTCGCCGAAAATTCGTTTTTCATCCGTTTTTGACGTACAATACCTCGTTGGACTCGTATCGTCGTCCTCTACATGATAAAAATTTTTTTTTTTATAAAAATAACCTATGGATTTTAATTTATTTAAAAAACAGTCAACATATACATATAATATTATTTTAAATATATATTATTTTAATTATTTTGTTATTATTATATTATAATATTATTATTTTAACTATAATATTAATAAATGTATCTTATCTTAACTTATTTAGGCTGTTTATTCTTATTACTTCTATTATTATGGTATTATATTTATTTAGATATGAAAATTGTATATATATATATATATATATATATATATTATTTCCTTTTTTATTAAATATTATTTTAATCCTCTTAATGAGTTAAGATTGCTTAAGATATCATTAATAATTAGAATAATATTATTTTTTTTTTTTTTTTTTATATTATCTTGGGTCTCAGGGATATTGAGGTATTATTTTATACTATTATTTTAATCATTTTTAAATATTACTTATTTCAAATTATTTTAAAATCTATTTATTGTTTTAAAACTTGCAAAATGCATAACTCCTTCGTTTTAAGCCCGATTTTAACGCACAACGTCTTGTTTTGATCGTATTTTGATTCTGCACATCCTGGAGTATGCACTGCACAAGTATTTTTAGTATTTCTGTACTTATTTGGAAAAACAGCAAACTGTATTATTTTCAAATGTTATTTTTATTATACTTAAACTTTGAAATCACATAACTTTTTCGTTTTAAGTCCTCTGTCGACGCACAGCATCATGTTTTGGATGTACTCTGAATTCTGCATATTTTAAAACCATTTCCAGATGAAAATTTTATCTGTATTTTCTGTAATTTCAAAAACAGTGAAACTGCACTATTTTAAAATATTATTTTATTGTATTTGAACTTGTAAATTTCGTATCTTCGCCGTTTTAAGTCGGATTTCGATGTGCGACCCCTCGTTCTTTTCATCAAGACGAGCTTTATGTTTTGGAACCATTTCCAGTCCTTGATTTTGGCTGTATGAATAGATTCTTGTTTTGATCTTGTTATTTGGGTATTTTGATATTTATATATTAATATAATAACTACTTTCAGGATACAAACTACTTTCAAATCGCTTGAGACTTCGTTAGGATAACCAGTGGGTCTCCCTTATATGTATTTAGCATAAATTGATCTACTTTTAATTATGCTATTTTCCAAAAGTTCATATATATGTAAGTATTTTAAAATATTTTAAAATTACTTATGTATTAAATCCCTTAATCTTGGGAGATCCGCTACTTCGTGAAATTTTAGACATGGGTTCTATGAATGAAGAGAAATCATGGGGGAGTGGGTTAGTGAATGATTGAGTCCCAATCATTCACTAATCCTTTCTTTAGGTGTCTTTACTTTTTATCTTTCGTAGAATGCATGTATAGGATTGCACCACGAGCACTTAGCCTAGGCTCTCCTAGATTTAAGGACATGGCGTGTTTATTTATTTACTGTACTCCCATGCATTTATTATCCCGAGGGTTAGCGTAAGACATCACTTTAAACTCCTATAACGTAGTGACACCCTAAGGACAAAAATTAAGGACCTGTCTAGCGAACTTAGAAGTTTTCTAGGAGCTAGGATAGATCCCAGAACGACATGAAAACTTCAACATTTAAACTTAGTGACATCATAAACCTCACTGAATTTTCTAGGATTTTTTAGGAGCTTTTAGAGCCCTTAATTAACTAACCCTAATTAACTGGTTAAATAAGGCCCCGAGACCTTCCGAAAAATGCAATAAATACACCATAGGTCAGAAAATTACCCATAATACCTCAAACTGACCAGAATATGACCCTTGACCTTAGATAAATAGGGCTCCCTAGTTTGACTTCAGGTTGACCCATAATTTGATACTAGGTGGAAATTACCTTTTTGCCCCTAATAAATTATTAAAAATTATTAAAAATCCCAAATTTTCTCCAAACACTTAGGATCACTTTCTCAGGTCATCCCTGACTTTTGGGAGTGATTCCAATCAGTTTGGAGCTCATTTGGATCAAAATAGTAAAAAGGGCCCTTTGTTAGGAAATTTAGAAAATTCCTTTAAATACCCCGATCTTTAGGAATCCATAACTAATTGTAGAAAATTCCAAATTAGGCAAACTCACTTGCATTAGACTCCAAATAGGGTCTAGTATTTGTTAAAAATCTTAGATTTCCAGAAATTGACCTAGACTAGAAAGTCAACTTTTTGGTCAACTGTAGTTCATTTAGGGCCCGAAACTTAGAAAATTCATAACTTTCCCTAGAGAACTCGGATTCCAGCCTACTACCTGTCTAACTACTCGTACTAAGGTCTAGTATTTTCCTAAGGTGATAGGAGACTCAGACTTAGCCTTTTTTCCATAGTGACTTTTTGGACCCTTAGTCTAGTTCCTAGGAGGACCCAGGACTTTCCAAAATTGGCTAATACAATTCAAACTTCAAACATGAATACCCTTAGTTCTTAGAACTGATCAACAAACTAAAATAATCAAAATGGATCTAATTCACTAATATTCGAATTTCAACAAAAATTTCCTTTTCTGGCCTTCAACAGATTTGAACTTTAGACAATTTTAACTAACTATCCTGCCTAGGATCTATCCAAACTACACAAGCCTTACACACACATAGAATGGTTTGCTAGGGCACCACTTCTAGACCTAGGTTAGGCCGCTGGGTTTTACTTTTCTGCTGTGTGCCGGAGCTTTCCGTAGTTTTCACTGCATGCTGTTTGAAAAATGATTGGTGTGTTTGCTTATTTTCTCTGCACTCTGTGATGTGATGAGCGCTAGATTTACCCCTAGGTTAGGAACGTTATATACATATACTGTTCTTCCGTGCAGGTGGCCATGCTCATGCTGATAAAAAGGGGGGCACCGTTATGATTTCTAATATTGTCTTATGCAGGTGCTTGCTCAGCCCCCCTGATATAATGAGGGCTAAAATTATTAAATAATTATAATTGCTACAGATGGAGCTGCTTAGCCCTCAGAGCATGGCTTGGCACAGGGTCAATGGTGTTAGCATTTTCATTTTCATATAAACTGCTTGGGATGATTATTAGGATAACCTTGCAGGTGATTTAGAATTTACTGCTTTTTCAATAAATGTAAATTTGTATGTAATAATTGTTAAGAGTTGTGAAAACAACCTTTGAGTTGGGATATTCTTATCCAGCTTGAATTCTAAAAGAGGAAGGCATCCCTAAGGGGAGAGTCTTCTTCCATTTGGAAGATCGAGCTGGATGGCTTTAGATATCCAAAGAGAAAAAGCAATACCTCCATATTGGGGGAATTGTTTCTTCGTTTGGATATTCAAGCCACGACGGATCCAAGGAGTCCAAGGAGGAGTGATCCAAGGAGTCCAAGGAGAGGATACCCAGGAGATTGAAGATGTTGAAGATTGAAGACCCAATATCCCACTCAAAGTTGTTGGCGTCTGTCATAGGCTTAGAAATCCGGGTGGTTGGCAGTGGTGCCCGGCCACTTTACTTTTCTGCATACCCTGGGTTGTAATTAAAGGGCAGTTGGCCTATGGACATTTACTTGATTAGTTGGATTTATATTGATGTGTTTACCTGATTGCGCAGTAGAATTACCTGCTTTTTCTAGGTTTCTTTCTTGCATGCCGCTCTTGTTTTTGCCTGGATCGTATTAGGCTCTTTAAGGACTGAAAAATCTTTTATACTCATAACCAAAATTTAATATTTAAGTTTTAAATAACATAGAAATTTAACGAACCTAGGGAACTGCCGGAACCGTCCGGGGTCGCATGCATATTACTGCATCTCCTCTCTCCTTCTAATAAGACATCTCCCTGCCTGCGGGTAGAGTCCGGATAATCTGGCCTATGAGGATGAAGTGCCGGACCTAGGGAGACTCAGTCTTTTCAAAAAATTATTTTCTATAAGCCTGTTTTTAAAGTTCTATAGCATTCATGAGCTGACAATTCAACTAGCATGCATTGCATTAGTAACCAACTAATTAAAATTTAATTGCATTAGCTAGGGGCATTCACCCAACATAAGTTCAGGACCACTTAGGAAATTCTCTAGATGTCGGTCCTACTTCCAATAACTGTACCACCCACCCATCTTTCATAATTGACTTGACAGCATGGTTTTAAATCGATTAGGTGGTTAGCTGGCTCCCCCAATCCAGGCCGGGATAAGTCCAGATCTTTGCATCGCATTAGCTAGGACACTGGTCTTAGTGTGTGTCGAACACTAAGTCCAAACTAGATTTAAGATTCGAGGATACTACATTCGGTCTCGTAGTATGCCTTAAATAGTAGGTAGGTCACTTTCTTTTCAGGGACCCTAAATCCTACTTATCTTCGTCACAGGATGACGCCACCTCCATCCTTCTCTCACGCATGTGATCGGATGTTTGACTTTGATTTTCTCCAGTTTCTCTTTAGTACCCTAGAGCCTCCGAGTGCTGGTATGAGCCACGCATGTCGATTCAGCCCTTCGGACCTTTCTTCCCTTTGAGTAGGATTTCCTAGTCTATACCCTTGTGCCGATTCCACTTTAGGAGAGGATAATGTATGATCCTTAATCGAGAGTTTTCTCAGGCTCCGGCCTGGGATGTAATTAACCACGGGGGCTTGCGCCCGTGGGAAACTTGGTCTCCACAATCTACTAAACCCCATTCGAGCTCTTGCATCGGGTGGGGGAAACCCGTGATTTGGTCGTGTATGTTACTACCCATCGAGGTGTGTTGGCGATAGCCTCTATCCTCAATGGTCAGTCGTATGCACGATCCAATCTGTCCCTTCCAATAGGCCCGTTCGCGCGGTGCTCTTTCGGAGGTCCACAGGTTTCTGGCGACCACGGTGGGACCAGTTTCTCTCTCCATCTTTGGATTCTATATTGTCCTTTCTTGTGTGTACTCCAGGGATTGGTACTCCTTAGTTTAGGTCCGTCCCACTCTTAGTTTGGGTCTTTCCTTAGTTAGGATTTCTTTTTCTTAGCTAGGGTTCCCCCTATTCTACTTCTTTCTAGCCTTACAGGCTATTCCTTTCCCTATCAATTCCTATCTATCTTTATATGTCTTTATCAAATCCTTCATTCTTTCATGATTTCTGATTTCTAACTTTTCAATTTCTTTTCTTGGCAGCAGTGCCATGACTTCTTTCGTACCTTCAGTTACGTTCGCTTTTGATTCGGACGCGCGGGTGACTCTTCCTGAGTCCCTGCTCGCTAGTCCGCCAGTGGGAGGAATCACTTTTGGTTCCTTCACTGACTCGGCTTTCGTCACCCTTGGCGGGCCGACCCCGGCGGAGGCTGCTGCATTCTCTCCTCCCCAGAGGAGAGGACGCGCAGCCATGCGCCCGTTTGGACGTCCTGCTGCTCGGCGCCCAGTCCGAGCACCACGTCCTGTTCCTGTTCCTGCGCAGCCAGTGCGCCCTGTGGCTAGGCGACCAGTGCCTAGGCCACTTCCTGTTTCAGCGGTCAGGCGTCCAGTGCCTGTCGCTCCTACTGCACAGGTTGCTCCGGCCCCTCAGCGCCGGCAGCCTGTCGTAGTTCCCCCCGTTCGTCAAGCGGTCCAGCGTCCAGTGCCTGCCGCTCCTATAGCACAGGTTGCTCCGGCCCCTCAGCGCCGGCAGCCTGCTGCTACTGTTACTCCCGCTGTTCCAGCGGAAGTACCTCGTGTTCGGGTTCCCCCTCCCACTTCCACCAGGAAGAGGGGTGCCCAGACCGAGGTGCCTTCGCCTTCCACTGGTCGGGTTTCTGTTTTTGCCCGACTTTCTCACCCTGAGGTTGTTAGGCAGACCCCGACACTTCTAGTTGTTCCTGTTCCCCCTGCCACCCAGGCAGTGGGTTCAGATGTTCCTTCCTCTTCCACCTCCGGCCTTGGGAGAAGGGCCAGGAGGAATAGGAACAGGAGACTTCGTTTAGCTGCGTCAGAGGCAGAGAGGCAGAGGATGGCCGATGCCATCGTTCACGATGAGATCGTTCAGAGTCAGAGGAGAGTGGCTCCCAGGCAGCGGAGGTCACGGCCAGTTGTTGATGCACCTACTCCAGAGGTGGTGGTAGCCCCCGAGTTGGAGGCAGTTCAGGGAGGACGCTTCTCCCCGCTGACGCATAGTGGTGATGAGGAGGACGTTGCCCGCATAGCGGCGGCTCCTCCTGTCGTCACTACTCTACCCCGAGCTAGGGTACCCAGGGACGCTGGTGTCCGAGCCCTCACTCAGAGGATTCGGAACATCGTCCGCTTAGCTCGTGGCAGAGGGCCCATCAGTCGGGAGGGCTTACTACGTCAGATCTCTCGGGCTACCTTTCAGTTATGGAGGCAGACTGCGAGGAGACTTTACAGTTGGCAGAGGGAGCAGACACCGCAGCAGCCAGCACAGACAGTTCCAGCAGTTAGGCCGCCAGCAATTGCTCCTATGGTAGGACGACGCCCACGTCGTCGAGGACGGAGACAGCAGCAGGAGCCTGCCCGGCCTCAGGTCAGTACGGAGGTGGTAGTCCCAGAGCAGCCGGTCGCTAGTGCAGCACCCCGTCTTACCAGAGGGGTTTGGAGACATCGACATGCAGACACCCCTGTCGACCCTGTTCAGTTAGTTGAGTCTGCACCACTGATAGAGACAGAGCAGTCAGATGAGGCAGTTGGTCAGATGGATTTGGCAGTTCCTTCTGGGTCTGAGGCAGTCCCGATGGCAGTCGATGATGGTTCAGTTTCTACTCCAGATAGATCGCCAGTACGGATTGAGACAGATTTAGCACCTAGCACTCATAGGATCACCTCTCCTATGAGCCCGTACATAGAGGCGATGAGACGAGCCTTTTTAGAGGACGTTGATACACTAGTAGATTCCGATGAGGAGGTGTCAGTACACCGGGTTCGTGTAGTTACCCGTAGAGGTCACTCAGGTGAGAGAGAGCCCGAGGACCAGGACGAGCAGGGAGAGCCCGAGGTGGGTGGATCTCCCAGATTAGTTGACACGGATGCTATGGTCCTGAACCTCCAGGCAGAGATGGCAGAGATGACCAGAGCTATGACATCCATGACAGCAAAGTTGACAGCCTTGGGGGCAGTGCCCCAAGTGGCAGGTGTAGCCGCTGCTAGTACTTCTAGAGGTCAGCCAGTTTTGCCCCCAGTTGCACTAGACCCCCTGAGAGTGGACAGGGTCCAGAGAGCAGTGCCTGCAGCACCTTCAGTTATCCAGAGTCAGCCATCTTTACAGGAGAGACTTAATAAAGAATATCCCTTTAAAAGAGAAAGCATAAGGAAAATATTCAAATGCTTGGCTGAGAAAGATATTTTGACATTCCCATTTAATAAGAGAAAAAATGAAGAAGGACAAACAGAACATCCACTCTATTGCCCATTTCACCGATGTATTGGACATATACTTGAAGATTGTTTTGTGTTCAAAGACATTGTGGAGAGCCTTATGGGTAATGGTAAGATCCAGCTCCAGGAAAGTGATTTAGTACAGGCTTTGGGCAGGGCTACTCAGATAGTGCAGAGGATTTCAGACTCCAGCCACGGTGATAGTCAGACTTACAGTCAGGGTAGTAGTGGCAGATTACTCCACAATTCTAAGGGAGAGTGGCAGCTAGCACTCTCCAAGGAGACTTAACAGATGATTGAGTAAGCTGTACAGAGTTTAGAGGCAGTTGAGATGAGGCCTCCCGAGGCCAAGTCGGCAGTTGCCACTCCAGCTTCTTCGTTAGCACTAGTTTTTCTTTTCCTTCTTCTGTTGTAGTGCTAGATGAGCACATTTTCTTTTTACTTCTATCTGTATTAGAAAAATATGTTAAAAAAAATGATGATTGTAACCTCAAAAGGGAAGACAGGCCTCCTTCCAGCACTTGGGCTAGAGGACCTCGTTCTCCCTTATTTTGATGATTAATCAATTAAAAAAATAATGATTTGCAATTATGATGACTCTCTCACTTTTTTTTTTAGTTCTACTAGCTTTGTAGTGATGACTCACGAAAGAGTATGATATCTCTATCTCACCTTAGGGGTAGAGAGATTTCTTTTTTTTGAACTAAAATCTTTTTCAAATTGAAATTGGATTTAGAAGTAAAAATTTTCTTTATTATCTTGTGATTCTCTATCTCATAGATAACTTTAGTATATTGATGCATAAAACTTTATAATTTTCTTAATCAAGCTATTCACTCTTATCAGAGGATACGATTTGTTTTGTAGATCGTTCTTCATTGTCCAAGAGAAGTAAGTCTTCTTCTCTTGTACTTGGAAGATGATCTTACAACTGAGAAATAGTTTTCTTTTAGAGATTTGGAAAAGGAAGCCAGTTACAAAAAAATGTTTTTTTTGAAAAGATGCGCAAAGCGCCAAAAGTGAAAGATACACAAAGTGTATCAAGTGATTGAAATTTGTGCAAAGCACATGAAAGTTGAGAAAGTGGCTCAAAGAGCCCAAAAGTTATAAGTAAATGGCTTCCCTTTCTAGTAAATCTCTAAATCTCAGAAAATCTATATCCTTTCGATATTTTTGACACTTGATTCTGAAAATTATGATTTTGAAATCATCATTATACATTGATATCCTATCAGATGTGGAAGTCTATTCTCAAACAAGAAATGAAGAAAATTAAATTTCTTTGTCTAATTTAAATTACTTTTTGGATTAGATTTAAATTCAAGAGAGAAAAAATACTCATATAAGTGAGATGTCATGATTTAGCTAGTATGGAGCTTGATCTGAGTTAGTAAATTTAAATTGAGGTTCCTTTTAAAATTAGAGGGAGTTAAGTACTAAACTCCTTTGGGGTATGTGCTCTTTTATCACTTTTGACTAGGTCCACACCCTCCTACTTTTGTTAGGTTTGGTGATGTTGATCCTCTACTTGAATGAGATTCTCTTCTTCCTATCAGTCCTGCTCTGATAGTTGAAGCCCCTAGTCTATTCACATGAGTTAAATTTGATCGGGAATGTAGTAGTCTTTTTAGATTACACTCTTTTGAGAGAGGATATTGGGTCCATATCCACCTATGTTAGTTAGGTGGGGTGATATTGATCCTTTATCCCTATGAGATTCTCTTCTTCCTATCAGTCTTGATCTGATAGATGTAGCCCCCAGTCCATTCATATGAGATGAATGTGATAGGGGATGTCTAAATCACTGATTTAGACCATTGAGAGATATGATACTGGGTCCACACCCTCCTACTTTTGTTAGGTTTGGTGATGTTGATCCTCTACTTGAATGAGATTCTCTTCTTCCTATCAGTCCTGCTCTAATAGCGAAAGCCCCCAGTCCATTCACATGAGTTGAATCTGATCGGGGATGTCGTAGTCTTTTTAGATTAGACTCTTTTGAGAGAGGATACTGGGTCCATACTCACCTATGTTAGTCATGTGGGGTGATAGAGAGTCATTATCCTTATGAGATTTTCTTCTTCCTATCAGTCCTGATCTGATAGATGTAGCCCTTAGTCCATTCATATGAGTTGGATGTGATCAAGGATGTTAGAGTCATTGGTTTAGACTCTTTTTGAGATAGGATACAGGGTCCATACCATCGCATGCTAGTCAGATATGGTAGTGTTGATCATCTATCCTGATGTTGATTTTAATTGTGCATTAATTTCACTATGATTGTGCTCCCCAGTTTATTCACATGAGTTGAATGTGGTCTGGGTTATCAAAACCAATGATTTATTTTCTTATAAGAACTTATGTGATTTTCTCTCTCCCCAGTTTTGTTCATGTAGCGAATATGGTCTGGGATATCAAAACCAATCACAATCTCCTTTATAAAAAAAAAAAAAAAAAATGAAAAAATATACATGTGATAAAAAGAGGGAAGATCTTAGTAGAGCAAAATCGGTTGCCCTTGTCACAGGAGGAACCCGATAATACTCTCTAAGAGCATGAGTTTCCTAAAATTATTTTTCTTCCCTCTCCTTTGAGATGCCTTGGTGTTTGCCTCAAGGATGAAAGCACACATATCTGAGTATGATTTTCCACAACTTTAATTATCTTTGTTAAGTGATGTAGTATATTGTGTTTTGAATGTTAAACATCACTACCTTGTGGGCTTGGATCTTTCGGAGGAAGGATCAATCCCCTTCTGCCATCTTTTGGCAGTCTACTCTCCCATTCATACACTACTCTGAGCTGCCAGAGTTGTCTTATGAATGCGATAATGTTACTTCCACTTCTCACAGGGTCCTACCCAGTTAGGGTAGGTGTTACCAATGTGACCTTCTGAGGGTTGTGGATTTCACTCATGATTACTGTACTAGGTGTCGAGTGTGCTCCCCCGACACTTCAGAGTTGTTTTTCTCAGCTGTGGTGTAGTACACCTGTTCTCAGGTGTTAGCACCAAAGTTTTAGGAGCTCTGATTTTCCATTTGAAAGATCGACTCCTTAGTTTCTTTACTCACTTACTTTCTACATTTGTACCCTACTCTGAGCTGCTAGAGTAGCCCTATGAATGTTGTGTTGATTGCTCCTACTCCCCACAGGGTCCTACCCAATTAGGGGTAGGTGTTACCACTGTGACCCTTCTAGTAATCATTGATTTTGATTACTATCCTCGGTAGTGAGGATGTTGCCTGACTACCTAGAGTTGTTTTCTTAGTTGTGGTGTGGTACACCTATTCTCAGGTGTTAGCACCACGACTTTAGAAGCTTTGATTTTCCAGTAGAAGATCAGCTCCTGAGTTTCTTTGCACCCCTACTCTCCACATTCATACTCTACTCCTAGCTGCTAGAGTAGCCCTATGGATGTTGTGTTGTTACCTTTTCCCCCCACAGGGTCCTGCCCGATCAGGGTAGGTGCTACCACTGTGATCCTTCTGATAATACTTCAATTCTATACATGATTACCGTACTCAGGTGGTAGGTGTGTCCCCTTCACTACCTATAGCTACTTTTCTCCTCGTGGTGTAGTATACCTTGCACAGGATACTAACATCACCACTTTGAGAACTTTGATCTTTTAGCAGAAGATCAGTTCTTTTACTACTTTTTTGTGACCCATGTTGCCATTCATACTCTAGACTCAGTTGACAGAGCAGTCCTATGGGTGTGTCGAGGTCACTTTCACTTTTCACAGGGTCCCACTAGTTTGTGTGGGTGTAACTACTGTGAGATTTTACTTACTCAGAGTTGTTGCCCTTGGTAGAGAGGATGATCCCTCGCTACTTTGACTCTTTTTCTTACCTGGTGATATAGGGCATCACACCTTAGATGCTACCACCACCTTTTCCTTGAGTTTTGATCCTCTAGTAGAGAGTCAGCTCTTTCAGATACATTTACCACTTCTTTTCCCATTGAGATTCGACTCCTACCTGCCGGAGAGGTCCTTTGGATGTTTTGATCTTGTTTCTACCTCTTACAGGGTTCCCATCAGTTAGTATGGGTCCACCACTGTAGCCTCTTTGAGGATTGTTTTTACCAGGCATAGTCCTGCCTTCTGTAGTTGAGGTGCCCCCTCGCTACTCGAGTTCTTTTTACTCCTTTGGAATGAGATCGCCCCTTTACACACTTTACAGCGGGTATATCTCTTCCAGCTTTCTTGAGAGATGTCGTTCTGATGTCTTCTCCCCTTTTTGTGTAGGGTCGGAGTTCTTTAGGAGATCTTGACAACATTTGAATACTCATGGCCACGACGACTTGTCCTCTACCATGTGGTTATCAGATTGCTAGAAAGGGTTCTCTAGGTGGCTCTGCCCTTAAAATTCCCATTTACTTACCTCTTTTTCCCTCACATCCCTACACAGATGCGTGTTGGGCTGATGTTGAGGTGACTTTTGACCTTCTATTCTGCTGTTTGAAATGAACAAACAGATAGTTGAGTTTACCTGGTAGAGAGGACCTGACAGAGCACCTGGCAGGTACTCCTCGCCACGCTCTCGTTTGCACTGTCCTGATCAGGCAGGCATCAGAGCCCGACTCTTTATTCACTCAGTTGAAATGACTGGGTGGGTATTGAGCCCTTCTTCATCTGCAAGACCGCACTGGCTACAGCAGATGTCGAAGCTTACCCGTTGAGTGAGCCCGACAGAGTCCCTGGGAGGCGCAATTCCTCAACGTTTCTTTCTTTTACCTCGGATGCCCTGTAAAAGACTAAGCAGGCTTCCATTTCGTGGTTCATGAGCTTCTTGCTGAGGTCAGGCAGAAGTAGTGGCCACCCCAATCCACTGTTCCGAAAGGAGCAGGAGGGGCGGGATCCTTTCACCCTCTACCCGCTGTCCAGATGCGGTCAGCCTGGTAGTTGATTTTACTTTACCGTTGAGTGAGCCCGACAGAGTCCCTGGGAGGCGCAATTCCTCAACAACCCTTTACTTCGGATGTCCTGTAAAAGACTAAGCAGGCTTCCATTTCGTGGTTCATGAGCTTCTTGCTGAGGTCAGGCAGAAGTAGTGGCCACCCCAATCCACTGTTCCGAAAGGAGCAGGAGGGGTGGGATCCTTTCACCCTCTACCCGCTGTCCAGATGCGGTCAGCCTGGTAGTTGGTTTTACTTTACCGTTGAGTGAGTCCGACAGAGTCCCTGGGAGGCGCAATTCCTCAACAACCCTTTACTTCGGATGTCCTGTAAAAGACTAAGCAGGCTTCCATTTCGTGGTTCATGAGCTTCTTGCTGAGGTCAGGCAGAAGTAGTGGCCACCCCAATCCACTGTTCCGAAAGGAGCAGGAGGGGCGGGATCCTTTCACCCTCTACCCGCTGTCCAGATGCGGTCAGCCTGGTAGTTGGTTTTACTTTACCGTTGAGTGAGCCCGACAGAGTCCCTGGGAGGCGCAATTCCTCAACACCCTTTTACTCGGATGTCCTGTAAAAGACTACGCAGGCTTCCATTTTGTGTCTTCTTTACTTTTGCTGAGGTCAGGCAGAAGTATCGAGTCACCCCAATCCACTGTTCCGAAAGGATCAGGAGGGGCGGGATCCTTTTCACTTTCCACCCCGCTGTCTAGATACAGTCAGGCGGGTAGCTGGTTTTACTTGGTAGAGAGGGCCTGACAGAGCACCTGGCAGGAACTCCTCGCCTCTTTCCCTGAGTGTCCTATTCTGATCAAATAGGCACCAGATTTTGTGACTCTTTTGTTTGCTGTCCTGAGTTGATCAGACAGATACTGAGTCACCCCAATCCACTGTCCTGAAATAGGCAGGAGGAGATGGGATCTTTTCACCTTCTATCCTGTTGTTTGAAATGAACAGACAGGAAGCTGGTTTGACTTACTTGGTAGAGAGGGCCTGACAGAGAACCTGGCAGGAGCTCCTCGCCATCCTTTTCCCTGAGTGTCTTGTTCCGATTAGGCAGACACCAGGCTTTGTGATTTCTTTGTTTGCTGACCCGAT
The DNA here is from genome assembly GCA_016618105.1 of Dendrobium huoshanense. Lineage (NCBI taxonomy): Eukaryota > Viridiplantae > Streptophyta > Magnoliopsida > Asparagales > Orchidaceae > Dendrobium > Dendrobium huoshanense. The sequence goes on along the minus strand of CM028358.1, from coordinate 71,547,010 downwards.
TTGGTTATGCAGATACTGAGTCACCCCGATCCACTGTCCTGAAATAGGCAGGAGGAGATGGGATCTTTTCACCTTCTATCCTGCTGTTTGAAATGAACAGACAGGAAGTTGGTTTGACTTACTTGGTAGAGAGAGCCTGACAGAGCACCTGGCAGGAACTCCTCACCACCCTTTTCCCTGAGTGTCTTGTTCCGACTAGGAAAACACCAGGCTTTGTGATTCATTTGTTTGCCAACCCGATTTGGTTAGGCAGATACTGAGTCACCCCAATCCACTGTCCCGAAATAGGCAGGAGGAGATGGGACCCCCTTCACCTTCTACTCTGCTGATTCGATATAGTCAGACAGATAGTTTGTGTGCTTTTACTACTCTACTTTTGGTTCTCTCTTTAGCTCTGCCCACTCCACAGGACAAGGCAAGGAGATATACCACCTTACTTTTTCACCCTAGTGGTGACCTTTCCTGTTGATTCTCTTTTCTGCTCTGTCCTCGCTACGAGGCAAGACTATAGGAGAATCCCCTTACCTTGTTTTCACCTTTTTAGGTGATCTTGACTGTTGGTTCTATCCTAGACTCTACCCTTGTCAAAGGATAAGGCCAGGAGAAGACCCTACTACCAGTTCACCATTTTGGTGATTCTGGACTTGTGCACTGCTGCCCTTTCTCCTTTCCTAGGCTCTGCCCTCGCTGTAGGATAAGGCCAGGAGAAGAGTTTTCTACATTTCTTTCACCTTTTTGGTACCCTTACACTTTTGTACTCTTTACTCTCCTTTCGGTGGCTTAGTCGGTCAACGCCAACACGAGCGGTTCACTAGTTGTTCGCCACTCCTGTTGGGGGTCCGTTTGTTGACCTAGTTTTTGGCCCAGACCAGGTCAAAGAGTTGACCTGGTCAAATTTGACCAAGCTAGACCCCAAGACCCATCTCATTGGGTTCAGGGAGTCAAGTTGAGTCTGTTGAGCTCGAGCTTGGACCCGGGGTCAACCCGGTTGACCACTTAGCCCATTTAGAGCTCAAATTGATTTCAAATCAAATCCAAACCCTCGCATGGCTTGATCTCACCTCCCCTTTGACTCTCTTGACTGATTTGACCAGGTCAAAGTTTGACTTGGTCAAATCGAGTCTTAAATAGGTCAAATTGGCCTATTTTAATGAGATTAATGGCCAATAAATGCCATTCAAGCCTCCCAAGCGTTTTGGATTTCAAACCACGGCTCTCATGAGTTGATTTCCCTCCTAATTCACTCTAAATCAGATCCCAACCGTTAATCATAGGGTTAGGGAGCTTAAATAGGAGTTTTGGAGAGAAATTAAGGATCTTTTTGCTCTTTCTCTCTCTCAAGACGATCTCAGGGCTTGATATTTTCTGTGAGAGTTCCCACACCCTTCCTCCACCTTCCCCCATCGAATCCCGACGGTCAAAGCTCGCCGGCGGCGAAATCCCGGCGACTCGAAGGCTTGGACGGTCAAGGCTTCGATCCCATCAATCCAGAGCTCGTTTGATCGTGGTTTCAACTAGGAAAACTTACGAGGACAGTCTACAAGCTCAACCGTGTCGAGAGTTCGAAGATCGGACGGTAAAATCTCGCGCAATCCCTTAGAATAGCTTAAACACTTAGATCAAAATAGCTCTTCGTAGGGTTAATAATTTTTCAAAATAATAGTTCCCCATGATTTCTGTACATCTCTAGATGATACGTTTAAAATTTCATCAAATTTCGTCTTGTATCTTGAGAGAACGAGCCAAAAAACCCTATTAGGGTTTCGGTCTCGCCGCCGAACAGCTAAGGCTGATCTTAGCCGTCGATCTCGCGATCGACGGCCGCGATCGAGCCTCCCGCGGTTTGGGATTAACCGCAGGTCTCCGCTCACCGTTCCGCGGGCCACGTGGCGCAATCCCGCCCGTTCGATCAGACCACGGGAGATCCAACGGCCACGGGATGAGGCTGATGTGGTTTAAGTGAACCGCGTGGGTCCCGCGCGCCGCCGCAATCATCTCACGATGATTGGCGGCGGCGCCAATCATTGGCCCGTGTTCCCGGAACCAATTGGACGTCGCCACGTGTCCCGCCACCCGATTTTTATAAAATGAATATTAAAAACTTATTTTAAAACTGTTTTAACTTTAAAAATTCGCCGAAAATTCGTTTTTCATCCGTTTTTGACGTACAATACCTCGTTGGACTCGTATCGTCGTCCTCTACATGATAAAAATTTTTTTTTTATAAAAATAACCTATGGATTTTAATTTATTTAAAAAACAGTCAACATATACATATAATATTATTTTAAATATATATTATTTTAATTATTTTGTTATTATTATATTATAATATTATTATTTTAACTATAATATTAATAAATGTATCTTATCTTAACTTATTTAGGCTGTTTATTCTTATTACTTCTATTATTATGGTATTATATTTATTTAGATATGAAAATTGTATATATATATATATATATATTATTTCCTTTTTTATTAAATATTATTTTAATCCTCTTAATGAGTTAAGATTGCTTAAGATATCATTAATAATTAGAATAATATTATTTTTTTTTTTTTTTTTTATATATTATCTTGGGTCTCAGGGATATTGAGGTATTATTTTATACTATTATTTTAATCATTTTTAAATATTACTTATTTCAAATTATTTTAAAATCTATTTATTGTTTTAAAACTTGCAAAATGCATAACTCCTTCGTTTTAAGCCCGATTTTAACGCACAACGTCTTGTTTTGATCGTATTTTGATTCTGCACATCCTGGAGTATGCACTGCACAAGTATTTTTAGTATTTCTGTACTTATTTGGAAAAACAGCAAACTGTATTATTTTCAAATGTTATTTTTATTATACTTAAACTTTGAAATCACATAACTTTGTCGTTTTAAGTCCTCTGTCGACGCACAGCATCATGTTTTGGATGTACTCTGAATTCTGCATATCTTAAAACCATTTTCAGATGAAAATTTTATCTGTATTTTCTGTAATTTCAAAAACAGTGAAACTGCACTATTTTAAAATATTATTTTATTGTATTTGAACTTGTAAATTTCGTATCTTCGCCGTTTTAAGTCGGATTTCGATGTGCGACCCCTCGTTCTTTTCAGCAAGACGAGCTTTATGTTTTGGAACCATTTCCAGTCCTTGATTTTGGCTGTATGAATAGATTCTTGTTTTGATCTTGTTATTTGGGTATTTTGATATTTATATATTAATATAACAACTACTTTCAGGATACAAACTACTTTCAAATCGCTTGAGACTTCGTTAGGATAACCAGTGGGTCTCCCTTATATGTATTTAGCATAAATTGATCTACTTTTAATTATGCTATTTTCCAAAAGTTCATATATATGTAAGTATTTTAAAATATTTTAAAATTACTTATGTATTAAATCCCTTAATCTTGGGAGATCCGCTACTTCGTGAAATTTTAGACATGGGTTCTATGAATGAAGAGAAATCATGGGGGAGTGGGTTAGTGAATGATTGAGTCCCAATCATTCACTAATCCTTTCTTTAGGTGTCTTTACTTTTTATCTTTCGTAGAATGCATGTATAGGATTGCACCACGAGCACTTAGCCTAGGCTCTCCTAGATTTAAGGACATGGCGTGTTTATTTATTTACTGTACTCCCATGCATTTATTATCCCGAGGGTTAGCGTAAGACATCACTTTAAACTCCTATAACGTAGTGACACCCTAAGGACAAAAATTAAGGACCTGTCTAGCGAACTTAGAAGTTTTCTAGGAGCTAGGATAGATCCCAGAACGACATGAAAACTTCAACATTTAAACTTAGTGACATCATAAACCTCACTGAATTTTCTAGGATTTTTTAGGAGCTTTTAGAGCCCTTAATTAACTAACCCTAATTAACTGGTTAAATAAGGCCCCGAGACCTTCCGAAAAATGCAATAAATACACCATAGGTCAGAAAATTACCCATAATACCTCAAACTGACCAGAATATGACCCTTGACCTTAGATAAATAGGGCTCCCTAGTTTGACTTTAGGTTGACCCATAATTTGATACTAGGTGGAAATTACCTTTTTGCCCCTAATAAATTATTAAAAATTATTAAAAATCCCAAATTTTCTCCAAACACTTAGGATCACTTTCTCAGGTCATCCCTGACTTTTGGGAGTGATTCCAATCAGTTTGGAGCTCATTTGGATCAAAATAGTAAAAAGGGCCCTTTGTTAGGAAATTTAGAAAATTCCTTTAAATACCCCGATCTTTAGGAATCCATAACTAATTGTAGAAAATTCCAAATTAGGCAAACTCACTTGCATTAGACTCCAAATAGGGTCTAGTATTTGTTAAAAATCTTAGATTTCCAGAAATTGACCTAGACTAGAAAGTCAACTTTTTGGTCAACTGTAGTTCATTTAGGGCCCGAAACTTAGAAAATTCATAACTTTCCCTAGAGAACTCGGATTCCAGCCTACTACCTGTCTAACTACTCGTACTAAGGTCTAGTATTTTCCTAAGGTGATAGGAGACTCAGACTTAGCCTTTTTCCCATAGTGACTTTTTGGACCCTTAGTCTAGTTCCTAGGAGGACCCAGGACTTTCCAAAATTGGCTAATACAATTCAAACTTCAAACATGAATACCCTTAGTTCTTAGAACTGATCAACAAACTAAAATAATCAAAATGGATCTAATTCACTAATATTCGAATTTCAACAAAAATTTCCTTTTCTGGCCTTCAACAGATTTGAACTTTAGACAATTTTAACTAACTATCCTGCCTAGGATCTATCCAAACTACACAAGACTTACACACACATAGAATGGTTTGCTAGGGCACCACTTCTAGACCTAGGTTAGGCCGCTGGGTTTTACTTTTCTGCTGTGTGCCGGAGCTTTCCGTAGTTTTCACTGCATGCTGTTTGAAAAATGATTGGTGTGTTTGCTTATTTTCTCTGCACTCTGTGATGTGATGAGCGCTAGATTTACCCCTAGGTTAGGAACGTTATATACATATACTGTTCTTCCGTGCAGGTGGTCATGCTCATGCTGATAAAAAGGGGGGCACCGTTATGATTTCTAATATTGTCTTATGCAGGTGCTTGCTCAGCCCCCCTGATATAATGAGGGCTAAAATTATTAAATAATTATAATTGCTACAGATGGAGCTGCTTAGCCCTCAGAGCATGGCTTGGCACAGGGTCAATGGTGTTAGCATTTTCATTTTCATATAAACTGCTTGGGATGATTATTAGGATAACCTTGCAGGTGATTTAGAATTTACTGCTTTTTCAATAAATGTAAATTTGTATGTAATAATTGTTAAGAGTTGTGAAAACAACCTTTGAGTTGGGATATTCTTATCCAGCTTGAATTCTAAAAGAGGAAGGCATCCCTAAGGGGAGAGTCTTCTTCCATTTGGAAGATCGAGCTGGATGGCTTTAGATATCCAAAGAGAAAAAGCAATACCTCCATATTGGGGGAATTGTTTCTTCGTTTGGATATTCAAGCCACGACGGATCCAAGGAGTCCAAGGAGGAGTGATCCAAGGAGTCCAAGGAGAGGATACCCAGGAGATTGAAGATGTTGAAGATTGAAGACCCAATATCCCACTCAAAGTTGTTGGCGTCTGTCATAGGCTTAGAAATCCGGGTGGTTGGCAGTGGTGCCCGGCCACTTTACTTTTCTGCATACCCTGGGTTGTAATTAAAGGGCAGTTGGCCTATGGACATTTACTTGATTAGTTGGATTTATATTGATGTGTTTACCTGATTGCGCAGTAGAATTACCTGCTTTTTCTAGGTTTCTTTCTTGCATGCCGCTCTTGTTTTTGCCTGGATCGTATTAGGCTCTTTAAGGACTGAAAAATCTTTTATACTCATAACCAAAATTTAATATTTAAGTTTTAAATAACATAGAAATTTAACGAACCTAGGGAACTGCCGGAACCGTCCGGGGTCGCATGCATATTACTGCATCTCCTCTCTCCTTCTAATAAGACATCTCCCTGCCTGCGGGTAGAGTCCGGATAATCTGGCCTATGAGGATGAAGTGCCGGACCTAGGGAGACTCAGTCTTTTCAAAAAATTATTTTCTATAAGCCTGTTTTTAAAGTTCTATAGCATTCATGAGCTGACAATTCAACTAGCATGCATTGCATTAGTAACCAACTAATTAAAATTTAATTGCATTAGCTAGGGGCATTCACCCAACATAAGTTCAGGACCACTTAGGAAATTCTCTAGATGTCGGTCCTACTTCCAATAACTGTACCACCCACCCATCTTTCATAATTGACTTGACAGCATGGTTTTAAATCGATTAGGTGGTTAGCTGGCTCCCCCAATCCAGGCCGGGATAAGTCCAGATCTTTGCATCGCATTAGCTAGGACACTGGTCTTAGTGTGTGTCGAACACTAAGTCCAAACTAGATTTAAGATTCGAGGATACTACATTCGGTCTCGTAGTATGCCTTAAATAGTAGGTAGGTCACTTTCTTTTCAGGGACCCTAAATCCTACTTATCTTCGTCACAGGATGACGCCACCTCCATCCTTCTCTCACGCATGTGATCGGATGTTTGACTTTGATTTTCTCCAGTTTCTCTTTAGTACCCTAGAGCCTCCGAGTGCTGGTATGAGCCACGCATGTCGATTCAGCCCTTCGGACCTTTCTTCCCTTTGAGTAGGATTTCCTAGTCTATACCCTTGTGCCGATTCCACTTTAGGAGAGGATAATGTATGATCCTTAATCGAGAGTTTTCTCAGGCTCCGGCCTGGGATGTAATTAACCACGGGGGCTTGCGCCCGTGGGAAACTTGGTCTCCACAATCTACTAAACCCCATTCGAGCTCTTGCATCGGGTGGGGGAAACCCGTGATTTGGTCGTGTATGTTACTACCCATCGAGGTGTGTTGGCGATAGCCTCTATCCTCAATGGTCAGTCGTATGCACGATCCAATCTGTCCCTTCCAATAGGCCCGTTCGCGCGGTGCTCTTTCGGAGGTCCACAACTATAGCCAGTGGGAAATAGTAGTCAGAAAGACCATTGTCTAGTGGAATTCAAATAATAATTAGAAGCCGGGCAGAAGTCCTGTGTTAGTAGGTGGCCAGGTAGAAGTTCGATTGTGGTCGATCGAGGATTAATCTGGTGGCAAGAAAACTCTAGTTTTTGTTCTTCCTTATCTTCCTTACTTCCTCCTCCTTTAATGAAGAATAATGAGCATATTTATAGTTTTCTAAAAGTGGTATGGCCAGCAAATAGAAAGGAGATCAAGGGCAAGTTGAGGGTGGTTTGAATGGACGACTGATGTTGATCCCCTTGATCATGGACGGTTTGCTGGGCATTAGAATGTCTTAATGATATCAAAATTTGACAATCTTGGGCTCATTGCATTTTTCATATCAAACTGCTTAGTTCGACTATAAGTATGCAATATTTTAAAATCATTTGGTTATCCAATTTACAGATTAAACTCTCCAAAGCCGCTTCGGGTCTTCGATTTGGACCCATTTGGGCTCGGATTGAGTCAAATTTGGTTTCATTGGGTTTTTCATTTCAAGATGTTCAGTTCAACTTTAAGTTTGCTGAAATCAGAGTTCATATGATTCTGAATTTAATTTCGAAAGTTTCCAACTTGATTTTGCCTCAAGATTCATGTCCGATCAAATATATATATATATATCCTATGACGGTGAATATCTGAAAATTTAGGAAGCCATGATCCGCTAAACTACAAGTTCCAAATTTATTGAAGTCTAAGATTCTTGATATAATTAAATTAAGACGTGACAAGACAAAAAAATTAATTTGTCAAACAATTTAGTTTACTCAAATTAATATATAGCTAGCACAATCAAATCTATCAAAATCAAAGAATTTGATTGGAGCACTCAACTATCTAGTTAAGTGTAGAACACTCAACTTATTGGCTTAACAAATTCGGTGAGCTTAATTGGTCCCAATTTTGTAAATGCAAAAGAATAAAAGCTAACTAGAATTATCAACTACCAATACTACTGCTCTTTAATGCAATAAATCAATTTTTAACATAAATTAATTTGAATTTCATTTGGGACTACTTTTTCAATGCTTTATTTTTCAGACCACAACCACAACTTATATTTAATCATTATTTCTTTGCTACTGTTAAAAAAATTTTGTACTAGACAATTGCATTCTACAGTAGCTTTTGAAAAAACAAATTTTATTTTATCTACAACAACTTTACAATCACATTTACGAAAAGCTACAGCCATCCCAAACGAATTCTGAGTCAAATTTTGTCAGATACATCATAGATTGAACTTGGACTAGTCATACTAAATTTTGCTCGTGTTTAAATTGAGCTCGAGAAGAGATTTCACATATATGTTCATTCTTGTTAAGAATTTCAGCAAGAAAGTTTAGCTTATCTAAAGTAATTAAAAAAGTAGATAAAACAAGCTAATGAACAAATTAAAATTTTGAAAGAGTAGTTTGCATCTTTTATTAGTAAATAAATTTATCAGTCTAAATGGACAATTGATATTTAATAAATATGGAGTTAGCATCTAACTATTTAGCATCAACTAAACAAGCACCAAATAAATAAGATAATAAATATGTTACAAAATACTTCCTTATAATCATATAATATGAATGATTACAAACGCAACAACCACATCTCATTCCTCTTGGACAGTTTTTGTGGATTAGGGGAGGCTTGATCGGCTTTCATAAATGAACCAAAATTTTTATGGTGTTTCTAATTCTGAGTCCATTTATTGGTGTCAACCTCAACCCTTCTTGTGTCAACCTCTTCAGCTACACCCCTAATTTTCTAAAAAAAAATAAATAAATGAAAACACTTCCTCCTTAAAAGGGCTCTTTTATTTATTTTAAATAAGAACTTCCATAACTTTTTCTTCAATAATATATACAATCATATCAAATACATCATTCACTTGAGTATTAGTTATTGTTTGACCATGAAAAAGTTAGCAATAAATTTTATATTTATTGGTCGTAAATTAAAAGTTATAGGTTATGAAATATTAAAATCTTGAGATGAGATATTAAACATATCCAACATTTAATATATATTATATAGCAATATTTATGTTATGATATTATTATGATAGAAATTAGATATCAAATTTATGATAATATTTATGCACTACATATAAGAAATTAGTGATATTTTTGTCATATAGATGTAGTGCATAAATATTATAGTTATGATATTATGTGTAGTGTATCTTCTGATTTTATTCATAATATTATATATATATAAACTTGAAAGCTAAAGAATATTCCCTTACAAAGAACATGTAAAAACTATGTAGTTATTCTCTATGAATGAAATAATGACCATTATCTATATGTTTTGAGTTGAAGGTTAAGATTTTGGGGATAAATATGGTATAAAAAAATTATGTAGCTTAATCAAAGCAATAATGTAGGATTCAAAGCCCTTATACCTCATTTAGGTTTTCTACCTTCTCACTTATAATTCCATCGTAGATGTGATTTGTTTTTCAAATAGAATGTTGAAAATGTCTATAGGGATAAGACGACATGATCATAAGCTACTTATTGATTATTCAACTTAGGTTGGCAAAGAGAATAATAAAACTTCCCACCTCTCATGGACAAACTTATATGAATTATGCATTATTGTAATCTTGCTGAAGTAGGAGACCTTGAGTGATTGGGAAGAGTGAATGTGGCGAAACTCAAAAGGATGGAATCTAATATGACAGTATTAAGAAGAAAATTCAGAAATAAAAAATAATGAAAAAGAAACATGAAGAATAAATCAAAGTATAATTCATTATTATTAAATAAGTAGTTAATAAATTATTTTAACTAAATTTTAAGTAAAAGTACATAAATTATAATTAATTTTAATATCTAGCACTTACAAAGCTACATATTGAACACAAATAAGTTTGATCATGAACATAAATTAATGAGTTGTCTGTTCAAATTTGTTAATTTATCCTTTGAATTTTTAAAAACCATTCAAAATTATTTGATTACAGCTTAAATGAATTTGAATGAGCATTAATCAAATTGGAGCTATTCATTGAGCATATTGATTCACTTACAATCCTATCAAGAATGAAGCTTCAATTACCTAAAGGCCCCTTTATTTAATCTTACATATGATACTCACATTTTGAGATGACTTCTCATTACCTAGTCCTTCCAATGCACCTTGCCATGTAGATAGGGTTGCACTTTTATCATTTAAAACTTTTAGAGTAAGAATCATATTGCCATGAGCAACAAAATCCCTCTAATTGGTACCATTATCAACCTAGGAGTTTGAAATCAATCTAACTTAAAGTCAAATCTTGCTAAATCAAACATGTTCTCTCTCCTTGACGCAGCATTTCATGCAATTCCTTTGCCTCGAAATTTGAGCTAAAGCACTTTTTTTCATAGAGATAATCATAAGCTCTCATTTCCTTACCATAAAATCCCCTCTTCACTCAACCTCGTGGGGCCTTCACACCATTTTAGGCACATCACTATTTTTTAAGAAAAAAATTATTTAAGTAATAACCAATACATCTTAAAGTTTAAAGTCAAAAGCCTTAGAACAAACTCCATATGTTTCCTTAATTCGTATGGAATAGCTTTCTTATTACTTTATAAAATAAATTTTTAGTACAAAAACTTTTTGTTTAAGACATTTTTGTAAAATAAATTTATATAGAAAGCAGAAAAAAAAAAAAAGCAATCTCAAACGAAGCCTAAAGGTATCAGTCAAATGCTCGTAGCTTTTCTTTTGGCAACAAATACCTTATGCATATATACATTTTTTTATCCTTTTCAGTGAATACAAAAGCAGAAAAGCAAAGCTGAATGCTTGGTTTAACTTGCTAATTAAGGAAATCACCTCAACCCCCTTGCTTTGCTTTCTCTGCTTCCAGATTACCAGTCCTTGTCGCCTGAGATGGCAGAGAAGAACTACTCACCAACCAAACACCTTCATGGCCACACAAGCAAAACAGGTTGGCCTCCACACGGAGCATCTAATCTTTCTTCCGGTCTCTTCCCAGCAATCCTGCTGCTTGTAGGCTCTCACACTTTAATTGGTTAAGCATCTCTCACCTTTTTATCACTATTAGCTTGACGTTTCCACTCTTTGGAAGCCAACCCATAGCCTCCACCATCTTTTCATCAATCCTATACAATAATACATCATTGGTAAGCGTGTGAAAGGACCAGCTTTTGTCTTCTTCTGCAAAATTTGTTTCTCTCTCCTCATTTAATATGTATTTATCAAACTTATTGGATATTATGTAAGTCTCTGATTGGATTATATTATTTATTTAAAAGTTTACTTGAACGTACTAATTAATAATTAGGAAGAATTTGAAAACCGGAAGCATTAAATTATAGTTGTATAATTTGTTTTGTAACCAGGAAACTGTTAGGCTATGGTGATTGATGCTTCAAGATCTATGAAGCATTCAGGGATTATTTTTTTTTTTTTTTAGATATAATTGTGTAATAAACAGTTTCTTTTTTATTTTTTCAAACTTTTTCCTTTCTCAATTTGACTATTTATCATAACTTTTGCTATTATAAATCAGGTTTAACTTTCCCTATATAAGAAAATGATAGTTATAGGTGCATAGCACAATGTAAAATGTATCATATAAAGATGCTTGTACAATAAATGATATTGTTGCATGCTAGAAATTTTTTATCGGTAAAATTTGTGTTTAACGTCTTAGTAGTGTACAAAAATTCAACACGTACATATGGAAATAGTATACATGGAAAATTCGGAAAAGGAAAATACTATGGGGTCTAGCCCATGTTGTAAAATCTACTATGTAACAAGTTATACAAAGATTCTCCCTTTATTTTGAAGAAGATGGTGAGTACAAATATCAATTATGAAAGTTAATACCCAATAATAGTACTTGATTTTTCTAATAGAGGTTATAGAAAGTAGATGCTCACATATAGGCTTTTATAGCCAACATCAGGGTTCAAACTTGTCAAAACTCTAGAGAGGGTAGGATTGAGATTTTTTATGATGATCCTCAATCGCGATGGTAGTTGTCTGCAATAATAGCTGGTGGTGGTCGTCGACGACGATGGCTGGAAAATACAATATGTTCTTTTTAATTCTCTTTATCATTTCTCATCCGTCACATGTGAAGAATGAAGGCTTATCTATATATTTTTGAAATGACATGCTCCGTAAGTTGGCCATTAAAAGAGAAGCATAATACTAAGTTAAGTGTGGCAAATATGAGGATGCTTAGGTGGATGAGTGGCTTTACCTTAGAGATAGGATACGAAATGAGCATATATGTGAGGAGTAGCTCCAGTAGAAGATAAGATTAGAGAGAGTCACCTTAGATGGTTTGGTCACATAAAACGGTGGCCTTCCGATGACCCGGTTAGGAAAGTAGAGGTATTAGATTTGACTTATGTTAAGAAAGGTAGATGCAAATCTAAAAAGATTTGGTTAGAAAATATTAGGAATGACTTTTCTTTATTAGATTTAAATAAGAATTTGACTTTTAATAGGACACAATAGAGAAAAAGGATTCATGTAGCATACCCCACGTAGTGGGATAAAGGCTTGATGTTTTTGTTGTAGCATGTTTCGTAAATATAGAGAAAATCTAGGAAAAAGTTGAAGTGCACTATCGAACGATCCATATTTGTTCCTTCAATCATAGAGCTTCATCAAACATTAAAATGCCTTAATGATGTCAGAATTAATTGATCTTAGACTCATTGGATTCATCTCGTCGAGCTGTTCGATATGATTATAAGCATGTCATATTTAGAGATTATTTGGTTACCCAATTAATAATTTGAAGCTTCCAAATACACTTTAGTCCCTCAGTTTGTGATCATTTGGACTAGAATTGGAAGGCTTAGTAATTTTTTATTTCAAAATTCCTTTGTTAAGGGCACCACATATGACACCTTATTTATTAAGAGAATTGTATATGATATACTCATTGTTTAGATATATGTGAATGATATTTCTTTTAGATCTTTTAATGATAATTTATGTAAAAAAATTTCTTCCACTATGAATAGAGAATTTCAAAATGAGTATGATGGGTGAGTTGAATTGTTTTCTTAGTTTTAATATGAAGCAAAGGGAGGATGAAATATTCTGGAGTCAAACTAAATATATAAAAGAAATCTTAAAGAAATTTGATATTGAAGATTTTAAGACCATGAATACATTCATGACCCTAACTACCCAATTATATAGAGATCGGGATAGATTGATCAAAATAATTTTAGAGGGATTATAAGTTCCTTATTTTACTTAGCTATCAGTAGGTCTGATATTATATTTAATGTTTATCTATGTGTTAGATTTCATACTGACACTAAAGAATCCTATATGACCATCATCAAAAGAATATTAAAATGTTTCATGGGCACTCATAACTTAGGTATCTGATATCCTAGGAATATTAAAATTTATCATGGGCACTCATCAAAAGAATATATTGGGTAGGTCGCGCGTCCAACAGGTAGTGCAGGGGGGGGGGGGGGGGGGGGTGGGGGGCGGGGGGCAGGCAGCCAGGTAGGTAGCATGGGAGTGCAAGCGGGCTGCTGGGAGAGTAGGCAGCCCGGCAGTTAACGCAGGCGGCAACGAGCAATGCAGACGAGTGGCTAGGCAGGCAGGCAGCTTCATTTTTTTAATTAATTTTTGGCAACCTTTTTTCACCGAAAAATTGCTGAAAAAAAAAAATTTTCCTACGCGATTTTTACTGGCAAAAAATTTGTCGCCGATAAATTAAAAAATCGTCGGAAAATGATCAATTTCTGTCAGAAAATGCCATCAATAATAGGTGATTTTCATGTAGTGTTTTGAGATGAAAAAATGAAGAGTAGAGTTTGTTGGTTGTACTATTTGATTTTTCTTAGTGTTATTTTATTATCTCAATGTTTTCATTGTTGTTTTTATATTGCTTAAGAACTATATATAAATATATATATATATATATATATATATATATAATTAGAAAAATCAACAATCAAAATTTTTATGTTTCCCATTACTTTTAAAAAAGCTGTTTAGTGAGGGCGATAACTAAGCAAAGAATTAAATATAAAACTTTTAAATTTAAATTTCAACTAACAAAATTGGTCATTTTCCATGAGAGAGAGATTAATAAAATTTAGGAACCCGACCTAGTATTTTTATGAATAAAAACATTAATGGTATGATGGTTTACTTGTTTCCGAATAGAGTCAAGAGCAGGTCTCTTAGAAGGGAAAAAACCAACTAACGAGAATTGAAATGGGACAGCTAAATCGTTGATTTCCTGGTCGGAAATTCATAAAGAAGGCAAACCACGGAACGTAGAAGTCCGAAAATCAGGATAAGAAGGCGTAGAACCAGCAAGTGCCTCTAGAAAAGATCGAGAATGAAAAAACCCCTCCTAAAAAATCAGGGTTCCTAAGTTTACTAGGCGTCATACCGGCACCGCCGGAGAAAACCAACCAAAATAGCCACCAAAATAAAAGTAGAACACATGAAAGGAGAAAACTTCCCTGAACCCAGGAGATCACCGGAGGAGAAGCCCCAGCGGGGCGGGGCGGGTAACCCAGAATAAAGTGAAACCCTAGCATAGCCGAGGGAAAAGTCGCGCCTTGTGTATATGGCACTGATGTTATCTGGAAACATTTAATAAGTGTAATACATATTTTACTATAAACATTTTCCCCCAAACCATCATGAAGCATTTGATAATTATTATGGCCTTAGAAATGTGTACAGTACTGCGACACTAAGGTACTTATTAAGTGGCATAACTACGATCCAAATTTTATTTTTCATTTTTTCATTAGGCAGCCAAATTTAAAATATAGTAAATTTCATAAAATAAATATAATAAATATACAATATAATATAACTAAAGAAACAAATATATACAATATTTTAGGTTGCTTGGTAAATAGCACTAAGTTTATAGTATTCATTCATACTATGCTAAATATTATTCAAAATGCTCAAATGCTAAGATACTCCAAAAACAATCTATGACCATTAGCTTTAAATGAATGGGTTGTCTTTTTATCTTGAATTGCTACAACTCCATAAGAATGTACTCTAATGATAGTTTATGAACTAGACCACTTACACTTCAATTTTCCAAGAAATATTCTTAATTTAGAGCTATACAATAATACTTCATATCCACGTGTAAATTAGTTTTTAATATCCTATGATTATACCATTTTTTACTTTACTCTTTATAAATCCTAACACTTTTGTACGCATCTAATCAAAACTTCTAAATTTCATTCAATTGTATATATCTATTTTCCTTAACATTCTTAAGATTAAAATTTAATTCCTTTATAGATCAAAAATCCTTATGTTCTAATTTTATTGGTAAGTGATAAGATATCCCAAAAAACCAATCTATATGGAGCCATTTTGATAGGAGTCTAAAATGAAATCCTCTGAGCCAACAAAGCATCATCCAAAATATCACATTTTGAAATATATTTAATACGGCATCGCAAAATCATCTTGATCGGGCACGAATCTCGAGGCCAAACCTAGTTGGAAACTTCAAAAATTAATTTCGGGAGCATATGAACTCCGATTTCAGCGAGCTTATAGTCAAACTGAGCGTCTCGGAAATACAAACCCAACGACACCAAGATCAACCCAATCCGAGCCCAAATGAGTCCGAATCAAAGGTTTGAAGCGCTGTTGGAAGGTTAAAACCGCAATTTGAGTTACCAAACAGTCTCCGATTTTGACGAGCTTATACTCGAATCGAGCGGCTCGACGAGACGAATCCAACGAGCCCAAGATCATCGAATTCCGACATCATTAAGGCCATCAAATGTCCAACGAACGGTGCATGATCAAAAGATTCGATATCGATCGTCCATTCAAACCACTCCCTGTTCGCCCTTGATCTCACGCCTATTTACGGGCTATGCCACTCCAGAAAAACTATAAATAGAGCCCTCATTCTACACCAAGGGGCTCAAGTGAAGAGAGAGAAGAAGAAGAGGAGAAAGGGGAAAAGGAGATTCCTCACCTCCTCGACCATCGCCGGAGCTCTTCCTGCCGCTTAAAGACGCCGGAACTCTGCCGGATTTTCAGGAAACGCAGGAATTCTGCACAACTTCCATGAGATGCTGAAATTCTTCCCAATTTACAAGAGAGTTCCCTCCTGACGCCGAAACTCCGCCCAAGTGAAGACGGAGTTCTCCTCTGCCACCAACGACGTCGGACTTCTACCCGACGTCGGACCTTCACTCTTCGCCAAGTCTCTACCCGATGCCAGACTTCTACCGGTTATCGGACTTCAATGGACATCTATGCGAAGATGCATTTCTTTTCATTGCTGGACTTCTACCTGACGCTGTCCTACTGATCTTCGTTGTCAGACTACAGTCCTTCCGACCCCCGTCGCCAGCCGACTACGGTCCTCCTGACTTACGTCGCCCGCCGACTACAGTCTTTCCGACATCCGTCGCCCGTCGACTACGGTCCTCCTGACTTACGTCGCCCGCCGACTACAGTCTTTCCGACATCCGTCGCCCGTCGACTACGGTCCTCCTGACTTACGTCGCCCGCCGACTACAGTCTTTCCGACATCCGTCGCCCGTCGACTACGGTCCTCCTGACTTATGTCGCCCGCCGATTACAGTCCTCCGTCGCCAGCTGACTACGGTCCTTCTGACCTACGTCGCCCGCCGACTGCAGTCCTTCTAACAAAGTGAACATGTCAATAGTGATCCTTTGTATTTACATCATGTAATGTACTCCATAAGATGTACATCAAGCTAAGGCCTTCCACCAAGGAAGGACCTCATTTGTAATCGACTGCAATACTAGTGGATTCATTAAAACTGGGCTAGGCCCCGTGGTTTTTCCCCCTTTTCAGGGGTTTTCCACGTAAAAATCTTGGTGTCTCATAAATGCTAGACCCTCTCTCACTTATCTGATTGCGTGCCGGATTTTCGTACAACGCTAAGACGTTAAATCTTATATTTCTCTACCGCCGCGAATACTCCTGGACGCAACAATATTCAAATACTAAAATTAAGCTCATCCAAGATATATTCAATTAATGGTATAGCGCCACAACATCACATTTTGAAATCTAGAATTATTATACAATAGAGACTCAAATGACACATCAATAGTTTCAGGCGTCGCTGCGCTCTCAAAATTAGCGCTCTATATCACAGTGTCGAGGCTCTCCACACCAAACTGAATTTCTAATTTCTATATTTTTTTTTCATTTTAAAATACTTAATTTCTTCGGGTTGTTACACATGTAGCTAGCCATAGAGTCCACTACCACTGTAACTCAAGTAGACTCACCCCACATATTAAGGCAGTCCAAGAACTCCATCTAAGAGGTCACCAACATAACCAAGGACTCGTTGATAATAGTCTTTTATAGTTGATGGATCTAAGGACTTGCCTCTATCTACTTGTCCACAAAACACTCGGCATAAGGGAGCTTACCGCGAGGCTAAGGAGTAAAAACATGATTATAATTAATATTTCAATTATTTTTTATAATAAATTAAAATTTAAATATTATTAAAAAAAATTATAAACTAAGCAACAATTTTAAAAAAAAAATTAAGTTAATTTTCATATTAATAAAAGATTAATCCTAAAATCTTCAAAAAAAATTATGTATTTATTTAACTGACTTAAATTAAAAGTTACTAATCAGCAATAATTATTAGATCAAGATTTACTTCTACAAATAAACAAATCATTGACCTATGCATCTCATTTTGATCTACTAGATAAGAGTTTTGTCTATCAATTAACAAGCCTTGAATTAGGCAGCTCACCTTAGTTTTTTTTTTTATATTTAGACCAATTAAAGTAAATTTATTCGTACATCATATACTTAAAACTCAAACTAGGGATCTTTTGATTGGTAGCCAAAGCTCTGAACCAATAAAACAAGGTGTGTTGTGCGCTCATTTTGGTCTGTTTATTGAAAACTTAGATTATAAATCAATAGATTTTTAATTTGAGTTTTAAATATATGATATATGTGTAAATTTATTTTTATATGAATTTAATTTTAATGGACTCAAAAAGTAAAAAAAAAAAACAGAATTCATTGACTTTGTGAGACAAGTTACGTCTCTTCTCTCTCCTTCATGATCTATCAGGATCTGGCCGATGAGTTAAATTATTGGTTAGAGCAGGTTGAGGCATGCACGTTGGAAAGAGACAGAACTGATGTGTCGATCGATGGTTGTATGGATCAGCGAAGGGCCCGCCCATAACCGGAATGGGCTGCTGCTTCAAAAGCCATTTATTGCTAAGCATATTTTATCGCTACCCCCATAAAATATAAATATGCATATATATTATTTATTAGATGCGAAGAGGCAGCACTGACTGCGACCGCACAGCCTGCGCCCGCCTTCTGCGTGAACCTCACGCTTCGACCTTTTGGCCTTTTTTTTATGAGGGCAATTTTATTTTATTTTTTTTTTGGGAAATTTTGGGGCCTAAGCCCATATATTGAAAACTAAAAGAGATTACATGTGTAAAGGGGAATATAAGTAAATAAATCTTGCATAAGCAAATAAAACAAAAACTTATGCAAAGTCAGAAAAAACCACAACTATACCACCCAATTACATTGAGAAAAAACTAAAGGAAAAAAAAAAAAGAGAAGCTGCAGGTCAAAAAAGTGATCAAGTTCGCCAATAATCTTGTGCCATTATCAGAAGGAAGCCCCCATCATACGAGCAACCGAACAGCAGAATTCCTTTCAGCCGTCCACCAATGAACCTGAGAAAAGATAGCAGCAAAAAACAGAAGAAACTGCAGCCAAAATGAACCCTGGATTATCTGAATCCATGCTCCAATAACAAATTAACCAGGACTCAGAAAATAAGCAACTTAAAAACGAGCAGATCCCCCGGTTGCTCGCAGGCCCTCCAAGGGGGAGAGAGAAAGCGACATTATGAGGAGCATCATCATCGTCCTGGTTAAAAACACCCTTCCAGCAATAATGCAGCAAAAAGCATTGTAGCCCGCAATCCATATCAAAAATTTTCCAGCAAAACATCAGAATTTCTCCACCTTGAGACTATCTCAATAACCACCTTTTTAACATAATAATGAAGAGAAGAGGAGCTACGAAACTCATTCCCAAATCTTCTATAATTTCTCTCTCCAAGAATGATAGATGATACATCAAATTGTTAACAGATTGAAGTCCATTGAGAGAGGGGAAAGAGGATGCTCAGTTTCCAGCCATTGGAATAATTGCATTATAGTGGGTCTAAAAAGAAAATTCTTAGTTCTAGTAATGATGGAATTCAGGACAAAAAAAGTGTATGGACACTCAAAGAAGAGGTGATTAACATTTTCAGGAGCCGAAAAGCAGAGAGAACAAGACTCTTGCACTTGAATATTTCTTAATCTTAATGCATCCTGAGTTTTCAACCCACCCACAAGAGCAAGCCAAACATAAATCGAGTTTTTCAGAATGTTCTTTTTGTGCCAAACAAATTTATACCAACTGCTATCAGACAGATTGTTGTAGTATTCCTCTAGAAAGTCTCTGAATTTGGCCTTTTTACAATCTTTCCAGAACAAGCAGGCATTAGAAGTGCCATGGATTTCAAAATTGCAGACAACAGTTTTTAAAACCATGGGAATGTCATCAGGCAAAGACCATCGTGAATCAGAAATATAATTCCCCAATTGCGGGAGAGAAAAGCATTCAAGAGAGACACTACCAACATACTCCACAAGAGTCAAGTTATTACACCAATGATCCCAAAGCAAGGAAATGGGAGCATAAGGTGTAATAACAAATTTAAAATGAGATTTCACAGCAGCAGCAGTTTTACATACAGAAATCCAAAATTTGCTAGCTTTGGGAGTATGAGGACGCCAAGGAGAGATATAATGCTTAGTTAACCAAGAAGACAAGGGCGAAGGGCAATTGTACATACGGTAAATCACCGAGCAGTTAAAAGCAAAAATAAGAGAGCTTAAAGACGGAACACCCAAGCCCCCTTTATGTTTAGGCATACAAACAGTGTCCCAAGATACCATATGCAATTTTTTCATGCTTGCTATATCTCCAAAAAACAGAAATTTTGAACAAGTTTTTCTAAAAAAACTTAAAAACTGTCTTAGGTAAAATAGAACCTCTGATCCAATAGGCTATTGTATTTTGGATAGTAAACTTTAAGTACTGCAATCTCCCAGCAAGAGATAAAAGGTTAGCCTTCCAACCAGTAAATCTTTTAAGCAAGTTATCCATCAAAGGCAAAAAATCAGCCACCTTTAATCTGTTGAAAGAAATAGGAATTCCAAGATAAGAGATCTTAGAGGTGACATTAAAGATAAAGAGGGCTTGGCACAGCATATCATGGTTCCTTTGGTTCTTTGAGAACATAACAGAGCTTTTTTCAAAGTTAATAAATAAACCCGAAGCATTAGCAAAATCATTAAGGATTGTAGAAAGAATTCTACAATTATCAACAGTTGCTTCACCAAAATTTAGAACATCGTCCGCATACAAGAGATGAGATAAATGGAAATCACCATCTTTAAAACCTTTAAAACCTCTGTCCTCCATAAGATTAGAAAAAGCATCCATCACTAAACAGAAGAGATAGGGACTTAGTGGACAACCTTGCCTAAGCCCAGCAGAAGAGGGGAAGAAGCCTTCCAAAGCACCATCAATGACCACAGAGAAATTAACATTAGAAATACATGCTTTAATCCATTTGATAAAAGGTTTAGGGAAACCTTTTTTATTCATACGAGCAAGCAAGAAATCCCTAGAAACCGAATCAAAAGCTTTTTTTAATATCAATCTTGGCACAAAACATGTTACCAACCCGTCTCTTATTTACCAATGATAGAATATCATTGGCAAGAAGAATGTTATCAGTAGATATTCTATTTTTAACAAAACCTGCTTGAGTATCTTTAACAATGATAGGCATAATCGGATTCATCCTACTTGCAGATAATTTTGTAGAGGGTGTTGCATAAAGAGATTGGCCTGTAATCTGAAATAGAAGTGGCATTGCGGTGCTTGGGAATAATGGCAAGAGCAGTAGCTTTGATCCTACTAGGGAGATAACCTTTGAGAAAGAAAAATCTAATAGCATTACTAACAAGAGGACCAATGATATGCCAACCACTTTTGTAGAAGTGATAATTAAAACCATCCGGGCCAGGAGAGGATTTAGAAGAGCCTTTGAAAACAGCAGCCCTATGTTGACCTCGTTTTTCGCTCGAGCACTTTCGCTCGACTTGATTAGACCTCGTCGAGCCCAATTTGAACTCGAATCGGTCAGAATTGATTATTAATTTAACTCGACCCTGTTCAATCGAGCCCGAGTTGTTTAATTTGACCGCGACGAGTTCAATTTGACCCGAGTCGATTTCAATTTTGATTTAATCAAATCGATCGAACTTAGCCTGGTTTTAAATCAAGCCGATTTGAATCAAATTCATATCCAAACTTTACTCAATTCAGCCCAAATTAATTTTGGATAAATCCTAATTGCTTTTGGCTTAATTTGAATCTATCCCTAAATCCGGTAATCGCATCAAACGGCCCCGATTTCCTCAAAATCCAAAAAAAATCGACCGTTGCCGTAGTGTTCAGTTGCATTGAATACCCTGGCCTTTGCTCTCTCTCGGGAGTCCGCTCCCTCTCGAGCTCTCGTCCAAAAAGAAGCCCTAGGCGAATCCCGATCTCTCACTCTCACAGACACCCGCTCCCTCTCTCACACCCGATCTCCCTCTCTCGGTCACCCTCTCTTCCAAGGCCGAAGCCGCCGTCGCTCTCGGCTTTCGTTCGAAAGTAGCTTGGACCGAGACCTCCTTACTCGCTCTCTACCCCTCGCACAAGCCAGTGGAGGCCGCCCCTTCTCTCCTCTATTTTGGACCGAACAAAGGGCAGAACTCCCCCTCCTTGGCGATCCTTCTTGCTCAAGGCCAGAAATCTCCTACCCGACCCGCTCTTGGCTTCGCACACCTGGACCGAACCCAGCCGCCGGGATCCTTGCCTTGGCGGACCATTCTTCTTCCATAGCAGCAGTTCGCAGAGACCAAGATCGCTCTCGGTCGGAAGTAGCCCCAAGCGAAGCTCCTGTTCGGAATTCCTGCTACCCTCCGTTTCTCAGTTCGGACAAGAGCCAGCCAAGCCAGAGGATGTCGGACCCCTTCCGAATCTTTCTGAACGAACTCCAGAAGCTGAAGCCCTGCTCTCAACTCCTCGGATCAGCCTCCACATTCAAGCTAGGAGCTGTAAGCAAGCGTCAGCTCACATGAAATCGGTCCAGATTTACTTGATTGCATCCTGAATTCTTCTAACACCTTTCCCAATCTGCTACCCTTGTGTACGTTTCTCCTTGCAAGCATCTGGAAGGTAAGCTTTACTAAATCCATTTATTTTTTTATTATTATTAAATTACAAGCTTTGATCATGGCCCATGAGCCCGTTACATCCTGTTCTCCCAAATTATTGAAAAAAAATCAGTAAGCACAAGTTGTTTAAAAATTAGGTATGTCTTTTTTTAAAAAAATATCTCATCGTTTTGCAAATGGAATGCCTTAGATCCTTCCAATTATGTGGGCATTAACTTGTTTTGTTTACAAGATATAAAAGTACACATATTTCTAGTTATATTCTACATAGTTTCTAATGTCATTTTTTTTTAGTTCCAGAGGTTTTTTTTTTAAGAAATTGCTAAGCATGACACTAGAACTTTAGTGTGGAAGAAGGAATGCAAACAACTGTAGTGAACATGACAAATTTTTTTGGAATGACTGATCATTTTTTTTTCTTCTTTCTTGAAGATATGAAGTTTTTTTTTTTCCTTCTTTTGAGATTAGAGAGAAGGCGGATGAATATATGTATATATATATATATATTCTGAGGCTAGTTCATATTTCATAGATATGTCATTAGATATAGAACATGATTGGGATATTAATATAAACGAGAATTAGTTGATATAAAATCTGTGTGATAAAAAAAACTGTTTTTATGAAAATTATGAAAACTAATGTTGTTATGTGAGCATGAATTTAAGTTTCTTATTTACTGTTTTCATTATTATCTTCTTATATTTGTAAGTTGATTGTCAAAATAAACATGTTAGAAGTCTTAAATAAACTTACATGCATGAGTTGTCTTCGTCTATCGCTCGTAAAAAATGAATTTGATGTATTTGTATTAGTATTAGTTGTATGAGGTCGTTGACAAGTTTTACTTGTATGTGCTAGTAATGCAACGATCCACCTAAAAAAAAAAATTTTGTGATTTACGCTAAGTCTATGTATATACTTTCTATGTTTTCATGCCACACTTATATATTCATTGGTGCATTCGCATGCTAATTCATGTAGGAGTTACTATATGTGAATATTTTGCACGTGATAATTATTTGGCATTTAACTAAATCATGTGATTGGATATGTGTAGTTTGTTAGTAATGTTTTTGTGACATTCTTATATATAATGTTGAGTTTAAAATTCCACTTGTATTTGAGCTTTATTTTAAGATATTTTCTTTGAATGGTTAACTCTTGAGCTTGGGCTGATCATGATACATTTCATTTAATGGTAAGATTTCTGTGGGTTATTCCCCTTCGACATTTTTTTATGCCAATTCATTTGGGGTAAGATTAAGTAAGATTTGCTAATATTTGCTCTTTCTTTATAATCATTATCGATAAGCCTTATAAAAAAAAAAAAAAAAAAAACATCATTTTCATATATTTCTTTTTCTTCTAAGTTTGAAATCTACAATTCTTCCTTAAGAGCAAGGATGAGGATTTGCTGAAATTTTCTCATGGTGTGTTGTGTGATGTTAGAATTTTCATGTGCACTATTATAAAATGCTGAAATTTTCATCCACGAGTTGCAAAGTGCTGAATTGTACTTTTTTCATTCATTTATATTCATAATCCTGTTCTCTTTTCTATAGAAGCAAGGTGAATCTTTACATAGATTTAAACATGACTTTGCTTCAGGTTAGCTAAAGTATTTTCTAGAATATTATAAAGAATGAAATTGCATCAAACTTCCTTTCCTATGACTACAACTTGAATTGAAATGCTTGTCTGGCACTTGATTTGGAGAAGTTCAAACTTATGAGTGTTTCTCAATGTTACATGTATGATTATCAATGATGGTTTATATACTTATAATTGGAGACGAGTTTATTTTTCTATAAATGGATTTTCTTCCGTTAGCATTTAAAGTAACATACATTGGATTTCAATGTTTCCATCAAGTTTGTGTTGAAGAGATTGAATAGTCTTTTCCTTTTCTTTTCCTATGGTTCTTTGTTAAAGAATGAAGGTGATTTGGAAGAAGTATCATGAGTTTTCTTTTTTATGCTAGAAGAGTTTTGTATATGATCTTACTTTGCGAAGTTTTATGAGTTACTTAATGTTGAAGAGTTTTATGGTTTGTGCCATATTGAGGATATTTGTGATTTGCTTCGTGATTGAGAAGATTTGCAAATGGCCTTTTGATGCTAAAGTTTTATGAGTCGTCTTAAAAAAAAAAAAGATGTTATAAGTGGTCTTATATTTAAAGAATTTCAAGAGTGATTTCATATTAGAAAGCATTGCAAGTTATTTTATTGTTGGAGACTTTATAGAAAGTTTTAATAAGCTTTGTAAATTTGCTTTTGTTGGAAGAAGTCTTGATTTGCTTATGTTGAGATGATTTATCGATAGCTTTATATTGATTTTGTTTTAAAGGATTTTATGCGACGAATTTCGTGAAGGCTCTACAACGAAAGGTTTTATACAACCTTCTTGTTGGAAAGCTTTATGTTTTCTACCCCACACCAAATTTAAAAAAAAAAAGCACTTGGTTGATTTTGTGTCAGAGAGTTTTGTTTTTGGTGTTTTGTTTCTCTTTCGATAAGGGGTTTCATATGTTATTTCATTCGGGGCTTTTATGAGTAGATTTTGGGGTTTGGAGCTTTATGGTTGGTTCTGGATTG
The DNA here is from genome assembly GCA_016618105.1 of Dendrobium huoshanense. NCBI lineage: Eukaryota > Viridiplantae > Streptophyta > Magnoliopsida > Asparagales > Orchidaceae > Dendrobium > Dendrobium huoshanense. The sequence continues at coordinate 71,522,020 of CM028358.1, read as the reverse complement.
AAAGATTCTTTGATGTCTTTGTTTTGGAACGGATGATTTCGTTTATGTAAGTGACCTTTCTTATTTGAATTGACTTTCTTTTATTGGCATTTATTTCTAAAATGGGGTTTTGGATAAAAAAAAGGGGATTGTTTTTTTGAGTTTGGTTTTGGGAGCTTGCTCCTTTTCGCGGCTTTGAGCTTTGTTTAGAAAATGATTTAGTCGGTCGTTTTAATTGTATCAAGTGCTTTATTTGGATTGTGGGAACAATAAAGGGCATTGTTGCTGTTATAGGATGCACTTGACTTCTACGAAGTGTATCCAATAACAACAATGCCTACATTCCATTTATTTGTAATTTTCATTCTTTTCTTTCTACTGCTTTGCTATTTATTATAGTACTTTCATCCATAAATCTCTAAACCTAGTGACACTTGTACGAAAGTCCTAAGGGTTAGAAAACAAAACTTCATTTCGTTTCCTACAACTTTAGTGACACCTAAGGACAAAAATTAAGGATTGAGTCTTAGAAAACATAGACTTAGGATGCATGCTCCCGGTAGGGTAGAGACATCAAAACTAAATTTAGCGACATGTCTTCCTAGGTTTAGCCTTTTCTTTCTTTAATCCACTAATAATCAACCAATCATTTATAACCTAACTCTTAAAATGTGTTAAAATATTTAATTCTTAATCAAGTTATTGTTAACATTTGTAATCATTATACTATAAACCTAAGACATAAATCTAAATCAATTCCAATTAATCTAATAATTAACTCCTAACAAACCTAAAATTTAAAAGAAGTAGATTTAATTAAGGGATCAAATCTAAATCTAAAACTTATTAGGGTAAAAGACTTCTAAAGATCAAATCCTAGATTAATCATATAAAATCAATTAACAAATCCCTTAATACATAACAACCACTCCAAAAATGAAGTTTATTAGATGGACTACTCCGGGCTGCGGGGCTAAGTGTCCTAAGGAGGCCTGGTTCCTCGAGCCTGGTGGCACAACGCCACGAATGGATTTAATGGAGTGTTAAACTTAAATTAATTTCTTAATTGGTTTAAGTCAAACCCTAATTGATAATAAATTGCCTAATCTATATTTCTTTTCTAATTTATAACCAGCTAATAATTGAACAAAGTTGATTACCACTGGGTAACCCAGGCCTACGAGGCTATTAAGTTAGCCCCAATGAGGGTGAAATAAACCTCATGGCCTCGGTGTGAAACAAAGGTGATAATCAATCAAATCCTAAAATACAATCTCTAAAATCAATCTTAAAGTATTAAGATTTAAACTTCAATTAAAATCTTCCTTTTGACCTCTAACAAACCAAATGCGAATAACTTGAACTAAATCATCCTATATAGGATATATCCTAAACTACACAGCCTGCATACACCTTAGACTGGATTGGTTAGGGCACGACTTCTAGCCCTAGGTTAGGCTGACATTTTCTTTTGCTGTTCAGTATTTACTACATACACATGCTTTATAATTGTTACTATTAGATTTCCTGCTTGTTACATTCTTACTTACATGCATTTATTTTTTGAATGGCATCTACGCTCATTTTTGTATTTTTCTTTCACTTGTTTTGCGAGGTACATTGGGGTAATTCGCTAGCTTGAGGCTTTTGAGTGGCCGCGCCACAATTGGGGAGTATTTGCTCATAAGCTTGTAAGTGGCAGCGCCACAATCAGGTATGATCTCTGCAACTTATAAAGCAATTTTCTTTTAATTATATATCGAAACTGCTACACATCACACACATTTTGTTGATAGGTATTCTAGCATGTTTAGGTAGCTGGCCTTATGGTAGTTCACTAACGAAGCTTTGGCCCTATAGGTCAAAGCTTGCCCCCTTCTGTGAACCCTAGAGACCATTAGGGTCATTTAGGCCTGTAGAGTAGGCCACCTATTATGCCGGTTGGCATCGTTGTTTTCCCACACGAAGTGGGCATCGTTGTTTTTCTGCTAGGACTTTGGCCTTTTCCGGTTTTGGGTACGATACCCCTCCCCCTTTTTTTTTCTTTCTTTCTGTGAGCCTTAGAGACCATTAGGGTCATTTAGGCCTGTAGAGTAGGCCACCTACTCGTGCCATTGGGCACCGTTGTTTTCTCACACGAAGTGGGCATGACTATGATGATTTTCTGTGCGGGTATCTTGCCTGAAGGATACCCTTAGGGTGTGTTTATTTACTTTTTCTGTACTCTGGATGTCATGCATATGTTCTTACACACTTTTCTCCACAATACACTTACATACATGCATCGCATTAGTGGACCTAAGGATTTTTCTTACTTATGCATCTTTTCATGCATCATACAACGTTAGATATGTTCGTTTGCATATTGTAGAGTCCTTGATTTAAATCTTTTAAACTATTAATCATTGATTCCTTAAGATAGACCCTTCCCATCTTGCATACATATAGGACGGTTGGTTGTGCTTAGGATTTTAGCTGGCTTCCTTTTTCAGGCAAGGAATAAGTCCAGATTGCATTAGCTAGGTCGTAGGTGTTAATATCGTATGTACGATGTTACATCTTCTATAGATTTAGGGTCTAAAGGTGAGGGGTACGAGTGTACCACTATACACTTTATTGGTGGGTAAACTCTCCATCCTTTCGGGAGTTATAAACCCTACCCATCTGCGTCACACGGATGACGCCACCTCTTTCCTTCTCTCGTGCATGCTTGACTGCAATGTCTTCTCTCTTTTTCTCCAGTTTCCACTTCTTCGAGCCGACCGGATGTTGAATGAACCATGTGTGATTGATTGAGCCAACTTGGGACCCTCTTCCCTTTGATTAGGAAAACCTAGAATTCACCTTTGCACTAAACCCAATTGAGAAGATAATCTAACATCCTTAATCGAGAGTTTTCTTTGACCGAGGTCTAAGATATAATTAACTACGGGGGCTTGCGCCCGTAGGAAACCGATCCCCACAATCAAATAAACCTCATTCGAGCTGATATATCGAATGGGGGAAATCTCGTGAATTTAGGGTTATAGATATTATTATCCATCGAGGTGTGTAGGTGAAAACCCGCTATCCTCCATGGCTAATCGTATCTATAACTCCATCTGCTCTTCCATCGGCCTGCTTGTGCCGAGTGTAAAGGCCTACGACCATTTTGTCCTACGGGATAGTGTGATCGTACCCTTTGCATTCGAACCACACGAGCGGAATCCTTTCGGAAACCCACAGATTTCTGGCGACCACGGTGGGACAGGTTTCTCTCTCCATCTTTGGATGTTATATTATCTTTTCTTGTGTGCACTTCGGGTTTGGTGCTCTTTAGATTAGGTTCTTCCTACTCTTAGATAGGGTCCTTTTCTTAGTTAGGTTCCCTTCTTGACTAGGCTTTCCCCTAGCTTGGGTCCCTTTCCTTCCAGCCTTCTAGGCTATTTTGTTTCTGATCCAATTCTCTTCTTTTCGTCGGGTTTTGTGTTCATTCGACTCTCTCACTCTGAGATCGTCGAGTAGACCCCGACACCTTCCTACCTTTCGTAGGTACTTGATACCTAAGGGTGGATTCGTTGTTGATAGTAGTTCAGATGAGGAAGGAGACTTCCAACGTCAGACTACTAGCAAGCAACTTATTCCCCATCAAATGTGTGGAATTAGAGTCGAGGATTTCCCGTCAAAAATCTTTTGACACTTCTTCCACTAGTGTTGGTTGTTCGCTACAGACTAGCGAACCCTCCTACCTCCTATAAATATCCCTCTATATCCGTATTCCTTGAAAGGATCCTTTTTACTTTTCGGGCAGTCTGTGTGGCCACGACGATTTGTCCTCTACCACACGATGTTCGCTTCGAAGAGTATAAGGCTATCTTCAAAGGGGATACGCTAATATGTCGTAGGGATATTTGTACTTCTGTTTGTGCACACAAATCATATTGATGCCAGCACATAAAACCTTTGATTTGTCCCTCCTTTGTGAAAGGTTGTTCTACCCAGTTTCGCTTGTCACTCTAAGCGTGGTCTGGGATACCAAAACTAATAATTCAAACTCCCTTTTAAGAGGTGATACTGGATCCATACCCACCTAAGTTAATCAGACGTGGTTATGTTAATACAATATTCCTAATTCAAATATACTTTCTTTAGGCGATACTGGGTCCATACCCACCTTAGTTAGTCAGGTATGGTTATGTTGATTCAATATCCCTAATTCAAATCTACTTTCTTTAGGTGATACTGGGTCCATACCAACCTGTGTTAATCAGGTGTAGTTATGTCGATCCAATGTCTCTAATTCAAATCTATTTTCTATAGGTGGTATTGGGTCCACCCCCACCTAAGTTAATCAAGTGTTGTGAGTTTGATCCAATATTTCTAATTATAATATACTTTCTTTAGGTGATACTGGGTCCATATCAACCTGTGTTAGTCAGGTGTGGTTATGTTGATCCAATGTCCCTAATTCAAATATACTTTCTTTAGGTGATACTGGGTCCATACCAACCTGTGTTAGTCAGGTGTGGTTATGTTGATCCAATGTCCCTAATTCAAATCTATTTTCCATAAGTGATATTGAGTCCATACCAACCTGTGTTAGTCAGGTGTGGTTATGTTGATCCAATGTCCCTAATTCAAATCTATTTTCCATAGGTGATATTGAGTCCATGCCCACTTGTGTTAGTTAGGTGTGGTTATGTTGATCCAATGTCCCTATATAAATTTCCTTCTCTTATCGGTCATGATACGATAGTTGTTCTTTTCCTGTCACTTGTACGTATCCCTATGTATAGACATAACTCCAAAGGATCTCTTCTACTTTTTGACAGTCCGTGACCACGACGATTTGTCCTCTACCACGTGATGTTCGTCATATAAAGTATGAGATTATCCATAGTAGTTGTATGTAAATACGCTGTAGGGGTGTTTGTACTTGCATTCATGCCCATCAATCTCTTTGGTGTTGTGGCATGAAATCTTTCTCTTCAGTCCCCTTTGAGGGTTGACTTTCCCCAGTTTCACTTGTCACCTTCAAGTGTGGTCTGGGATACCAAAACTACTAATTTGGATCTCTATGGAATGTGATACTGGGTCCATCCTTGATCTACACTAGTCAAATGTAGTGATGTTGATCCATTGTCACTATCTGAATTTTTCTATAAATTCTGTTGTAACAATTGTGCCCCCCAGTTCATTCATACGAGTTGAATATGACCTGGGTCATCAAAGCCAATGTCTCATTTCTTTACAAATCCTGTTTATAATATTTCTTTCTCCCCAGTTTTATTCATGTGGCGAATATGGCCTGGGTTATCAAAGCCAACAATATATTCCTCTTTTGATGTTCCAGTTATTAAAAGATATTTCATACTAGGGGTAACTCATGGATATGGTAAACATTCCCTCTACCGTGTGTTATTTTCGACAGTGTGGAAAATGCTTAATCTATAACTGTGAATATAATATAAAAACAAATGGAATATGATGTTAGAAGAGAGGGAAGCTCTCAGTTGAGTAGAATCGGTTGTCTTTGTCACAAGTGGAACCCGGTTCTATACTCCAAGAACCCAAAGTCCCTCCAAATTCTTTTGTCTCTCCTTAAAGCATTTTGATGATTGATTAGGAGATGACTATATACTCATTTCTTTTACCATGACTATTCACTTATAATGAGATGTTGTTCTCTCTTACTCATGATGTAGTACATCTTACTTTAGATGTTAACATCATTTCTTAGTGGATTTTTGATATTCTAGTAGAAAGTCAATCCACTACCTCCTTTGGTGACATAATTTCCCACGAAGATTTTATCCTTAGCTGCAAGAGCAGTCTCTTTGGATGCATAAAATGTTGTTTGTACCTCTCACAGGGTCCCAACAGTTAGTATGGGTGTCACCACTGTGATTTCTTTTAGTGATCATTGATCCTTAATATGAATATTGTTCTTAGTGGCAAGAGTGTCCCCTTGTCACTTCTATTGCTATTCCTTTAATATGATATTATTCTTTCTACTCGGCTGTTTGTATGTTTCCCTTTTTTTTAGAGAGATGTACATCAGTCGATTGCTTCATGTCATACATGATTTTAGTTTACCTAAGGAAATTCTACTTATATTTGGATTACTCATGGCCACGACGATTTGTCCTCTACCATGTGGTAACTAAAGTATAAGTTTGAGATTTCTTAGACGATGGATTACTTCTTTGGCTTTCTCACAGCACCACGCATATGAGCGTTGGTTGGTTGTGGAGCTATGGCCTCTTTTTATCGTCGCGGCATATGCGCCCGACGATATTAGAGTGTTGTTCTTTCCTCTTCTGATCGTCGCGGCATATGCGCCCGGCGGTATTAGAGTGTTTTCTTTACTCTTTTTATCGTCGCGGCATATGCGCCCGACGATATTAGAGTGGTGTTCTTTCCTCTTTTTATCGCCGCGGCATATGCGCCCGACGGTATTAGAGTGTAGAGTTCCCTTTTCTGGTTGAGAGAGCCCGACAGAGTCCCTGGGAGGCATTCCTCACCACCCCTTCCTCTTCTAATCGTCGCGGCATATGCGCCCGGCGGTAGTAGAGTGTTCTTTCCTCTTCTGATCATCGCGGCATATGCGCCCGGCGGTAGTAGAGTGTTTTCTTTTCTCTTTTTATCTTCGCGGCATATGCGCCCGACGATATTAGAGTGGTGTTCTTTCCTCTTTTTATCGCCGCGGCATATGCGCCCGACGGTATTAGAGTGTAGAGTTCCCTTTTCTGGTTGAGAGAGCCCGACAGAGTCCCTGGAAGGCATTCCTCACCACCCCTTCCTCTTCTGATCGTCGCGGCATATGCGCCCGGCGGTAGCAGAGTGTTCTTTCCTCTTCTGATCGTCGCGGCATATGCGCCCGGCGGTAGTAGAGTGTTTTCTTTCCTCTTTTTATCTTCGCGGCATATGCGCCCGACGATATTAGAGTGGTGTTCTTTCCTCTTTTTATCGCCACGGCATATGCGCCCGACGGTATTAGAGTGTAGAGTTCCCTTTGCTGGTTGAGAGAGCCCGACAGAGTCCCTGGGAGGCATTCCTCACCACCCCTTTCCTCTTCTGATCGTCGCGGCATATGCGCCCGGCGGTATTAGAGTGTTTTCTTTCCTCTTTTTATCGTCGCGGCATATGCGCCCGGCGGTATTAGAGAGTTTTCCTTCCTCTATTTATCGTCGCGGCATATGCGCCCGGCGGTAGTAGAGTGTTCTTTCCTCTTCTGATCGTCGCGGCATATGCGCCCGGCGGTAGTAGAGTGTTCTTTCCTCTTCTGATCGTCGCGGCATATGCGCCCGGCGATATTAGAGTGTTCTTTCCTCTTCTGATCGTCGCGGCATATGCGCCCGGCGGTAGTAGAGTGTTTTCTTTCCTCTTTTTATCGTCACGGCATATGCGCCCGACGATATTAGAGTGGTGTTCTTTCCTCTTTTTATCGCCGCGGCATATGCGCCCGACGGTATTAGAGTGTAGAGTTCCCTTTGCTGGTTGAGAGAGCCCGACAGAGTCCCTGGGAGGCATTCCTCACCACCCCTTCCTCTTCTGATCGTCGCGGCATATGCGCCCGGCGGTATTAGAGTGTTCTTTCCTCTTCTGATCGTCGCGGCATATGCGCCCGGCAGTAGTAGAGTGTTCTTTCCTCTTCTGATCGTCGCGGCATATGCGCCCGGCGGTAGTAGAGTGTTTTCTTTCCTCTTTTTATCGTCACGGCATATGCGCCCGACGATATTAGAGTGGTGTTCTTTCCTCTTTTTATCGCCGCGGCATATGCGCCCGACGGTATTAGAGTGTAGAGTTCCCTTTGCTGGTTGAGAGAGCCCGACAGAGTCCCTGGGAGGCATTCCTCACCACCCCTTCCTCTTCTGATCGTCGCGGCATATGCGCCCGGCGGTATTAGAGTGTTCTTTCCTCTTCTGATCGTCGCGGCATATGCGCCCGGCGGTAGTAGAGTGTTCTTTCCTCTTCTGATCGTCGCGGCATATGCGCCCGGCGGTAGTAGAGTGTTCTTTCCTCTTCTGATCGTCGCGGCATATGCGCCCGGCGGTATTAGAGTGTTTTCTTTCCTCTTCTGATCGTCGCGGCATATGCGCCCGGCGGTATTAGAGTATTTTCTTTCCTCTTTTTATCGCCGCGGCATATGCGCCCGATGATATTAGAGTGGTGTTCTTTCCTCTTCTTATCGCCGCGGCATATGCGCCCGACGGTATTAGAGTGTAGAGTTCCCTTTGCTGGTTGAGAGAGCCCGACAGAGTCCCTGGGAGGCATTCCTCACCACCCCTTCCTCTTCTGATCGTCGCGGCATATGCGCCCGGCGGTAGTAGAGTGTACTTTCCCTCTCCTGATCGTCGCGGCATATGCGCCCGGCGGTAGTAGAGTGTACTTTTCCTCTCCTGATCGTCGCGGCATATGCGCCCGGCGGTATTAGAGTGTTCTTTCCTCTTCTTATCACTTTGGTATATGCGCCAGTGATAGTAGAGTGTTTCTTGTGGACTTTTGTGTTCGCCTGAGCTCTTTTTAATATTATCTTGATTCGTGCTTTTGTTAGCATGAAACCTCTTCTTCTACTCTGCTGTTGCGACGTGGTTAGGCAGATAGATGATTTCTCTATCATTGATTCTTCATCCATATTGATATCCGTTGATTATTACTCTTTGTAATTTGATATGATTTTCGATCCACTGTTGAATTCTCTTCTCCTCGCATCATCTAAGACACGTGCTTTGGATGATCGTTGAATTCCATTTGGTCCTTTGTGACTTTGTTCCATTTTACTCATATGAGCATGAGTTCTCCTCCTATTCTGCCACTTTCGTTGGGCAGATAGTTGAGCTGCTTTCTTTGACTCTCTCATTGTTGATCTAGTTCTGCTTCTTGACCCTAGAGTTGTATCTTTCTAGAGTTAGGAAGGTCAACGCCAACACGTACGGTTCACTTGTTGTTCGCCGCACCTGTTGGGGGTCCGTTTGTTGACCTCGTTTTTCGCTCGAGCACTTTCGCTCGACTTGATTAGACCTCGTCGAGCCCAATTTGAACTCGAATCGGTCAGAATTGATTATTAATTTAACTCGACCCTGTTCAATCGAGCCCGAGTTGTTTAATTTGACCGCGACGAGTTCAATTTGACCCGAGTCGATTTCAATTTTGATTTAATCAAATCGATCGAACTTAGCCTGGTTTTAAATCAAGCCGATTTGAATCAAATTCATATCCAAACTTTACTCAATTCAGCCCAAATTAATTTTGGATAAATCCTAATTGCTTTTGGCTTAATTTGAATCTATCCCTAAATCCGGTAATCGCATCAAACGGCCCCGATTTCCTCAAAATCCAAAAAAATCGACCGTTGCCGTAGTGTTCAGTTGCATTGAATACCCTGGCCTTTGCTCTCTCTCGGGAGTCCGCTCCCTCTCGAGCTCTCGTCCAAAAAGAAGCCCTAGGCGAATCCCGATCTCTCACTCTCACAGACACCCGCTCCCTCTCTCACACCCGATCTCCCTCTCTCGGTCACCCTCTCTTCCAAGGCCGAAGCCGCCGTCGCTCTCGGCTTTCGTTCGAAAGTAGCTTGGACCGAGACCTCCTTACTCGCTCTCTACCCCTCGCACAAGCCAGTGGAGGCCGCCCCTTCTCTCCTCTATTTTGGACCGAACAAAGGGCAGAACTCCCCCTCCTTGGCGATCCTTCTTGCTCAAGGCAAAAAATCTCCTACCCGACCCGCTCTTGGCTTCGCACACCTGGACCGAACCCAGCCGCCGGGATCCTTGCCTTGGCGGACCATTCTTCTTCCATAGCAGCAGTTCGCAGAGACCAAGATCGCTCTCGGTCGGAAGTAGCCCCAAGCGAAGCTCCTGTTCGGAATTCCTGCTACCCTCCGTTTCTCAGTTCGGACAAGAGCCAGCCAAGCCAGAGGATGTCGGACCCCTTCCGAATCTTTCTGAACGAACTCCAGAAGCTGAAGCCCTGCTCTCAACTCCTCGGATCAGCCTCCACATTCAAGCTAGGAGCTGTAAGCAAGCGTCAGCTCACATGAAATCGGTCCAGATTTACTTGATTGCATCCTGGATTCTTCTAACACCTTTCCCAATCTACTACCCTTGTGTACGTTTCTCCTTGCAAGCATCTGGAAGGTAAGCTTTACTAAATCCATTTATTTTTTTATTATTATTAAATTACAAGCTTTGATCATGGCCCATGAGCCCGTTACATCCTGTTCTCCCAAATTATTGAAAAAAAATCAGTAAGCACAAGTTGTTTAAAAATTAGGTATGTCTTTTTTTTAAAAAATATCTCATCGTTTTGCAAATGGAATGCCTTAGATCCTTCCAATTATGTGGGCATTAACTTGTTTTGTTTACAAGATATAAAAGTACACATATTTCTAGTTATATTCTACATAGTTTCTAATGTCATTTTTTTTTAGTTCCAGAGGTTTTTTTTTTAAGAAATTGCTAAGCATGACACTAGAACTTTAGTGTGGAAGAAGGAATGCAAACAACTGTAGTGAACATGACAAATTTTTTTGGAATGACTGATCATTTTTTTTTCTTCTTTCTTGAAGATATGAAGTTTTTTTTTTCCTTCTTTTGAGATTAGAGAGAAGGCGGATGAATATATGTATATATATATATATATTCTGAGGCTAGTTCATATTTCATAGATATGTCATTAGATATAGAACATGATTGGGATATTAATATAAACGAGAATTAGTTGATATAAAATCTGTGTGATAAAAAAAACTGTTTTTATGAAAATTATGAAAACTAATGTTGTTATGTGAGCATGAATTTAAGTTTCTTATTTACTGTTTTCATTATTATCTTCTTATATTTGTAAGTTGATTGTCAAAATAAACATGTTAGAAGTCTTAAATAAACTTACATGCATGAGTTGTCTTCGTCTATCGCTCGTAAAAAATGAATTTGATGTATTTGTATTAGTATTAGTTGTATGAGGTCGTTGACAAGTTTTACTTGTATGTGCTAGTAATGCAACGATCCACCTAAAAAAAAAAAATTTTGTGATTTACGCTAAGTCTATGTATATACTTTCTATGTTTTCATGCCACACTTATATATTCATTGGTGCATTCGCATGCTAATTCATGTAGGAGTTACTATATGTGAATATTTTGCACGTGATAATTATTTGGCATTTAACTAAATCATGTGATTGGATATGTGTAGTTTGTTAGTAATGTTTTTGTGACATTCTTATATATAATGTTGAGTTTAAAATTCCACTTGTATTTGAGCTTTATTTTAAGATATTTTCTTTGAATGGTTAACTCTTGAGCTTGGGCTGATCATGATACATTTCATTTAATGGTAAGATTTCTGTGGGTTATTCCCCTTCGACATTTTTTTATGCCAATTCATTTGGGGTAAGATTAAGTAAGATTTGCTAATATTTGCTCTTTCTTTATAATCATTATCGATAAGCCTTATAAAAAAAAAAAAAAAAAAAAACATCATTTTCATATATTTCTTTTTCTTCTAAGTTTGAAATCTACAATTCTTCCTTAAGAGCAAGGATGAGGATTTGCTGAAATTTTCTCATGGTGTGTTGTGTGATGTTAGAATTTTCATGTGCACTATTATAAAATGCTGAAATTTTCATCCACGAGTTGCAAAGTGCTGAATTGTACTTTTTTCATTCATTTATATTCATAATCCTGTTCTCTTTTCTATAGAAGCAAGGTGAATCTTTACATAGATTTAAACATGACTTTGCTTCAGGTTAGCTAAAGTATTTTCTAGAATATTATAAAGAATGAAATTGCATCAAACTTCCTTTCCTATGACTACAACTTGAATTGAAATGCTTGTCTGGCACTTGATTTGGAGAAGTTCAAACTTATGAGTGTTTCTCAATGTTACATGTATGATTATCAATGATGGTTTATATACTTATAATTGGAGACGAGTTTATTTTTCTATAAATGGATTTTCTTCCGTTAGCATTTAAAGTAACATACATTGGATTTCAATGTTTCCATCAAGTTTGTGTTGAAGAGATTGAATAGTCTTTTCCTTTTCTTTTCCTATGGTTCTTTGTTAAAGAATGAAGGTGATTTGGAAGAAGTATCATGAGTTTTCTTTTTTATGCTAGAAGAGTTTTGTATATGATCTTACTTTGCGAAGTTTTATGAGTTACTTAATGTTGAAGAGTTTTATGGTTTGTGCCATATTGAGGATATTTGTGATTTGCTTCGTGATTGAGAAGATTTGCAAATGGCCTTTTGATGCTAAAGTTTTATGAGTCGTCTTAAAAAAAAAAAGATGTTATAAGTGGTCTTATATTTAAAGAATTTCAAGAGTGATTTCATATTAGAAAGCATTGCAAGTTATTTTATTGTTGGAGACTTTATAGAAAGTTTTAATAAGCTTTGTAAATTTGCTTTTATTGGAAGAAGTCTTGATTTGCTTATGTTGAGATGATTTATCGATAGCTTTATATTGATTTTGTTTTAAAGGATTTTATGCGACGAATTTCGTGAAGGCTCTACAACGAAAGGTTTTATACAACCTTCTTGTTGAAAAGCTTTATGTTTTCTACCCCACACCAAATTTAAAAAAAAAAAGCACTTGGTTGATTTTGTGTCAGAGAGTTTTGTTTTTGGTGTTTTGTTTCTCTTTCGATAAGGGGTTTCATATGTTATTTCATTCGGGGCTTTTATGAGTAGATTTTGGGGTTTGGAGCTTTATGGTTGGTTCTGGATTGAAAGATTCTTTGATGTCTTTGTTTTGGAACGGATGATTTCGTTTATGTAAGTGACCTTTCTTATTTGAATTGACTTTCTTTTATTGGCATTTATTTCTAAAATGGGGTTTTGGATAAAAAAAAGGGGATTGTTTTTTTGAGTTTGGTTTTGGGAGCTTGCTCCTTTTCGTGGCTTTGAGCTTTGTTTAGAAAATGATTTAGTCGGTCGTTTTAATTGTATCAAGTGCTTTATTTGGATTGTGGGAACAATAAAGGGCATTGTTGCTGTTATAGGATGCACTTGACTTCTACAAAGTGTATCCAATAACAACAATGCCTACATTCCATTTATTTGTAATTTTCATTCTTTTCTTTCTACTGCTTTGCTATTTATTATAGTACTTTCATCCATAAATCTCTAAACCTAGTGACACTTGTACGAAAGTCCTAAGGGTTAGAAAACAAAACTTCATTTCGTTTCCTACAACTTTAGTGACACCTAAGGACAAAAATTAAGGATTGAGTCTTAGAAAACATAGACTTAGGATGCATGCTCCCGGTAGGGTAGAGACATCAAAACTAAATTTAGCGACATGTCTTCCTAGGTTTAGCCTTTTCTTTCTTTAATCCACTAATAATCAACCAATCATTTATAACCTAACTCTTAAAATGTGTTAAAATATTTAATTCTTAATCAAGTTATTGTTAACATTTGTAATCATTATACTATAAACCTAAGACATAAATCTAAATCAATTCCAATTAATCTAATAATTAACTCCTAACAAACCTAAAATTTAAAAGAAGTAGATTTAATTAATGGATCAAATCTAAATCTAAAACTTATTAGGGTAAAAGACTTCTAAAGATCAAATCCTAGATTAATCATATAAAATCAATTAACAAATCCCTTAATACATAACAACCACTCCAAAAATGAAGTTTATTAGATGGACTACTCCGGGCTGCGGGGCTAAGTGTCCTAAGGAGGCCTGGTTCCTCGAGCCTGGTGGCACAACGCCACGAATGGATTTAATGGAGTGTTAAACTTAAATTAATTTCTTAATTGGTTTAAGTCAAACCCTAATTGATAATAAATTGTCTAATCTATATTTCTTTTCTAATTTATAACCAGCTAATAATTGAACAAAGTTGATTACCACTGGGTAACCCAGGCCTACGAGGCTATTAAGTTAGCCCCAAGGAGGGTGAAATAAACCTCATGGCCTCGGTGTGAAACAAAGGTGATAATCAATCAAATCCTAAAATACAATCTCTAAAATCAATCTTAAAGTATTAAGATTTAAACTTCAATTAAAATCTTCCTTTTGACCTCTAACAAACCAAATGCGAATAACTTGAACTAAATCATCCTACATAGGATATATCCTAAACTACACAGCCTGCATACACCTTAGACTGGATTGGTTAGGGCACGACTTCTAGCCCTAGGTTAGGCTGACATTTTCTTTTGATGTTCAGTATTTACTACATACACATGCTTTATAATTGTTACTATTAGATTTCCTGCTTGTTACATTCTTACTTACATGCATTTATTTTTTGAATGGCATCTACGCTCATTTTTGTATTTTTCTTTCACTTGTTTTGCGAGGTACATTGGGGTAATTCGCTAGCTTGAGGCTTTTGAGTGGCCGCGCCACAATTGGGGAGTATTTGCTCATAAGCTTGTAAGTGGCAGCGCCACAATCAGGTATGATCTCTGCAACTTGTAAAGCAATTTTCTTTTAATTATATATCGAAACTGCTACACATCACACACATTTTGTTGATAGGTATTCTAGCATGTTTAGGTAGCTGGCCTTATGGTAGTTCACTAATGAAGCTTTGGCCCTATAGGTCAAAGCTTGTCCCCTTCTGTGAACCCTAGAGACCATTAGGGTCATTTAGGCCTGTAGAGTAGGCCACCTATTATGCCGGTTGGCATCGTTGTTTTCCCACACGAAGTGGGCATCGTTGTTTTTCTGCTAGGACTTTGGCCTTTTCCGGTTTTGGGTACGATACCCCTCCCCCTTTTTTTTTTCTTTCTTTCTGTGAGCCTTAGAGACCATTAGGGTCATTTAGGCCTGTAGAGTAGGCCACCTACTCGTGCCATTGGGCACCGTTGTTTTCCCACACGAAGTGGGCATGACTATGATGATTTTCTGTGCGGGTATCTTGCCTGAAGGATACCCTTAGGGTGTGTTTATTTACTTTTTCTGTACTCTGGATGTCATGCATATGTTCTTACACACTTTTCTCCACAATACACTTACATACATGCATCGCATTAGTGGACCTAAGGATTTTTCTTACTTATGCATCTTTTCATGCATCATACAACGTTAGATATGTTCGTTTGCATATTGTAGAGTCCTTGATTTAAATCTTTTAAACTATTAATCCTTGATTCCTTAAGATAGACCCTTCCCATCTTGCATACATATAGGACGGTTGGTTGTGCTTAGGATTTTAGCTGTCTTCCTTTTTCAGGCAAGGAATAAGTCCAGATTGCATTAGCTAGGTCGTAGGTGTTAATATCATATGTACGATGTTACATCTTCTATAGATTTAGGGTCTAAAGGTGAGGGGTACGAGTGTACCACTATACACTTTATTGGTGGGTAAACTCTCCATCCTTTCGGGAGTTATAAACCCTACCCATCTGCGTCACACGGATGACGCCACCTCTTTCCTTCTCTCGTGCATGCTTGACTGCAATGTCTTCTCTCTTTTTCTCCAGTTTCCACTTCTTCGAGCCGACCGGATGTTGAATGAACCATGTGTGATTGATTGAGCCAACTTGGGACCCTCTTCCCTTTGATTAGGAAAACCTAGAATTCACCTTTGCACTAAACCCAATTGAGAAGATAATCTAACATCCTTAATCGAGAGTTTTCTTAGACCGAGGTCTAAGATATAATTAACTACGGGGGCTTGCTTCCGTAGGAAACCGATCCCCACAATCAAATAAACCTCATTCGAGCTGATATATCGAATGGGGGAAATCTCGTGAATTTAGGGTTATAGATATTATTATCCATCGAGGTGTGTAGGTGAAAACCCGCTATCCTCCATGGCTAATCGTATCTATAACTCCATCTGCTCTTCCATCGGCCTGCTTGTGCCGAGTGTAAAGGCCTACGACCATTTTGTCCTACGGGATAGTGTGATCGTACCCTTTGCATTCGAACCACACGAGCGGAATCCTTTCGGAGACCCACACCCTAATCTCATCATCTAAAATAGGGCTAGTAAGCAAATTAACATAAAAATTTGGAATAGAAGTCCCAATAGGAAAAAGATCCACATTATTATAAGAGGGAGTTAGAGGATTAAACAACACATGGAAATGTGTAATAATGGATTGGAGCACCTCTCCCCTCTCAGAATTGGGATTACAAGAGAATAAATTAACAACAGACTTAGTGCTGCTCCTCCTACTCCTGAATTTGGCATAAAGAAATTTAAGATCATCCTCGCCATAGTGAAGCCAGTTTAATTTAGCCCTTTCAATAATCCAACTTGCCTTCATAGCCGAAACATCAGAAATTTGTGAATTAATGTGTTTGAGTGATGCCACCAAAGAAACATCAGATTGATTAACATGAAGCAGATCTAATAGATTCTGTTGTTTAGCATGAAGGTCATCAAGCTGAGCATTTAAAGAATTAGCATTTGCCCAATCATGATTTTTAATGAAACCTTTAACTTGCCTAAGAACATTACAAAAATGAGATAAAGGGTTTCCTACTAAAGGCATAGAAAAAGCATTTAAAAGAAAAACCCAATATCTATCATGCTTAGTCCAGAAGTTCTTAAACATAAAACGGTGATGAGAGGTAAATGAGACCCCCGGGTGCAAAATAATCGGGGTGTGATCCGAACAGGACGGGCTCTAAAAAGAGCAAAAAGAGCTAGGGAACTTCTTCACCCATTCCTCATTAACAAAAGCACGGTCAAGTTTAATAAAAATAGGATTAATAGCTTGCTGGTTAAACCAAGTAAAGAAGTTACCAATGGAATGCAGATCCACCAGACTATTTGCAAAAATCATATTGTTAAGATCAAGCAGGTTGGAATGATGAAGAGCTGAACCTCCTGATTTCTCATTAGCATACCGACAATAATTAAAGTCCCCCAAAACGGCCCAAGGAGTATCGAAGGAGGGGGCAACCATATTAATAGAAGACCAAAGATCCTTCCTGTCCGTGGCACTATTAGCAGCGTATACAAAAGTAATCTGAAAAGAGGATCGATTACCAGCAGTAACAATCCCATTGATCATCTGAGAGGTGACAAGTGTAGGGGAGAAGTTGAGCTTATCAGAATTCCATTTAATCCAAATCCTCCCAGAGGATGAGAGATTAAAATTATTAAGACTAGCTTCATTTGGGAAAAGAGAATGAGAAGCATCAAAGAAAGGATCCAGTAAAGAAGATCCATGAACACGTGTTTCAAGAAGACAGAGCAAGTCAAGCTTAAAAGAAGAAATAAGCCGCTTACAGCTTAGAACTTTTTCAGGCTTATTAAAACCTCTAACATTCCATACTCCAATGCTAGGAAGAAACATTAGAAAGACGTTTGAATTTGGGATTTTTTACTCTGCTTTCCCTTAGCAGATTTTTTGGATGTTTCAACAATTTGTTGCTTCTTGCTTTTCCCCGGCTGCTTTAGAGAGTAACCAACCATATCTTGACTAGTATCCAAATTGTCCTGATGATCCATATCAGATTGGGAGTTTAAAACTTCAAATTTGTTTGGAGAGGTGATGGCTGTAGTCGGAGCATGGAACTTGTTCAACATGGAGGATGAAGAATCAGAGATTTCTTCAGTAGGGATATTAAGATTAGGAATACTAGCAACAACAACAACAGTCTCGAGTTCCTCATTGAAAGAACCAGTCTGCATGGGAAGCATATTTGTCGTATTTTCTTCAGCCAAGGGATTAGGCTGCGTAACAACTTTGTTGAGGGAAGGGGGAGGGGAGTGAGTTTGATAATATAGAGGCTGCCCAATGCTATTGGTGTGGATATTAGTGGATGGCAGAGAAGAAGGTCCAGCAAATGAAGGGACAGACGCATCTTTAGGTCTAGAATCCGTCCGAGGAGGTCTGTTGGAGGTGGGAGGTCTAGAAGGGAAACGGTTGGTTGGTTTCTTACTGTGAATTCTACCACGGTTGTTCGGAAAAGAGTTCCCAGGATTATTCTCAGTAGGTTTAGGATTCAGGGGGCAAGAAGAGGAATAGTGAACAAGAGACTTACAGTGTTCATAGGGAACTGGCCTCCATTCATATGGCACCTTCAACTCAACCACATCTCCATCCAAAGAAATCTTAATTTCATCAGGATATGTTGCATTGCAGTCAACAAGAACACAAATCCGGGCAAAAGTTAGCTGAGTTTTTTGCTCCGTGAGATGATCAGCTGCCAGAGGAACACCTATTTTGCTAGATATTCTCGAAATACCCTCTGAGTTCCAACAAGCCAACGGAAGATCATATATTTTTACCCATATAGAAACCGAGGAGAAATTTTCTCTTTTTGGTTTGAACTTTGGGTGCCATTTCTGAAGGACAAATGGCTTACAAAGCAAGAACCACACACCTTTTGACCATGCCATATCAAAATCATCTACACAGGAAAATCGCAGAAGAAAAAATCCATCGCTAAGTGAGAGAAGTTGAAGAGAACCTTTGAGAGACCACGTTTTATTGATAGCTCCAAGCAAAGCTTAGTAATAAGGTCTGCGGCCAATGGAGTAGCCAACAAGACAAAGATTCCAATCATCACCCCCCTTATCTAGCTTCACACTCCTAAAGGGGATGATGTCTGGTTCAGAAGGATAATGTAAAAAGTTGAAGACTTTGGGAGCAGAGGATGGCTCGGGAGAAAAAATTTGACTCTAGTTGCGCAAAGAGGCCGGCGCAGCAACAACAGTAGTAGAGAGTGGAGGAAAATCAGAGGAGAGGAGTGGAGACTCCATGCAGAGAAGCCTCCGGCCAAGCCGGAGGGGCGGCAGAGGAAGAGAAGCTCAGCAGGAGAAAAGGGAAAGACGAAACCCTAGCATAGCACTTTTTTTTCACACTGCTTCTTTTTGTCCTATAATGTTTTATGAGGGCAAATTTATGCGTATAAATTATTAAACTAATCATTTAGAAGGTTCATTTTCTTTTTTCAAGTATTAAAATAAGAATATAATTTTAAAGAAAGAACAAGTATACGAATTTGTCAGTTTAAGTTTATGAATGTTGATTTTGTGGATAGGAGAATTTTGAGGGCATGCAAGTGAATCTCCCTTTTTTTATTTTGATAGTTTCAATTATACCACATTGATTTTAGGATTTAGGTTTATTGTGTGATAGAATATTTATAACGATTAAGAGAGTTGATCGTCTTGAAATTCAATAAAAATCATTGGTATCTAAGATGTGCAAGATTTTTCGTGTATAATTTAATGGGGGTAAAAATTATGAGTTTGGTGTAATTAGTGGCGGAGTCAGAAATTTTATTCAGAATGGCTTAAAATAAAATAGTTCTATTTGACATCTCATTTGAAAGGTTAGAATAAAATAAAATAGTTATGTTTGTCGTCTCAGTATCGGATCCAAGAGGATAATGTAAATAACATGATCATTAGAGCTTATAAGACATAAATATCTGCCATAGGCAGACTTCGTATGGGGGTGAGAAAGGAACGAGAGGGAAAATGAAAGCTGTGCTTGAGGTCGTGAGTCGCCAGAGAGAAGCAAAGGGGAAAAATAATCATTGATGCTTAATTTTCATGTGTCAAAAAAAAGATGTTGGTGGCTTATTTAGATTAATAAATAATTTTAAAAGAAGAATTAAAAAAATTAGAGCAGGTTTCCTTGTTGGAGAGCTTGTTGCTCTGTTAAACCACTAAAACAATCAATGTTATGCCCCTTTAGGCTTTTAGTTTTAGCTTTAGTCACTAAAACAACAATTTCGCATGTTAACCGTAATCTCTTTCATCATTCCATCCACAATGGAAAGTCATTCCTCCCTCTCACTTTCAATATTTTATCACATTAGTCTTTCTCTCTCTACAATTAAAACATTGCATAGTCCGAGTAGAAGGTGGATTGAAGACTTATAATTGACAAAAGTCTATAATAAAAAAAATGAAAGCTTACATGGGGTTGTATGACATAATGGAGCCCCGAAAGGGTTCCAAAATACAATTTGAATATAAGAAATAGTACACGTAAGAGTAACCAAAGTAGACATTAGTATAATTATTACATGCTAAAAAAATTATTTAGGTGGTACTTTATGGTTTTGTTTTGGACAAAAATTCATCATGCACAAGACTAAGAAACTTTTAACGTGGAAAATCCGAAAAGGCGAAAAAATTATGGGGCGTGACGTAGTTGAAAGTCCACTATTTGTTCATATACACGAATCCTTTCTTTCTTACAGACGAAGAAGAAGATGACTATTTGGGAATAAAATGTTTGATTTCTCTTTTGTAGGGATTGCAAAAGTTTGATATCCACAAGCTGATAATTGAAACCAAACACTATGGTTAGATCTTGGCAAAAATTTGTAGACAGTGGTGGTCCACAATGAGAGTTGATGATCTTCGTAAGTAGAGAGAACTAGTGTTGGTTATCGTTGATGGTGAGAATTAGAAAATGCAATGGATCTCTCTTCATGGGCAATGGAACTCTCTTCATGGCTCAATTCTTAGATTATAACAAACTTGAAAGTTCGTGAAGGTTGTTAAACCTGTAAAAACAAGCCCGATGCTAATCAAGATGAGGGTGAATTGATTATTTAAAAAACTACTTAAAGTAAAAATGAAAAGTCTTTTAATCTTTTTAAATATTTTAAAACAGTTAAGTTTATCTTACAATGCAGAAGTAGATTTAGTTCACTATAATCAGAAATTTCAACCACACTAAAATCACAAACGAGTGTAAAAATTAAAATGCAGAAAAGTAAAAGAATGAACACACTAAATTTTATAGTGATTCAGTCAAATATAACCTACATCCACTCCCCGGAGGCATCCTTCGAGTACTACACTAAACTTTTTAGTTATAGGAGCGTCACGGTGCTAGGCAATAAAATATAATTTTAATATAAATTTCTACTCCACTCAACCACCCTCCCATTCCAACCATTGGCTTGCCAGGGAAGGAAAGGAAGAAAGAAGGAGGGAAATAAGGAGAGATAAAAGAGGGAGAATGGGGATCAGAGCATCTGTCGATTCTTTTCAAAGATTTTTTCAATTCTTGGCAAATAACTCTATTTTTTAATAATTTTGAATTTGATAAATTTAATCTTCCCTAAATCAATAAAAACATAATTTCTTTTTATATATTATACTTTCATTATGCAACACTTTGTATATGATAAATATAGATTGTCTACGCATTTTTATTATAATATTAATGAATTTCATTGGGTAGATTGATAGTTAAGATTTTTTGAAGTAAATGAATATTATTTAGAATTCTTGTATTTTATAAATGAGTACATTTCATACATGATATTGAATTGCATAGAAAAAATGATATGACTAATGTAAGATAAATATAACAATTGCATGTATGCAAGGAAAGCTAATTGTTAATATTATAATTAATATGGATTGGCTTAAAATATAATACCTTACCTATGAGGATGGACTGACAAACTTTTCTTAAAATAAAAAAAAAATTTGGTGTAGTCATGAATGTTAGCTAATAATTAATTGACTGAATTACGTCGATGGACAGAGTGACGACTCTTTATAGATTATTGAAAGCTACATATAATAATGATGTAATGATAATGATATAACAATATAATGAATGATTAATAAGATTCATGGATGACATATGAAAGAATGAAAATATCACATTAAAACTACATGTCCTACCTCGCTATTCATAATCAAATTCATGACTTCATTTACATGATAGAATATGAACTGACTGATAGATATAACTGATACAACTAGCATTAAAGTTATTACAATATGACATAATATATGACATATCAACTTATAGATATTGATAGGGGTGTCAATATTTGACACGACACGAAAACCCGACCCGGGCCCGACCCGAAAAATCCGGGTTGGAACCGACCCGGTTTCAAAACGGGTCGGGTTCGGGTTCCAGAAATCGACCCGTTTGAAAAACGGGTTGGGTTCGGGTTGACCCGACGGGTTGCCGGGTCAACCCGCCAAACCGCTTTCTCGCGAGCCTGCCTACTGTCGCGACCCTGCCCGCTGTCGCCTGTCGCGACCCCCCGCGACCCAGCTGGTCGCGACCCTGCGCGATCCCGTTGTCGCCAACCCGTGCCAGTAGGCGCAACGCCGCGACCGCGCTCGACCGGCGACCCCAGCTCGCACCCCGCTGTCACGACTCTCGATCCCGCGCGACCCCAGCGCAACCGGCGATCTCGCTGTCACGACTCCGCGCCAGTAGGAGCGACCCGCGCGACCCCTCGCTGTCGCGACCCGCGCGACCCCGCTAGACAGTTCCCGGGTCGGGTCAACCCGGCAACCCGCCGGGTCAGGTTCGGGTTCGCATTTATGACCCATTTACCTAACCGGGTCGGGTTAGGGTCGACCCGTTTGAACCTGGGTCAGTTCCGGGTCCGACCCGAACCCGACCCGTGACCCGAAATTGACACCCCTAGATATTGATAAATATATTCACATAATACATTGATATGATATACTAATGGATAGGTACATATGACACATCATTGATAGGAGTATAAAATGGAATCATTGGTATAAATATAATTGATAAATAATTAATATATATTTTATTATATAGCACCTGACATCATGTTAAAGACTATTATTGATTTTCTTATATGTTAACATATTCATATACTTCTTAATATGCTTTTATTTCTCATCATATTAATTTCTTGATTAATTAATATTGATTACTAATTTTATAGTGATGATTTTATAATAATTGAATTGAGCAAGCATATTAATTCTTGAGACATTGCATTGAATATAGTGGTGAGTTTTGTGCTTGTTGGCATGTGTGCTCATTAAGTGGATTTGCTTAATTTTAGATCGATGGGGTCAGGATCCTATGTTGTGTTTTATTCGATGGGGTCAGGGTCCTATTTTAGGTCGATGGAGTGAGGATATTCGAATCTTTAGATTTTTCTTTTGATATTTATTTTGTGTTTTATTCTTTTGTGGTCAGAGCTTGTTAAGATAGATTGATGTTATAGGTTATCTCTTGGCTATTATTAATCAGATTTTGATAAATGAATTCATTCAAAAACTTTTATTTATATAATTTATAGATTTATATGTTAGGCTTAAATTCTGAATTGAAGAAAAATTTTAATTTGAATAATTAATTTTATTAAAATGTGGAATTACCCTGGCCTAGATTGAGGAGCCAGCTATAGTATAATAAAGAGGGAGACAAAGAGGCTTATAGAAAGTGTGAGAGAGCAAAATAGAGAGAAAGAGAGACATTGAGAGATATTTTTATTATGATAAATTAATTTTTGAAGTTGCATAACAAAATACATTAACTTTTAGACATTTGTTTTATTTTAGGATTATTAATTCAACATTCATATGAATATCCAAGAGGTGAGATATTTGATGTATAATAGATTATTACTATGATAAAAATTATTTACAGATGAATTTATTGAGGGAGTTGATAATTTCATTCACATCACATGTCAACTATCTTCATTTAAGTTGAATAGAATATTTTGATGTTCATGCTCAAAGCATAAAAATCAACCTTTTCTTAAGCCCGAGGATATTAAGGTTGATTTGTAGCATTAGAGATTTGTTCCAGGGTATTAGTTCTGGACATCACATGGCGAGTATGAGCCATAAAGAGATACTCATATCTATTCATCCACTCCTAGAATAATGGACGAATATCATATTAATAGATCATATAAATAACTTATTTTTAATGTAGTAGGTCTGAATTTACGAGCACACATGAAAGAGCCACCAAACCAAAAATAAAGAAATTTTTTGAATTACTATATGCTACTCAAAAATTAATTTTGGGATGATTATATATAACTCATTCAGAATTATTTATTACTAATTTACTATTACAATGCTCATTCGTATCAATATTGAATGTAATATCACACTGGAGTGTTTCAATAACTTTATTTGTCTTTCAAAAAAATGAATCCAATGGATAATTTAATCCCCACATATTTATATCGAATGCAAAAATTAGTATCAAAATTTGGTCTTACCGAAATAAAAATTGATTTTTGTATGAATGGTTGTATGTTATACTATAAGGATGATACGGCAAAAATTTGTTATTGTACTTGTGGTACGCCGAGGTTCAAATCCAACTTGGGAAAATAATATCATCGGAAGAAATAAGTTCATCAATATTCTTTAGTTGTTTTATTTACCAATTATTCTAAGATTTTAGCGTCACTACGCTTCAATATTTTCAGCATGTCATATGAGAATTCTTCTAGAATTTGTCTAACTCCATTTTTGTGCATATTCATTCTCTCTCTCTCTCTCTCTCTCTCTCTCTCTCTCTCTCTCTCTCTCTCTCTCTCTCTCTCTCTCTCTCAAAATTGTTATTACCAAATTATGTAAACCACTAAATTCTCCTACCTCAAATTGCATAATGGCCAATAAAATCATAAAACAAGTTAAATAATTATAAACTATATAATCAAATCTTATTGAAGAGGTATTATCTATGATGAATACCCACAAGAAAAGTAGCACTACTGAATGAATAGCTTCTTATACAATTAGAGCAACTAAGAAAAATGATAAATATGAAATATTTCAATTTTCAAATTTCTATGCAACCAATTTAATTGTCTACAACTTGTAGGTGAGTGCGTTTGTGGATGAGTGAAATGCACATCTACAGCATAATCATCGATTTCTAATCCAAGTGACTGTGTGCCACACATTTATTTTCTTAGGCAATATATTATCCAACCGATTAACGAGGAAGCAAAAAAAAAATGAACCGGTCATTGAGAGGCCTGTTTCAGCAAATCATACTAGGTCTCCCATATGATTGCAATATACAATATTCAAGCATAATAAACATAAATCTTAATTTCACTAATAGATAATCCACATACAATTATACCAAAAAATAAGGTTATCGCAGCACAAAAAAGAGCTTTCTCGTTGTGTTTGCCCGCCATAAATTTTCTAGTATCTATTTGAAAACCACTTCTAATTCTCATGGTTTTAACCACTGTGGCGATTTAAAAACCGTCATAATTAATTTCTACAAAAAAACTGATTTTTTTAGTAGTGATATGCTAACCACTTAATCTATAATACATTACATTTTGATGGTCACCTTTTCCTAAAAAGAAATAATATTATTTTGCCATTTCCAAAGTTGATACCCTTCACAAGGTTTGGTAAGCCACTATGTTATCATGTACAGTTGATTGTTACTAGAGATTATGGTGCACTTGTAACTTTTTACTTCCCAAAGTTTTGCTTTAGCAACTTTATTTATTTGGTGGATGGTCTCAATCAGAAATGGAGGTGAATTCTCGTTCATGCAGTTGGCATTAATGGGGCCACAATGTCCTCAAAAGTGTAGTTGGTCAGTTGGTGCTTCATTACTCTTTAGATAAATAATTTCATAGTATTGCATTTTATGTAAATTATTCACTTGGTTATGAATTTCTTCTTTACTTCTTTCTCAAAAGAAAGAAAATTATAAGCCATAATTAGTATGAAATTTGGTAATAGAAATGCTATATATGTATTGATCATGCTCCTTATTACAAAAAATACCCTTTCAAAAATATAGTTCAACAACTTATATGGGTTTACTAATTTCATTTTTTACTTTTTTTTTTAAGATTTGTTTAGACAAAGGGTGAAAATAGATTAAACCAAATTCAAATATTGCGAACGAAAACAATAACACGTACACTGTTTTGTACATATAACTTAATCGATAGCTATTCCTATGATCACCGATGCAGAAAAATTATAGACATATTTCTCGTAATGCAACAGAAAAGTAACAACCTCTCACTGTTAAGAAAAAATAAGTTCAACAACAAAATAAAATAAAATCAATTGAACAATCTTAATGAGATAATCCAAAAATACAGAGATCCGTAACTCTATATCTATAAAATATTTTTCTTTATATGACAAAAATTAGGCTATGTATCCTAAAAACATCTTGATTGCTTAGCTAACCTATTGAAGCTCAGGATTACATGCAAACTCAACAATAAATGCAATCCCCCAAAAAAATTAAAAGAAAAAAAAAAGTATCTTATGCACTATAATGTAGTTATAATCATACATTAAAATTTGTATTTGGATAAATATTTAAATTTATTATAGGTGTTACAAAAGCTAGTGAACTTAATCAAGCCTTAAGCTTGACAATTGTTAAGAAATGCAATAACTAAGATTAACTTTCTAGCTAGATTGGCTAAGGAAATTGACTAAGTACTAGAGATCCAGCATTGAGGAAATAAATTTGTTTATTATAGCTCATTAATACTAATATTTCTTTATATTTTAAATGATTTGAAAAATAAATAAATTATCTCATGATAGAATAATGCATATTGAGCTCTTATGACTGGTTTTTTAATTGAGGGTAATAAAAACTGTATTAAATACATCTGGTTTTTATTTGGCCCTCAACTTTTCCTTTTGATGGGCTTCGAACTTGGGCTATTTAAAGTGTTCGGAGAGAAGCCCAAACCATAGCTAAATAGGCCGATGACACTTAGAACAAAAATAAATCATGATGTACCTTAAAATTTTAAATTTATTTTAAAATAAATTTAATAATTAATTAATTTATATTGCACTTATAAGTTTAATTAAGGCTTCATTTTCTACGGCTGTCTTACAGCTTTTTGAAGCAGCTTTATAGTTCAATGCCTCTCCCCTCACAATCCAACCTTACCGACCACTCCTCGCCATGTCCAAATGTTTGATCATGGTTAAATCAACTAGATTTTGGGTATAAGTTTATCAAAGACGACTTTAACTTCCCAAAGCTTTTGCGATCTCTACGAACAACCAATTTGCATGCCATTTGTAGAATTGATATTCTTTTGGTGTGATGAATATCTTATATAAAAAATGGAAGTATGTCATATACATTTTCTAGTGACCCTAAATTTGATATATATGCTTTCTTTAAGTTATTTCGACTCATGCATAACTCTGATAGATGTATTGTCAGTGGCATATAATTATTTTCAAAGGGAGGAGTAAATCAATAAAATTTTAACTCATATCATTCTTGTTCTTTATCAATCATAATTCCAATCTATAAAACATCCTAGAATTGTTCAAGTGTATCAAACCATTGGATTTTGGCCTATCAAAATGTATTGTTACTAATCAAAAGCTTCATCCACCTAATATTATGTTAAGTGTTTAATTTTAATATTATTAATATGTAATAAATTTATCTTGAAAATTTGAACAAATGCAATTTTTTTTAAAATGAGAAGAAAAAATAATTGGGTGGCATTGTGATTCATATAGAAAAAAAAAAAGAAAATAAAAAAATAAAACTTTGATTAATCAAATGAAAAGAAAATGATAGTTTATTTTCATTAAGGATTTATTTGGTTTGAAGGAATTGAAAGATATAAGTAAAATATAATGAAAATGTTAATGCTAAAAGATTAAAATTAATCTACACCCACTTGTTAAGTTTATGAAAAATTAAGTTGAGGGTTTATTTCTCTCTCCTCTCTCTCCATTATTAGATTAGATGAATAAGAAATCATTAAGATATAAAAATGAAGGTACCAAGACACAAGTTATGCAAAGTACTTGAAGCTTTATTTCTCTTTTATGGGTCAACTTGTTAGAACCGTTCTAGTTATACATGAAATTAATCTGACTTTTTATGAGTTTGACCAGTTTATGTATGAGTCAAAATGTTAAACTAAACCATACTTAACCTTAGCCACCCAAACATGACCCATCTATATGGTTTTCAAGTGAACACGACTTCAATAGTTCAAATATGACCCATTTAATCCTATTATAATGTATGTTATACTTCACATCTAGTCAACTAGAGTTGTGTAAGACCATAATTAATAGGGTACGTTATATCAATTTATATCATGTTTTAGCTAATATGTCTAATTTGTGTTAATTTTACTCCATCAAAATTTATCTAACCTAAATCCAACCCATATAATAATCGTGTCTATAAGAACCTAATTTCTTCTAGTTTGATTTGTGTAAGGTTATAAAGTAGAGTCATAAGTTGACATGTCTATGCATAATCAGCAATAGAGCTTGCCTTAGCCAACCTATTAACCTCTATAGGTGAACAAACATATTTTATCATCAAAATTGTAACTTAACAATGGGAGTTTTTGTCAATATCCATTTTTATCAAAAAGGACGTGAAATAGAAAGGTAATTGACCTAATAAATACTATAAAAAAACAATTTTATGAATAACCTAAACCTGGATTCAAATAACCAAAGACAAAAATAAAGACATAATAGCTTATGGTCACAATAAAAAAAAAAAACTTTTAACTAAGGCTTCATTTAGAACAGCTTTTTTACTACTTTTTAAAGTAGCTTTTTAATACAAAAATTTAAAATTTTATACTAAAAAACTGCTTTAAAAAGCAATAAAAAGCCGTACAAATCGAAGCCTAAGTAAAAATATCAAAGACATAGACTTCTAAAACAACTTTTTAGCATAAAAATTTAAGTTCAAAAAATATTTGTACTAAAAAATTGATTTAAAAATTAGCAAGAAAGCTGTCATAAAGGAAGTACTACCATGAAAGAATCTTAATCCATGAAAAAATAATAATAAAGAAAAAAGCCTATTTAGTTGCTATATAGAACCACTTTTTATTTTTTTAGTTTATACTTTTTAGGTGTTTGTTTTTGTTTTTGTAATAATTTTTTTAAGTCAAAAATGATTTTCATCTTTTAAATGAAAATCAACATTATTGTTGGCCATCAATTATCATCATCGTCAGTCGTATTTGCTGCCCATGAACACCTGCTCATGCAATATAAATTAAAATAAAATAAAAACTTATGTAGGATGCCAAATTTGTTTTTTATTATATATTAAAATATAAACTAAATAAAATAAAAAAAATAAAATTGAAAGTGATCTCAAACTAGCCCTTAAGGGCAAATTATTGCATCCGGTCACCTGACAGAGAGATCCGTTCAGATCTTTCTCTGTCTACAGTAAAAGCGCAGATGCAGTAGCATACCTGCGCTTTACTGTAGACAGAGGATCTGGATCTCTCTGTTAGGTGACCGGATGCAAAAATTTGCCGCCCTTAAGAGGCTATCTTCATAGGGGAGAGCAAAATACCCAAAATGCAATTAAAGAAAAAAATAGAGAGAAGCCTGAAACTAATCGAGATCAAGCCAATATGACCTGTTGCATTTTAAATTGCGGCTAGATTTAGGTTTCATTTCGAACAATTTTCTTACTGTTTTTTATAACAGTTTTTAAGTACAATTTTTTTTTTGAAAACAGATGTAAAAAATTGTCCCAAATGAAATCTTAGTTTTACAATTTTCTTTCCTAACAATTCGAAAATCATTGCAAAAGCCCTTTGCGGTGGACAATAAATATGATCGTTGTAAGCCTTTTTGTGATAGTTAAAACTGCTGCAATAGCCTAAAATAACTATTGTGGAAGTCTATTTTCGTGAAGTGCAACAACTTTGAAGTTCATCTTAATGTAATTTGTAGCATTATAAGCTGACAAAAATTTTTTTGTTTTAACTTAGAATAAGAATGGCTATGGAGAAAACAAAAGGAAGGGAATAGTACTGGATTGAGGAGAGTTCAACAATGGCGGCTAATTAGGGTATCTGAGCTAGCACGACAACGGCTAAGTCACCATATAGATTGCTTATTAATGTTGAAAGCTGTATGGATAAAGATATATATATATATATATATATACGCCTCATTTAAAAATTCTTATGTTACCAAATGTTTGGTTAGGTGTAGTTCTATGATACGTTTCATTCAATATTTAGAGGATGGGAGTAAAGAAAAGTAATATATGAAGGTATCTAATACATAAAAAGTTTGTATATTTATTAGAAATCCTTTAGGATTCAATTCCTAATTTTTATTCACTACAAGAAATTCATGAAGTTTTGGGAGTAATTCCGGTAGAATTTTTAGTCAAAATTTCCGGCAAACTAATCCGCTGGAATTTTCCCTGGTGTTTAGTTCATGTAGTCTTTTTTTTCCGTCGAATTTTAGCATAAGAAAATTGTTCTAATTTCCTGCAGATTTTTTCGCCGGTGAGAGTCCTATTTCGTCTCATCTCGTCCTCCCTTTTCATTTTCACCTTCTTCTCTCCCAAACTGAAACTCTCGCCTCTGTTCGCTGGTCATCGTTGTTCTAAGTGGTTTATATCTCTTTTTTTCGTTTTTTCGAGATTTGAGAAGTTAAATTTGTTCTTTTTGCTAATTTTTATTTTTAGATAATTTGAACAGTTAGAATACATCCAATGTTCATATTTGATTTGAATTAACTATGCGGTTTCCTTACATATTCAGTTGGGCTAAGTTCCATACCAGAATGAGGAAAAAAATTTGTTAGAGGGACATTGATTTGAGCATTTTGAGAGATCAGGAATCATAGAATTAAGTACTTAAATAGGTTTCAGGGACATTGATTTGAGCAAAACGCTTCATTAATAGATTTTTCATATATGTGGTTCTATCTTATTTATTGTTGTTGTTATTATTTGCATGAGCATGTATTGTATGGTATGATATTATTAGTGCACTCACTTAATTAGATATAATTAGAGAACTCCCTAGGTTATTAGATATATTGTATTGTATGATATTATTAGTGAAATCTCTAGTTTAGACCATATACACCAGCTTAACCTAAGATGATCAACTAAACTCACTTAAGGGTTTATCAGTAATTATGTAAATTATTCTTTGTTCTCTACGATCATTAGATTATATTATTTATTTTTCTATGATTATTTTATTTTTAAGGTTGTTAATTCAAGGTATGTATGTATATCCCAGAAGAGAGGTCTTGGATGTATAATAGAATATTACCGAGATGAAAATCACAAACAAATGAATTTATTAAAGGAGTTGAAAATTTTATTCATACGGCATGTCAACTACCTTCATTTAAGTCAAATGAATGTTTAAATGTACACGCTCAAAGCATAAAAATTAAGCTTATCTTAAACCCGATGATGTTAAACTTGATTTATATTGTAGGGGATTTTTTATCACAAGATATTGACTTTGGACCTAATGTGGAGAGTATGAGTCATATATAGACAGTCAATACAGTCCCTCCACAACTTCAAGAACAGTAGAGGAAGACTAAATTAATAAAACATATGAATAAGTTATTTTTGATGCAACATGCTTGTATTTAAGAGGACATATAGAAGAGTCATCTAACATAAAAATGCATGAATTACTATATACTGCTCAACAAACCAATTTAGGATAGCTACACTACTTATTTTGAGTTATCAGTTGTAGTTAGGATGTTTAGTATTAAAATTTAAGTTTTCAAACTTTGTTTAATTGTTATAAAAATAGATTATTGTGTTAACGGATGTATATAGTACAAGGACAATTTGTTAGAGATTATTTGTCATCATTATAATGCATCAAAGTTTAAACCAAATTCATTTTAAAAAAAAAAAAGCAAAAGGATATGTCAATCAATCGGTTGTCTTACTTGCCCATCATTCTCATATTGCAACATGTATATGCATCTATGAGCTCCGTTACACATATGAGATGGAATAACATTTATATGCATATATGAGTTTAGTTAGAAGTAAAGGCTTAGAAATACTTTGATCGTACACATCCTACCTTCGCCATAGAATAAAAAAATGTAAGATTAAGTTTATGTGCATATGATTTTACTCAATTTAGCATGTTGGCCTGTGATAATAATCGCCCCCCCCCCCCCCCCCCCCCCCCCCCCCCCCCCCCCCAAATCTTCCTTCAAAGTTGTGTATGACTACACCCTACATATTTCAGACACTTATCAATCCATGCCCACATAATTTAAAAGCAAAGTAGATGTGTTCTTTCAACCTTTAATCAATAACTTAAAATTGGTATGGAATGATGGAGAAACTACATATGATATCTCCAACAAATAAAATTTTGCATTGAGGGAAGCATTACTTTGGACAATTGGTGACTTCCCAGCATACGGTATATTTTATGGTTGGAGCAATGCAAGCAAGCTAGCTTGCCCATATTGCATGAAAAATACTAAATCGTCACTTTGAAGCATGGGGGCAAGAATACTTTATTTGACTGTCACCAAATGCTCTTACCTACAAACCATCCATTCAGGCAAAATAATGATACTTTCACTAAAATAAAATGGAGATAGCACATCCTCCACTATGGTTAATCAGTGAGTAAATATTTAAGGAGTAAATTTCATACCCACGATAATTAATTCTCCAATATTAACTCTTTATAAAGTATATGTGTATAGAGTTACTCACAGCTGGACAAGGAGAGCATTTTATGGTTTTTGCCATATTAAAGAACAAACTTGATCATACATACTTTAGATGTGATTGATATGGGATGTGTGGCACTGCGACATTCAATTTTTCAATAACCTAGTTCTGCGAAGCTACCTTTCTAATGCAGTTGCGGCTTGGGATGTGTTTTTGCTTCAGCACTCGCCAACAAATAGCATGGCATTGTAATGTTCAAAAGTGATGCCTCAATTGTGTTAAATGTAGCATAAAGGTGGTGTTTCCTCTAGTGTCACAGTGTTGAATGTTCCTTTATATTTTTTAATATTTTTAGCTCTTTATGTATAAAAATATCTAAAATAATACAATTTCACTTAAATTCAAACATGATAAACATTACATAATTTGCACTGATTAGTAATGCATATAGAGAATAATATTTTTAACAATGTGTTCAATACAGTGATGGACATTATGGGTAAATATAAAGATAATGTAAAATCTAGGCTGGACTAGAAGGATATTTACGAGAGAAAAATACTTGAATTGAACAAAGATGGAAATGGTAAAATTCTAATGCTAAAAACCCCATTCACCTCCACTTTAGAGCAGAGTTGAGCAATTTGTGAATAGGTGTTGAGCCTAAAGCTACCTGATGGATATGCTTCAAATCTCGATAAATGTATTGACATGAGATCGGGGTGATTGTTTGGATTGGAAAGTCGTACCTGTCACATCTTCATAGAATATTTGTTGCCACTGCTTTCAATTCAATTCCATATTCAATTTTAAAATATTTAACCAAACTAAGTATCTTCTTTAAAGACTTATGCTCATCAAGACTGACTAAAGAAGCTTTAGTTCATATTTAGCATAACATCTTTTTCATTCTATGCAAGCCTGAGAAGATATTTTCTCTTGGATTTTTTAACTCCATGGAGCATATGCCCATGTAATTATCATTTAAGGTTAGAGTTGGTGAACCAATTCAATATCGACTGATGTATCCTGTTGAGAACTAATTTGTACCGACATAACAAATCAAATATTATTAATAATTTATTATTCCATAATCATACATCATTCAGATATTTAAATAGACTTAATATTGCTATAAAGAATCAATCACATCTCGAGGGATCAATATGTGAAACATACTTGATGTATGAGACTACCTAATTTTGCTCATACTACTTCGACACAAAGTTACAATCAGCAAATAATATTGTACTCAAAATTTGGGTAATCTAGATATATGTCAATCTACCAATAATACATCAGTATTCAACGGACGTAGCTAGTTAGTAGATGCTTGCATTATGTGCTAATTGACATATAAGGAGATGAGTGTTTTCATGTTGACTGCTTAATTATGCTAAAGTTGAGTCATATCTCGAGTATATTTGATTTAACATTCCATTCATTTTATAGACTCAGACAAAGAGACCCTAAATTCAAAACTTTTGTAGGAATTTTATTAATAGTCTGACTACATCACATCATTAGAGAAGGAAAAGAGAGTTGAATCTAAATTTTCAAATTGATTCAAAAATATGGTATTGATTTTGATAAGTTATTTCTTCCTTATTGTCATAATTAATTAACTTAGTGAAAATGATAATAATAAAGCCACACTTTAATTATGCCACAATGAAGCCAGAGATATGCAAAATCAATGACTAATGAATCTATCTTGGAAACCTATGAGAGTAGTAAAATATTGGCAATTTTTTTATTATCAATGGTTATAGATTTCAAACCAATGCTTGGTGTAAAGGTTGAAAAATAAAAAATTGTGTTATATATAAAAGGGAACAACAATACCAGTGATGACTATAATAATCAAGGGGTCTTACAAGAAGTACTATAGTTAAAATATCCTCGTGAAGATAACAACTTATATATTTTCAATTGTGATTGGATAGGTCTAGTGTAGAATATCCACTTTATGATATCATAGAAGTAAAGCGAGAGGTAAAAGATATGAAAAGTACGTCCCATTTATCATTACTATCCAGACTAGCCAAATCTTCTTTAGTAATTAAGAAGATCAACTCGTAGTTATCAAGACTAAACCTAAGGGCATTGAGAATACCACATCAATACCAACAACATATTAAGAAGATGTACGTCAAATTTTAAGGAGCCATCTAATGATGGAGAAGATCAAATTGTAACTAATGAGACTGGTCTGCAGTTAGAGGAGGTAGACTTAGACTTTAGAAAAAATGTTGAAAATGATGTTAATAGCGAGGATGTGGTCTCATCAAATGAAAGTAAATCACCTAATTATTAATAGTTAGAAGATAAATATGTATTTTTGGCTTGCAATCCTTTTTTTACACATTCTTTTTTTTTTACATCTCATTATCCTTACAACATAATAATTACTTTTATTTTTCTTATACCACAATAGTAATAAACACATATTTTTCCTTACAGCATAATAATAATTACATTTTTTCCTTATAGCACAGTAGTACTAAACACATATTTTTTCTTACAACATAATAGTAGTTAATTTTTTTTCTTATATCATGGTAGTTGTAAACTAATGTTTTTTCTCTTGCAACATAGTAGTAGTTACTACTTTTTTTTCATAGCACAGTTGTCATAAATGCATATTTTCTTCTTACAACATAGCAATAGATACTACTTATTTCGTGCATTTTTAGAATTATACTAATTTTTTATTTTATTTTTTACAATGGGTTCTAACAATGATGAGCCCTCCATGCTATCAATCACAACCATATTTAAGTGCAAGAAGAATATTGGTGGATGATCTCATATGGGTGGATGTATTGAAGTGACCTCTTTTTCACAGCATGAAAGGCTCTGTTCTATAATAATTATGAATTCAGCATGTAGCGTTACATTGCGGCAGGTTGGAGAGCTAAGACGCTAGGCCACTAAAAATATTTATATATATATTGTTGGTGGTGGTCATTGACATTATTAACCATCAGAAGGTGCTTTGGAAACTCTGTCCAAAGTTGGTTGAAGATTCTCCTCATTTTGGAGAATAGGAGTATATTTATAATTTTTATAGT
The DNA here is from genome assembly GCA_016618105.1 of Dendrobium huoshanense. NCBI lineage: Eukaryota > Viridiplantae > Streptophyta > Magnoliopsida > Asparagales > Orchidaceae > Dendrobium > Dendrobium huoshanense. The sequence continues at coordinate 71,486,812 of CM028358.1, read as the reverse complement.
GATATTTTGATAAATTCAACTAAAATATCCTTTAATGAAATCTGCCTTTAAATATTAAAATAATCCATATAATTATCTCATTCAAAAAGTAATAAAATTTCAAATTAAGAAGACAGAACTACTTTGAAATGAAGCTATATATATATATTCACTGTTTTGTAATTAATTTTCTCGCTAACATCTGTCTGTTTTCATGACTTTCTAATTAAAAATAGTTCGGACGACTGCTCCACACTGATTAATACATCAGATTTAACAGAAATGATATCAAAGTTGAAAACTATGTATACAGTTATCAACTCTCGATGTGATACATAACAACTCTTTGACATCCAAACTATTATGGGAACACAATATATTTTCAAAGCTTTTGAAATAGAAGAGAATTGATAACTATATATGAACGAGAAAGTCGTGTGATGATAAAAATTGTTGAAATAGTGGGCTGCATAATCCCAACTAGGATGTGAAGCAGTAGTTTTTGTCACAACTATTACGAATTCGTTTGGGACGGCTTTCGTATTACTTCATAAAATAGTTTTTTAGTATCAAAATTGATGTAGTGGATCGTCGGAAGCTCGACCTGCAAGAAGGATTTCGGTTTCTCAATCCAGTGAAGAAGAAGAAAACAAGCTCTCTAGGCTTCAAAGACTAAAATATTTCATTCAATGAGCTTTCCATACTACAATATTTGCTTATATAGGCTAAATAGAACGCCCTAGAAAATACTTGAAAGAAGCATATAACAAACTAATTAAAATAGGTCTAAGGAGCAATTTAGTTAAGATGCTCTGCATCAAAAATTAAAATTTTATATTAAAAAACTGTTTTAAAAAACAGTAAGAAAATCAATCTCAAACGAAGCCTAAATTAATTTTTTACCCTTCAACAAATAGAAACACGAGTGTTACATTATGATGAAGAAAGTCATATGTTGGTGGCCTTAGCTGACACATTATGTCGTCTCTTTTGTCGCCACCTTGCATTCTTCTAATTTCTACTAATTCTACATGTCTTATATCCTGGCCAATGTTCTTGCTTGTTGTTGACATCTGCGCGCCACCTATTTCACCTCTTATTACTGATCTCGGGTCCATTCTTCTTTGTCTTGGTTGATTTTTTTTTGGGTATCGACTGTCCCCTCTTCACGGATTATTCTCCCACTGTGATGTCATATTCCTAGCTAGTGGTTGTTCGTAAATTTTCTTCGGTTTTGATGCATCTCTGCGGTTTTGATGTTCTCACATAATATTTTTTTTTCTTTGTTACAGAGAGAGAGAGAGAGAGGAATTCTTTATAAATAAATAGGTTGACCTGGATCAAAGTTGTATCCTTGCTTTTCTAAAACTCTGTGTAGAATAAACACATTTAATCAATTGACATTGACCAGTTCACCAACATGTGCTTCAGAATTAGACTTTTCAGGAAGCTCTATTTTAAAAGTCAATTGTGTGCGCTAATAAAGAAAGATAATATATATATATATATATTGAGGTGCTAAACTAAGAACCTTTCTGGTTATAACTTATAAGTGGAGAGATCGAGTTGCGTAAGTTTAGTGTAATTTAGCTTATTTATTCAAGCTTTGTACGTTGGGAATGAGTCTCACAAGTTTGCCTTCCCTTTGAAGCTATTCTATTCTATGAGAATTTTCCTTTTAGTTTGATATTATTATAAAAATAGGTTTTACTCAAATCACTATATTATTATAATCACAATCTTTTACAACTTATGATTACTTTCTTTATGACAAAATTTTACCCTTTCGTAAATAAAGGCTACTTTTTTTTAGTAATAGATAAAAATGACATGCCCATTTAGGATAATTTTCTTACTAATTTCTAAAGCATTTTTTTTTATTTAAACTTTTTATATTAAAAAGATGTTTAAAAAGAAATAAGAAATATGTCTCAAATAAATCTTAATTTGCAATAAGTAGTTATTTATAAGCATTGGACTAAAAAATTTTTAAAATCATATTGTTAAAGTGGAAACAAAATAAAAACATCGAAGATTCAAAATAAGGATAAGTAATTTACCAATCACAAATAAAAAGTATAGAAAAATAAAACAATACTATTAATGTTACTATTTCACAACTAGATATTCAAAAAGGGGCATAATCTTAAGAGAAATTATTACGTGTGGTCATCGGATCGTCCGGAGACAAATCAGGATGTGCCATGTCACCTGGTATACAGCGGTAGACAACATCGTTACACAGTAAAATGGTGATTTGGCGCGTCCTGATTTGTCTCAAAACGACGTCCAGTGACCGCTCGTAATAATTTCTCTAATCTTAAGGAGAGACAATATGGCAATTAATATTTGAGAGTTAAAACCAACATCAAATGCATATAGTATGTGCATCGTTTAATTATGATCGATCAACAACTGGTTATCAAAATCAATTGCAATGAAATATTAGTAGCAACAACTTAAGCCTTGTAAGTGTTGTATGATCAGATCAAATTCGTGCTTTTCTAGCATTTTGTTAATTGTATTGTGAACGCTATGTCAGTCATAAATCTCAAGTCATAGCACTAATTTTTTATTTTTTTGTTGTCGATATAATGTGACCCTCCCTCATGCTTGCCCTAAAAATTTTGAGCTCTTTAGCATCTAATTTTTCTATCTCGTTCTTCTTCTTCTTGATTCTGAACTCATCATTCTCCTCCAAAATTTTGGCATGATTCCAACCTCCTCATTTTTCCTTCTTTCTCTATGATCATGTGGCCAATGCCCTTTTATTTGTTCTCATTCTTCTAGCCTTTGACCTCTTTCTTCCTTTTTTTTTCTCTTCATCTCTAAAGCCTCCTCATTTCTCTGATGGCCGGGACATCTTCATGTTCATAACTCGCCTTTTTTTACCTGTTTGTCTTAAATATCTCTTTATAATTTGTGCATAAAATTAGTTAAGTTACATCAGTCCATGAATTTTGTTTCACATAAGATTAAAAAAGTATTTTCTAAGCTTCTCCGGCTCTTTCGTTTAAGGAGGTCTTATCTGGGGCTTCTTCATCTTCGGTTCCTTTATCCTGATTTGTGTATTTCTTCTCATCGGGGTTTGCCGGCATTGTTGATTTCGGAGGAAGAAGTTTCATCGTTTTCTACGCCTTTCAAATTTGCTTTGGTTGGTCGTTTTCCCGGAAAGCGACCATCTATCGATGACATTCGAAAGTTTTTCTTTAATTTGAAACTCATTGGTGAATGTTCGATTACTGTTCTTAGCCTTATAAATGTTTTGATTAAGCTCGTGAACGATTTCGAATACTGCCGTATCTTCTCTTATCGATCTTATTTTGTGAATAATTGTTATATGAAAGTGCTGAAATAGTCCCCTAATTTGAATGTTGAGGTTGATTCCCTGATTGTTCCTATCTGGGTTTCATTTTCCTATCTACGATTCCATCTATTCTCTCATAGGATCCTCTTTGAGTTGGATTCTCTCTTTGGCTGAACGCTGAAATCGGACACAACTACGGCTTTGGGTTCCCGTCCTTCGGTGGCATGCATTCTCGCGGAATTGGATGTCACCAAACATTACTCAGATAAAATTTGGGTGGGTTCAACCAATACGGGCTATATTCAATCTGTGATTTTTAATGATATTCCCCATTTCTATATGTATTGTAATTTGTTAGGACATTTAAAGGATGATTGCCGTATTTTGCATCATCATCTGAAGAATGTGCCTAAACTTGTGTCTGCACCGTGTGCGTTGTCTGGGATGAATGTGATTAATGCGGGCTCTAATGCTGCTCTTAACCCGACCTCTAATTTAGTCCCCTTATTTATTAAGAATGTTGTTGTTGTCCCTTCTGTGACGAAGAATGCAGAGCAGATTTTTGTTTGTGATGTTGGTAATCTTGAGGATGTTGTTTTGTCCCCTGATTCCTTATTGTTTGTCCCACCTGTTCATGACTTGGGATCTCTGGAGTTGGTTTCTCCTGCCCCTTTGCCTATTAATTCGTTGATCGGTTTGGTTTCTTTTGCTGAGTTTGGTGCATTTGGGTTTTTTGTGAAGGTTATTGAGGTTGTTGTGGCTGGGATTTTACCTTCTATTCAGACCTTGGGCTTGTGTTAGTGTTGTTGGTTGTTTTGGTTGTGCTGTTAATTTTTGTCACATACTGTCTGAGGTGGGTGATGTGTCTACCGCGTGCTTTTTTTCTGGTAATATTGTGCCTCATGTGGCTGTGGAGAATTCGGGTGAGTCTAGCATCCCTAATGTTTCTTTCCCTGGTAATTTGGGTGGGGTTTGCTCGGTTACACCTTCGGGTGTGGTGAGTGAGGGATCTGCTAGTACTGTTGTTCCTACTTTTATTTCCCCGGTTACGCCTACTATTCAAGTAAATGGTCATTTTATTGAGGTCCCTATTAATTTATTATCTCCTAAGGCTTTGGTTGCTCATGTAGGTGACAATTCGGGGGAGAGTGTTAGGTTGCAACTTGATTGGTATCAATGTTCATCCCATTCCTCTTTGGAGACTAGCGGGGATGATGAACCTGGGGTTGATTTTACTTTGCAGAATGATCGTCATGTTGTTGTTTTCTCCCGTGGGAGGGGTAAATGTGGGAGGATGTAATGTGGGTTTGTGCTGCTATTTCTCTATGGTTGTGGGTTTCCTTGTTGAGGTTGGTTGGGTTTTGGTGGTTGCCAGTTCACTGGAGCTTCGTTTATTATTTTCAGTTGGCCGTTTTAGTTTTCTGGGCAATGATATGGCTCGGACTCACTATTCCATAGCTGTGACTTGTGGCAACCTTTGGTGGTGAGTTTATTGCTCGGTTGGGATGGCTACTTGGTATGTTACTACTCTCTGTTCCAAACTGGACGACCTGAGCCTGGCTTCGGAGTAGTTGGAAGCCTTTGCCAATTACTGAGCCCGATGGGTTGCAACCCTTTTGTATCTTCTGTAATTTTTTGTTGTGTTTCATTTCTTTGCATCTTATACTCCTTTATTGGTATTAATAAAATTTGTGTTTGTGTTAAAAAAAAATAATATCAAAATTATTGTAAAGCCATTAAAGATTCGTTTGGGGTGATTTTTTTACTGCTTCATAAAATATTTTTTTAGAACAAAATTTTTTATTTTTATGATAAAAAACTTCTTTAAAAATTAATAAAAAAATCCTCCCGAACTAAATCTAAAGAACAAAAAGATGATTTTTTTGCTTTAAGCTTATTTTATTGTGTATGGTGCTTCCATAAAAAAAATTTAAGATTAATATATTTTTGAGATTTAATTTATATTCAATAAAAATAAGAGAATATCATATACTTTTTCTTAGAAATTATGGTCGAATTTTCTGATTATTTTTTTCTAATATATTTATTTTTTATAAAAATTTTCTCAGAATAAAGTTTTATTATTTATTTTCTTATTTATTTGCATCAGGCATAAAAGCTCAATGTGCCGGCACAGACTGAGAATTCGATTACCGGAAGTGGGCCCAACAGCCGCGTTGCTCTTTCGCTCGCCGCGTTGCTTCTCCTGCCCTTTCCGCGTCCGCAACACGGTATACAACCGTCACACCGCAAGCTGGCATCAGCTACCGCGCCAAGACCCGTTTGCTGTTGCGTTTCTCCTTCGAATTTCTCAAATTTTTATTAAACTTTGAACAAATTTAATCTCAAATTAATGCACACATATCTATTTGTTCTATCTCAAATTCAAAGTCATGTGATTAGAGTAAAAATATCAAACTGATTAGCGGTATTAATAAGTCAAATATTTTTCTAATCAAGCTAAGTTTATTTTGTTCTTCGTGAGCTCCAACTTGACTCGAGCTCGTTTACTAAGCACATCTTAATTAGTTGATTAGGAGTTTTAGCTATCAACTAAGAGGTATCGAGTCTGAGTCTTACATATGTGTTGTGTGTGCAAGCTTTTGTCTTAATTGGCCTAAATGTCATAATTGGCTACGTAGCTCATCTTGATCTGTTGGTTGGGAACCTTGGCTATCAACGAATACGGATTTGTTTCTTAGCCTGCATATATAATGTGTATGTGAGTTTATCATAATTGGCCTAAATATATCAAAAAAAAATCGACTTGTTAAAAAATTTATAGGTTCCAGCTCGTTTTGAAAGCTCAAGGTTAACTATATTATTAAGCTCAATTTTTTAATTTTAAATTAAAATTTTATTTTTAATATAGAATTTAAGTTAAAAATATTAAATATCATACATAATAATAATTTAAATTCAAATACTATTCATTGAAATTAGGTTGATTAATCTTAAAATTAATTCATTGTTATTATACTCTTAAAACTGATTCGTCATTTAGGATATTGAAGTCACTAATTTATCTTGCCTCTAATGGCATTTCAACCTTTGCCTCTTTTGCTAAGGAACTAGTTAGAAGATTTTTAGAAGTCATCATTAGAGTCCTCATCCCCATTATACACCAATCTTCCCAATAACAATCTCATTTGGCTTAAAGGGTTCTTCCATAGCCACATCATATTTGTTGAGGACACAACTATTTACCACCTTCCACCTCTTTCACTTGTTTCAATCTGCGCCATCTCCAGACACTTTTGATATAAATTTGCTATAGATAGTCTCCTCATAAGCTCTTAAATCAAAGAAAACTTTAAAAATGATTAAGACTTTGTTTTGGACAACTTTTTCGCTCTTCTTAAAGCAGCTTTATTTATACTAGAAATATGCTTTAATAAGTAATAAGATAGCCGTCCCAATCGACAACTATCAATAAAACTCATTTGTTACAAGACAAGCTACATCAAGTCTATTTATATATTAATTTCACCATATAATCATATATAGTAGCTAATTTTGTACCACTAACATTGACCTTCAAAATATAAATTGGAATATGGTGATCTTACTCGTATGATTCACTATGATATTTTCGACCAAAACTCAATCCAATTGAAATCTCTTTAAGATTCATGGTCGAATTCACCCTCCATTAGATTTCCTCAAATCCCTATTTTCCTCTAAGGGCATCTCCAACCGAAAATTTTATTTTCAACTTCAAAATACAATACGGGACATATCAAATAGTAATTTATCTTTAACCGAACTTCATTTCAAACACACCCAAAATATTCTATGTATATTCTTTCTCTTATATTTTTTTTTTCTAGAAAAATACATTCATGAATAGGTCGATGTCAATATTGAGGTTGCACTACTCAAAACACGAAAATGTATTTTTGAATTTCATTCGGTTAGATGCGTGCAAATTGCAAACCCCTGAATGACGTGCGGTTAGGGATACCCTAAACTCTTCATACCTTATCAAATTCCGTAATACAGTTTTAATATATTTCGAAAATAAAATTGAATCCAATAATAATACTTTTGATTAAATCATACCGATGAAAGCTTTTAAGCTCTTTAATCTACTATGAGTTGAGTGTAATATATATATATATATATAATTTTAAAATTTATTTTTAAAAAATTTATTAAAATATTCTCACATTAAATCACAGCAAATTCCAAGCTGGCAATCACCAGTATGATGAGCGGACGTTAATAATAAAACAATTTCTTCTAAATTTGTGTGCTCATCTCTGCACATATGGCTTAATATTTGCATTTAATAAATATTTAGAAATTTGGTAGCGTGTGATATATTTATTTGAACGTATATAATAAGCTGTAAATTTTATTTATTTGTAGGGATGATCTGAGCCGTCCATCGAGTGTTAGCTGTTAGCTTGGTCAATAGTTGTTTTGGAGCTGTTGGAGAGAGCAGTCGGATTGTACGAGCAATTTTTGTCTATGAGATAACTTTTTTATTATTATTAATAAAAAAAAATTAATTTAAAAAATTCTTATATTAGAAAATTATTTTTCAAAATAATAAAAAAATTAGATTTTTATATACGTTCAAAATAAACTTAACATTGATCAATTTATCAGAAGAAAATAGCCTTTATATTAGAATACATGTAAAATTAATTAAGAGTGTCAAAATGATATAATAGGTCTGATTCGGATAAGACCTAAAATGAGTTGATCAGAATAGAATTGACTCAAACACAATCTATTTAATGAATGGATAAAAAGTGGATCAAACTCTTAATCAAATTAGACCAGATAGCAGGTTTTAAATATAAAAAAAAATTATAATTTATCAACTATAGATATTAAAAATTTAATAATGTATATAAAGAGTTTATAATTAATTTCAAAATAATTTAATAAATATTTTTTTTACATAGGGGAGAATACTATTAATTAATATTTATTTTATAATAATTTTTAATATATTTTGTGTTATCTAATATCACATAATATACCAAAATACAAATATTAAATTTTACATAAATTCATCTTCTAAATGTTTGAGAAGATCTATCCTATCAGATTAGTCATAATATTAAAATTCTTAATCCACCATTAATCATTAGTTATGTGACTTTTAGATAGAAAAAAAATTGATCAGAATATTTTGATCATAATATAACAAAAATAAATTTAATTTTGAAATTAATAAAAATATATTATTAATCAATAAAATTTAATTAGTATTTTTTTTTTAATTCAGCAAATTTAACTCTTCTAATTTAACAAATTTTATATAATTATAATTATAATTAAAAATTTTAGATATATAATTAATTTTAGCTGAAAACTTTAAATATTGATTTTTAATTTTTAATCAAATTGACCATTATCAGCTGGATAACAGAACAAGTCAGCTAAGCATTTTCGATCATCACTCACATTCTTTTTTTTTTTAATTTAATAAGTGCACTATGCATTACTAATCTTAATTACTATTATTAATTACTTAACTTCGCCTCAAAACCTCCCCCCTTTTATAACATCCCCCTCAGCCCACAGATCCCTACCATACGCTTTCTCGTTACTCACAAACTCCGGCGATGGCCGATCAAGTTCCTTCGGTGCCTTCTCCGCCGTCGCCATCGCTTCCGCCGCAGGGGGAGAAGCTGGGAATGCCCCCGTTGGATCCAATGCTGAAGCCGTCGCCACCTTCCGCATCCTTCGTTATCCAGCTCCCCAAAGACCAGATCTACCGGATCCCACCACCGGAAAATGCATACCGCTTCAATTTCTATACCCGCCAAGCAGCCAAACGCCAACGTGGCTCCTGCAGCCGCTGCCTCTTCTTTTTGTTTATCGTCCTCTCCCTCCTTTTCATCTTTCTCGCCGCCGCACTCGGTATCGTCTACCTCATCTTCCTCCCAAAACTCCCCTCTTTCTCCATCGAGTCCCTCTCCATCCACAACATCAACCTTTCCTCCTCCGCTTCCGCCTCGCCGGAGGTCGACCTCACCATCCGATCCGCAAATACGAACAAGAAGATCGGGATTTACTACAGCGACGGCGGATCTATCGTCATCGATTACTCCGGCGAGGTTTTATGCCGAGGGGCATGGCCGTCTTTTTACCAGGGTAAACGGAATGTGACTGTCGTACAAACGGCGTTAAGGGGCTCTGGTATCCGTTTCGCTGATGATATGAGAGGCAGCCTGACGGCGGCCGTGAAGCAACGTGAAGTACCGTTAGGGATCAACGCGGAGTTGCCCATGAGGATGAGGTTTGGTGCCGTTAAGATCTGGACGATTACCGTTAAGCTACAATGTGATGTAACGGTGAATAAACTGACGGCAGATGCCCGGATTTTGAACGAGTTATGCAGGGCCAAAGTCGACGTGCTTTGACGGAACGTTAATTGGCGTGGAATCGTTTATTTATTCTTTCCTTGGCATATAATATTGGACAGATTATTCGCCATTGGGCGATATAAATTAGCAGATATAGAATACGAGGGTTATTTTTGGTATATAAGTATTTATTTTTGAGAAAATATATTATAAAAATAATTGTCAAAATTATATCTTTAACCTCCGTTAGAAGTTTCTCTTCCCATGTAATTAATTTTTTTTAGTAAATTGTCAAAATGCATAAAGGAGTCATATCAAAATTATTTCCGCTTAGGAGAAAATTTTATATGTTTTATGATGTGTTTATTAGATGAGGATGTTAATATGGATGAGTGGTTTTATATTTAGAGATTAAGGTTTTGTTAGTAACATCTTTTTAATGCTTTCGAAAAATGCTTTTTTTGTACAAAATTTTCTAATTCAAGAAATTTTTATACTAAAAATTTGTTTTATAAAGCAACAAGAAAGCTATCCCAAACGAAACCTGAATACGAAATAAGTACATATGTGAAATGGTTAAAATAGCTCTAGTGACACATGATTAGAGAGAATCGTTTTAGATGATTTGGTTGTATAAAATGTCGGCCTTATCGATGACCCGATTAGGAGAGTGAGCTAAATTTAGAAATGACTTGATTAGGAAGTATTAGAAATGACCTTCTATTAGATTTAAATGTGATTCTAAGTCTTAATAGGGAATTTTTATTAGGTTCAGTGTCCTGACGTAGCTTCTCATTCGGACGCTAGTAAAATGTTGCACGTGCTCTCATTCTTTACCGCGCGGCCCGACGACCCGACCCGGACCGGACCCGGGATTGCTATGTATTGGCTAATTTATGCAGACCATGTATTGTTAGGTATTGCTCGGCAATAACAAGAAATACTGAGCAATACCCCGATTTTGCTAGGTATTGCTCGGTATTGATTTTGACATAGCGTTATTTCTCGTTATTGTCAAGCAATACCCTAACATAGCAATACCGGGTTCCGATCCGGGTCAGGTCGTTAGGCCGCGGTAAAGAGTAAGAGCACGTTGTGACATGTTATTGGTCTCCGGATATAGAGCAACGTCCGGTGTCCGGATCTAATAATTGTTCCTTAATAGGACACTGATAAAAACGAAATTTATTGTGCCCTGTTAAAAATTAAATTGTCATTTAAAGGAAAAAAATAAAAAATAAGAAAAAGAAATTAACAACTGGAACGCAACAAATGGCATCAAAGCAGCCAAAGAGAAGTACTCGAACGAGAAATTTAGAAGAAAATCCGCGAAGAAACAAGCAGATAGCTCCCGTCCAAAAGGAACGCCTTGGACGCTGAAGAGCCTGAAAATGAAGGAACGAAAGAATCTTCATAAGAAAAATTTTTTAGATACTTTAATGTAACAGTGAAATCTAATTTTTATAATCATCACTTAAAAGATTTTTAAATAGAAAATTAGTCCACAAATCAAATATTATTCTAATTTTGAATTAAAATAAAAAGAATAAAAAAAATTTTGTAATTCCATTTGAATTTTTTTTTAAATTTTGTGTATTTATTATTATTTTAAAAAAATATTTTATTTGAAAAATTTATAAAAGTTTTTTTTTTTCATTTAAGTATTAGAATATAGTTTCTAAACTTTTTATTTTTAAAGCTAAATAAAATTTTGTCAACAAATTTAAACTATTTGATGATAACTTCATAAGTAAGTGGTCTTATATCCCTCTCATCTCGTGAAAATTTTATTGGTCTCAATTTCATTTTGATTAGAGATATATATTCTCTTTCTCTATTTCTCTCTCTCCCATTTGTTTGATTGGATGAAAAAGGAATGCAAAGTTCATTTTTGAGATAAAGTAAACTTGCCAAGTTTTGAGTGAAAATCGTTTTCACCGCAAGTAGGGCTGCAAACGAACCGAGCCGAGCCGACTATGTGAGTGTTCATGTTTGTGTTTGTTTAATATTAGCTTGTTCATGTTTGGTTCGTGTTTGATTCGAGCTTTATTATTTGTGTTAATGTTTGGTTCATGTTCATTTGTTTGGTGCTTATCGAGCATTAAACGAGCTAAGTTCGTGAACATATCTCGCTAACAATCTATTGAACAAGCAAACATTAAATTTGTTCATGAACATTCTAAACAAACAATCTAACAAACATGGACAAATATGAAATATTTCTTGTTCATGAAATGAAATTTCTAAAATAAAAGCAGTTGTATATTTAAAATGAAAATATGATTAATTTATATGATATGTTATAATATTTTATTACTTTAAAATTTATTAATAAAAAATAATTATATTATATTATGGTATAATTAAAGTTTTTATATTTACTCGAACTCGAGTCGAGCTTGTTCATGAACATCAACTGATGTTGTTCGCGAACATAAACGAGCTGAACGCATTAGTGTTCAAGCTTGTTTATTTAAGAATCGAGTATTTAAAATATTGTTCAAGTTTGTTTGTTAGTTAATTAAACGATCACAAACGAGCTTTAATCGAACCGAACAACTAGTAGTTCGTCGAACGTTTGGTTCGCTTGCAGCCCTAACCGCAAGCAACCTATAACAACTCAAACGATCTTAGCTATCGAGGTATTGTCCGCTAGTCGAATGGTCTTATAGTTTTATCTCGTTAGTGTAACTAAGGAGGTCTCCCATCTCAATATTGCTCTAGCATTAGCACACTTATATAACCTTGGAGTTTCTTAATGAAATTACGATCATTACACTCAAATGTGCATTGATGTTTATGATTTTAGCTTCTTTATACTTCATGGATTTCACAATCTTCCTCACTTTAGTAACTACATTTTCATTAATATCTTTATCCTAAAATAATTCTCCATACATATAAGATTCTAGAGGTGTATGGCCTCTACAGATTAAAGTGGTGGCTCCTGCCATTTAGTACTTTGTGAAAGAAGAAAGAAGAGAGCACGCGGAACGAACAGAGGCAGACAGGAAAAGGAAAAAGGAATTGTATATTGAATGGTAATAGTGATTACAACCGGTAGTATATATAAAGACCCATAGAGGGTAAGACAGTAAATACAGCTAGAAGAAGGCCTTGTATGCTAACAGCCTCCCGCAAATTAATCATTCGAGGGTTGAATGGTTAATTTGGTGCGAAGGTCGTTAAAGCGAGTGCTGGAGAAGGCCTTTGTCAAAATGTCCGCAATTTGGTCTTTGGAAGGTATGTGAGCAAGAGAGATGTTGCCGGTATCAACGTGTTGACGGATGAAGTGAAAATCTATCTCGATATGTTTGGTCCTTGCGTGGAAGACCGGGTTCTTGGCCAGAGCAATCGCGGAGATATTGTCGCAGTGAATTGTAGTGGGTTTGGGCTGATCAATGCCCAGTTCAAGAACTAGACGGCGAAGCCAAAGGACATCTGACGTCGCAGCCGAGAGAGCTCTATATTCCGCTTCAGTGGAGGACTTGGCCACCGTGACTTGTTTCTTCACGGACCAGGAGATGAGGTTGGGTCCGAGGAATGTGCAGAACCCGGAGATGGACTTCCGGTCGGTGGTGTCCGCTGCCCAGTCTGCGTCGGTGTAGGTGCGGAGAGTTAGGTCGCCGGTGATGATGGGTAGACCGAACGATTTGGTGCCTTTCACATAGCGGAGCAAGCGCTTGAGCTGCTGAAAGTCATGCATGGTAGGGTGCTGCATGTGTTGACCTATAATCTACAGCCAAGCAGAAACAAAACAAAGAAATAAAAAAAAATGCAAAAATCATTACCTCCGCCGTATATCCTGACAAAAATGATCGCAAATCCTGCTTTGCTACAGTCGCCCATCCCTCTGCTACGGCGCCGATTTCAGTCGCTCCATACGCGCTCACCTCGATCGAACGACCACAGGCGTCGTTAAATAGAAGCCGAAGCCTTCTATTCGGCTGCTCTTCCACACACGCGACCAAGCCTCTCCCGATACCTCTATTCTTCCACGCTCGTCTCTCTCCCATTCGCAAAATCCCGCACAACCTCCGATCTCCTCAGCCCGTCGACCTCCCTCTCCACACGACCCCGCTCCCTCACGCCCGATCTCCTCTTCCACGAAAGAGCTCCTCTCTTCCCACGATTGAACTCTCCCATACGCTGCTTCACTCCTCTCCCGCAGAGCTCCACAAGCCGCCCCCCTTTGCTGCTTCCGATCCAGAGAGAGAGAGAGAGAGAGAGAGAGAGAGAGAGAGAGAGAGAGAGAGAGAGAGAGAGAAAGGGATTTCCCCTACCTGCAGCCGAGCTCCATTTCCTCTCTCCCATTCGCACGCTTCTCCGACTCCAGCCCGAGCCTCCCCTCTCTTGTTCGCAAACCCCTACCCTAACGCCTGGAGCCGTCCGATCTCCCCTCTGCCTGATTTTGCTCACTCGGTGGCATTCCCTCTTGTCCGATCGGAAGCAACACAGGAGCCCGCTTGCTGTGTAGGTAACTTTCTCTGTTTCACGCACTTGTCCGGCCAAATCCTGTAAATTCCAAGCCGAGAGCAGTAAGGGAGGGTTTGGGGTTGTTTATTTTATTTTTTTATTATTATTTTATTATTATTATTTATTTTAAAAATATATATAATTAATTAGTTTAAATTCTGAATCAAATTAATTAAATTTAATTATGATTAATTATGTTAATCATAATTAAGATTTGATTAAACATAATTAACTAAGTTAATTATGTTCAATTAATCTTAATTATGATTATTAATTAATTAATTATGAATTAATTTTAATTAGTTAAAATAATTATAATTAGTTATCTTTAAATTATAATTAATTATTAGTCATTATTAATTAATCATAATTAAATTATTTTAATTATGTTTAATTATAATAGTAATTAATTATTAATTAAACATACTAATTATAATTAATTAAACCTAATTTATTCTAATTAATTATAATAATAAATAATAATAAAAGAACAAAAAAATGCAAATGCTTGCGCCCCCTCCACTCTCCTTCCTCGATGTCCGTGTCGGACCGGCAAACCACCTAAGCACGCCTTTAGTGGCCGTGGTAGGAGGGAACCCGGTGCGATACCTACGACGAGGTAAGCGAGTGACACCTCGATCCACGTGTCAACCACGACAACCCCACGGAGGTATGAACTTTTCTAAAACTCAAAACCTTGCTTCAATGTCCGTGGCAAACTGGAGAACTGTCCTAAGCACGCCTTTATTGGCCGTGGTAGGATGGAATCCCGGTGCGGCACGTACGGCGAAGCAGGGTCACTTATAAGTACCCCCGGGCGGGGGGGAAATCAAAACTGCTTATCAAAAATGCTTTTTATAAAACCCCATGCACGCCTTTATTGCGCGTGGTGGGAGAAAACAAAAATACAACCGCCGCGGTGTCTCACCAACACCAACCGTGCACGCCTTTAGTGGCGTGGCGGGTAGGCGGCCTCTTGGTTTTTTCCCCTAAACAGGAGAGACGCCGGGAGGCTGCCGAAATTTGGATTGAAAATCCAAGGACTTTGAACAAGATTTGGACACTTTTGGACAACCAAAGACTTTGGACTATGCTTAGAACTCAAATCAAATGAACTTAACTTGGACATCAATTAGACTAAATTCAAACTTGAATAACCGAGGAAATGTTTTAAGTAAAAATTCAAGCAAGAGAAATTTGGACATGCACTTGAGCTCAACAAGACTGCGAAGACTTGCACTTGTACTCGGACATATACTCGGACTTGAATATTGGACAAATATGACTTAAGTGAACTCAAACATAAATATTGTTAGAATTTGAAACTTGTACTTTGGACATGATTTAAACATTGGAACTCAAGCAAATACTTGAGTTGGGCTGCAAAGAACTTGAACTCAAGCAAAATGAACTCAAACTCAAACTAGACTCAGACTCAAATGGGCATTGAATAAACGATTGATTTGAATCAAAAGCCTCTCATTTGAAATGAGATTCATAAATTGTAAAAAGAAAATGATGGTGATGAAATGAAAGACAAGTAAAAGAAATGTATATGTATAAATTAACTACAAGCTTTGATATGAACTTGGGAGCAACAACAATCAGCTTATGACAATCATCTAGAATGGAGTAAGATGTTGACTACTATAGTACCAAGCTTGTCATATATACTGACTATCTTTCAAGAGGAGAAGAATGATATCAAAGAGAAGTAATAAAGATCTTGATTAAATGCAAGCAAATTGAACAAAAGGCTCATCATTCCCTCACAAATGATGTTGAAACTCATACAATTTATTAAGATAGTTATATGATATATGTTTGGCTGCGAGCATATATAAATGAGCGGATCCATCTTACAAACTATGAACTACTTCCAAAAGCAATGAGAGACTTATGATCCATACATCTCATTCCAACCAATGTATTTGCAATCAAAATTTGAAGCTCTCAAATGAACGTGGAAGAACCTTCATGCTAATTAGAATGCAAATATCACTAAAAAATTATCACATAAACAAGGAGTGATGAAATTGGTGCGGCTCAAGTCATTCAATCAAAGTGGTGTGCTCGCAATGACTGTCACGACCCGACCCGAGACGAGACGGATCCCGCCCGCGCCGGATCGCGGCGGAGCAAGCACTAACCAGGATCTAGCTTTGGAATTTGGTTCGGAACTGAATCTTCCAAATAATTAATTCAAGCAGACTCACAAACACAGAGCTACTAAAAACATCAAATGCAGCGGAACAAAACATCTATCTGATTTCATTTCCTCAAAATAATCATCTACAGAACAGTACATGACTTTCAACAGAAAGAAAGACAGAACAGAAAAGTCATGACTGTACAAAAATCAAAAGGTACAAAACAATACCTAAACTGATCAGACTCTGAACTAATCCTGGACTTCCTTGCCTTTCCCAGAACCTGAAAACCACCAGAAAGCAAGGGTGAGCTCCACAGCTCAGTAAAGCAACAAACCTCCAATCAAAATCCTCAGAAATTCAAAACCAACATGTCATACAAATCCGTACAAAATCAGAACAGAATCGGACAGATATCAAATCAAACGGAACTGTACGGAAACAGAAGTCGTATCGAATCCAAAACAGAACAGATCAGACATATCAAATAACAGAATCAGAATCGTACAGATCATATCAGAACAGAACAAACTCAGCATATATCAGATATTTAATTAATAGCTAAATGTGCCCCCGGCACCAGAATAATAGCTGAGTAATTAATAGCTAAGTGTGCCCCTGGCACCAGAACCAATGTGCTTATAGCACCAGAACAGATCAGATGTGCTTCCAGCACCAGAATACATATATAGTGCATATAGCACCTAAACAGATTGTTTCCTCGGATCCGGAACAGAACAAATATCAAAATTTCAGATTGAGCTCATTTCAGATATCCCGTTTCACTAACTGAATCTCATAGGATCCAGGCCCCTTATAACTCCCTTTTCATAGCATATACAGATAGCATATCAATTCAGAGAAAATCCGGACAAATCAGAAATTACTCAAAAATCGGGCAGCACAACGGCAGTATACAGAATTTACACAATTTTCCTGAAAATAACAATTTACCAAATTTGCACAGAATGTAGATATCAACATTTCAGAACATTTATTCTACTGCACAGAGAATTTTCAAGTTCACAGAAAAATCCAGTCGACTAAAAACACAGTCGAATCAAAAATACCCTGACAAAAATCTTCAGAAAATAACCAAAATGTGCACACTCGGCACTTCAACATAATACAGAAAGTTGTACGGTAAAAACTAAACCAGTCGGAAATTACGGACGAAAATCACAAACGAAACTTAATTCCGGACAGATAATACCGCCAAAAGTGACGGTTCTGAAAATTGAGAAAGTCGGATTGTGCCTTACCTTGCGCACAGCAATTTCCTCAACAGTCTCTTCGGACGAAAACAGCTCGGCGTCGCCCGAAAATCCACTTTTCCACTTTTTCCTTCGTTTTTCTCTCTCCTCAGCTTTTTCTCTCTCTTCAAAATATCTCATTTCTATATATATCCAAACTGATCGTCCTGGACGATCCAGCTTCGTACCGGACGATCCATGAAGAAAAGAATTTCGTCCAGACGAAAATCCAATATCGTCCCCGGCGAAGGGCTCACTGACTTATTTTCGTCCAGACGATCCCGATTTCGTCCAGACGAACCATACAGCCAAACATGATTTTCTCTGCACAACCTGTACCAATCGTCCTGGACGATCCAACTTCGTCCAGACGAACCTGGAGCAAAAACTGCTATTACAATCTCCCCAACTTAGAAAAAAATGTCGTCCTCGACATTATCCAGTCCAAACTCAGTCAAAACAAGTAAGGGTACAACCGTCTCATGTCAGACTCCTTCTCCCAAGTGGCTTCCCGTGCAGTACGGTGCTTCCACTGGACTTTAACCATTGGAATCTGTTTACTTCTTAGTTTTCGGACGTCGTACGCCAAAATCAACTCTGGCTCTTCCTTATACGCCAGATTCTCCTGAATCTCAACCTCATCAGCAGATACCTTCTTCCCAGAGTCGGATACCCACTTCCTCAGAGTGGATACGTGAAACACGTTATGCACATCAGGCATAGAGTCAGAAAGTAATAACTTGTAAGCAGCTTTTCCAATTCTTTCCAAAACTTCAAAAGGTCCAACATACCTTGGACTAAGCTTACTTACCTGACCAAATCTGCTCACACCCTTCATCGGGTTGACTTTGACATACACAAAGTCACCAACCTGAAACTCAACAAACCTGTGCTTCTGATTGTAATACTTCTGCTGACGATCTTGAGCAGCTTTCAATCTTTCTCTGATCAAATGGATCTTCTGAGCAGTTTCATCAGCAAAAGTGGCACCCAAAGCCTGTCTATCTCCGACCTCCGTCAGAGTCAAAGGAGTACGGCACTTCCTGCCATACAAAGCCTCGTACGGTGCCATACCGATACTGGACTGGAAACTGTTGTTATATGCAAACTCAATCAGCGGAATATGATCTTCCCAGCTTCCGCTAAAGTCCAAAACACAAAGTCTCAACAGGTCTTCCAGCACCTGAATGGTTCTCTCAGACTGTCCGTCGGTCTGAGGATGAAAGGCTGTACTGAAATGCAGTTTTGTACCCAATCCTTGCTGAATGCCTTTCCAAAGTCTGGAAGTAAAACGTCCATCTCGATCAGATACGATCACACGAGGCACACCGTGTAATCTGACTATCTCCTTCACATAAATCTGTGCCAAGCGATCAACTGAATCCGTCTGTCTGATCGGAAGAAAATGGGCTGACTTTGTCAATCGATCTACAACCACCCAAATGGCATCATGTCCTTGTCGTGATCGAGGAAAACCCATCGCAAAGTCCATCGTTACCTCCTCCCATTTCCACTCAGGGATAGGCAACGACTGCAACAATCCACCTGGTCGCTGATGCTCTGCCTTCACCAACTGACAGGCTTCGCATCTCGACACAAACTCCGCCACATCCTTTTTCATCCCAGGCCACCAGAATAAAAGTTTCATATCAGCGTACATCTTACCACTGCCTGGATGAACAGTGTAGCCTGAATGATGAGATTCATACAGAATCTCCCGCCTCAAATCTCCAAACACGGGTACCCATAACCTGTTCTTACAGAAAATAGCACCAGAATCAGAAATTCGAAGTTCAGGAGTCTTACCAGATCCAATCTGTGCAATCAACTTCGAATAATCAGAATCTGACTTCTGGGCTTCTTGAATCCTTGCTTCCAAAGAAGACTGAATGGTCATCTGAGCCAACTCCAAACCACTGGAGGAAATCACCTCCAACTGTAATCTCTCCAAATCACGAATCAGAAAGTCATCACAAGTAAGCTGAATACCTGATAATCCAGAAGACTTTCTGCTCAAAGCATCTGCTACCACATTCGCCTTCCCAGGCTGATACTGAATAGTCAAATCGTAGTCATTGATCAACTCGAGCCATCTCCTCTGTCTCAGATTCAGATCCTTCTGAGTAAAAATGTACTTCAGGCTCTTATGATCAGTAAAGATCTCACAGCTGACGCCATACAGGTAATGACGCCAAATCTTCAAAGCGAAAACTACTGCAGCTAACTCCAAATCATGCGTCGGGTAATTCTTCTCATGTGGTTTCAACTGTCTCGAAGCATAAGCAATTACCTGACCATGCTGCATCAGGACACATCCCAGTCCTTTCAGCGAAGCATCACTGAATACCTGAAAACCTTCCGTACCTGACGGAAGTGCTAACACTGGAGCTGAAGTCAAACAATCCTTCAATCGCTGAAAACTAGCTTCACACTCCGGTGTCCAAACAAAAGGAACTGACTTCTGAGTCAGTCTCGTCAGAGACGTCGAAATCTGTGAAAATCCTTTCACAAATTTCCTATAATACCCGGCCATGCCTAAGAAACTACGTACCTCAAATACCGTAGTCGGCCTTGGCTAATCTGCAACTGCCTGAATCTTCTGGGGATCTACAGAAATGCCTTCTCCGCTAATCACATGCCCCAGAAAAGAAATGCTCTTCAACCAGAACTCACACTTGGAGAACTTGGCATACAGCTGATGCCTCCTCAAAGTCTCCAACACAATCCTCAAATGTCTGGCATGATCATCCTCAGATGCAGAATATACCAGAATATCGTCAATGAAGACGATCACAAACTGATCCAAATACTCTCTGAATACTCGGTTCATCAGATCCATAAAAATAGCAGGCGCGTTGGTTACCCCAAAAGGCATAACCAAAAACTCGTAGTGCCCGTACCGAGTACTGAAAGCAGTCTTCACCACATCAGCTTCCTTCACCTTCACCTGATAATATCCGGATCTCAAATCAATCTTCGAAAATACCGAAGATCCGGAAAGCTGATCAAACAAGTCGTCAATCCGAGGCAAAGGATACTTGTTCTTGATCGTGACCTTGTTCAAATCTCTGTAATCGATACACATACGGAGTGTACCGTCCTTCTTCTTCACAAACAGAACAGGTGCTCCCCAAGGAGAAACACTAGGACGTACAAACCCTCTGTCAACCAACTCCTG
Organism: Dendrobium huoshanense; assembly: GCA_016618105.1. Classification (NCBI taxonomy): domain Eukaryota; kingdom Viridiplantae; phylum Streptophyta; class Magnoliopsida; order Asparagales; family Orchidaceae; genus Dendrobium; species Dendrobium huoshanense. The sequence continues at coordinate 71,466,143 of CM028358.1, read as the reverse complement.
AAGCTGAACTTTCAACTCAGAAAGTTCTTTCGGTGCCATCCTGTACGGAGCTTTTGATATAGGAGCTGTACCAGGAAAAACATCGATAGAGAACTCCACATCTCTATCCGGAGGTAAACCAACCAACTCCTCAGGAAAAACATCAGCAAACTCCCGTACCACTAGGATCTCAGAAACAGAACCAACCTCCAGGTTCAGATCCCGCACCGAAGCTAAAAATACCGGACATCCCTTCTTCCACATCCTGCTCACCTCCAACACAGAAACCAGACTGGAGAGAACACCTCGTAATCCCTGAAATACAACTCTCTCTCCAGCCATAAGCAAACTCACTTGCTTCTTCAGACAGTCTATCTGGGCTTCATACTGACTCAGCCAATCCATGCCCAGAATCACATCATACGATGAGATCGGCAATCGAATCAAACTCGATTTACACTTCTTGCCAGAAATCTCAATCTCACACAAACAAAACTGTCGAGCAATCAAAGGATTCCCAGCCGGTAAAATCACAGACAAAGAAACCGGAAGTAAAAGAGAATCCAAACGTAAAGCCTCAAAACAGTGCTCGGACAGAAAAGAATGACTCGCTCCAGAGTCAAACAAAACACGACAGGGCTGATCAGAAATGTAAATCGTACCTGTCACAACATCGGGAGCATCTCGAGCCTCCTGCTGACTCAAACTGTAAACTCGGGGCTGAACTGGAACAGGGGCTGAAGCATGTTTTTGATTAAAAAAATATTTTTATTTAAGTATATATAGATTTTGAAAAATATTTAATTATCTTTGAGAAATATTTAATTTTGGAATTTTGAAATTGAACAGTCTATTATGAACAATATATCGCCTCGAAAGACGAACATATCGTTCCCTAATGGGTTCGAATTTCAAAGTTTTAAATTTCCCCAAAGATAATTAATTAAGGGTTTTGAAAAAGTTAATTTTGAAAATCAATTCTGGGTTACTAAATCTCCTACGAGCGCAAGCCCTCGTAGTTAATTACATCGTAGGAAATCGAAATTTCCTACGAAAACTCTCGATTAAAATAGCGGTATAAATTTTATTTAAGAATTTTCAAAGTTAGACATCAAAGGAAGAAAAGTGTAGGAATTTCAAGTGGTATTGGATCAAGTCTGAACACTTATTTTCAGAGTCAAAGGAAGAGGAGTAGAGAGTGTTTTGAGATTCTGAATCACTTCAGAAACACTCCAGCCTATCCTAAATGTTGGGCTTAAATTTGATTGAAAGTGATTTAATGTTTAAGTGATCAATTTTATTAGAAATTTGGGATTAGATTCCCGAAAATTGAGGTCTTATAGCCCGAGCTAGCCTCAGAACCTAAGTCTAAATTGGGTACTAAAAAGTGACCCGAACCTAGCTAGTGCAATGCGAATCTGGTCTTACCCCGGCCTGGATTGGGGAGCCAGCTAAACCACCTAAACGATTTTAAAATATGAGTCCGGTCTTTTTGTAGAGTGGTAGGGACGTTATTTAAGAAAGGTTTTTGAGAGCGGGGCCGACATCTAGAGCAGATCCTAATTGGCCCCTTTGACTTATGCTGGGTTTGATGCTTAAGCCAATGTAATTAAAGATTTAAAGATTTTTTAATTAGTTGCTAATATGATGCATGCTAATCGACTCAATTAAAAGTTTGAATTTGAATGAATGCTATGAAATGAAAACTTCCGGCGATCCCGGGCTTATTTCTTAAATCCGTTAGAATTCCTATATGAGCCTAAATATTTTAATTTAATTTAAGTAGAAAAAGTTTTGTTAAGTCCTTAAGAGCCTACAATCGGATTCCAGGTCAAATCAAAATCGACATGCAGGTAAAAAGACTAGAAAAACAGGTAGTTCTACTGCACAATCAATTAAATAAATCAATCAAATTAAATATATCAAATTGAATGTCCGTAGGCAAGTGCCCCTTATCATTACATCACAGAATTTTGCAGAAAATTAAAGTGGCCGGGCACCACTGACTACAACCCGGATTTTAATCTTAAGACTCAAGTGGCTTTGAGAATGGGTCTTCTCGTTATCCACTTCTTCATCCTTCTGCTGCTTCTTGGATCGTCGGGTCTGGATATCCAAATGAAAAGAAACTCCCCCTTAATCGGGGTGTTATCTTTTCTCTTTGGATATTTCAAAACCATCCTAATTTGGAGCTCCAAATGGAGAGGGACTCTCCCCTGAGGGATGTCCCTTCCTCTTTGGATTCCAAATTGGATGTTACCCCATCTCAAATCACTTGAAATTACAACACAAATCAAATCAAATTTACATTAATCAAAATTGAAAAATCTAGACTCGATCCTGCAGGGTTATCCTAATAATCAACATTTATATATACAGTCCCAAGCAGTTAATATTTGATCTCAAGCAGTTGATATATGAATCTCAAGCAATTAATATATTTGAAATTTAAAATGCTCAACAAATTGCAGTAAATAAATAAACAATCAATCAATTCTAAACTAGCAAACAGCATGCAGTGAAAACTCGAAAACCCGGCACACAGCTGCAAAAAGTAAACACCGGCCTAGCCTAAAACTAGAGTTGGTGCTCCTAGCAAACCATCTAAAGTGTGTGAGGTAGGTCGTGTGGTTTGGATATATCCTAAATAGGATCATTAGATTGAAGTTGATTAAGGTTCTGGTTGGTTGAAAGGCTTAAGGGGTTTAAATTTGAGTTTAAGTATTAATGGCTTGAAGTTAATTTTAAAATTGATTATTAATTATTTGTTGAATACCACCTTTGTTTCACACCGAGGCCGTGAAGTTTATTTCACCTTCCTTGGGGCTAAGTTAATAACCTCGTAGGCCTGGGTTACCCAGTGGTACCCGATATAATTAAGTGATTTGATTTGATTAAAACTTGAAAGTTAATGAATTTTAATTAAAAGTGTTTGGTTGCTGATTTTAAAGTTTGATTCATTTGAGTTTGCCATTAATCGATTCGTGGCGTTGTGCCACCAGGCTCGAGGAACCAGCCTCCTTAGGACACTTAGCCCCGCAGCCCGGAGTAGTCCAGCCGATAAACCAAATTAATGTAGTTGAATTAGAGGTTTTAAAAGGTTAGATAATTAATAATTAATCTATTTTTAAGGTTTAACACCTCTTGGAATCCATTCGTGGCGTTGTGCCACCAGGCTCGAGGAACCAGCCTCCTTAGGACACTTAGCCCCGCAGCCCGGAGTAGTCCAGCCAATAAACTTCATCTTTAGGATGGTTGTTATGTTTTAAAAGGTTTGTTGAATGTTTTAAACATTAAGTTACCAATTTCTGGAATTTTAGAATAATTTTGAATTTTATGAATTTTTGAATATTTTAATCATTTAATTAAAGGGTTGAAAATTGACTTTTTGATTAAGTTCAAATTCTGGAATGTTTGTATTTTATTAAAATACTAGACCTTACTACGATCAGTTAGAAGGTAAGTACGTTGAAATCGGATTTTTCTACATTTTATTACGAAGGTTTGAAGTTTTGAACTAGATTTGAACTAGATTTGACCGGATTGTTGACTTTTTGAAATATTGCAGATTTCTGGAATTTAATATTTTTGATAAATACTAGGAGTTATTAGGAGTTGAATGCAAGTGAGTTTGGGTGATTTCGATTTTTCTGGAATTAGTTATAAGGATTTGAAGTTTGGGTAATTATTGAATTTTTGAAAATTACTTAATTAGAGGGGCCTTTTTGTGATTTTTCTCCAAATGAGTCCCAAACTCCTTGAAATCAACTCCAAAGGTCAGAAATGACCTAAGGAGAGATTTCCAAGTGTTTGGAAAATTTTTGGAATTTTTAATATTTTTTAATTAATTAAATGAATTAAATATTGATTTTCACTTAAAATTAGATTAAGGTTCAGATTGCTGTCAAATAATTTTGGTTTTAATTTTCATAGGTTAAGGGTTTAATTATGATCAGTTAGAGGGGTTAAACATAATTTTTGGGTTTAAAATGGATTTATTAGATTTTCTGGAAGTTTTAATGGCTTAATTAAGATTTGAGCTTAAGAAAAATCAATTAAGGAGCTTAATGAGTTCAGAAATCAGTGAAACTTCTCCCTAAGGTTGAGAATGTCACTAAATTCACATATCCAAAGTTTCAAATCAAGAAATGTATCCTAATGACAATGAAATTTCTAAGTTCTCTAAACAAAGTCTTTAATTTTTTTTGTCCCTAAATATGTCACTAGATTAATTAGGTTCAAATCAAGGTTTTGCTAACCCTTGGACTTAACATAAATATGCACATACAAATAATCACTATCAATTCCTAAATCTAGGAGACCCTAGGTGTGTATGTGTGTGTACCTACTCATGCAAATTAAGTTAAATCTTAATTAATTAAGGAATTAATCAATGAATGATTATCAAATTAATTATCCACTGATTAACCACCATTCCCCATTGAATTTATGTAAACACAATAAAGCTCTATTTAAAATTTCAAATGAATGTTCGAAGTGGTCTTTTTGCGAGAAGTTCTTGCTACGCACCTTGACTCCGCTCCAGCTCGAATGCAATACAAGCAAATTTAAATTCATCATTATTTTAATTTTAAAATACCTTTACGCTTTAAACCTTAATAACTATTGAAATATAGGTCAAATAAATCTGAGAAAATTACTGGAGATCAAAAACAAATCTGAAATAACTCATGCCAAATTTTGGACTTAATAGGGTTTTATTTATTTAAATATAAAATAAAAATAAAAAAACATATAATAGAAATTAATTTTAAACTATACAATACTTTTATTTAAAAATAATTTTAGAAAATAGAGGATTAAAAACTGAACAAAATGAGCTATTATACTCAATTTTTGGTTCAGTACTTAATTTCCTATAAATTTTTGAAGTTTCTGAATATTTAAAGGATTTTTAATTTGATTTTCGGGTCAAATCAGCCGCCGCCGCCGTCGGATCCAATCATTGGCAATGATTGGGAGAACGACGGCGCGGCGCCGCATCGCATGCCACGCGGCGAGCCCAGGACGTCCACTTAAACACGTCGGATGGAAGGATCCGACGGTCTAAATCGACCGCGGCTAAACGGACGGCCATAGAACGGCCACGTCGCCGCGCGTTTTGAACCACCGGCGCGCGTTCGAACTCCAGAGCAGACGCTCAGTTCTGATCGAAAGATCGGGACCGTTGATCACAAGATCAACGGTCCAAAACGCGCATAGGGCATGCATGCGGCGAACCGAAGCCCTAAACGAGAAAATGGCTCGTTCTCTCGATCTAGGAGCTCAATGTTTATAAAATTTTAAACAGAGATACACAGAATGAACATAATCAATGGGGAACTAGTTAAACTGCCTAAAACTCGCCATATAAAAAGCTATTTAAATCTAGGTGTTTGAACTAGGGTTAGAGTTTTACCTTGATTCAATGGATGGTTTTTGACGTTTGAGGGCTTGTTGAACTTGTTGATCGTCCTAGATCATTTCTCCAGAAGACTTCAAGAGCTGAGAAGGTTTGGATCTCGAGCTATCAACCTGGGACGGTCTTCAAGCTCGGTTTGGCCGGAATCTCGCCGCCGGCCACCGTCAATCGCCGGTTTTTGATGTGGGGGATGGAGAGGTAACCCCCAAGAGCTAAAACGAAATTAGCTCTGGTCTGGAGAGGGACTGAGTGGTGAGAGAGAGCTTGATGGAGAATGACGGCTCTATTAGGGTTTTGCCCTATTCAAACTTTCTCCAAGCCAAAGGGACGGTCTTGATCGACCTAGGGGCTATCTAGGATGCTTCCACGCGGCCTGGAGCAGTTGTAAAGCCTGGGAGAAGGACAATGAGGTGGAAAGCCTCTTTGGTCCCCACTTGAGCACATGGAAGCAATGGTGGACGTTTGATCTAAATCCAATGGCTTAGAATGCTTCTAGGAATGTTCTAGAGGCTGTATTAACAGCTGGATTAATTTAGATTAATGGAATTTAGCTCTAAGAAGCCATTTGACCATGTTTGACCATCTTAAAGCTCAAGTTTGACTGTTTGACTGGTCAAATGCCACATGGCAGCTGAGGTGTCAAAGGGATAGAGGTTAGGAGCTGATCAAACAAGTTGGGGAGGTTTGAAGTTTAAGGAAATAGGATTTGAATATATATTTGACTATAGTCAAGGGTTTGACTAAGTCAAGATCCATGCTGATTTGACTTCAAAAGGATTCAAGAATATTTGAATCGATATTTGAGATGGATTTAAAGGTTTAAAGGATTTGATTTGTTCAAATGGGTTTGAATAACCCACTTAAACCCTTAAGGAAATCCTAGGTCAAACTAGGTTGACCGGGTCAACCGGGTTGACCCAAGAGGTGGGTTCAGGCTCAACAGGTTTGAAATGATATTTGGAGACCATCGGAGGTGGTCCCAATGTCTGGGTAGGTCAATTCGGTCAAAATGCTCGTTTTGACCCTTAAGGGTATGTTTGGTCAACCTGGGTTGACTTGGTCAACCAGGTTGACCCAGGGTCTGGGTTTGGGTCGAACAGGTTTCAAATGACATTCCAAGACTAATGGAGGTGGTTCCATGGTCTGGGGAGGTCATTTGGGTCAAAACACCCATTTGGACCCTTAAGGGGTCACTTGGGTCAACTAAGTTGACTTGGTCAACCAGGTTGACCCAGGGCTTAAAAATGGGTCCAACAGGTTTCAAATGACGTTTCTAGACCAATGGAAGTGGTTCCATGGCCCGGAGAGGTCATTTGGGTCAAAACACCCATTTGGACCCTTAAGGGGTCTCTTAGGTCAACTAGGTTGACTTGGTCAACCAGGTTGACCCAAAGCTTGGAAATGGGTCCAACAGGTTTCAAATGACATTTCAAGATCAATGGAAGTGGTTCCATGGCCTGGAGAGGTCATTTGGGTCAAAAGGCCTATTTGGACCCTTAAGGGGTCTCTTAGGTCAACTAGGTTGACTTGGTCAACCAGGTTGACCCAAAGCTTGGAAATGGTTCCAACAAGTTTGGTTTGATATTTGAAACTTGCTGGAGGTGGTTGCGTTCAATTCGGAGTTCATTTGGTTTGAAATCACCATTTGAGCCCCATAGGGGTATTTTGGTCATTTTGACCCCTGGTCGACTAGGGGTCAAAGTGGGTCAACCAAAATGCAGTTTACTGCTCAGTGAGTCATAATTGAGGGTCTGGAAGTAATTAGAAGCTTTGGAGAGGGCTCTAAGGTCAAAATCCACTGGGTGGTAGATCCAGTGGCATAGGCCGTAAATATTTGAAGGTTTCACAGCCTATGGATTTTGATTAAGTTTCTGGGGTTAGAGACCTCAGAATGGGCTCAAATTTGGAGGGTCACCTCCAGAGACATGTCCCATCAGTATGCAACTGACGGATTCTGAATCGGAGGTCAAATGATTGATTTTGAAGTGTTTGAAAATTTGCTGAAAAAGGCTTTTAGGACTTGGCCTTTTATCATTGGATTTGAGTCTGGATTCTGGATTTGAACTGGATTTGATTGAAATTTGAATTGAATTAAGGTCTGGATTGACTTGAGATCTAAATTGATCCTAAGGTCTGGAGTCTAGAAGAATCCTAGGGTCTAGAGTAGATCCTAGGGTCTAAAGTCTAGAAGGCTCCTAGAGTTTGGATTGATCTGGAGATTGAATTGATTTATGGTCAGGTTTGATCTGGGGTTAGGATTGGCCCGAGTGACCTCATACAAAAATGAGGTCAACAAAGCAACAGAACTACTCTGCTCCCTCTGAACAGTAGGTGGTCTCCGTGGTGCAGAACTAGAACCACCACCTCTACCAGCAAATCCCTCAGGGCGAGGAGGAACAGTCCTCGGTCTTCCTGCTGCTGAACCAACAGGTCTGACAAAGCCCTCAGATCGCTGATCAAATCCCATCTGTGGACACTCCGCAATCCGATGTCCTGACTGACCACATCGGAAGCACAGACCAGCCATCCTGTAGCACTGGCCAAAGTGTCGCCGTCCACAGTTCTGGCACACAGGTGCCGAACTAACTGATCCAGAACTCGTCGTACTGGTAACAGTACCAGACGATCCTCCGCTCCTTCTGGAATCTCCAGATCCAGATCCAGAAACGAATCTCCTCTTCCCAGAGGAACCACTGCCAGATGCCTCTCCTCCAAACCTCTTCCTACTCGCAGTCCACCGCTGCTGAGTAGCCAACAGGTCATTCTCTATCAGACGAGCTCGTTCCACAAGCTCAGAGAAATCGGTGATCCGGAATGGTATCAGGGGCTGTCTCAAAGTATCTCGCAATCCCCTCAGAAATCTGTAACACCTCTCAGCAGAAGTGCTAACCAGCTGCGGAGCGTACCTGGCCAATGCAGTAAACTCAGCCTCGTACTGCATCACCGTCTTGCTCCCCTGAACAAGCCTCAGAAAATTCTCCTGCATCTGCTGTCGTGCAGAAGGAGGAACAAACCAATCTCTGAATACCTCAGTGAACTCTTCCCAAGTAATCAAAGAGTTCAGTCTGCCCTGAAATCTGGCTGCCTGCTGGCCGTCCCACCAGTGCTCAGCCTCTCCGTCCAACAGAAAAACTGCTAACGGTACCTTCCTGTCTGACGGACACTGCATCCCGTCAAAGGTCTTCTCCACTCGCCTCAGCCACTCCTCAGCAGCTCTGGGCTCAACAGCGCCCTCAAACCTCGGAGGTTTCAACCTCAGAAATAACTGCAAATGTCTGTCCAAGTCATCAGATCTGATAGTAGAAGCTCTACTCTGAGTCTCGCTCATCATCTGAGCAACAAGCGAAGCAAACTGTGAAAGCGTATCAGCACCGACCACTGGGGCTGTACTCCCCACTGGTGCTGCCTGATCGGCACTCTGCCCGTCTGTCATGTCTGGGTCTGGCTGATCCATACAGAAAATCCAGAAAAATCCGGAAAACTATCACAAAAACAACACAATAAAAAGCCGAACAAATCAAAACTACCCCCCAGACAGACTTACTGATCACTTCCTATAGCTCTGTTTCACAAAATTCTCAAATTCCAAAACCATTGCTCTGATACCAAAAAAAGCTTGTCACGACCCGACCCGAGACGAGACGGATCCCGCCCGCGCCGGATCGCGGCGGAGCAAGCACTAACCAGGATCTAGCTTTGGAATTTGGTTCGGAACTGAATCTTCCAAATAATTAATTCAAGCAGACTCACAAACACAGAGCTACTAAAAACATCAAATGCAGCGGAACAAAACATCTATCTGATTTCATTTCCTCAAAATAATCATCTACAGAACAGTACATGACTTTCAACAGAAAGAAAGACAGAACAGAAAAGTCATGACTGTACAAAAATCAAAAGGTACAAAACAATACCTAAACTGATCAGACTCTGAACTAATCCTGGACTTCCTTGCCTTTCCCAGAACCTGAAAACCACCAGAAAGCAAGGGTGAGCTCCACAGCTCAGTAAAGCAACAAACCTCCAATCAAAATCCTCAGAAATTCAAAACCAACATGTCATACAAATCCGTACAAAATCAGAACAGAATCGGACAGATATCAAATCAAACGGAACTGTACGGAAACAGAAGTCGTATCGAATCCAAAACAGAACAGATCAGACATATCAAATAACAGAATCAGAATCGTACAGATCATATCAGAACAGAACAAACTCAGCATATATCAGATATTTAATTAATAGCTAAATGTGCCCCCGGCACCAGAATAATAGCTGAGTAATTAATAGCTAAGTGTGCCCCTGGCACCAGAACCAATGTGCTTATAGCACCAGAACAGATCAGATGTGCTTCCAGCACCAGAATACATATATAGTGCATATAGCACCTAAACAGATTGTTTCCTCGGATCCGGAACAGAACAAATATCAAAATTTCAGATTGAGCTCATTTCAGATATCCCGTTTCACTAACTGAATCTCATAGGATCCAGGCCCCTTATAACTCCCTTTTCATAGCATATACAGATAGCATATCAATTCAGAGAAAATCCGGACAAATCAGAAATTACTCAAAAATCGGGCAGCACAACGGCAGTATACAGAATTTACACAATTTTCCTGAAAATAACAATTTACCAAATTTGCACAGAATGTAGATATCAACATTTCAGAACATTTATTCTACTGCACAGAGAATTTTCAAGTTCACAGAAAAATCCAGTCGACTAAAAACACAGTCGAATCAAAAATACCCTGACAAAAATCTTCAGAAAATAACCAAAATGTGCACACTCGGCACTTCAACATAATACAGAAAGTTGTACGGTAAAAACTAAACCAGTCGGAAATTACGGACGAAAATCACAAACGAAACTTAATTCCGGACAGATAATACCGCCAAAAGTGACGGTTCTGAAAATTGAGAAAGTCGGATTGTGCCTTACCTTGCGCACAGCAATTTCCTCAACAGTCTCTTCGGACGAAAACAGCTCGGCGTCGCCCGAAAATCCACTTTTCCACTTTTTCCTTCGTTTTTCTCTCTCCTCAGCTTTTTCTCTCTCTTCAAAATATCTCATTTCTATATATATCCAAACTGATCGTCCTGGACGATCCAGCTTCGTACCGGACGATCCATGAAGAAAAGAATTTCGTCCAGACGAAAATCCAATATCGTCCCCGGCGAAGGGCTCACTGACTTATTTTCGTCCAGACGATCCCGATTTCGTCCAGACGAACCATACAGCCAAACATGATTTTCTCTGCACAACCTGTACCAATCGTCCTGGACGATCCAACTTCGTCCAGACGAACCTGGAGCAAAAACTGCTATTACAATGACTAAATGAAGAACATGGAAATATGTCTACAACCACTAGTGTAGGGTTTTCCTACAAATATTTCAAAGCCTTCTTGCTAAGTAAGATTCAGATATCAACGGATAATGATTGTTGAGAAGCCACTTTCAAGGACAATAGATCCATAAAGCATGTAATAATTCATGCATGAATGAAGATTCAAAGTTGATTTGAGAAGCATAATATGATTATAAGTTTCATACAAACGATGTTACACGGCTCTAAGTAAACACACCACAATCCTTTGCAGATATCAAGAGATAGTGTACAAGAGATATACCAACCCCTGCAATCACTAATAATAAACAGGTTGCATAAGTAATGGGTCATCTATGAGCACATATATACCCACAGTTGGTTATCTACGAAAAGATGCATAAGTCCCCACAAGCAAAAGAGATCAGCAGTGGCAAATACGAATATCTACAAATTACTGTAGAGAATCTATCATATCTACAAAATACTATTCTCAAGCAAATACAGAAAAACTTCAATAAATGCAATCCCTTAAGGCAGGAGATTAGTTAGTGCACTATGACCCGCCTACGAAAATCAATAAATAGTGCACGACAGTCTACCTGTACGAAGCAGCGAACAACTTAATTCAGAAGCTGCTACGCCACGCCACCGGATCTGCAACCTCCGTACAAGCAGACAGAAGGCGTTTATAAATATTCCAAAAATACCCCCTGCACGTGCACTATAAATTGTATACACATAGGTACACTAAAGGGGAAAATATATTCTCAACCCGCATGGGCCCCGGCGAGCGTGTTATTGGTACACACGTGACGTCTAGGGATGCTGCGCGGGTTGACAAGTGAATTCTAGTTTGAACCCGATCCTCCTATATGGGTCAATAGGAGTCGACAGGGTTTGAACCATTAAGCAAATATATGGTCGTGACGACCAGAATATTTGTTTTAATACATTCATATTAGGCCTTCAAAGCCTAAAATCAAATGAATTCACTAATAAAGGCTCAAAGCCTACGAAACCCGATCCTCTGTCGACAGCCCGACAGAGTTGACAAGGTTCAATCCATAAAAAGAAATGACCCCAAACACCCCGATGATGGCCGTGTTGAATGCAGATCTCAACCGGAGGGGTTCCCAAATAATTTCCAATGCCGTTCCAAATATCCAAAAAACCCAAAAAACTCCACAAAAATCTCAAAAACCCAAAATCCAACAAATCCCAAAATTCCAAAATATTTAAAATTGAAATAAACCCATTAATCACTTAAAGCAAATTCCATCCACCATCCGCAACAGTCTGTCGGGGTGGATAAATTCAAATGAACTCTAGCTCACAAAGAGCCAAATGCCTAGTCGAAAATATCACTAGGATCCATTCTCAAACAATCTCTTGCCAGTAAGGACGTGGTACGTGTCCTCTAACCGGCAGTTTCGCCGCCAAATGGCACTGCAGGTAAACGGTTATGACCCGGGGCCCTCTGAACCGAGTGGTTTTGCCGCCAAATGGCACCACAGATAGCGGTTATGGCCAGAGCCAATACGCTCCTTAATGGCGTTAAATCTTTGAGATATGAATCAATAGGATATGATCGATAGGGCACAAAGCCCTCTGTTAGCTAAGGTGGATTCAAATTTGTCCCCTTAGATAAACATTCAACCCCGGTCTACAAGGTCCCCTTGGACGAAGCAACCCATGGCTGCCGACAAGGATCCTTCTGTCAGGTTGGGTCGACTACCTCCTCTGACTAAGTAGACCAGGGACCACGATGGCCCGGGACGACGGAACCATGGGATCTTGATCGGGTCCATCATCCATTCCCCCACCATCCGCTTTAAGTGCTAGATGGTGAAATTTCTATTTTTAAATATAAAATTTTCCCAAATATCTCAATCCAAATCTTCAAATCTTTCAAACCCAACTCTTCAATTTCCAAACATTTTCCAACATCCGAAACCTATGCTGCTACTATATGCCAGATACACGTATGTTCTACGTATCTGATTGACGACTAGCCTTAATCGAAAGTTCTCTCTCGTGATCGAGAGGGGTAATTAACTATAGGGGCTTGCGCCTATAGGAAACCAGAACTCAGATCATAAAGTCCTCACAAAATGAGGGCGAAATCTCTGGGTAGTGTCTTATCTACAAACCCATCTGCCTTCCAAAATTTACCCCGGAACTTAATTCCGTTAAAACTCCCTCGCCGAATAAGAAAAGCGAGCGGAGGCCGGGGCCGAATTTTTGGAGCCCACAGCATGTGTTGGCAGACTAAGTTGGTTGCGAAGGCAATGTCGGGGCGAGTGATGGACAAATATTGTAGAGATCCGGCGAGACGGCGATAAAGTGTTGGATCAGGAAATGGCGTGGTATCGTTCTCTGTCCGTTTGTTAGGCGGAGCAATTGGAGTGGAGGCCGGTTTGCAATCTTCAAAACCTGCATCATGAAGAATTTTTGTTGCATAGTGATTTTGAGAGAGGAAGTAACCAGTAGAGGTTCGAGTCACCTGGATGCCAAGGAAAAGTGAGATGTGTCCAAGTTGTTTTAGAGCAAATTGATTGCGGAGTTGCTGAAGTAGTTGTTGGATTGCGGTTTGATCGTTACCTGTGACCAAGATGTCATCAACGTAGATTAGTATGTAAATGGAAATGGAATTTTTCTTAAAGAGAAGTAAAGAGGGATCAGAACGACTAAACCCGAATCCGTGCGATTGAAGAAAGTTGGTGAGTTTCTGAAACCACTGTCGCGGAGCTTGTTTGAGACCATACAGAGATTTTTGTAGCTTGCAAACGTGGTTTGGTGCAAGGGCATCAGCGAACCCCGGTGGTTGCCGCATGTAGATGTCGTCGGGAAGATCACCATGTAAGAAGGCGTTAGAGATATCCAATTGTAGTATAGACCAGTTCCTGTTAAGAGCAAGAACGAGAAGAATCCGAATGGTGGGCATTTTTGCGACGGGACTAAAAGTTTCGTCGTAGTTTAAGCAATGAATTTGATCGTATCCGAGGGCCACCAGGCGAGCCTTGTGGCGTTCAACTTGACCGTCGGGACGTAATTTGGTCTTGAAGGTCCACTTACATCCGAGAATAGGTGTGTTAGGAGGGGCGGGTTGTAGAGTCCACGTTTGCTGGTTGCAAAGAGCATTGTATTCATCCTGCATTGCTTGGCGCCAGTGGCTGTATTTGGATGCCTGATTGTAGGAAGTGGGAGTGGTGTGAGTAGAAGTGTCGGCAATGAGGCTAATGATTTGTTTTGGTTTGCGAATGCCGGACTTCAGACGAGTTTGCATGTGATGTCTGGGAGGAACAGCGGGTTGAGAGTTGGTATGGGAGGAATGCGTGCTGAGGTCATTAGGTGAATTTGCACAAATAGGTGGGACGGGTACAGTAGAAGAAGCAGGTGGAGTAGAATTGATTTGATGATGAGTGGAAGGAATTAACTGGGTAGGGGATGGCAGTGTGGAAGTGGGTACAAGAAGTAGAGGAGGGGTATGAGTGGATGAGTTGTTGGGAATGTTAGAGTGGGCGGTGGGAACCGATTTGTAGGGAAACTGATTTTCGTAAAAGGTCACGTGACGCGAGATATAGATGTAACGCCCCGAGATCTAACTTGGAAAGAATGTCGATCAATTCCGCAACAATTTACCAGAGTTATCTATAAACCATCAGTAAGCAATCTATCAAACATCTATAAAACTTAAAACATCCATAAACAAGTCTATTCATATCTCAAAACATCATGAACAATACTCAGGAACTACACTATCAATACAAGTAGAAAAGCTATCCTGTCCTGAGTACAAAAGAATCATCAATCTAACAAAAGCACTAAAACCTGTAGATCTGGATCAATGCCTATCTCCTGCTCCCGAGCCCTGACCTGAAAATATCAACCACATATAATGAGCTTTACAAAGCCCAGCAGGTCACCTAATACCTATAACTGAAGTCAAAGCACGGCAATCTAATCGATATGCATGTCAATCCATCAATCCGAATCAGTCAATGGTCAATGAGTCAATGCAGCGGAAATCAATAGTCAATAAAACCAGTCAATGCAGCAGCAGGCAATACGATAAATCAATTCAATCAATCAATCAAATCAATCAGCGTCGTTAATCAAATCAATACGGTCAAATCAGTAGAATCAGTAGAGAAAAGCGATACGGCAGAAGTACAATGAATCTATAGGCAGCAGTATCAATAAATCTATAAACAGTAGTACGATGTTCATGCTATCGATGCAGTATCTATATTCATCCAATTCTATATCAATGCTCAATGTCGATGCACAGAAATCAATCAGTGAAATCAATGAAATCGTACGATCTAGTAAATCCAATCAAAGTCGATAAAGCAGGAATCTATAAAACCAATGAATCTATAAAGCAATACAGTAAACATGCAATTCAATACTATATACTGAACAAGTACAATCTACTGGCTATGTTGCTGTTGTAGAATCCATATTGCTGTTGTAGATAATACATTGGTTCAATCAATAAGAGTCGTCACTCTTTTCGCCCGTCGGCATATTAATAAACTCCTTATAGCTCCCAATCGTTATATCAATAATCAATGGTTTAAAGGAAAGCTCGTCGGCCCACCATCCTGTACAGGTATCAATCAATCTTCTACCAATGTTCAACCAGGTTCCACTTGCGATCAGTATCAATAGTCAATTCAATCAATAAGCAATTCAATAGTCGATATTAAAGCAATCATATCAATAATCAATGCATATCAGTTCAATCTATCAATTTCATACAATTCAGGAATCGTACGAAAATCGGGCAGCATAACGGTAGTCGGTCAAATTTACACAAAAATCCTGCAAAAAGACACAGTTTCCAAATCTATCCAAATTACAAAGGAATATCAATAACATCAATACAAGACTATCGATCTATAGAATCCAAATCAAATCAGGTCCCGATTATTTTCTATTCAATTAAAATCACGTAGAATTCGATTAAAATCTCGTAGAATCAATTCTGACCGGTAAAATCTTCGTAGAATACATTCAAATCGTGTACAATAATCATATCTATAACATACTAAAAGTTGTGCGGTGAAAGTCTTGTCAAATCAAAACCATGTCGAAAAGTCGACTACGAAAACACAAAACAGATCATATCTCGGTCAAAACACAAAATCTCTGAAAACAGAAACAGGGTTCGGAGTCCTTACCACGAGATCTTCACTTTTCCCAACAGCGGCGTCGGACGAAAAGCACTCCGCGGTCTCCGAAAACCAGCTTCCTCTTCTCTTTCCTTTCTCTTTCTCTCTCTACAAAATATCTGATTTTTAATTTTGATTTTCTCTCTCCTCAAAACGAGCTCATTTCCTTATATCATACATGGATCGGCCTGGCCGATCGTCTCAATCGGCCTGGACGATCAGACCAATTCTGGTCGTCCTGGCCGATACTCCAGGGCGATGATCAGGACGATTTTAGGAACAGTGCAGATCGTCCTGGACGATCTCAATATCGTCCTGGACGATTCTGTCCAGAATTTGCTCCAGAAATCAGCTGTTTTCAATGCACTGATCGGCCTGGACGATCCAAACTTCGTCCTGGCCGATTCTGGGAGGAAAATCCAAATCAGAGAGGAACAGTAAGGAAACGAGATATTACAATCTCCCCACCTTAGAAAAATGTCGTCCCGACATTTCCCTAAAGGTACGAAGCAAAAACGACGATGCAAAACAAATCGATCAAATCCAAATCCAAAACAAAACTCGTCGAAATCCATACAGAACACACAATGCAATCAATCAAATGTCAATATGCAATGTTCATATGTCAATATCAATCGGTTAGTCAAATCAATCTTACCAGTAGAATCTTCTGGTCGTTGCTGATCCTGATGCTGTAAACTCTGTAGACTGTAGATGCGTGGCACCACTGGAGGTCGTGGCGCAACTGTCTCCCTCTGATCTCTGACAGTCCTATCATCAATCATGTTTGCTGATCTCTCACTGTAGGCCCTCGAGGCAACAGTCCTCTGCTGTCCTGTACCCGTGCCAGAATCAGTCCTTCCATCCAGTCCTTTCTGAGGACAATTTGCTGCTCTATGTCCTTGCTGTCCACAGTGAAAACACTGTCCCGTCAATAGGTAGCACTGACCTGCATGTCGTCTACCACAATGACTGCACGTGCCAGAACCACCAGGCGATACTATCGATGCAGATCGTAACGCAGATCCCGATGCAGATCCCTTCGAACCCTCATACCTGCTTCTCTTCTCTCTATCTCTAGAATCATCTCGTCGTACGTCATCTCTCCTCCTCCTGGTATCCTCGTACCTCGATACTGGTGTCGTCAACTCAATTTCTATCAGTCGAGCCCGCTCCACTAGCTCAGAAAACTCATGGATCCGGAAAGGTACTAGTGGTTGCCTCAGCTCTCTATTCAATCCGTGCAGAAATCTATAACACTTGTCTTCAGAGGTAGGAATCAAGTGAGCAGCGTACCTCGCAAGTGCAGTAAACTCGGACTCGTACTGCATCACTGACTTGCGGCCTTGCTCTAATCTCATAAAAGCTTCCTGCATCTGTCGCTGAGCTGACGGTGGTACAAACCACATCCTGAATACCGTAGTGAACTCATCCCAGGTGATCTCAGCATTGGTCTTCCCCTGGAATTTCTCTCTCTGCTGTCCAATCCACCATCTCTCTGCCTCACTTTCCAACATGAATGCTGCCAAAGGTACTTTTCTGTTCCCCGGACACTGCATGCTATCAAAAATCTTTTCTATCCTCATAATCCAGTCCTCAGCAGCCTGTGGTCCTACAGCCCCTTTGAACAACGGAGGCTTCAGCTTGTGGAACATCTGTAAATGTCTGTCAACTTCTTCCTCTTTGCTCCCACTCATCTTGCTCTGAGCATCCCCCATAACATGTGCAATCGCAGTAGCTAACTGCATCATACTCTCTGACGGTACTGGAGATGCGCTGTGTTGCTCATTCGGTACACTGGATTCTGCCAGAGGATCCATATCTTTTCACCTGCACAATTCAGAACAAATGATACACATATGCAATGATGTATGCCAATGAAGCTCTTAAAGCTACCCAATCTACCCAATCTCTCAATCCAAACCTACAACTCTGGTAACAATCCATTCTTCCAATAACATTGCTCTGATACCAACTTGTAACGCCCCGAGATCTAACTTGGAAAGAATGTCGATCAATTCCGCAACAATTTACCAGAGTTATCTATAAACCATCAGTAAGCAATCTATCAAACATTTATAAAACTTAAAACATCCATAAACAAGTCTATTCATATCTCAAAACATCATGAACAATACTCAGGAACTACACTATCAATACAAGTAGAAAAGCTATCCTGTCCTGAGTACAAAAGAATCATCAATCTAACAAAAGCACTAAAACCTGTAGATCTGGATCAATGCCTATCTCCTGCTCCCGAGCCCTGACCTGAAAATATCAACCACATATAATGAGCTTTACAAAGCCCAGCAGGTCACCTAATACCTATAACTGAAGTCAAAGCACGGCAATCTAATCGATATGCATGTCAATCCATCAATCCGAATCAGTCAATGGTCAATGAGTCAATGCAGCGGAAATCAATAGTCAATAAAACCAGTCAATGCAGCAGCAGGCAATACGATAAATCAATTCAATCAATCAATCAAATCAATCAGCGTCGTTAATCAAATCAATACGGTCAAATCAGTAGAATCAGTAGAGAAAAGTGATACGGCAGAAGTACAATGAATCTATAGGCAGCAGTATCAATAAATCTATAAACAGTAGTACGATGTTCATGCTATCGATGCAGTATCTATATTCATCCAATTCTATATCAATGCTCAATGTCGATGCACAGAAATCAATCAGTGAAATCAATGAAATCGTACGATCTAGTAAATCCAATCAAAGTCGATAAAGCAGGAATCTATAAAACCAATGAATCTATAAAGCAATACAGTAAACATGCAATTCAATACTATATACTGAACAAGTACAATCTACTGGCTATGTTGCTGTTGTAGAATCCATATTGCTGTTGTAGATAATACATTGGTTCAATCAATAAGAGTCGTCACTCTTTTCGCCCGTCGGCATATTAATAAACTCCTTATAGCTCCCAATCGTTATATCAATAATCAATGGTTTAAAGGAAAGCTCGTCGGCCCACCATCCTGTACAGGTATCAATCAATCTTCTACCAATGTTCAACCAGGTTCCACTTGCGATCAGTATCAATAGTCAATTCAATCAATAAGCAATTCAATAGTCGATATTAAAGCAATCATATCAATAATCAATGCATATCAGTTCAATCTATCAATTTCATACAATTCAGGAATCGTACGAAAATCGGGCAGCATAACGGTAGTCGGTCAAATTTACACAAAAATCCTGCAAAAAGACACAGTTTCCAAATCTATCCAAATTACAAAGGAATATCAATAACATCAATACAAGACTATCGATCTATAGAATCCAAATCAAATCAGGTCCCGATTATTTTCTATTCAATTAAAATCACGTAGAATTCGATTAAAATCTCGTAGAATCAATTCCGACCGGTAAAATCTTCGTAGAATACATTCAAATCGTGTACAATAATCATATCTATAACATACTAAAAGTTGTGCGGTGAAAGTCTTGTCAAATCAAAACCATGTCGAAAAGTCGACTACGAAAACACAAAACAGATCATATCTCGGTCAAAACACAAAATCTCTGAAAACAGAAACAGGGTTCGGAGTCCTTACCACGAGATCTTCACTTTTCCCAACAGCGGCGTCGGACGAAAAGCGCTCCGCGGTCTCCGAAAACCAGCTTCCTCTTCTCTTTCCTTTCTCTTTCTCTCTCTACAAAATATCTGATTTTTAATTTTGATTTTCTCTCTCCTCAAAACGAGCTCATTTCCTTATATCATACATGGATCGGCCTGGCCGATCGTCTCAATCGGCCTGGACGATCAGACCAATTCTGGTCGTCCTGGCCGATACTCCAGGGCGATGATCAGGACGATTTTAGGAACAGTGCAGATCGTCCTGGACGATCTCAATATCGTCCTGGACGATTCTGTCCAGAATTTGCTCCAGAAATCAGCTGTTTTCAATGCACTGATCGGCCTGGACGATCCAAACTTCGTCCTGGCCGATTCTGGGAGGAAAATCCAAATCAGAGAGGAACAGTAAGGAAACGAGATATTACAATAGATGCGTTTGGTTTGAATGTGAAGGCATTTATAGCCTTTATGTAGTGGAGAATAGCCAATGAAAACACATTCGGAGGAGCGCGGCGAGAGTTTGTGCGAGGAATAGGGTTTTAACCAAGGAAAGCAGAGACATCCGAAGGTTCGAAGATGTTCGTAGGAGGGCGGAGATCCATGGAGACGTTGGTAAGGAGATTGAAGAGAGATGGATTTAGAGGGTAACCGATTGATTAAGTGATTTGCGGTGGCAAGAGCTTCGGCCCAGAATTGATCGGGGAGGTGAGAAGCGTGGAGAAGCGTGCGGGTAAGCTCAAGAAGATGACGATGTTTGCGTTCCGAGACCCCGTTTTGTTCAGGAGTGTGAGGACAGCTTAATTGCTGAATAATGCCATGGTCCGCCAGGAAGGTTTTGAAGGCAGTACTGGTGTACTCACCTCCGCCATCGGAACGCAGAATTTTGGGTTTGGTGCTGTGTTGGTTCAGGATAAGATTGCATAAGGTTTTAAATTTAGTTAAGGTTTCTTGTTTGGAAAACATGGGATAAATCCAAGTGAAGCGCGTATTGTCGTCGATAAAAATAACATAGTAGCGAAATCCGTCTAAAGAAACATGCGGGGCCGGACCCCAAACATCGGAATGAATTAAGTCAAACGGAGATGAAGAATTAGACATGCTTTTATTGAAAAAATGTTTGTGACTCTTGGCCACGTTACAGGATTTGCATATAAACGAAATTGGTACATTTTTGAGTGTAGGTATGTAAGTAGAAAGAATTGAAAGAAGTTGTTTATTAGGGTGTCCTAGCCGAGCATGTCAAAGATCGGTAGAGTTGGTCCGAGCCGTGAGAGCAATGGGCTGCTCGGGTTGAGGCCGGATTTGGTAGAGACCGTTATGAAGTAGTCCACGAAGAAGCGGACGTTGATCCTGGAGGTCCTTGATCACAAAGCCATTAGCGTCAAAAGAAATCGAAACAGAGTTATCGGAAGTTAACTTGGAGACAGATAATAAATTGTGAGTAAGAGCAGGAACATGTAATAAATTTCGTAGATGTAGCTTACGAGGCGTGTCCGGAAGCGGTAGAAGACCTTGTCCGGAATTGTGGATCGGTAGATAGGATCCATTGGCGATGGAGACGGTATCAGGTCCAGTGTAGTACGTGGGTGATTGAAGATTTTGTCCGTTTGGTGTGAGATGACTGGTTGCGCCGGAGTCGAGGATCCATTCTTGAGTAGAAGTGTTGGACGGTTGAGCAAGAAGTGCTCGAGGAGGCCGAGTCGTGGTGGGGGCGTACGTGAGGTTGCAACGGTGCCAGCAATTGAGGGCTATATGACCCGTCTTGCCGTAGATCTGACAAACCGGTTTGCTGGTGTTTGTTTGGACGGTAGAACCAGTCGTTGCTGACGGAAGATTGCTGCTCGGGGGAGATGTTTTGTTCCTGGAGAATTTTCTTTGAAATTTTCCACGGGAGTTGGGAACAGAGTAAAGAGCAGTCACGGTTGCACTGTTTTGCTGTTCTTTGAGAGCATCTTGTTGAAGTGTGATCTCTTCACTACAAAGAAGAGAATAGAGTGTGTCGAGGTCGATGGGTAAAAGGGAGGTGCGAATTGATGTCTTGAAGGGGTTGTAAATGGGTGGTAATCCGTTCAAGATGTGGATTATGATATCTTCAGAATCAATTGTAGATCCGGAGGCGGCAATATTGTCTACAATAGACTTAACGTGGGTCAAGTACTGTTGCATTGTCAGGTTTTTCATCTGAACATGATATAATTCGTTCTTGAGTTGGATAGCTCGAGAGCGATTTGAAGGCTGTAGCCGTTTCTCAAGAATCATCCACGCATCGTGAGTGGAGGTGGAAAAGATGATGTAAGGAAGTATGGTGGGGGAGATAGTTGAAAAGAGAGATGAAAGGAGGTTACTGTCCACAAGTTTCCAGCGGTGGTAATCTTGAGTTGTTTGATCGGCGGGTTCAGGAAGATCACCGGTTAGATGGCCGGCGTAACCATTGGCTTGGAAATGCTGAAGAATCTGCATGCGCCAAATGGGATAGTTGTCCGTCGTCAAGGGGTGGGGAAGGAGGT
This sequence comes from Dendrobium huoshanense, assembly GCA_016618105.1. Lineage (NCBI taxonomy): Eukaryota > Viridiplantae > Streptophyta > Magnoliopsida > Asparagales > Orchidaceae > Dendrobium > Dendrobium huoshanense. Next base: position 71,444,121 of record CM028358.1, on the reverse strand, counting down.
TCTTGACATTAGAGACAAGAAATTTGAGAGGAGCCGGGATGGTCATCTCTGTGGGAGGAGTTCCGGTCTGGACGGTGGAGGAGGAGGGTGGAGCAAAATTCTCCGATTCTTGATCTGCCATAGTTGGCTCTGATACCATGAAAGAAGAAAGAAGAGAGCACGCGGAACGAACAGAGGCAGACAGGAAAAGGAAAAAGGAATTGTATATTGAATGGTAATAGTGATTACAACCGGTAGTATATATAAAGACCCATAGAGGGTAAGACAGTAAATACAGCTAGAAGAAGGCCTTGTATGCTAACACTTTGTCCCATATAAGATTCAAGAGAGGACCCTCATGGTGTAGCTCTTTATCCTATATAACCCTTAGTTCTGATTTTCTAACTAGTGTAATGCTAACATATCAAACTCTTAACTATTGATGTATTATCTGTTTTGGCCTAATGACCTCACAGTTTTATCATATTTGTAAAACTTCTTAGGAGTCACTCATCCTAGAATTGCTCTAGCATGAGTGTGCTTTACCTTGGAGTTTCTTAATGAAATTTCAACAATTACATCAAAAAGGTACATCAATGTTTAATAGTTTAGCTTATTTCTAGTTAAGACATTTCACACAACCTCTCTTGTAATGCTGCCAGCCACCATCACTACCATCCATCGCCGGTCACCACTGTTAACTGTAGCTGCCATCCGCCAATGTAAACCACCATCACCGACATCGGTTGCCGTCCGCCACTCTAATTAAGTTCTATTATATATGCTTGAATGTTTAACAAGACCATCAGGAGAAGGTATTTTGTAGTTCAATTATTGTATTTTGATTGTATAAAATGAATTTGGGCTAGAATATTTATACATTATATATATATATATATATATATATATATATATATATATATATATATATATATATATATATATATATATATATATATATATATATATATATATATATATATATATATATATATATATATATATATATATATATATATATATATATATATATATATTCTAATAGAGAAGATTATATACAATAATTCAAAATAATATGTCATAACTTACAATGATCAATAGACAAAAAAATTGTATATTAATTTTTAAAAATTCAAATTATGATTTTTTAGTAAAGGTGATACAATCAGGGGCGGATCCAGCTTCTTTTTTCAGGGTGGGCAAAAAAAAATTTTTTTGTGGGGATGGGCAAAGATGCTTAGGATTGATTAAATGAGGGCAAAAAAATTTTTTGAGAGGGGGCAAAATACCCAAAATACCCAAAATATTCCAAAATATCCCTCTAAAATTAAAAAAAAAAAAATTTTGAAGGGGGGCATTTGCCCCCCCTCAACTTAATGGGGATCCGCCCATGGATACAATGATATCTTCCAAAAGATCATTCAAAATCAGGTGTGTGTTCTGTGTCATCTTGGATCTCAACTCTTTGAATGTAAGTAAAATAAAAGATCCCTCATTTTGATACCATTTGTAAGTTGACGGCACTCCACAATAGGGGGTGAATTTTATGTGGAGCTCTACGACACTTATTTATTTAAAAATCTTCCCAACTTACGGGCTATTTGTTTTGCGCGCACCACCGCCGCCATTTGCCACCATCCACCACCACCGTTATCCACGGTCGTCATCATCTTTAGACTTTATATTGCATTCATTTTATTTCAAACAAAAAAAATCATCTGAATTTAATTGCATTCTTTTTTTAGCCGACTAAATATCCTCTTAAATGCCTTTCAAATAATATGAGATATAAAAAGTTAAAAATATATAATAATTAAAGTTATCAATTAGTCAAACAAAATAATGAGTCTATCAAGTTAATGAATGCATTTGGATACACTACCATATGTATAGGGAAAATTTTGATAAAATATGTGATACATTAAAATCTAAGCGACTAAATTTATGCACAATAATATTAATTAATGTATTGCTCAATAATAATTACATAAACTTATATTCAGTTAAACTAGTTCTTTCACAATTAACAACACACAAATATATTAAATGATGTAGAATAAATTGATTTAAAGATCCACTATATGAATTTTTCTCCTATACAACCTTATAAAAAGGATATATGGCGGTGATATAAAGAATCATGCACAAGAAAGAGAAATGTATTAATTAAGTATAATATTTAAATATATTAGGATAATATAAATTATTACTAATTCATGTTAAATTTAATTTTTAAGGGATTATGTTAAAAAAATATAAAATAAAATAGGTAAACAATTAAATATAATTAATCAACAAAATAAATATTATTCTCATTATTAAAAAATATGTTTAAAATATACAATGTATGTGTTTTGAAGTAAAAAATTTCAACTAAGGCTTCGTTTGGGACGGCTTTTTTATTACTTTCTAAAACGGAGTTTTAGTACAAAAATAAAAAATTTTGTACTAAAACTCCGTTTTAGAAAGCAGTAAAAAAGCCGTCCCAAACGAAGCCTAAGTTATTAGCTAGCTATAGTGTCACATTACTTGAGAGTTTTATTTTATTTTGTTTATATAGCTTTTTTATTTTCATGTGTTAAGAGCTCAAATGGAGTGGAAGGACCATGTCGATAAGTTATCCTGTTGTTTAGTTGGTAAATAATTATTACAAAAATTTAAGCTTACTATAAAATTAAACTATGTTATATTTAAATTAATTTATTAATTAATATTCAATTACTTATATAGGATATTAATTGAACTGGTCGGTTCTCAGGACCCGGCTTACTGAACCAATGGTTCACACTAGTTTTATTTAGGTAGGTTTTTAAGGCAGACTGAATTGGTCATATGACCGGTTCGGGGTCAAACCAGTTCAGGATTGAATCTGAGCTAAAGCTTGAATCAAGATTATGTATTGAACTCTTGCTCGGCTTGTTAAAAAGGTTGTTAAACTCGAGCTCAGCCCAATAACTCATCACAGGTGATGGCATCACTAAATGAGATTGCTAGAGAAACATGCATTGGCGATGTGATGGTCCGTTGGAGAAGAAAGTTACCACATGGTAACATGCCAAAGAAGATATTGCAACGACAGCTCACTGGAGAAGGTGTCAAAGGTAGAGTCGCAACGTTGTAGCTCACCAGAGAGATCATTGTAATGTCAGTTTGCTAGAGAAGACATCAATGGCAGAGTCCCGATGCATGGGAGCTCGTATCAACAACTTATTTTTAGCAATAGTGTACTTATTCTCTTTTAGCGATAGCAAATTTCTTTTCCTGCAACAACTTTAACCTTTTATTTTTTAAGACAGCACCTTTAGACTTTATTTTGATATAGAAAGAGAAGATATAAGCCAACTCACTAGAGCTAACGAGTCGAATTTGATCGAACTCGACCTCAAGTTCTTATATCATATGAGATGTAGTTTGAGATCGTAACTTGACAAGCTCAACTCATGAGATCGTTAACTAGTCGAGTTAGATCGAGGAGGCTGATGAGCCAACATTGCTCACTTACAACTCTACATAAGGCTTAAACAATCCTTTTTAAAAAATTAATTGTAATATAAATATAATAAGAGCAATCAATGTAATAAAACTAATAAAAGATTTGAGTAGGAAATGCTTAATAAATAGTTGAAAGAGATTTTAAATTGATGATGAGTACTTTAAATCTTTCACTTAATTCTCTCCAAAAGATTTCACAATTGCATAACCGCTTTTTAGTATAAAATTTTTTAATTCAAAAAATTTTTGTACTAGCAAGCTGTTGAGAAAACAACAACAAAATTTGTCTCAAACAAAACCTAAACCTTATTCCGTTCAAATATATGATCACCATAATTGTTTAACACAATAGCATCATCATCATAATTGCTATTGTAATAGTAAAACACGACTAATAGAAACATTTAGTAAACCATATTAGATGGCATACAATATTTGATTTGTAATCATCAAATCAACAATAAGCCATACATTAATCTCTTAAGCTCATAGAGTTAACAATCTCCTCCTGTTTGTTAAAATATTATGATAAGCTACTAAAAATTTTATATATTTTGAGTGATAAACTAATAACATATTTCCATAGAATATATATTGTTTTTCATCATCTACCAAAACTTTTATTCATTCAAAGTCAAATAAAAATGTATGAAAATTATTATTATTATTATTTCTATCTTTTGCTCTTATTCTTGTCCTTATGTGGTTTGTCTGGTCATTTCTAATGTGTTAGAACTGTTAAAACACAATCAATTCATTAGTCTCCTAACAAGCTGAGAATATGAAAAGTGAGTGGTTGCAGGTTTGTGTTAGTCTGTACACAGCTGTATTAAATATTTATTTGCAACTTACTAATTCCATATGGTTGAATTACATGAGTCACACACACACCATGAAGCTATAAATGTTGAAGGATTTAAGAAAATATAATCTAAATATTGTAATATATGAGACTAGCTGTCTCATGTCTCAGCTTAGAGCTGTTAATCTTCCAGTTTCAAACGATTACAGTCCAACTCAGAATTTTCTCAGTGACATTTTATCGAAATTTAATACCTTGAATTGGTTTATATATATATATATATATATTTGATTCAAAGTTGGGATCTCAAAACAGGTTAACCGGTCAGGTTCTAATCCAATTCAACATGGACCTGATTTGAATACGATCAAATTAAACCTGACCTATTTAATCAACATGTTAAAAAGGTGAACCCAAATCTGACTTGCGGGAGATTTGAATGACCCAAATACAACCTGATCGATGACATGTTTTGATTAAAAAGAAAATTTTATAACTTATCAACTATAGAATTTAGATTAATTGGCCAAAAATTAAAAAAAAAATTAAAAAAAGTATAGCAACATGCAAAACAACTTAGAGAAAAAAATTAAACGAGCCACTATCATATTAAAATTCGGTTGAAGGTTAACCCAATCCCAACCCGCTAATTAAATGAGTTAGAATTCTAGACCCTAATTTGACCCGTTTGTTAAACAAGTTAAACCTTAAATATAGATTTTTTTTAGTCAGATTATCGAGTCGGGTCATTTATTGACATCCATATTCCAAGCTTATTAACATATAAATATGTGAAATTAAACTTTAATTAAAATATAATTAATTACTGTAATTGAAATCATATAATTAAACTATAATTAATTACTCATTTTTTCACATATATATAGTTTGGTATGAATATGTGCAAATTTTTAATATGTTGGCAAGGGACTTTTATTTTATCCAGTGAACGTACGCTCCTCTACGTTCGGTTTAGGCAAAAAAAACACCTGTACCGAATACTGAGTTGTACCGAGTTTTTTGAAAAAACTCGGTACAGGCGCTTTTTTGCCTAAACCGAACGTATAGGAGCGTACGTTCACTGGATGTAATAAAAGTTCGTTGGCAAGGGGTTTTCAGACTCTAACACCCACTACAATACATGAATAAATTTATGTTAATCTCTTAAAATTTTAAATAGAGCTCATGAATGATAATTATTATTAATTAGTTGGCTAACAACTATGCTTAAATTTTTATGTAATAACAAACATTCATAATTGTCAATTACTGCATGCCTTTTCTTACAAAATTAAGCTCTATAAAATAGCTGTTATTTAATATAAAAATGCAATCAAACAGCTGAAGGCGAAGGTATTTGCTTTCATAAATTTGACATATGAAAGGTTAATATGTAATATATTTTATTGTAATATTAAATAATTTGGACTTTTTAATAAACCTGACAAGTATTAAATGGAATTATTATAATTGCATTTTTATTTTAATCTGCAAGTGCCACAAACAGTTGTTATATATGTAATTAACACTTAATTACCTGCTTCTAGTTTTAATTACCTAAGCTACAGGCTCTTAATCCCAAATGTCAGCTAGGCTGCATTAGACAGGTCTTGTTGGTCAAAATGAATCGAGTTGAAGGCAAGTTGGCCAACTAAGGAGGATCTATTTGGTACATAGAAGAAGGTGCCAAAAAATGTAGAGATATCACAAGTGAGTTCAGGCTGGTAGAACCATTCAACATAGCCCTTTCTCAGCACCAAAATCACTTAGAGTTGTTAAAATTATTCTCCCAAATCTCGAGGCTAGCTGCTTGCCCAACTCGATAAGAGATTTCGTCCAACTTGTAAAATTACTTGTCAAACAAAAACAAAGCTGTTAGAAGCTTACTTTTTTTTTTAACAAAACCAAATTTTATTAGAAACAATATCTAATATAGAACACCGTCATAGCACAAAATCAGGCCAATGAAAATAAAAGTACAATCATATGATTACAATTCTCAAAAGGACAAAAAATCTGATAACATGTAAGTCAGACGGACTCAGACCGCCACCTGGTTGCCAGGCATGGGCCATCCAAGGAGGGATAAAAGAAAGCATCCAAAAACCAAAAATCCAGCAAAACTGAAACCTTCACCAAGGTTGCCCACCAAGCCCAGGCCATCAAAGGCCCATACAAGAAACCTGCTTCATCATTGTCCAGACCTCAATTCTGTGCCACACTTAAAGAAAATCCAAAATAACCAACAAAGTCAAAGCCAGACAAAGACCAAAAGGAAAAATCATTTCTTTTTTGCCTTACGATTTCTAGACTTATCATTCTTTTACTTGGAACGCAACAATTCTTAGGGTTTGTTTGAGACAGTTTTCTCATGATTTTGTTCTTCAAATAACAACCATAATTTTATTTGGCTACTGTTTTTTTATCAATTCCTTACTGATAGAAAATTGTATGTTGCAATTAGAGTAGCTAAGCTATTTTACTCACAACAACATCGTCATAACAAACTTTATAAAATATTGCAACTATATCAAACATAATGTAGGTGAAGTCGGTGGTAACCTCACTTGAACTCATCATGTGTTCTTTATGTAAATATAATGCTTTACAAAATAATTAAGATCATCGATTTTGCAATAAGCACTTACTAAGCATTTTCATGTATTTTTACTTATATTGAACACATGTAATATTTTCTTTACTACTATGCTATGACCCAAACCAAAATAAGATATTAGAGGTTGTGTTAGAGATGTTGGTATCATTGGCATTAGTCTTAATACTTCTTAACAAATTGCAAAAGATCAACCTCCACCGAAGTTCATGTTGCTAGCTAGTTCTGAAAACTTTCAAATGGAAGTCATATGCAAAAATTATATTATCATGATTGAGTTGATGATTTTTTACTCAATGTAAGTAATGTTATTAGATGTTGATTTCTCTACACAACATTCAAAAAGGCATTATTGAGATTGTTCAATTCCAAGGACTTTAGCCTTGAAGCATTACAAGTTTTATGAATTTCAAACAACTTATTACAAAACACTACATGAAAACGTCAATTTTCGGCGGTCATTTCCATCATAAAATGATCAAAATCAATCAGGAATTAGTATTTCTGGCGGATTTTAGACAGAAATTCTTATGTGGTTAACTTATGTCTCAAAAAATTGTTATCGGTGCAAAATAATCCGCTGAATTATTTTCGACGGAAGTAATCCATTGGAAAATTTTCAAGTGAGATTTTTTGCCAAAAAAAATTACTCAAATTTGGCTCGAGTGGACTAGCCTAAAGCCCAACCAACACATAGCCTACCTAGGCCAGCCGCCTCACTTGCCAACCTAGCAGGGGCTGATCAGCTTCCTTTTTTCAGAATGGGCAAAAAAAAAAAATAAATTTGTTGGAGATGGACAAAGATGATTAGGATTGCTAAAATTATAGCAAAAAATATTTTTGAAGGGGGACAAAATATTTCAAAATTTCCACTCTGAATATTTTTAAAAAAAATTTTGAGGGTGAGTCCTTGATGGATCCGCCTATACAACCCTGGCCAACCCGCCCGCCTACCGGCGACAGCAACGCTAGCTTGCAGCATGTTTCAAAGTTGAAACCCCAACCCTTTGGAGATAAATCCAGCACCTAATCATAAGGCCGCTTAGCAAGATATATTTAAAAGGCTACTTTGTTTTATTTAAATTATAATATATAGAATATTAAAATTAATTATTAATTAAAAATTAATATTAATTTTTTTAAGATTAAAATAATTAGTTTTTATTTAATTTAATAATAAATTATTTAATTTAATTTAATAATTATTATTTGTAAAACTATTTAACAATATTTATTAGATTAGCCAATTGATTAATTTATTATAATCATTTTTCATAAAAATTTAAATTCCGTCGGAAATCCATCAGAAATATTTCGTCAGAAATCTATCGAAAAATTCAACATAATTTGTGACTGATTTATTTCTGCCGGAAATTAGCTTTTTTCTTATAATGAAAGTTGCCATTGCATAAATATCATTTTAAATATTTTAAGCCTTGTTAATTTTTAGAAAAGAGCCTGGTAAATCTCTTTGGAGATTTTTTAACTCATGAAATGTTAAATGAGAACGATTTAGAGCATTGTTGCGTGCTAGAATATACGCGGAGGTACAGTTTGCAAATTCGCGTCCAAGCGTTGTACGAGTATTCAGCACACAAACAGAAAAGAAAAATGAACACCAAGGTTTTTACGTGGAAAACCCCGAAAGAGGGAAAAAACCACGGGACCTCGCCCAGTTGCAAAGTTCCACTAGTATTTATTTGAAGTACAAAGGTTGATCCATCTTACAAATCAAGACGATCCATTTACAATCAACTTCTCACAAAGTTCTGCAAATTCTTGGCGTTTCCCGAAAATCCGGCAGACTTCCGGCGTCTTCAGGCGGCAGGAAGAGCTTCGGCGGTGGTCGAGGAAGAGCTTCTTCCTTCTCCTCATTCTTCTCTTCTTCTTTTCTCTCTTCACTTGAGTTCTCTTTGTGTAGAATGATGACTCTATTTATAAATTTTCTGGAGTGGCATAGCTCGTAAAAAGGTGTGAGATCATGGGGGAATTGGGAGTGGTTTGAATGGACGGACGATATTGAACCCTTCGATCGTGCACCGTTCTTTGGTCATTTGGAGGCTTTAATGATGTTGGAATTTGGCGATCTTGGGCTCGCTGGATTCGTCTCGTCGAGCCGTTCGATTCGAGTATAAGCTCATCAAAATCGGAGACCGTTTGGTAACTCAAATTGCGGTTTGAACCTTCCAACAGCGCTTCGGGTCCTTGATTCGGACTCATTTGGACTCGGATTGAGTTGAATTTGGTGTCGCTGGGTTCGTATTTCCGAGACGCTCAGTTTGACTGTAAGCTAGTTGAAATCGGAGTTCGGGTGCTCCCAAAATTAATTTTTGAAGTTTTCAACTAGCTTTTGCCTCAAGATTCGTGCCCGATCAAGATAATTTCATGATGACATATCAAGCATATAGTTGACCAAGTTGCACATGCCCAAGATCGTTTAGAGGGATCAATTATGCACTAGCTAGGCCCGTAATGGAAACCAAATCATTATTCATTCAAATTGTGAAGTTTTCTTAAAACTCAAGCTCTCGTAATTACAGCTTCATCATTGATTATGTGCGGACATTAAACGCCGTATAAAGACTAATCAAAATGTGTCATGTCAACCATATGCTCGGCATTACGGCTCGGTACCATTGACGTGACACATTTTAATTAGTTTATGGACGATGTTCTGCATTCGGTCTCCGCACAAAATAATTTCTCCTATTATGATGACCATCTTCCTCATTTTCAAAATAAATCATTAAATTCAAAGTTAAAGATTTCATATAAAAAGAGATATTTTGTATAAATTTTTTTAATTTAAGAATGTTTCACTCCCATTATAAATTTATAGCCATATGGGAGTAAATATCAAATTTTAATAATTTTAAATTAAATATATTTTCAGTAAAATAAGTTGTTTTAGATTACTTTTTTTAAATCGTGCATATACAATTACATATATATCACATGAACCTGTATAACAAATGATCCTCTAAAACCATAAGTAGTGGATATGTCTGAAGGTCCTATCCATGAAAGCCCACTCTTTATAGGTGGCGTCCATTTACGGCCCGATAAAAGCCAACTGTTTTTAAATGTTTGCTGAAGCCCAAGATAGTAACCCGTTTTTATTATTTATTTATTTTATCCGAACGACCAATTTAAAGATATTTGAAAATGATTTTTCTTTAATGAGTATCCGTGTTTTATTTTTTGTTGATTAATTAAATTAATTAATATGACATCTGCTGTAATAAATTAAAAAAAAAATCTATTATTGAGAAAATTGCTTAGAAAATGAGTGTAGATTTATAAGAATAAAAAGTGGGTATTACACAAGATTTTAAAAGCTTAGAAAATGAGTGTAGATTTATAAGAATAAAAATTGGGTATAAGACAAGATTTTAACCGGAAGGATCACCCAGCCAATTATCCTGTCAAAAATGTTTTGTTGAATTTAAAGTTCCACCAAAGCTTAATAAAAAAAAGTATCGATCATGTCCACATAATAAATTTACAATCTAATCCCCCTTCATAGAAAGGATCACAAGAAGAGCCCCATGAACTGCAATGAATTCTCCTACAATTTCCGGTAGATCCCCAAAAAAATTTATTCATGAACTTTTTAATTTTGGAGCAAACCTCTATAGTGGGACTAATAGTTTGAAGCAAATAGATAGGCATAGAGCAAAGAAGACTTTTGATCAAAATCAACCTCCCACCCATTAAAAAAAAAATTTTGAATTCTCATGGAGCAAGCTTACTTTTAATATTAGAAATAGTTTTGTTAAAAAGGAAGGACTTTTCCTGCCCTTTATGAAGAGGTGTGCCAATGTAGTAAATAGGTAGATATTTATTACTAAAGCCTGTGATATTTTTAATGGAATTAAAACACCCTTGACTCATGTTTTTACCCTCAAGAAAAGTACTTTTTTGCTGATTAAAATGAATATCACTTTCACATTCAAACATTTTAATAAAATGATGAATAATTTTAACATTGTTAATAGTCCCATTACAAAAGATAATGGGGCTATTAATACCATTAGTACTATAGGCTAAACTTCTATAATATGGGAGACATTGAAGCCACCATTAGTACTATAGGCTAAACTTCTATTATGAGAAAAAATAAGATGAAGACCTCTTGATAAGTACTCATCAGCAATAATGTAAAACGCAAGACAGTATAATTATCAATAATGATCAAACTATCATCTCAGCTCTAACTCAAAACCTACACAATCATTTTCACATAACAAATCTAGGATTATTTTTTTTCTTGTCATTCAAGTTATTCAGTATCACTCTTAATCAATTTAAATTTATTTTAAGTAAATTCTTCATAAAGATGGAATAAGTAAATGCAAACCTACTTTTAATTCACTTTCATTTAAATATTTCATTTACATTACACCAACACCCTTTTTAAGACCATGAGCATTTCCATTAGTTAACTAAGGCTTTGTTTAGCATAACTTTTTTACTACTTTTTAAAGTAATTTTTTAGTACAAAAACTAAAATTTATGTATTAATTAAAAAGTTGCTTTAAGAAGCAATAAAAAAAATATTTCCAAACAAAGCCTAAATCACTTCAATACCTAATTATCACTAGATTGGACATCTCTTTTACTATCAATAAAGTATACTAATATATGCATGAACTTTTACAATTTCTTTTTTTTTTTTACATCTCTAGCATATTATTGGATGCATGCATGAAGGGAACTTTCAACTATAGTTTCTCTATTCATTGACATGCATGCAATATCTAACGCTTCATGCCTATAAAAATTCTGATTGGGCTAGTGATTCCACGAACGAGAAGTCCATCACAGGTTATTATTCGTGCCTTAGTCGTGCATTTCACGAAATGTTCTAAGAAGCATTTTATCATTTGTTGCTCTTCCAACAAAGTAGAATATCATACATTCATACCCTTGATACAATCACTGCAAATATTATCGCATCTCTACGTTCAGCGAGTGTTCTCTTCCCAGCTTGTCTGTTACCATCTTATATCATGACAATTTTTCAGCCATGGCGACATGCAAAGTATATTAAAATAAATCATCACTCCATACGTGAATGAATTGCTTAATGAAGTATATTAATGTTGCCGGGGCCGGTGCATCCGGGTGATGTGGCATGTCCGGGTTCGCCTCTGGACGGTCCGGATACCGCACGTAATAATCCCTCATCGGTAAGGAAAATTATTAAGTGCGGCATCCGGATTCGTTTGGAGGCGAATCCGCCAGACGTGCCATGTCACTCGAGGCCCTGTGCATCCGGGTGACGTGGCACGTCCGGTTCGTCTCCGGACGGTCCAGACACCGCACGTAATAATCTCTCCTCAGTAAGGAAAATTATTAAGTGCGGCATCCGGATTCGTTCGGTGGCGAATCCGAGCATGCCACGTCACCCAGGGCCTAGCGCATCCAGCCGGGTGGCGTGGCATGTCCGTATTCGCCTCCTAACGGTCCAGACACCACACGTAATAATCTCTTCTCGATAAGGAAAATTATTAAGTGTGGCGTCCGGATTCGTTCGGAGGTGAATTCGGACGCACCACGCCACACAGGGCCCGGTGCATCCTATTAACAGATATGAATAAAACTTCGCATGATGTATTTTCTCCATATAAATAATTAGTACAATTATATTAAAGAATTGTACGAAGGCTGTCTCTTTTACTTTCTATATAAAGCCATGTACTCTGTAGATACAAAAATATAATACAATCTATTACTTTATTACTCTTCTCTCTGGATTGTTTCCTTGTGCTATGATTAGAACCTCTCGCCTAAAGGCCTTCAAGGTTATCATGGTATCAGACTAGCCATTCGACTAGTTCGTCTTCTTCCTATCCTCTCAGGTTTCTCACCATGGCTGAATCCTCCGTTTCTTCTCCTTCCGCAAACTCCTCATCCCTGACGATTTCACCTCAACTCAAATTCTTGATGAACAACATCAAGAATCTGATCCCCACCTCCCTCGCGGCGGACAACTATCCGCTCTGGAAATCTCAAACCGAAAAGGTCTTCACAGCCAGCGGCTTCAAAGGCTTTCTTGACGGAACTACTCCGTGTCCTCTGACCTCTGCAACGACAACCGGACTGTCCACTTTCGGCAATCCTTCGGACCTTGAAATCTGGAATCTCACCGATCAACATCTTGCCGCCGCCCTTTATTCAGTAATCACCCCCTCCATATTACCCTATGTTCTTGATCTAACTCACTGTCATGAAATCTGGTCCACTCTAGCTCATCGCCTTCAAGCCACCACCCGATCAAGAATCATCCAGTTAAAAAATGACCTGCATCATCTATCCAAAGGAGATAAATCCATGACCCAATATCTTCTGGATATCAAATCCAAGGTTGACGCTATTCAAGCTACTGGTCACACCATTGATCCGGAGGATGTGATACTATACACGCTCAACGGCTTACCGTCATCCTACCAAACATTCAAGACCGCTATTCGAACAAACCTCCAACCCCTCTCTCTTGATGACCTTTACAGTTTACTTTGCAGTGAAGAACAGCTTCTACTTCAAGAAGCCACCAAAGATTTGCAAACCATGCAGCTCACTGACTCTTCCGTTGCCTTGGCTGCTTATCGAGGACGGGCTCGCGGCCGGAATAATAACTACAGAGGTAACCGAGGTCGCAGACAATCCACTCCCACGGGAAGAGGCGACAAGAATCCACACAGGAACACCACCTGTCATATATGCTCGAAGACGGGACACTCTGCAATTCGTTGCTGGTATCGCAATGATCCCGCCTACTCAGATAACTCAAATACGTCTGCATTATTTTCGGCCCCTGACAACAACCGCTCAACCGATTGGTTCTTGGACAGTGGAGCTTCATCTCACCTCACCGCGGATCAATCCCAGCTATCTGCAACAGAACCATACTACGGCAACTCTCAGGTAATCTTGGGAAACGGCCAATCTCTTTCCATACAGAATTCAGGTAAAGGCCTACTCCCAACTCCCACAGGTAAACTTTGCCTTAACAAGATTCATCACGTTCCGAATCTCTCTTTCAATTTACTTTCGGTTCATCAACTAACAACAGACAACAATTGCGTGGTTTCTTTCTCTGCTAATGGTTACCAAATAAAGGACTTGAAGACGCATCGTCTTCTGCTTCAAGGGCCCTGCCATAATGGGCTGTACCGAGTCCCCTCCAAGGCTCGAAATCAGCAGTTAGCTCTACTCTCGGCTGAAATCGTCCCGGACTTATGGCACAGTCGTCTTGGCCACCCTACTGCTCCGGTTCTACAACACTTAGCTAGAACAGATTCTACGATTCGCACAACCACACACAATAATTGTAACACCTGCTGTCTGGCCAAGAGCCGACGCCTTCCTTTTACTACTTCTACGTCTAAAACTACCGCGTTATTTCAAATTGTGCATTCTGACGTTTGGGGACCTTCCCCAATTGCCTCACTTCAAGGCCACAGATACTTTGTCTCTTTCATAGATGATTTTTCCAAATACTGTTGGATTTTTCCCATGTTTCGAAAATCGGAAGTTACACAACTGTTTGTTCTTTTTCATAAATTTATTAACTGCCAATTTTCAACCACTATTAAAACGATTCGTACTGACGGTGGAGGCGAATACGCTAACAGCTCCTTCACCAACTATTGCAGACATTGGGGCATCCAGCACCAGTTTACATGCCCCTACACTCCGCAACAAAATGGTGTTGCGGAGCGAAAGAACAGACACATTCTTGAGACTGTCCGAAGCCTTCTCATTCACAGTCACACTCCGTCTTACCTCTGGGTAGACGCACTGCACACTGTCATATACCTCATTAATCGTCTTCCTACCCGCACACTCAACAACAATACACCATTTCACCAATTATACAACCACAACCCCACCTATTCTCACTTGAAGATCTTCGGGTGCTTGTGTTATCCCTGGCTTCGCCCATACGTTCACTCCAAACTCGCTCCTCTGTCTCGTCAATGCATTTTTATAGGCTACGCCTTAAATCAGAAAGGCTACCGATGCATGGACATGGCTACAAGAAAAGTTTATACCTCACGGCACGTCGTTTTTAACGAGAGTATCTTCCCATTTCAGCAGAATCAGGTCACTCACACTACCGGTGAAACTCACAAACACAACTTTGTTCCCCCACTACTGCTTGTACCGTCCACCTTCCTTCACACCACTCAGCCCTATAACAGCACCACTCACAACTCTACTCAACCCACTCCCACTGTTCTATCACCCGAACACTCAAGCTCCCCTAACACAAATCCAAATTCCTCACAGACTCTGCCACCCCCTGCAATACCCAAGCATCCTATGCGTACCCGATTTCAAACAGGAAATTTAAAACCAAGATGCATTTTTGATTTAACACATCAGATAACGGAGGCAGACCCTACCTCCTATTCTCAAGCAGTGAAGCATGCTCACTGGCGCCAAGCTATGTCTCAAGAGTTTCAAGCTCTTCAATCCCAAGCTACCTGGGAACTGGTTCCACCCTCGCCAACTCAGAACACGTTGGGCTGCAAATGGACATTTAAAACCAAACGAAACGCTGATGGTACCGTGGCCCGCTACAAAGCCAGGCTTGTAGCCTTAGGCTGCAACCAAGAATTTGGCATTGATTATCACGACACTTTTAGCCCGGTCGCCAAAATGCCAACGGTACGTATTCTTCTAGTCTTAGCTCTACACCATAACTGGCCACTACATCAACTGGACGTCTCCAACGCATTTCTTCATGGATCTCTGACGGAATCGGTACATATGAAGCAACCTCCCGGTTTTCTTGATGACAACTTTCCGACACATGTGTGCAAGCTCAAAAAGGCCATCTATGGCCTCAAACAAGCGCCAAGAAAATGGTTTGAAACTCTAACTGGCTTTCTCCATGATCTCGGCTTTACTACCAGTCAGTCCGACACTTCCCTTCTTATCTATCGCAAGAACGGTATTTTCATGTACTTTTTAATTTATGTAGATGACATAATACTGGCTGATAACAACTCTCCCTCACTAAACTCTTTACTCACTCACCTACATCAACGCTTTAGAATGAAAAATCTTGGCACTGTTACCCAATTTCTTGGAATTGCAGCTAAACCAACAAGAACAAGGCTGATCCTGCACCAATCCACTTATGCCGAACAAATACTGCAACGAGCGGGAATGCTTAACTGCAAACCAGTGTCGACTCCCACAACAACAAAATCAACCACGAACGCTTCCTCAAAGGACTTTGATAATCCCAAACTCTATCGTCAGATTGTGGGCGCTCTACAATATCTCACTCTCACCAGACCTGATCTCACCTTTGCAGTGAATCGGGCCTGCCAATACATGCACCAACCATCGGTTGTCCACTTTGAAAAACTGAAAAGAATCCTGCGTTACCTGCGAGGATCAATACACAACGGCATAATCATCTCGCCAGGTAATCTTCAACTCAACACTTACACCGACTCGGACTGGGCTGGCGATGTACAGGATCGGAAGTCGACCACTGGGTACTACAATTTTCTGGGATCCATATTGATCTCATGGTGTGCGAAGAAGCAGAGCACGACTGCGCGATCCTCGACGGAAGCGGAATATCGTGCGATAGCTACTACTACAACCGAAACTCTCTGGCTAAGACAGCTCCTGAAGGAACTCGATATTCCTCAAAACGGTCCTACCACAATCTTCTGTGACAACATCTCCGCGATAGCACTTGCCAACAATCCGGTATACCATACTCGGACTAAACATATTGAGGTCGATTGTCACTTCATCCGGGATCACATCAAAAACAACTCCATACAGATTCATCACATATCAACCAAAGATCAATTAGCCGATATCTTTACTAAACCTTTATCCATATCTCGTTTCAACTATCTCTCCAGCAAACTGATCGTTGACACAACGACTTCAATTTGAGGGGGTATATTAACATATATGAATAAAACTTCGCATAATGTATTTTCTCCATATAAATAATTAGTACAATTATATTAAAGAATTGTACGAAGGTTGTCTCTTTTACTTTCTATATAAAGCCATGTACTCTGTAGATACAAAAATATAATACAATATATTACTTTATTACTCTTCTCTCTGGATTGTTTCCTTGTGCTATGATTAGAACCTCTCGCCTAAAGGCCTTCAAGGTTATCACATCCGGGTGATGTGGCACGTCCGGATTCATCTCCGAACAATCCGGACACCACACATAATAATCTCTCCCAAGGTATTTGATGTACACCAAACCTCTTCTCAGGATCAGATCGTCAGCAGCATCTCTACCAAAGCCCTACCTACAAGATGCTTCAATTTTTTTAGTGAAAAGTTGATGATATCTTCTCCAACCATCGACTTGAGGGGAGGTGGTGATAACACTAATGATGCTAGCTATCATATATTATACAGCAATGTTGGCCAACTTCTCAGCCAAACGATAAATGGCAAAATAGTCTTCATCAGGAATAGATACTTACTGTGTTAGTATAAATACAACTCGATATTGTTCTGTACAGAATTTTACTGAAACTGAAAATACAGTTTTTTAAACTTTCATCTTCCTTCTTCCTGCTTAAATTCTTCGTAGTGATGTGATGCTTACGTTATTTCTCAATTTCCAACCTAGTTAAAGGGCCATGGTGACGATAATGGAAATGGCTAGTTGTTGTAACAGCTCCATATATCCTTACTAATGGGTCATATGGTTACAGTGATCACTGTATCCTAGCTTTAAGAATGACGATGAAGTGATTCCAACCTATTAATTGGGAGATTATGAAGCTAGAACCGAGACCTCTGGGAGCCCATTATTGGGTTAGAGATCAAAAACCTAATTCAATAATATTTGTAGTAAGATCAGAACAAATTAATAGTTATCGGAATATATGCATCTAGCTTCAACAGCTTTAAAGAAATCTCGTATGCTTAGATCACCAATCTAATGCTATATATATCATTACAAATATTTTAAGGTTATTTTTCACAAAACATTTTTAAAATAGGATTTTATTACATATTACAATTCATTTATGCATTTATGCATTAACATCTAAATTTCTATATATATATATATATATATATATATATATATATACACCATCTTAATGTCTCAATTTCGTAACAAATATATGAGCAAAAATGTATATTTAATCTTAAGTAAATTAATATTAATGATATTTTTATGTAATTTAAAGGTTTAATTGATATATGAGTAAATATAAATATTTAAATGTTGGATACTTAAATACATAAAAATTTAATGATATATACTTAATTCCCTCAAAAAAAAAAAAAAGATATTACCTTGCAACTTCATGTGCGCAAAGTGGTTAGGTGCATTGGCTATTTTCTCTTACATAATGGGTCTATGCAAAGTCCTAAAAGGAAACCTAAAATAATAATGTTATAGAATTCAAAATAATATCTTGCCCTTTTAGGATTGAATGAAACTTAAAATATTGTAATTCAAATATTTTTTTCTATCATTGTAGCTATAAGCTATTTATTAAAGACCATTAGGTGGACATGCAGCACCTAACCCACATGTTACCCTCTTGATGTCATACTTCCAAAAAAGACAATATTGGTTGATAGATATAATGATAATTTATTTATTCAAAATATTAAATTATATTGATTTGATAATTAATTTTTAAAAACTTTAAAAATAGTTAACATCAACATAATTAAGTCACCAATCTTATAATATTTTGGTAGTATTATTGATATATCATCAAAAAAATTATCTTCATGGGCACGAATCTCGAGGCAAAATCAAGTTGAAAGCTTCCAAAATTAAATTCATAATCATATGAACTCCGATCTCTGCAACTTACAGTCAAACTGAACGTCTTGAAAAGGCGAACCCAATGACACTAAATTCAACTCAATCCAAGCCTGAATGGGTTCAAATCAAAGACTCAAAGCGTCTTTTGGAAGGTTCAAACCATAATTTGGATTACCAAATGAATTCCAAACGAGACATGCTTATAGTCGAATCAAGCATCTAGATGAGAGAAATCCAATGAACCCAAGATCGTGAAATTATGATATCATTAAGACATTCAAATGCTCAGTAAACAATCTATGATCAAGGGGATCAATATTGGTCATCCATTCAAATCACTCCCAATGTACCCTTTATCTCCCTCCTATTTACTGGTCATGCAACTCTTATAAAACTATAAATAGACCTATCATTCCTCATGAAAATAGATGGAAGAGAAGGAATAGAGAGAAACTAGAGTTCTCTAGCTACTAGACTCTTACAAAACTATAAATATATTATTATTGATCGTCGACTACGTCCTTCTGACCTTTGTTTCCAAAGTAAGGTCTTTACTACCTTCGTTCAAACAATAGTCTTTCTGACCATTGTTGCCCACCAACTATGGACCTTCTGACCTCCGTCTCCAAACAACAATCTTTATAACCATTGTCGCACACCAACTACGGTCCTTCCGACCTCTATTGCTAGATAACAATATTTCTAACATACGTCGCCCTCCAACTATGGTCCTTCCAATCTCCATCATCAGATAACGATCTTTTCGACCCTCATCGCCTGCCGACTATGATCTTTCTGACATCTATTGCTAGACTACGATCTTTCTAATCTCCGTCGCCCAAAGACTATGATCATTCTAACCTCTATCACCAAATAAAGGACATTCCAACCTTTCTCATCCGCCGATTATTGTTTTTCCAACCTTCATCGCCTAACAACAGTCTTTCCAACCTCTATTGCCTACCGACTACCATATTTTCGATTATCGTCATTCTCATTCGACTATGATATTTCCGACCTCCATTGCCCACCGACTATGGTCTTGTTGACTAAACGAACATTTCAATAATGATTCTACCAATTCCCACTATGCAATGCACTCTATATGATGTATATTTGCTACATCATACCAAGGCCTTCCCCCCAAGGAATGGCCTCATTTGTAATCAACTGTAAATACTAGTGGATTCATCCAAACCGGGCCTGACCCCGTGGCTTCTCCCCCTTTTTCAATGTGTTTCCACGTAAAAACTCTAGTGTCTCTTATGAACACTATATCCTCTCTTTTATCTGATTGAGTGTTGGATCTTCGTACAAAGCTAAGACGTTAAACATTATATTTCTCTATCGCTGTGAATATTCCCGGACGCAATAATTATATAAACATTATAGATAATATTGATTATCTTTCTAAGAAGATAAAAATATCTAAGTATATATTGAATTAACAAAATAATTTAAGAGTTGCTGATCTATTAAACTAACCAAATTGGAGATATAAAATTTATGATGATTAATGAATGAAAAATATATAAAAATTTCTTAAAAGTTTCAATAAAATTGGGGAAAAAATTATTTAAATATTTAAATTTTCAAAAAAAAAAGTGAGGAATATTCTGCGTAACTTGCAATCCATTGAATAGTCAACCAGAACAGTTGCTTGACTTATGCAGACTCAGAGAGAAATGCGTACAAGCCGACACAAACAAGCTTGAACTTTTATTATTATTATTATTATTATTAAAATGTGATGAAAAAGAGAGGAAGACGGACGTGTTAAAGAAACAAAAAGGAAAATCTTGCTAAAATTACTAAGTATTTATAAATTTGTTATAATTTTGAGATTAATCGTTCTATATTAAAGATCATTTGAATTTCATTTAGTAAATTAAAATTACAGAGAGAATTGTACATCAAATATCCAAAGAGTCAGATTCAAGCCAAATCAGCCCGATTCAAGCTAAATTAACCCTAATCAATCTAAGCTAATTTAGTCTCAACTCAAAAGTGACTCGTCGATCGGCTAGAGAACTTGCATCAAGTACGTATTGATAGACTACTCGACTATCAGACCATGCATCAATACATGCCAGGATGGCAACTTATTAAGAGCTCGATGGGCGACTCCATCAAGTCTAACATTATGATCGTGATACACAACTATTATATTAGTTTTTCTCTTATTTTATGCATGGTCGTATATGTAGACAATTAATTCGCTCAAGCCCCAACCTAAATCTATGAATAGAAGGTAGAGGCGTCAGCTCTACCTTATAGAATTTATTTTTTATACTCAAGTTTATTTTGCAAAAATTTTAGAGCTTCTTATTCTAAAATTGTTCTTCCTTTCTCTATTTTCATATTCTTTTTTTATTCATTATTCTTAATAAAATTAGATAATTTAATAATAATATTCTTTAATTATTAGAATGAGTTAAGAAAAACAACACCCCTAGCTACCACCCAGGGGTGTCAATATTTGAAGACTCGAAATCCGATTCGGATCCGACCTAAAAAATTTCGGGTTTGGGTCAACCTGTTTGTCAGATAGGTCAGGTTTGGGTTCAAAACGCGACACGTTTCTAAATCGGGTCGAGTTTGGGCTAACCCGGCAACCTGAAGTTGACCTCGGCTTGACCGCCTTCACCACATGTCCACGTCCGCATGTCACGAGCCGCCTGCAGCCTCGTGCCCTCGCCTAACATGCCTTTAGCCTAGCGGCCCTAGCCCACGTCCTGACGTCCCCACGTCACAAGCCTCCACACCGCACCGTCTCGACCTGGCCGCCCGCTGCCTCTCCTAACACGCCTAGC
This sequence comes from Dendrobium huoshanense, assembly GCA_016618105.1. Taxonomy (NCBI): domain Eukaryota; kingdom Viridiplantae; phylum Streptophyta; class Magnoliopsida; order Asparagales; family Orchidaceae; genus Dendrobium; species Dendrobium huoshanense. The sequence continues at coordinate 71,422,618 of CM028358.1, read as the reverse complement.
AGTTTAACTGAATTCAAAAATAGTGTGTTGGCGGGTAGTGTCAGGTCAACCTGGTAACCCGCACGGGTCGGGTCTGGTTGACAATTATGATTCTTTTGCAAAACTGGATCAGGTTAGGGTCAACCCATTTAAACCCGGGTCATTCCGGGTTCAACCCAACCAGACTCACGGACCCGTTTTAACACCCCAACTAACGCCCGACGCATATGACAATAAATTCTTATAAAAGTATTGTATTTAAATGCTGCCTGAAAAATTATTATGAAATGGCCTCTTTAATTTGTTTTATGCAAAGAATAAAGATAATGGAGATATTAAAAGGACTCAAAGTCTCGATCAATATATATATATATATATATATATATATATATATATATATATAGAGGCTTATTCTGTCTGAGGTCAGGTACACCAACTCCTACCACGAGGCGCAGATGGCGTCGTCTGCGTATGAAATGTCAAAAATCTTTCAGTTTTAAAATGCAGGATGACAGTATTCGTTTACTTCTTGCTTCTGTAAGAGCTCTGCAGTTAAGGAAAATTGCAAACCTGCCATTTTTAGCCAAGTTGGAAAGAGAGGACTTCAATCCTCATGCATGCTAATAATGAACAAAAACCTTCAATCAACAAGTCAAATAGCTAATGTTGACAGATGCAAAATAGCCAAGCTAATCATGATAATATACATATATAGGGAGAGTGTGTATGTGTTGACCTTTTTTTTTTCTTTTAAGAATAGAGCATTGATACATCTTATGACATTTATTTATATTGTACAATCAAATGTATAGAAAATTAGGTCCAACGCAAAATGGCTCTTTCCTAGTTAAGTTAAGTTAACTTGGTTTACTCGATCACATATTAAGAAGAACTCGTTAGGTCTATAAGTAAATTTGCCCCAAGCAGACAACTGCAACATCCTTCCTATGAGAAACTATTAATCGGATGTTCAGCTATTTTTCCACCTATACACTTGAAGTGGGTGACATGTTAGTAACTTTGCAGTCAACTTCTTTTAAGTTGGATATTACAATTGGGCTACAAAATACTTGTATTTTTTTTCTTTTTTTTTATTAAATTTAAATGAGAATTTGATTCATATAGCCCACTAGACATTGTGGCCAGATAAAACCTTGTTGTTGTTGTTGTTGTAATGTATGTAACAAATTTTATAATGCTCAAGCGTAGCCTAAATCTATAAATAAGGGATCAATAGGTGAGCTCAATTACACTCAAGCTCATTTTATAAAAATCTCATAGCTTATTATTTGAGAGAAATTTTCAATAATTTTTTAGAAACTAGGAAAACCTACTACAAGAAAATATGTCATTACCATCGGACCTTCTGGCATATATAGTTATGTTGGAAAAATCGGCGGACTAACCGGCGGAATATACAACGGTAACTTAAAGGCAAAATTTATGTTGTTGAAACACCTGCGCATATTCCGTTGGATTTTCACCAATATTTTAAAGTTTTTCGGGGCAATTTTCGCCGATAATAACTTGCGAATATTGCGCCGACTTAGTTAAACTTGACGAATAGTTACATGCGTATTATCCGCCGGTAATATGACCAAATGCTGATATGTCGGAAAGAACCCTATTTTGACCCCTTCGCCATCTGTCTTCTCATTTCTTTCCCTCTTCCTTCGGATAGCTTCGCTCTCGTCCGAAAGCTACTCCGAACTCGACCGATCCCTCACCGACTTTCATCGCACCGTTCGCCATCAGTTGCTTCTACTCTCCGCCTCCGGTAAGAGAAGGTCGATGCCTCTGGTAAGATATTTGTTGTCAAATTTTTAGTAGAAATATAAGAAATGATATTTTTCTAATGAGCATAGGTTATAACAACCTTAATTTTAAATAATATGAAATTTCAAAATTTTTTAAAAGTTGCATCGAGCAATGCGTCTTTATACTTTCGGGCTCAAAAACACTAAGAAGCACCTGAGAGTGGCGCCTCAACACTATAGCTCTATGTAGGGCTGCAACGTTTGGTCACTTGGGCATTACAATGACATGCACTGAAATGAGTTTTTATATATATTTTTCTCTCCCATCAGCTAACCGTCCCGCACTCACTCGCTTGTCTTGCCCAGGAAGAAAATGAAGAAGAGGGAGAAGGGAAGGAGAAAAGATGAAAGAGAAATCAAGGTTTTGGCTACCGGTTTATTTCCCTACTTTTACAAAATTTCTTAGTAGGTGACTTCTATCATATTTCTATTTTAAAAAAATTTTGATTTCTACCATTTGATTTTTTTTTGCATTTCCTCCTAATTTAGTAAACTTTTATTGCATAACTTTTGATATAAATTAGTAATGATTATTCTTATTATTTTGATTGGTTAGTTTCGTATTTTCACTGGTTAATATAAAAACTATTGCATTATGATGATTTAAATAAAAATAGTAATAATGTTATTTTAATACAATTATATTGTTAATGTAAGCATTATGAATGAATATAAGTATGTGATTGAATAATAAATTATAATTATTACATTTATAATATTATGAGAATAGTGTGTGTGAAAATAAGCAAAAGCTAGTCATTCATTGACGTTAGCTGAAGACTATTTATACCTGTATAAGATAATTGACTTGCTGATTATCCTTTAAATATTATGATTTGTGATGTTATCCTTAACTGTCATTATTTAAATTTTTTTAGTTTAACATTTTTCTTTTTAGGGTACGAAATTTATTTTTGAAATATTTAATATTCAACCATTCTTATTGGTAATTATAGAAAATTAAATTAATACTAATTTGAATGCATCATATAAGATTTATAAATAAGAATAAAATAAGGGAAGGGAGGCTGTGATATATATTTCATTGCTATAAGGTATAAAAACCAATATTTTATTGACCTTTAAATATTTGAACTCTTTATATAAGTTAATAATAAGGTATGATCTTGCGTGACAATTAAATCCACATCAAACTTTTCAATCACATGTAATTATCAAAGATGACTCTTTGATCAATCCCTAAATTCCATTTGCCAGCATGACTTGGCAACCGAGGTAAAAGCTAAAAAATAAATAAATAATTAAAAAAAAAATTTTTGACAACCGATGTAAAAGCTAATAAGGGCAATCACAAACAGCCTAATACGTTTATTTAAAGTAAATCTATGTAAATGAAATAAAATAAATGATTAAAATTTTGATTGAAAAATTAAAAATCTAATTTTATTATAAGATAAAATAAATATACATATTATTTCAAAATACATATACTTATCTTATACAAAAAATTTCAGGCGGATGAGGGAATTTACTCTTAGAGATAGGATATGAAATGAGCATATACGTGAAAGAGTTGGAGTACTTCCAGTGGAAGATAAAAATAGAGAGATGTTTGGTCACATAAATGGCGGCCTTTCGATGACCCGATTACGGGAGTAGATGCATTAAATCTGGCTTTTGTTAAATAAGATAGACCTAAAAAGTTTTGGTTAGAAAATATTAGAAATGATATTTCTTTACTAGATTTAAATGAGAATTTGACTCTTAACCTGACACAATGAAAAAGAAGGGTTCATGCAGTCTATCTCATGCAGTGGGATAAAGATTTGTTGATAAATAAAAATATATGAAATAAATAATAAAAAAATATTTGATGCAATATTATTTAAATAAATATAATAAATGATTAGTTAATTAATTATTATTTTATACAAAATTTAAAATAAATATATTCACTTTAAAACTCATCAAGCTAAAATTCAGGGCTTCATGTAGTGACAAAATATTTCACCCCAGTCAATGTTAGCCAGCCGGAAAGGCCACATAATTCGGACTAAAATCCAACGGCACAGAGTTTAGTCAATTCGTGCAAATCCGGCTCCCTCAGTCAAGCTCTTGGACCGGCCCACCTCCCAGTCCCAGGCCGGAATTTCCATCCCATTTCTGATATCTCTCCTCGCGTTCATTCTTTGCCGCCAAACCAGGTGGGCGCGTGTTAGAGGTAGGTAGTCAACGATCAATACCAATTTTCTAAATAATTTAAACTAATATAAATTTAAATCATAATATAAAGTTAATGAAATTAAGATGATTAATACTTTAGCTAGAAAGAATAGTCACGGTGCATGATTGTTTTATTGTATTCTTCATTCAACATTATTTTAATTGAGTAGACCAGAGGGTGGTCCCCATGCATCCATCCTGGCCCACCACATACCTATATGGTCTTAAACAAAACATTATTAGCCCACTTCCTCCGCATCTACCAGCCCACGAGCTCTAATTACCTTCCTCCATGAACTTATATATATATTGCCCCTCCTTCCCCCCCTTTCTTCTTCAGGAGCGCTCAAAGTACCCCTCCTCCTCCTCCTCCGTCTTGTTGCAGAAGAAAAGCAGAAGAAAACTTCTCCATGGGCTCCTACTCCGAAGAAATCATCTTCCGGTCCAGACTCCCCGACATCCCCATCCCAAACCACCTCCCGCTCCACACCTACCTCTTCGAAAACCTCTCCACCATCGACCCCTCCGACCACCCCTGCCTCATCGACCCCTCCACCTCCTCCATCCTCACCTACTCCGACGTCCTGGTCTCCACCCGCCGCCTCTCCTCCTCCCTCCACCGCCTCGGCATCCGCCCCACCCAAGTCGTCATGCTCCTCCTCCCCAACTCCCCCGAATTCGTCCTCTCCTTCCTCGCCATCTCCTCCCTCGGCGCCATCTCAACCCCCGCTAACCCCTTCTTCACCCCCTCCGAAATCCTCAAACAAGTCTCCTCCTCCTCCCCAAGCCTCATCATCGCCGACTCCCCCACCGCCCTCAAACTCCTCTCCATCAAATCCCTCTCCACCCCCATCATCTCCATCGGCCATAACCCCCCCGAAGGCTCCATCCCTTTCAACGACTTACTTACCGAACCAGCTGACAACGATCATGTTGAAGACACGTATAATTACAAAATTTGCCCGGATGACGTCGTCACCCTGCCGTACTCTTCAGGCACCACCGGTATGCCGAAGGGCGTTATGCTAACGCATAAAGGAACGGTCACCAGCATAGCGCAGCAAGTGGATGGGGGTGAGCAGAACGTCCATCTATATTACAATAGTGAGGACGTGATGCTGTGCTTGCTGCCGATGTATCACATATATTCGCTGGTGACGGTGCTGTGCTGCGCGCTGAGGGCAAAGGCGAGTGTGGTGATAATGAGGAAGTTTGATATGAGGGGAATGATGGAGGTTATAGAGAAGTACAAGGTGACGGTGGCGCCGCTGGTGCCGCCGATAGCGGTGGAGATGGCGAAGACCGGGGTGGCGGGGGAAGTGTATGATTTGTCGTCAGTGAGGATGGTTATATCTGGGGCGGCGCCGATGGGGAAGGAGCTTGAGGACGCTATTCGTGCGAGGATGCCCAATGCCATGATCGGTCAGGTGTGTGGAATTAATTTTTTATAGGGGGATTCATGTAAATAAAATAAATATTTATTTATCTAAAATTTAAGTCACTAAATCATATAAAAAATATTTTTTATATTAATTTTTTAAAATTATATATATATTTATGTATACATATGAATAATTGATTTATATTTTTTTATTTGTGTGTGTATATATATATATATATAATGTTAGATATATAAATATGAAAGAATTTGATGGTTAGAATATAAATCCCTTTTTATTCATGATATATTTAAAAATATACTAGGTGAGGATATTTGATATTATTTTTAGTATAATGATTTTTAAAAATTGATTTGTTAAAATTTTAATGAAAATCTTAATATTTAATTATTTTATCATAAAATTATAAAAAATATTTTCATTATTTTTATTTTTTTCTGCAAATCAAAATTATATAATTATATATATATATATATATATATATCACCAGCAATTTTATAAGCTAATCCTACAAAATAAATAAAAAGCTAATCCAAATAAAAAGTTTATCAGATATTTGACTGAATTTTCTCAATATAATAATTAAAGCACCCATTATAGAAAAAAAAATGATCATAATATCCTAATCATCAATTTAAAGATAATGTTCAATTTTATGCTAGTTTTGTATAAATATCTTAATATTATTATTAATATTATTATTGTTATTATTATTATTATTATTATTACATAATTATTTCTGAATTTATCTAAAAACATAAATAAAATAAAAATATCATACATAAATTTCCAAATTTATCGTCAAATTTCTTCCTTCATATATATTATGGAACTTGAACTTTTTAAGTAAATAACTCAATCTGAATTTGTTTTGTTTTTGCAGGGCTATGGGATGACAGAAGCTGGTCCAGTGATCTCATTCTGCATGTCGTTTGCGAAGGAGAAGATGGATTCCAAGCCAGGATCATGCGGCATGGTGGTCAGGAACGCTGAACTAAAGATTGTGGATCCATGCACTGGAGCTTCTCTCCGACGTAACCAACGTGGAGAGATTTGTATTAGAGGAAAAAACGTCATGAAAGGTACTCCATGCATGCATGCATGCCATATGTATATCAACTTTATAAAAAAGAAAATTTTATATTATATATGATCATTAATCAATCAATTGCATGTTGCAGGCTATCTGAATGATAAGGTCTCAACGGAGAGCACCATAGATAAGGAAGGATGGCTTCACACAGGAGATATTGGATATGTTGATGATGATGATGAGATCTTCATTGTTGATAGGCTTAAGGAGATCATTAAGTACAAAGGCTTTCAGGTCGCTCCTGCTGAGATTGAAGCCTTACTTCTCACCCATGAACATGTCGTCGATGCTGCCGTTGTCCCGTACGTTTAATTTCTTAACTCGACCTAATTACTATAAGCTAATTACTTAATTAGTTTATTAGTTATAATCTCTGTTGATTAGGTTTATTAATTAGTTTTTAACGAACTTTCTGCAGAATGAAAGATGAGGGTGCTGGTGAGGTGCCTGTTGCCTTTGTTGTGAGAGCAAAAGGATCTGACATAACTGAGGATGAGGTCAAGCGCTTTGTAGCTAAGCAGGTAATTAGTTAATCATTTAGTCATTAATTAATATATATCCTTAATGAATGTTATTAAAGAAGTGTTTTGAATGAATTTAATTTACAGGTGGTGTTTTACAAGAGGATTAGTAAGGTGTTCTTTGTCAAAGCAATTCCCAAATCACCATCGGGGAAGATACTGAGGAAGACATTGAGGCTGAATTTGGAAGCTGGATTGCCGGGCTGTGCCTAAATTATCCATTGATGGCATCTTCAAGAATCTTTCGATAATGTCTCTTTTTTCTTTCATTCAGAAATGTGAAGGAGTATACAGTTTACGCTTTGGACACTTTCTTTTACCGATTTGCTTCTTTAATCTGTATATTTGAGAGGATGCAAAGGAAGGGGCACTTTATAAGTCTCTTTAACAAATCCTTTTATGAACCTTTTTTTTTTCGTTCTGTTTATTTGTTCATAATGATCGTTGTGATAATATGTAATGCTATTAAGGATGATGATGATATTTACTTGTAATTCTTATGATCAATTTGGAAGTGAAACACATCTATGCACAATAACCAAGGTTTTGACTAAGTGAACCAATTAAATGGGACAAATTTTTAGTTTAGATATGATTACCAAAGTTTAGTTATGACAGATTAAAATGGGCTGAGTTACTTTGAGATGAGTGAAATATGAGTAATTAAACAAAATTTATATTGCATTCATCTCAAAATAAATTTAACATATATGAAATTATTTCTAATAAAAAATATCAAATATACTACCAAATTTTTTAGGGAGTTTGAATATATTAGTACAAACGAGAAATAATTGGTGCAGGTGCAACAGGATAATATATATATATATAATTCATTCATTTATTTATTTGGAAAATCTTATGAAGGCCTTACGTGTTAATAAAAAAAAATTGGTACACGTCCTTAAAGGGATCAATAACTCGCTAATGCTCATAAAGCTACAATCAAAATGACCAAAAAACCTAGCTAAGAGTCGTCGATTCCATTATAATTATAATCCAAAAGGAAACAAAGAAAATAAACCTATTAAACGTAGGCAAGAAGCCAAACCCAAACCCAAAAAAAGCAACTCAAAGTTGAGATAAACAACAAGGCACAAGGGAACAAGTTGAACTAGCAGCTAGCAGAGCCAGACGAACCACAAGCATAATTGGATTGAAACAAACAAAAAGGCTAGAAGAAGGATAACTTGTAGGAAAATAAGAAAAAAGAAAGAACTAGACAACCAAAGAAGCAGTTAGCACCTAAGAAATATGTTAGCATAAAGCGCATAAGACATTAAAAAAAAAATGCAGAAAACCAAAGAGGACAAAAAGAGAATTGAGTGTAACTAATGAACAACTGAGCAAGAGAAAAAACGTACAACATGCAGCAACATATAAGAATACAACCAACAGTGACTGAAAAATCAAATGCACCAAATACACAAAACAACCATATAGTAATTAAGACCCAATGCATAGCACAATAGATAGATTAATAACAAAGCATCATATATCCAAGAAAGAAAGGCAAATAACATAGAAACCTTAACAGCCATATAGTAAGACCGTACACGGAGCATAATAAAAGGATTAGCAACAAATTGCCAACAAAGAAAGACGGGTGACCCAGAAACCAAGAAGGAAAATAAAAGGAAAAGCAACAACAAAGCAAAGCATAAGGCAAAACCAAGAAGGAATAAACAAAATAGAAAGAAAATAAGAGCCTAAAATAAGGTAAACTCATTTATCAAATCTCATCAAACCTCTCAAAATATGCAAATCATTGCAATTATGGTATACACCACAGGAAAATGGTTATTTACATGCAAAAATTTTGGAGGATATTTATTCGCCGGTATACGCGGCGTTCAAGCCGGTAGAAATTACGCCGAAAAATAAGTGACAATTTTTTTGGCAAAAAAACCATCATTAAATTACGAACGGGAAAACTACAGGTTTAATCGCCGGAATATATGAAGCCATAGTGGAATACCGACAAAAACTATGTTGAATATTATCAGTTGATATTCCATGAGCTTACTTCAACCCGATGAATCATATACGATGGAATTTTCATCTGAATATTCACTAGTGGATAATTCGTAGAGAAGAGTCATATTTCCCTTTATGTGGCGACAACCTTCTCATTTCATTCGTTTTCACTCTCGTACTCATCTTCGTTGCCTCAAGTGCCTCTGTACGCCTATGTCACTAACGTGCCTACATCAACAACTTGTTGCTCCGTTGCTAATACCTCCGTTGTTCATGCCTCCATTGAACGTGCTTCTCCACTGATGTTCTCCCCCGACACCTTTGTCAATCTGCCGTTGTAAGTCTCACATTAAGTTTTTTTTTTTTTTTTTTATGGATGTTCTCAGTAGATATTTTCAATGGTGGGATTGTGATATTGGGTGATGAAGTCATTAGAATAAGTGAATATTTTATATTTCTTAAGTTTATTATTCAAAGTGATGGTGAAAATGATGGGGATATTATAAGTAGAATTCAAGTAAGATGGTTGAAGTGGAGGAATGCATCATGTCTATTGTGTGATACAAAAGTATCTCTCAAACTTTAAAAAAAATCTATAAGATGGTTTTGAGATATGCAATGCTTTATAGTGCATAATGTTGGCCATTAAAATAGAAGCATAAAGTTAAGTGTTAAGAGATGAGTGCTTAGATAAAACATGAGCCTCCTATTTTCCTAATTAGAATGAGAGAATATTTTAGATTTCTGAAGTCAATTGGTCTAAGCGACAGTGAAAATGATAGATATATTATTAGTAGAATTCAAGTTGGATAGTTGAAGTGGAAGAATGCATCATGCCTATTGTGTGATAGAAACATATCCCTCAAACTTAAAGAAAATTTGGCTTTAAAAAAAGTAGAGGTATTAGATTTCACTTATGTTAAAAAAGTTGTAGAGATATTATATTTGACTTATGCTGGTAAATTCGACGAAATATTTCTGGCACAAACTACATTTTCATTTAGGTACCCCCTTGAACACCTATATGTACATTTCTTAGCGTGGTAGGATTAAATGTCACGACCGCGGTGTCACCTGACATTGATCGTACACGTCTTTCTTAACGTCGCGGGCATGCTAAGACTCTTTGTATTTTTTTTTCAAAAAGAGAGAGATGTTGGGAGGCTGCTAGATTTTTCATTGATATGATACACGTGTGAAATAACACCATTGTTTTACAAATAAAATTGAAACCAGTCTAAAACAACAGATTTTATAATAATATATAATATCTTCATATTATATATAGTCTATATTAGAAATTAAAGAAGTTTGATATATAACTGATTGATACAAGAACAAAAGACATTAACATATAAGTTCATTAATGGGGTGAATATTTTTATTTAGACAGCTTTTCAACTTCCCAACTTCCCAACTTCATATCAGATGAAAAGTTTCAATACCTATATTTTAAACATAAAAATTAAGTACACCTAAGGTGAGATGATGTAATTATTTATCTATACCGCAAAGGGTTCATGCCAAAATATTGGTATTAGACTTCTCATGATGAGTATGAGCCACATTTTGATTCTTGATGCAACCCGTCTATAAGTTCTGATATAGTTGAGGAAGAAAAATATCCGACCAGATCTTGAGGACTTAATTCACGATGCAATTGAAGCATAATCTGAATAATATATACAAGAGTTACCAAATAAGGAGGCATGTAATTTTTATGATTTGTTGCATCCTGCCCAATAACCAATATAAAATGGGTGCAGCACTCACTCAGAGTTATCCGTTGTTGTAAAGATGTTAAGCATCGAGGAAGAATATAATATCATTTGTGAATGTTTTAATAAATTCGTTATGCTACTTAAGAAAAATAACTTGACATGTAACATAATTCCTGCATATTTATATCAAATAAAGAAGTTAATTTCTAAATTTGATTCGATATACACAAAGATATATTATTATGTCAATGGAAACATATTATATATATTATTTAGATGATTTATCAGATATTGTATGTCGTTATTGTAATGCATCAAATTTTAAATTACAGTTTATGATGAAAAAAAGTTAAAAGAGGTACCAGTTAGTAGGATATTTTACTTACCTATAATTCCTAGACTACAACAGCTATATGTATCCATGAGATATGCTGCATATATGAGATGACATAATGAACACATCTCATAAGAAATTTTTATTACACATCTGTCATAAGTAGAGGCCTAAAAATACTTTGATTGTACACATCTCATATTCACTACATAATCAAGAAATATAAGATTAGATTTATACGTAAATGATTTTAGTCCTCTATTTAGCTAATCTACTTCATCTTAGTTATGATAGCCCGTAGTACTCACCCCTTATAATTTTCCCTCAAAGTTGTGAATGACTATTCCTTATATGTTTCTGATGCTTATCATTTCAGGGTCACATAATCCAAAAATAAAGATCGATGTATTCTTATAATCATTATAATGAGGACATCATTACTTTGAATAATTGTAACTTTCTTGCGTACGGTATGCTCTTAGATTGGAATACTTTTGGCAAGTTAGCTTGTTTATAGTGTATGGAATATACAAAGTTATTCGCTTTAAATCATGGAGGGAAGAACATTTGGTTTAACTGTCACCGCATGTTCTTACCTATATGTCATGCATCCTTTTAGGCCAAATAAGGATGCATTATTCTTTTTAATTCATTTGTATGCAAAGGAGGTACTAATCAGTAGGATATTTTACTTATCCATAATTCCTATACTACAACAATTATATGCATTCATGAGATCTGTTGCATATATGATATGACATAATAAACACACATCGCAAGAAAGTTTTATTACACATCTGTCATAAGTAGAGGCCTATAAATACTTTGCTTGTACACATATCACATTCACCACAATATCAAGAAATATAAGATTAGATTTATGCATACATGATTTTACTCCTCCATTTAGCTAATCAACTTCACCTTAGTTATGATGGCCCGTGATATTCACCCCTTATAATTTTCCCTCAAAGTTGTGTATAGGGTTGACACGACAAGAAAACCCAACTCGGACCCGACCCAAAAATTTCGGGTTCGAGTTTTCGACTCGTTTGAAAAATCGGGTCGGGTTCGGGTTGACCCGGAAACCCAAAAATGACCCGGAATGACCCGCTGCCCGCCCTGACCGGGGCTGACCGAAGCTGCCCGCGCGGAGTCCAAGCAGACCGAGCCTGACCGCGCGTCGCATCGCGAGTCGCGTCTGCCTGCCGCTGCCCGCTTGCTCGCGCGGAACTGCCCGCTGCGCCGCTGCCGCTGGCCTGCTGCGCCGCTGCCGCTGCCCACCGCACTGCATCACGCTGCGAAGTGCGAAGTCGCGAACGCGTGCCGCTGCGCCGTTGCTGCCATCCCGCCGCTGCCGCCGGCCCGCCGCGCCACAAATATCATGTTTTTCTTACTCTCCTTTCCTTTTTTTTTCTTTCTTGCTCCCCTCCCTCATAAATGAAGAATACGACAACTAATTATAGTGTTTTAAGAGTTGCGTGACCATCAAATAGGGAGAAGATCAATATCATGTTGGGAGTATTTTGAATGGACTATCGATATTGACTCTATTGATTGTGGACTATTAATTGCATATCTCAGTGCCTTAATAATGTTAGAATTCAATGATCTTATACTTGTTGGATTCGTCTAGCTGAGCTGCTCGATTCAAATATAAGAATGCCACATTTGGAAACCGTTTGGTCATCTAATTTATAATTTGAACATTCCAAATGAGCTTCAAGTCTTCAATTTGGACCCATTCGGGCTCAGATTTGATCGAATTTGGTTTCGTTAGGTTCATTCGAGACGTTAAGTTCGATTATAAGTTTGCTAAAATCAGAGTTCATATGGTTCTAAATTGAATTTCAAAAGTTTCAAACATAAATTTGCATCGAGATTTGTGCCTGATCAATATAAATTTTTGAGGATATATCATTAATATTTTAGCACCTTAACAACATTAAAATATATATTTGGCTTATAAATGATATGATTTATGTAGTATATATATATATATGACTTAAAAAATTAATATTTATAAATTTTTATATAATTTAAACTTTTAATATTACATAAATAAATATTAAATATATAATTATATGCTATACATGTAAATCTCCAAATAAATATTGCTGGATGCCGGTAGCGTTAAAACTTAAAATTTTTAATGTTTTCTCAAACATTTTTTTTTTAAATTTTTAATTTTTGAAAATTTTTAACTAAAAAATTATTTTAAAAGAAAAAAAAAATTAAAAATCTTTCCCACTTAAAGCCTTCCTTTTCGTAGGAGTACCCGTTCGGAGTTGAGCAGAAATGGAGACCTTTCATGCCCAACGTCAGCAGAATCAGGTAAAACCCTAAAAAAAAACCTCGTCTTATATACAGAGCAAATTTCGATCAGGAACTATTTATTGTTTCCTGCTGTACAATCCTCAATATTGCTCTCCGTTCAATTCAATCACTCACAGGAGATTCAAATGGCTGCCAAAGGGCAAGTGCAGAGAAATGGCGTGCTAACTCTGTGCCTCCCTTCTCTCGACGAGAAAGATCCTTTGTTCCTGGAGAAGAAGGTAAACATTGATGCAGCCTACGGAATAAAGGCGCTTCCTTTCTTTTTGAAAGCGTTTCCTATCTCCTTGTTATAATTGTATAAGAACTTAAGATGGTCAACCAGGTGACTTTTTTTCATGCTTCCAGGAGGATGAACCCAGGAATAAAATTTGGCTTCAGATATTCTAGCTAAATTTAGTTGAGGATTTTAGGGTTTTTGTTAATCAAAATTTATATTTTGCAGGACAGTATAAAAATAATCATCGATAGTTGTAATTCAAAATGTGTCTTGCACTCTGAGTTGAGTTAAATTTAGATCAGTATTTCTCGTCCAGTCCAAAATTTACATGGAGACTGACTTGCAGCTTATATTACTGATGAGTTCTGCCACCTCGCTTTCTTTTATTTCTTTATCTTGTACTATATTTAATAATTTGTATTGCATTGCCAAATTTTGGCTGTGAATCATAATTTAGTTAATGCAATTTGTGCTCTAGAAAAGAAAGGAGTTAATAATGCATATATTCAAATCATTATGGATATGTATGTAGGAGTTATATTTTGTGTTTAAACACAAAGTGATTTGACTAAGTAGTTTCCTATTTCAATTGGATTACATCAATGATTAGCATTTAAGCCCATGTATTTTTGTTGTAGTCAGGGATGTTCTTAGACATTTGCAAGAGGATGTACCTTGGTGTATGCTTTTTGTAGATAATATTCTTCTTGTTGATAGGACTAGAGAGGGAGTTGAACGAAAAGTTGAATTATGGAGGTCAATGTTAGAGTCTAAAAGTTTTTGTTTGAGTTGATCTAAAATCGAATACGTACAGTATAATTTTAGTAGAAATAGATCTATTGGGGGGATTGTGACTTTGGGCGATCAAGTCATTAAAAAGAGTAATCATTTTAAATATATCGGGTCTATTGTTCAAAGTGATGTTGAAATAGATTAGGATATTATTAGTAGAATTTAAGTTGGATGGTTGAAGTGGAGGAATGCATTGGGCTTATTGTGTGATAGAAAATTATCACTCAAACTTTAGTGAAAATTTTATTAGATGGTGGTGAAACTTGCAATGCTGTATGGCGTAGAATGTTGGACATTAAAAGAGAAGTATAAAATTAAGTTGTGTTGCAAAGATGAGGATGCTCAAGTGGATGAGTGACTTTATTCTTAGAGAAAGAATGCAAAACGAGTATATATGTGAAAAGGTTGGAGAAGCTATGGTGGTTAATAAGATTAGAGAGAGTCGCCTTAGATCATTTGGTCACACAAAATGTTGGCCTTCTGATGACCTGGTTAGGAGAGTAGATGTATTATATTTGTCCTATGTTAAGAAAGGTAGAAGTAGACATAAAAAAACTTGTTACAAAATATTAGAAATGTCATTTTTTATTAGATTTAAATGAGATTTTGACTCTTAACAAGATATAATTGTGAAAAAGGATTCATGTAGCTGATCCCAAGTAGTGGGATAAAGACTTGATGATTTTGTTGTTGTAATACACTTAATTATGGAGTTAAAAAAAAAAACTCGTTGCACCAAAAACTCAAAAATAAAATTTTCTTCTTTTTTTGATGTGGCATTTGGCTCAACCTCAACGATCACTTTCCGTTTCTTTGGACAATCCTCTTTGAATTTAGGAGGTGTTTGTAATAGCCCAAATTATGAACCATCAACAAATTGTCCACTTTGTCCTCATAAATTGACGGTTTTGTTCTTGTATAATTTCTCAATTATTGATCCATTTTCTTCATTAGCATGCTTAACTTTAAAGTTTTTAATGAATTTAAATCATTACATCAAAAGGTGCCTCGATGTTTAAGAGTTTATTTTTATTCTGCTTAACATACAATATTTCACACTTATGTAACTTGTGTTCTTATTAATATCCTTATTACGACCTTATAACATCAACAAATAGATAGGATTCTAAAGGTGACTCGTAGAAGCTCAAGAAGTGGTTCTCACTATATTGCATTTTTCCCAACACGAGTTAAATATGCGATCCTCATGGAAAATTATTGTCCCACATGCACTTTGTTACAATCTTAGAGTTGGAATATTGCTTTAATTCAATTTACCATCCACTTTACCTAATGACATCATGATTTTGTTTCCTTGGTACAACTTCTCAATAGGTCACCCATCCTAAGAGTTTTCCCATAAAAGTGATGATTAACTTAGGATTTTCCAATGAAATTTCAATTATTACATCAAAATATGCCTCGATGTTTAAAAGTTTTACTTAATTTTATGTAAATGGTTCCACGTTGAATACCTAGATGTGTGCTTCAATGAAATGGTTGTTTTTCAGAAATTGAGTTGCATTTTAAAATTCAAGGACTCATGGCATTGTATTATTAATATTGTCATCAACTTCAGCTTTTCCCTACTTTTTTGAACCACCCTTTATGATTCACCTCCATCTTTTTATGCTAAGTTTGCATTTCTCTCCATATTCTATGACAACTTGATCTATTTTTAGCTTATCCTCACTTTTCCCACTCTTGCACTTCTTTTATATAATTTTATATTTATCTTTTTTATTATACAAGTCATTTCTACAATTCTTATTTACCCTGGTTTTAGTTTCTTATTTGAGCATCCCGTGTTGTTGGTCAACAAATAATACAAATTTCCTAGTCTATGTATTGTTCTAAAAATCTCTCCTCACACTGTCTATATGTTCATCCAAAAAAAATGCCCCTAAGGGCACCTATTTTTAACCATAAATGTTTTACTTAACTTTGAGTGATGACCATAAAATATCTTATTTATTTATTGTTAATGTTATTAAAATTATTGGTTTATCTTGTTGATATTAATATATTATCACATATGTTTAATATAATTAATAACTTAAAGTATTGTTATTATAATATATTCTTATTATGGAGGATATTTTTCTTTATTATATTTTTCTTATTGCTCAATTATTTTGTCTATATATAGACATGTTTGTTCTAGCATCATTATCAATCAAATGCAACCTTTTCTGATTTCTAATATAGTGTTTGTGCTTGTTTCTGAAGTTTTATGTCTTGTGATTGAGGCCATGTTCATTCCCTAAAATGCTCATTTGAGAGCTTGCTAATCTCTGCTTTCTCCTACTCTATTGTGATCGTCTTTATCATGTGGGTCTCATGGCTGTCTCCGACAATCAACTTTATCCCATAGATCTCTCATCTTCACTAATGTCTTCTTCTCGCTCGTTATTTGAGAGATCATTATCTCCCAAAGATCTTCCTATAGTGTGAAAGGACTTGTTGCTCATTGCTCATATTTTCTAAAACCTCTTGTTGCTTTTGAGAGTCTGCTTTTCTTGATCTTGCTTTCTGAACAATGCCCCATCTTGACAATTCTAAGCCGCAAAAATCTCACCTTCCACTACGAAGTCTTCTTATTCAGCTCCTATCTTGAAGACCTCATGAAGATCCCATGAGCACCTTTTCTGCCGTGATGACTACGCCACGTTCAGTCTTAGAAATGGCTAGCCCAATGCTAATCTTTATGTTGGTCTTGGTTTTCCCTGAGAATGTCTCATTTTATGGTCGATTGGCTCAATTTAACAATTCTAGAAAGCTGATAAATAGTTCTTGAATTAGATATCTAAATTCTTCTTGCATTATACAAACTCTCAATGTGTTTTGCTATCACATTGTGAGTTTGATTTGAGTGGGAGTGTGGAGGTTTTATGTTGTTATAATTTTATGTTACCATTATTAATATTATCACATGTAAATAGTTATCATTATAATAGATCCTCGTTATAGAAAATATTATCTTTTGCTGTACTTTTTTTATTCTTATATTTTCTTACCTTTATATTGATATATATATGTGCTATCATCATGATCAATCAAGCAAATTTGCAGAATTTTATGATTTCTAATAGTTCTGTGCTAGTCTATCAATTATTCCCATTTGATAGCCTAAGGATTGGCTCATATGCAGGCTTGCAAGAAAGGGAGGAGGTTCTGAATTCGGTTTTCTAAGAATAAATCAAAACTTAATATAACTTTAAACAGAGTCAATGCACCCCAACTATCAAGAACATGAGCAAGTCAATTAAGAAAAGTGTATGAGATGTAAACACGTGAAATAAAATAAAAGAGTGAAAGCTAGAGAACAAAAGTGTTTATAGTGTTGGTGACTCCATAGGAGTCAACATCCACTCACCCAATCTTCTTAGGAAATTCCTCCACTAATCTTTGGTTTCTAGATTGGTAAGTTAATTTGGAGATTAAATCATGAAGGGGACGTCAATCGTATCATCTAATTAAGAAGCTTGTGAGAAGAAGTTTTTCTTATAATTTGTGCGACTTATTGCGAGGGATCTAAAGATCGAGTTAATTGATGATTCTAGACTGACCGATTCTTGATGGAGAGTGCTAATGGTGGCGGTTTTTACATCACATTGTTGAGATCTAAGAAAATATTGCTAGGAGTCTATTGACAAAGATATATTGTCAATTGGAGGCTCGATGAGAAGATTAGAGGAGGCAGGAAGTTTAGAATGTTTGATCGAAATCCAAAATTATTGAAGAATAAGAATGAGTTTAAATTTTGAAGATGTTTTGGGTAACTTTATCATTTTCTTAATTTTGGATTAGGATACAAATTTGATGAAATTATTTTTTAAATTTGAACTTATATAGTTTCAATTTTGTAGTTGATCCTAAGTATTGGTGTCACGACCCGGCCCGGATGCTCGATCTAACAAGGCGGGAACGAAAAGTCGGATAGTATTACAATTTCATCAACATAAAAAAAATTTTTAACATAAACTTTTCAACAACTGAAGAGCCACTAATCACAAAGAAAACTATAATAAATATATGGTAGAACCAAGCATTCTCAACAATCCTTTTACCTGTTGTCATTTGCACGTCGTCTTTAATAGACGAATTCTTCCCTTTCAGTCATTTTTTTCTTCTTTGAGGATTTATCTGAAACATTAATTTAGTGGTTTGAGTTTACATTGTAAACTCAGCGGGTAACCATTATCAATTAATGTATAAAATATAATACAATCAATTCGTGATGTATGTCTATTCATTTAACAAGTGGCATACATTTCTTTGATTTCTATTCATTTTATTCCATTCAGCCTTTTATGCATAATATAAAATTTTCATTTACATACTTAAAATACTTTACTTTACTATACATTCATTTTCCCCATTTAATTGTACAGGAGCACTGCCTAAATGTACCAAAGGTACAATCATTTTCATTT
Source organism: Dendrobium huoshanense (assembly GCA_016618105.1). NCBI lineage: Eukaryota > Viridiplantae > Streptophyta > Magnoliopsida > Asparagales > Orchidaceae > Dendrobium > Dendrobium huoshanense. The sequence goes on along the minus strand of CM028358.1, from coordinate 71,403,810 downwards.
CCATTTCCATTTTCTTTTTAATTTCATTTTTAACGTGCACGGGTACATTGCTTCTCTAGCCAGTACCATACGGGGGTAACTCTTGTACTTTGCATGCATATCCTTTTCCCTTAGTTTCATTTGATATTATATCATTTTCTTTAACATTTATTTATCTGCATTTTTATATGTATATATGTATCATATATACATAAATATGCATTTCAACTTTACCTTCCATTTCCTTTACATATATTTTCTTTCACATATTTATAAACTTCCATATGCACATAGTCTTTCATCAATTTCAGTTATACAATTTCTATATCAATTCATGTAATAGAATTCTCATTGTCTCATCTATAATAGTCTTCAAAAGAAATAACATATATAAAATATAAACAATTGTATGAGCTGTAAATTTAAGATTTGAAACGAAGATAAATAGTAAAAATTTTCACCAGTATAATTACCCACTTTAATCCTTTCAAATCCTCGATCCTTGGAGCAACCTCAACTTCGAATTTCTTTGTTGAATAAATTTCTACAACTTCGATCTCTCCCTCTCCAAAATCTCTAAAATTGTATAATATAACTTTCATGAAAAATATGATTAATTAACAAAATTTAATTAAAATTATACCATAGAGAAATCACTTATAAATGGGAATCTCTAAATCCTTCTTCCTCTCCCAAATTCCTTCCCCTTGCCTTCAATTCCTTCCTTTTTCCTCAAAATCCCTTCTTTTTTCCTTTAAGAAAATATCATTCGCTTTTAAATTAAGAAATCGACGAAATTTATAAGAAAAAGGAAAGAAAATTCAACAAACATTCTTCCCTTGGTCGTTCCTCTCGCTTTCCTAAATTCCACTCATTTAGCGATAAGAATAGGAAAGGAGTTAAGAGGACTTGTCGAATTTCATCCCTAATCACAACCTTCCACTCAAAATAGCAAAACGAAACTTCTTCGTGCGAAAATGGATGTCCGCTCCTGAGCTCGGTCCGCCTAGCCTTTCTCTATCGTGAAAACGGGGTAGTTATGCAGGGGAAAGGGTTTTATTAATAAGGTTCGACCGGTCGTCACAAGTAGGGGTGTCAATTTCGGGTCACGGGTCGGGTTTAGGTCGAACCCCGAACTGGCCCGACACTATTTGGGTTCGGGTCAACCCGACCCGTTTTTACAAAAGGGTCGATTTTTCGGACCTGAACCCGACCTCGATCCGCTTCGGGTTCGGGTCAACTCGACCCAACCAGCTTCGAGTTTGGTCCTCCGGCATTTTCCACACGGTCTCACGCGATTCGGTCCTCCGACTATCCCGCAGCAGGACACGACAGCGGCCGCCGGCGGGGCAGCAACAACGGTATAGGCAACGCGGGGTAGGCGCCAGGCGGCGATGCGTTGACCTCTGTAATATAGCAAAAAAAGAAACAAAAAAAGGGATTAAAGAAATCACCCGATATCCTGCTCAAATCCAGTCACATCCCCGCCGCTTGCTACAGTGCCCAGGTCTGCGATTCGGCACCATTGCAGTCGTCCCACGCTCACCACGATGAGAGCGATGCTCTCATTCATTTCTCTCGGCTGCCATTCGTAAACCCCAAGCTTCTTCCCAAATCTTCCACACTCCACTGCCGAGCTCTCCACCCCTTCTTCCTCCCTCCATACCACAAGCTTCCAAGCCCTAGCCTTCCGATCCCTTCGGACACAGAGAGAGAGAGAGAGAGAGAGAGAGAGAGAGAGAGAGAGAGAGAGAGAGAGAGAGAGAGAGAGAGAGAGAGAGAGAGAGAGAGAGAGAGAGATCACCTTACCTCAGCTGAATCCTATAGCTTCTCCTCTCTTCCCTGCCCGGCCTTCTCCCTAGTCCTGATCGAAGGCCATCTCGCCTCGGAGACTGACGCCGAACCCCACCGAGCTTCGTTTTCCCTGTGTCGATCTCCACTAGCAAAACTCGCCGAGTCCACTGGCCGAATCTACCTTCTAGCCGAATCCCACAACCCTTTCTTCCTTTCTATCCGAGCCGACTCCACAGGTGATAGCAACCGAAATCTCCTCAAGCCCATATCCTCTTAAAGTCGTATACATCCCGACCTCATTAAGGTCTACAAGCAACGTTTCCTTTGCTATCACAATAATAGTTGTTATTGATTGCTATTGCTTATTACTAACCATAGAGATATCACTATTATTATTGTTCTTTAATATTAATGTTATCTATTATTAATTTATTATTATTAATTTTTATTATTGTAACAATCATTACATGCTAATTATAACCATACTATATATATATATATATATATATATATATATATATATATATATATATATATATATATATATATATATATATATATATATATATATATATATATATATATATATATATAATGAAGTTTCCCAAAAAAGAAAAAAAAATTTCCTTGCCTCGATAAGCACACAAACACCACCGTTGTCGTCATTCGCAGGTATAACTCCATAAACTCAGATTCTCGCTCTCGAAGTTAGCGGCGCACTGGAAAATCGCTTATGCACGCCTTTATTGCGTGTGGTGGGATGGGACCCAGGTGCGATGCTTATGACAAGGCGGGTAATCACCTAAAAGGCCCATTTCGAAGTTCGTGGCGCACCAGAAAATTGACTATACATGCCTTTATTGCCCGTTGTGGGATGGGAACCCAGTGTGACGCCTACGACGAGGCAGGGTTATTCATAAGTACCCTCGAGCGAGGGGAAGTCAAACTATCTTTTTAAACAAGTTTCCTCGAAAACCTCATACACTCCTTTATTGCGCGTGATGGGAATGAAGATCACGACCGCGGTGTCTAAGGACACATACCATACACGCATTTATTGCGCGTGGTGGGAAGACCCAATATCTCGTAGTTTTCCTTAAACTGGGGAAACGCCGGGAGGCTGCCGAAATTTTGGGTGAATACGAGGCCGTACTTGAACTTAAACAAATGGGACTTAAATGAACTTAAACTTTAAGTGAACTTGAAATACAACATAAGCCTGAACTGAACTAAATTGAACTCAAAGAACTTATACTTGAACTCGAATGATCACAATTCACAAAGACTTGAATCAATTGTGGACTTGACTTGAACTTGCAAAATGGACAAGGACATAACTTGAACAACAAGAGATTTGACGAACGGAAGAGGCTCATTTTGAGCCTGAACTTTATTTGAACATGTTTTTGGACTTGAACTTGTGCTTTGAGCTCGAACATGATTTAAACTAAAAAACCACAATGAAACTGGACATACGGTTGAACTCAAGCAAGGAACTTGAAAATGACACAGAAGAGATCAAATGAGCATAAAGAATTCATCCTGAATGATAACAGTGCAATTGTTATGCCAAATTTGGATCAAATAACAATGACTTTGAATGACAATAGCTTAAATTTACAAATTTGTGAAGAAGTTTGGAGCATAAACTTTATTTGAACTTTAAGAACAATCAACAAAGGTACGAACTGGAATAATCTCTAATGAAGACTGAGAAGTGACTACAATCAAAGTGCAAATGAAAGATGATATCGAACTTATCGTATGCATTGAACCTTCTTTGAAGACAAGGAATTTGCAAGTAGAACCCAATATCGCAGCCAATAAAAATAAGGGGAATATTCATGAGTGAAGCATGAGGGGTGTGTAATGAGGTATAATGCATATTACATGTTACAAGGGTAATACATTGGCAAAGCATGTAAACTCCTACAAGCTAATGTATAAGACTTTTTATTCATACAATTATCCTATTTGCAAGCAATCGTCAACAAGGAGCAAGAACATGTGATTTACTTGCAAGCATTGATCAATGAAAAACCAAAGAGAATGCAACAATACAAGTGTAGATAATCATGCAAATTTTCCAACAAATAATGATGAAGACTCATGCAATCAAATGCCACTAGAAAGGCTTGTATGCAATAAACAATAAATGCTAGAGCAACATGCATGTCAATAACAACACGCTCAATGAAATATACACGAACTGTAACGAGGATCATGCAGTGATATGTCCGCAAACAAAGTAAGGGAGAGGTAGGAGAAATAGATCCTTTGCTATCAATGCAGACTAATGTGTAAGCGAGCACATAACGGTCTACTTTCAAATGAGAAGGATAGATATGTTATAAGAGACCCACACCACAATCAGCATGTCAGTTGCAATAAGAAAGATTCAACATGAGGTGGAATAGACATGGGGCAACTACGATGAATATTCTACAAACACTAGGGAGATAAACTGCTAGAAGGCAAAAGGTGGAAGATCATAGCAAAGGGAAATACTCACGGGTCCTTGTAAAAGACCTGCCATATACACCAGATGCCATCTACAAGCAAAAGCAGATGACACATAGCAAAGTGCGAATACTTATGGGGTCATAGGAGACCCGTCATATGCACTACATTCTATTTACAAGCAAACACCGGATGATATGCAATAAATGCAAGTGTCTATGGGCCTTTGTAGGAGGCTCGTTATACATATTAAATGGCGATACGAACAACATGTCAAATGACTACAACAAGTGCAAATCTTTATGAGCTGCCATAAAAGATTTGTTGTATGCCCGGTGTATCAACTAAAAGCAGGAGATTAATTAGTGCACTATAATCCATTTTAAAAAAAGATGCAAGTGGTGCACGACAGTCTACATGTACAAGGTTGCAAACATCTCAATCCAGAAGCTGCTATAACACGCCACCGAATTCACAACATTCATATAAGCGGACAAAAGGCGTCTACAAATATTCCAAGAATACCCCCGCACATGCATCGTAATTTATATGCACATAGGTGCACTAAAGGGGTAAATACAATCACGATCTACATGGGTCCCGACGATCGTGTTATGGGTATACACGTGACATCTAGGGATGCTGCGTGGGCTAAATGATGAATCTATGCGGTCACGAGGTCGACCAGGATATTTATTTTATACATTCATATTAGGTCTTTAAGGCCCTTTATAAGAAAGATTCATTGCTAAAATCATTGACCTCCATGGGCCCGGCGAGTGTGTTGTAGGAACATACGTGATGTCTAAGGATGCTACGCGGGTCAATAAATTTAAACCTTATCCTCCTAAACAGGTAAATAGGAGTTGATAAGGTTCAATAAATAATTATAAAATGCCTCTAAACCCTCGCATGGGCCCCGAAGAGTATGCTATAAGTACACACATGACGTCTAGGGATGCTGCACGGGTTAATAAGTGAATTCAAGTTCGAACCCGATCATTCTATACAAATCAATAAGAGTCGACAGGGTTCGAACCATCAAACAAATATACGGTGGTGGTGACATGTGTATTTGTCTAAATACATTCATATTAGGCATTTAAGACTTATATCAATGAGAATTCACTAATAAAGGCATAAAGCCTATGAAACCCGATCCTCTATCGATAGCTCGACAGAGTTGACAATGTTCATCCAAAATGCAACTATTTTCAAATGAAAATGACCCACACCTCGATGATGGCCGTGTTGAATGCATATCTCAACCGGAGGGGTCAATTCCAAATATCCAAAATGCCATCCCAAATATCCACAAATACAGGTTATGGCCAGAGCCAATACTTTCCTTAGTGGCATCAAGTCCTTGAGATATGAATCAATAGGATATAATTGATAGGGCACAAAGCCCTTTATTAGCTAAGGTGGATTCAAATTTGTCCCCTTAGACAAGCATTCACCCCATGTCTACAAGGTCCCCTTGGACGAAGCAACCCATGGCTACCGACAAGGATCCTTCTGTCAGGTTTGGGTCGACTACCTCCTCTGACTAAGTAGACCAGGGTGCACGATGGCTTGGGGCGACGGAACCATGGGATCTTGATCGGGTCCATCGTCCATCCATTCCCCCACCCCACCATTCGCTTTAAGTGCAAGATGGTGAAATTTCAATTTTAAATATAAAACTTTCCAAATTCCCAAATCCAAATCCATGCTGCTACTATAGTCAGATACCATGTATCTTTACGTATCTGATTGACGACTATCCTTAATTGAAAGTTCTCTCTCGTTATTGGGAGGGATAATTAACTATAGGGGCTTGCGCCTATTTGAAACCAGAACTCAGATCATAAAGTCCTTGCAAAATGAGGGTGAAATCTCTGGGTACTGTCTTATCTACAAACCCATCTGCCTTCCAAAATTTACCTCGGAACTTAATCCATTAAAACTCCCTCGAAAAGAAAAGCAATAGCGGGCGGAGACCGGGGCCGAATTTTCACAGCCCACACGATGCGACTAGCGCAGGCGGCGACGTGACTCAAGCAGGCGACGCGTGTCACGCACGGACGTTAGATTCGACCCTCGGCCCGATGCGATTTGATGCGGACCACGACATCACGCGGTCACGTGGGCAGCCGAGGCAGACAACGCGGGGCAGCGGGCAGATGGGGCAGTCGGGGCAAGCAACGCGGGGCAGCCATTTTCCAGGTCATTCCCGCGTTGCCAAGTCAACCCGAACCCGACCTGATTTTGCAAATGGGTCGGTTTTCTGGACCTGAATCCGACCTGCTTCGGGTTCGGGTCAACCCAAACCCGAAATTTTTGTGTCGGGTTTGGGTCGGGTTTTCGGTTCAAGTCCAATATTTTGACACCCCTAGTCACAAGTGGGATAAAGGCTTGATGTTGTTGTTGTTGTATAGTTTCAATTTTGTAGATAAGGATCTTTTTTTGTGCAAGTTTGTTTTAGATTGCATAATAACTCATTCCTGTTATAATTTCCTATAAAGGCCACATATAAAATTTAGTTTCAATTCTACCAAACTTGTCTTCCATTCCCATCTCCTGGCCACCAGCCTCCCTATGAGGACTAGCAGCCACCAATTTTCCCCTCTGCCACAGCCTGCAGTACGCAAAATTTCCCTTTCAGCTGCCGTTGCTGTGATCTAAAGCCACCAGAAATTGCTGGGGTCTTGCACCGCCCCTGAGACTTTCTGGACCTACCGTGACCTACTATCGGGAGGGAACAAGTTACAGTTTACCATCTGCAGCAGTCCAGGAATGAAAAAAGGAAGCTGAGGGCTGTTTTTCAACAAACCAGAGAAGGAAAACCAGACTTGCTGCTGTTCTAACAAATCCAGAGGGCATTTTCCGCAACAAGCTTGATGTCCAGCACCTAGAAACAGTACCCGTGCGCTTTATTCAAAACAGCAGGTGAAACCAGAAAACCCACTGCAAAGTCAAGGTGAAGGGGAGTTGTTGCAATCTAGCAAAGAGTCCAAAATAGATATTTTCTTGATATTTACAGCAGGAAAGAAGGAATTTGGAGAGGAGAAAGTCCTCTAAGAAGAGAAACAACAGTAGAGATCTTATTTTTATTCATAGGTCATTATAATTTCTATCCCAATTATACTTATAACCTTTCTAATTGTTTTAACTTCTCATTGTGAGCTTAAGCACCAACTTCCAGAGGTTGGATAGGGGTTAAGTTGGTATTAAAACACTCAGTTTTGGCGGATGATACAAATGAAAAGAGGGCATCAAGGAACGGAGGAACCTCTTTTTGTACTAGATTCCATTGAAAGACAGTAAAGAAATGGTGGTTGAATATGAGTCTTCTCCTAAGCTAGCTGATCAAGTGACTGTTGAAATTAAAAAAATGTAAATAAGTAAAAAAAAAGGAGAGAGGGAGGAATAACCGAACAAGCACGTCATCTCCACATTGTGGCTAAAACAACCACATGTTCAATTCGTATAAAACAATGAAGAAACAGAAAAGAAGACCTTACACTCGTTCAAGTTTTGCTCAATTGTCTGCTTCCGACTCTCGTTCTCCCATTCCTGTCGCACACAAGCCTTCCGGCTTCCCGTTTGCCTCCAGTGATCTGGACAACGACTCCACACGAGCATTGTCCGCCTTCAGCCTGCGATTGACTCTCGACCCACCTCCCGCCCACGTTCGTGACTTAGACCTGACTGAGCGTCCAATTCACGCTCGAACATGCACGCTCACGCTTGCCTTCGCTTCCTCCCGATGCCTCCCGTCCGAACGCCTTACACATGAACAATCTCCCAAAGCCTCTCGTCTGACTGCCCTACACACGAACAGCCTCCCGTCTGGCTTCCCACGTGTGCACGAGACCCCCCACTAGCGCCTCTTGTCCATTCGCACTGTCCGTTTGCATGATCCACTCCAATCCATACTCGCGCGATCAATCTTCCTATCACAACCCTTCACCTATACTCACACTTGTTAGTGAACACTCAAACACCTGATCACTTTGCTCCGATCAGATTTCTTTTGCCTATATTTGTTCGCAATAGTAAGCCCAACATTCGATAAATCAAGTTTAATGTTGGCATCTCCAAGTCTCTATTTGAATGTGTTGGAGGAATTAAAACGGGCTACTAATTAATTTAATAAATTGTTACTATTATTTTTTATTGTAAGCAGATTTGAAAGACAACCATACAATTGAAGACTTGAAAACCTATGTTATGACCGATCACCATCTCGATGGCCTTGGCCGTCTAATCCTATACGGCCGGACGGATTTGAAAAGGCAACTGCCCTCCCAACCTCCTCTCATGTGGAGGGGACATTGAGAGTTTGCCAAATTTTCTTTTGGGAGAAATTGGAGAGCGAAAATTAATCGATTAATTAAATAATAATTACAAAGTTTAATTTTAATTTTAATTTTTAATTAAAAAATTTATTATTAATTAAAAATTCTCTTTTAATCTAAAATTTAAAACATAAATTGAATTAAAATTCAATTAATTAATTAATTGAAAACATAATAAAATTAAAACTTAATTAATTAATCAATTTAAAATATAATAAAATTAACTCTTCATTTAATTAATTAATTAATTAATTTAAAACACAATTAATTAATTAATCGATGTACAATATGATAAAATTAATTAACTAATTAATTAATTAAATTAAATCACAATAAAATTTAAACTTTAATTAATTAATTAATTAACTAATTTAAAATATAATAAAATTAAAACTTTATTACTTAATTAATTAATTAATGCAATAAATTAAAAATGATGAAAGGAAAATATAAATGAATGTTGGTACTAGAATCAACCACTATACAACAGTCTAACTCAAAAAGTCAAGACAAAACAAACTCTAGCAAAACTCTAAGCCAGCTCAAACTCAAAACACAAACAACAAACTGAAACTACAAACTCAAACTCTAACAAAGAGCAAGCCCCAAGTAAGCTCCTGCAAGTGCTAGCTCCGATACCTGCAAATAAATAAACTTAGGTCAATGCAGGACTATAATCGAAACAATAGTACTAATAGATGCAAAATGTTGTAGCAAAGATTATAGTGCTAAAAAAACAAAAGTACTGAACTACAACAGTAGTGTTGAAACAAAAGAACATTGCTAAAGCAAGAAAAATGAAGTACTAAAGCAAAAACACTAGTGTCAAGACAGTAGAGAAGTGCAAACGAGGTAACTGTTGTTCGATCTACCCTAAATTTAAATGACAATCAACCTCCAATGGAAACTATAAGACATGCTTTTTAGGAAACTTCTGAGAGGTGTTAGACCCTCAAACCAAAACCCGAGATTATATTCTACTTCCAAGGGAAGCAGTAAGTCCTATCTTTTATGAATTACAGGCTACTTCCAAGTGAAGCAGTAAGTCCTAAATCAAACATATGGGCAACTCGTAAGTGGAGTTGTAAGCCCCGACCTAAATCAGACATAAGGGCAACTCTTAAGTGGACCAATAAGTCCCGACCTAAATCAAATATACGACAACTCCTAAGTGGAGACGTAATCCCTAAATTAAACCAAATTATTGGGCAACATCTAAATGAAATCATAAGCCCCAAATCATCATAACATTAAAACCCACATCTAACCACTTTAGTTTACTTGGGATCCTTGAGAGGAGGCAACACATGGCTACTAATTAGGTTCTCTGAACGCTATGATCAATAACTGTTATTGTTGGTAGACTGAAACCTACGGTATTCTCGGGACGACGGAATCATGGGATTTTGATTGGTTCTACCTCCATTCTCCATAATTGAGACTAAAATATTTAAATTTCTAAAGCTATTCATCATTAATCAAGAGTTCTCTTCTACACGATAGAAGGGGTAATTAACTATGAGGGCTTGCCCTCATTGAAAGTAGGGGCCCATAACTAAATAAACTCTGATACAATCATCAAGGGAAATCTTGTTAATTAAAATTTAATCTACCTCAAGGAAGATGAAACATTAAGCCTAAGAAGCAGGGCTCATGCTTAGCGCCATCTTTCCTGAGCGAACGGTATCAAGAATGATAGAACAAATGTCAATGATGATGGAGTGGATGATGATGCAATCCACTACCACTGTATCAAATCATAGTGGTCCTACCCATAGGGTGCGCTTGCATCTAAAACAAGCATAATTAAAACGCTAATATTATGTTAACAAAGATAAGTATGCTGGAATTTCAGCATTTTGCAGTTATACTATGAACCGAGAAGATTGTAAGCTCTATAACTTCATTGAATGTTTCCTTGTTTTTCTGCTTTGTCATGGTCATTGTTACAATTTTTTGTAATTACTTCAGAAAGTTTACCTAATGCCACAACGCTTTTTCATTTTGATGTGAAGTTATCATTAAGTATGTTTTCTGTTCTTCATATGTTCTTTCTTCCTGTTGTTATTTATAATTGCTTTCTTCACTGGTAGAGACTGTCAAATGCCAGGAACCTTGGCTTCAGCTTTCAGTTACGACTAACTTCACTAAGAGGAGAGTTGTTCCTAATACTGGAAGATATTATTCGAGCAGCACGGATACTCTATCTGAATGATGTATGTCATGCCAGTTTCCCATTTCCATGCATATTTTCCTTTTCCGTTTAATTGGTCTTTCTCCAAGTTTTCATGGTGTTCACGCAGGTGGAAATTTATTTCAGCGAGGATGATGATTTTGGACCGTTCAGTCAAAGAAATGAGCTCGAGGCCTTTAATGCAATACTTCAAATGCTGAAATCTGTGCTTTCTGGTGCTACTCCTGATGAAATGAAAGCTTTGAATGAGTTGCAGAATGTAACTATTGCTAGGGTAAACTCGATTGCAGATCAGAACATTGACAAAATGATAACAAAGAAACTTGCGACAAATGCTGAAGACTTACTTTTAAAGTGGGGGGAAAGTCATGGCGCTAGATCAAAAGTCATGGTAGCTTGTAAGTCCTCTCTATAGCGCCAGACACATCTTAGACTTGATTTTTGCACATTCTTAACCTGTGCAGAAAATTATCTTAGACTTGACATTTGCACATTCTTACATGCAGTATCATGTGGTACCTTGTGTAGAAAATGATAAAAATGAAATAAGGAACTTTTAACGTCAGTTTAAATATCATATTTTCTTGTTATTTTAACCACCTTTTAAATATTTTTTAGTTTTTTTTTAAATGTCTTTTTCACTTTTTTCCAACACAAGAACTGTGATTCTGCACTTCCAATGATTGAAAAAATAAATTTAAAGATTGCGAGCTAAAAATTTGTGCTCGGCTATGCTGTGGTAGTTTCAGATCAATTTTTTAAAAGAGCATATTAATTTACAGATACAACGCTATTCAAAGATTTCACTCTAATTTTGTGAAGAGTCTGAAGACCAATGGTTACTAAGGAAAACCTAGAATTGAGGCATTTTTCCTTAGCAAGGCGAGGCATAAACATCAAGCTTTTTTTCCACTGTGGGGCTGGCAACGTGAATCTTTTTTTTTTTTCGATTGTGTTCGGTTAAGAGTCAGATTCTCATTTAAATCTAATAAAAATGTCATTTCTAATATTTTCTAACCAAATTACTTTAGGTCTACATCTACATTTCTTAACAAATATCAAATTTAATACATCAACTCTTCTAATCGGATCATCAGAAGGCTTACTTTTTACATGACCAGATCATCTAAGATGACACTCTCTAATCTTATCTGTCACTGGAGCTACTCCAACTTTTTCACGTATATACTTGTTTCATATTTTATCTCTAAGAGTAAAGCCACGCCTCCACCTGAGTATCTTCATCTCTATAACACTCAACTTAATGTTATGCTTCTCTTTTAATGGCCAACATTGAGCATCATAAAGCATTATAGTTTTCACCACCATCTTATAGAATTTTTTCTTGAGTTTGAGGTACACTTTTCTATCACATAACAAACTCGTTGCACTCCTCCATTTCAACCATCCAACTTGAATTATATTAATAATATCCCTTCGATTTCACCATCAATTTGAACAATCGACACAAGCTATGTAAAATATGAACTCTTTTTAATGACATGATCGCCCAAACTCACAATCCCTCACTAAATCTCTTGCTAATAAAATTACACTCAATGAATTTGGTTTTAGATCTACTCAAACAAAAACTTTTAGACTCTTAAGGTTGACTTCTATAATTCAAGTTTTCTTTAACTCCCTCTCTGGTCTTATCAACAAGAAGAATATCTTGAACAAAAAGCATAAGGTACATCCTCTTGAAGTAAAATGAATTTAGTGTAAAATTCAAAAATGGTGCCGGCCGGCGGCTACGACATTGGAGATAGCTAGTGGACGGTGATGATGGTAGTAGTGGCAGCGGTGATGGTGGCTGTCAGCGGTGGGTGGCCTCTGGTGATGGCCTGCGAAGTGGTATCGGGAATTAAGCGACCTTACCTGCAGGGCAAACGATTCTTGTTCAAAACTGAAAGAGTTTAGTTTACCTAAAAAATGAACTAAAATGGTTTACATTACATTTACTTTACTTTAGATTCTTTTTTCCTCCAACCAAACACTACTATTTTTAAAACCTCTGCATTTAGAATACTTTACATCTATTTTCCTTTCAACCAAAAAACCCCTAAAAGATAAAGTTATGGGCTTAAAGTTGACTAATTCATTCACCACCACCAACAACAACAATATCAAGCTTTTATCTCACTGCATGGGGTCAGCAATATGAATATTTTTTTTCTCAATTCTATCCTAACTAATTCATTCACCACAGGAATAATATTTATATTGCTATTTGTCTCTTTACTAGCTTTTAACTTCGCTAAAAAATTTAATTCACTGATTTTCATGCGTTTGTTCACCTGACTAAAATTTATCAGAGAATTATCAAAGAAAATTATGATAGGTAAATCTGAAATAATGATTGTACGTATCACTATTTTTGAAGATTCCTTAACTTATTGAGAGGTTTAAGCAAAAACTCGGGCTGGTACTAATCTTGCAGTTTATCCAGATGCTTCTCCTTTTATCATCAAAGTTGGTTTGTTCATTTGTAGTTTAGCACCTCTATACGACTTGGTACTCTGAACATCTTTTATCTCTCTGGCTTCCTGTACATTTTTTGGATAGTGTCTCTTAATATATCCTTGCTCTCCTCATAAATAGCACTTATCTAAACTCAATAGACATTTTCTTGGATGTGACTTTCCACAATTAACACAAATTGGTATCGAACATTACCATCCATGCTGTTGTTGTTGTTGTTGACCCTGGATAAATTTTTGTTTTTTAGCTAACCACTTTTGATGTCAATTTGCCTTTTCTTGTTGTTAGTCTCCCATTTCTGTCTTACCATTCTCATATCTCACTCTAGAAATCGGGCATTCTCAATTAGTTCAGCAAAATCTTTAATGTACAAAGAAATTAGAGGTTGTCTCAATGGATCTCTCAGGCCTTTTAAAAAATTGTAGCATTTCTCAGTAGTATTGATAAGCTGTGGAGCATATTTTGAAAATGATGTAAAATTTGTCTCATATTGAATAACAATCTTGGATCCTTGAGTTAGACTTACAAAACTCTCCTATATTGTCTGTCTTGCTAAAGAAGGGATATACTAATCTGTGAAGGCATGTTCAAAGTCTTCCTAGGTGATTAGCTCCTCAGGTCTACCCTTAAAATTTTTTAAATATTGCACTCTCCACCATCATTCTCCTTCAACTGACAATAAAAAAATAGCTAGAGATACTCGTTTCTCATTAAGACTTTTAATCCCATTCAAGATCTTTTCAATTTTGATTATCCAATCCTCAACAACTTTGGTGTCTACTCCGTTAAATAAATGTGGCTTCAAATTCTGAAAGAGTTTTAAATGCTTGTGTAACTCTACACTTATTGGGGCACTTGCTTCTGCACTGCTACTTGGAACCATAGCATGACTGGTATAGCTGTTGGTGGTACTGGTACACTAGGTGCTGGAGTTTCTAAAAAGAATTGCATCTTTTCCATTATTTTCATCTTCATTCGTATCATTTTCATTTGCATCAGTCCTTGATATCATTGTTGTAGAATCAGGCACTACTGACACATTCTGATCGGAGTGTACTTCCCTCAGCTGTGCAATATTTTCAAGACATTCAATTGCTCTACTGAGCTTACTATCCATTAATCCCCTCGGGTATTCTTTCAACCATTTGATCTAAAAATTTATATCATAATATATGCATTTATATAACCATATGCACAAATTAATATTTTTTAATTTTATATATTAAATGCAAGAAGGATCGAGGGTAGACTCGCCACTAACTTAAGAACACTACCTCCTCCTAAGCTCTGTAGTAATTATATCATATTCAAATATCTTTTGTAAAATACTAAATCCAATTAAGTTTCCTTAGATAATTCTTAGAAAGTTAAACCTCGCTCTGATATCACTTTCTGTCACACCCCACGCCGTTCTCCAACCAAATGACACAGGACGCAACCACGAGAAATATAATATTCCTCTAACATTCATAACTTATAAACATTCTGATAATAATCATGAAATATTTCACCACATTTATGTATAAAGCAAAATGATTCAAAATATTTTATTTATAACATATATATATATATATATATATATATATATATATATATATATATATATATATATATATATATATATATATATATATATATATATATATATAGGAATTAATAACTTCAAAATATTTTTATAATAAACATTCTACATTCCTCTGTTTAATACTATTCTTACATACTTATATCATAAAATAGAAGGTTTATATTGACATGATTCTATTCTGCTTCAAAAACCTTCTCATTTCTTGTAAAACAGTTAGAATAAAAATTTGGTGAGCTATGAGAAACAGAAAAATCTGCAATTCTAATATAAGATTTATGAGAAAAGATCAATGAACAATATGCATGTATTTATGATTGAAACTAACATATATATGCTCATATGAACTAATAATAATAGAATGTTTGTTATAGTGCCATAGATAGAATAATATTATGTTATTTAATGATTTAAACGTTCAATTAGGAATTTATTCATATGGATACTTCATTTAATATTTATGTTCTTTTTCATCTCTAATTTCATCTTAAGTCTTTAAATTTCTCATGATTAGATGTCTAAGCTTTTGGCCATCATCATAACATATAATTAACCATATTAAGTGGTGCCAATGTAAAATCCAATATTATTGTCATTGAACTACATTGAGGTCCTAATGCCCCCATCATCACTTTTTTCTCACCTGTGCAGGTATTATAACTTATTGTTACCACCCATCACCTAACATGACTTTCCTTAGATTTAATAATTTCTAATCAATTATTTAACTAATAATTAAATGGTTCATGCATTAATATAAAAGACATCAGTATAACAAAACAATTATTTGAAGGAAAAGAAAACGGTAGTTAGCTTGTTTTTCTTTCCAAAATATTGTTATTTAGCGAAATATTAATATAATTATTAATTAGAATATGATTACTTTTGAGCTCGAATCATTAAAATATATGTGCTCGTTTACATATGAATATTTTGTTGTAGACACATTCAACAATATTAAAAATTTCTAATGTATTTCATGCTAAACTTTTACTCAATATTTGTACATGTTGAAAGGCTTAAGAATTTGCTTTCTAAATTAGAATATGTATTTTTTTACCATTGTGACGATTTTCCTCCTTGATTCTGACTCCTCTTTACTTTTTGCATTTGTAAATCACGTACACATCCTAAAATCACAATTGCTGCGATTTCTCTCTAACAATATGAATTTTTAATCAAATGTAATATTTTACCTCAAAACTCCCTCTCCTCATATACCCATCAGAATCCTAAATAACAATTGGGTATAATTTAATTAAGAAACTTTGCACAATAAAAATCTACAAAACATAGATTTTTTTACGTTTTCCTTCTCTAATCCTAAATTCTTTCTTCTTTTCTCGTCTTCCTGCTTTTCTTTCCTCCTGCCCGATCTCCTTCTAACCTTCCACTTGCCTCTGCTTCTTTACTAAGCCGCAACTGCTGAATAGCCAAAAACCGAGAATTGAAGTGAGAAACAACCTCAGTTTACAATGGAAGGAGTTTTAAGTGTTTAATTAATGAAAGTTACTTAGTTACTCTTAGCATAAACCAATGCATGCACGCCTAAATGGGAAATCCGAATTACTTGACCTTGCTACAGTAAATTTAATAAAGGAAAATTATAGGAAACTTTAGGAAAAATAAAGTCAAATTGAAATTAAATCCATAACTTCCTCATGTTTACAAATTAACATATACTTTTATATACCAATTTACTTTAATTGACGAGTAGAACAAAATTGAATAATTTTTGTTGATTTTCGTGAAAGTTGATATTTCAAAGTATAATTTAATTAAGGGAATTTTTGAGATTTTACTTGAAAATTTTGGATTTTATAACATGTATGTATGTACTTGGTGGAATCATTCTCCTGTTATAAATAGGAGGGCAGAGGGCTATGCTAGTCCATCTCCACCACTCAAGTCTAAGTTCATTATTTTTCATTGTTTGGTTCTATTCATGCTGTTGGCTTAATTTTCAATGTTTGTATATTTTTTCTTGTTTTTGAATCCTCATTTATTATATCCTATTCATTACTTTGCTATTTTATCTTCTTCTCATTTGGGTGTTTTGTATTAAATGTTTTTTTTAGTTTATTCATTGTTAATTTGTGTGATCTCTCCTACGTAAGAGGCATATATGGGTAGGCCTGCCCACCACACTTAAATAAACATACATGGTCGGTGTTGTGAGATACCACGGCTACGTGGTCTTCTAACCCGCCATATTTAAAAAAGTGCACATAAGCCATCATCACCTGCATAAGTGAACACACAAGATTTCCCCATCTCATTTGAAAAATGCGCATAGATACTTAAGCACAAATTTTTCTATCGCATTGAAATAATTCGGACTGATACTTAATGAGAGAGAGAGAGAGAGAGAGAGAGAGAGAGAGAGAGAGAGAGAGAGAGAGAGAGAGAGAGAGAGAGAGAGAGAGAGAGAGAGAGAGAGAGAGAGAGAGAATGCGAGGGAGAGAGAGTTAGGGAGAGGGAGGGAGGGAGGGAGGGAGGGAGAGAGAGAGAGAGAGAAGAGGGGTGGATTGCCAACAGTTGGGCGAGGGGTTGGGAGTAGTGGAACAACGGTTTGAAGGTGGAGTTGTTAGATAGATTATCTCAAAATGAGTCATTAGGGCTATGTTAAGGGAAGGAGGAACAACAATTTAAGTTGGAGATTAGCAAGTTGGATTGTTGGGCTGTGTGCGAGCATGAGAGGCATGTGTAGAGTTAGAGACAACATAAGGTTGGTTGGAGAAGGCGAAGAGGAGAACTAGAGGCTCAATTTCATGCTGGGAGTGGAGAGGACTGTAGTGAGAGAGATGGCACAAAAGAGAGGATTTGCAGGAAAGTGCAAGAGAAATAAAGAGGGAGCGAGCACTAGTTTAGATTTTTTGAATATATATATATATATATATATATATATATATATATATATATATATATATATATATTTGTTTTTAAGAAGGGCCAGAGGGTACTTCATGCAACAATGGGACGGCGCCACAGGTCAAATTTATGGCAAACATTAGGATTTACGAGTTGTGCATAGGAGTATTTGATTAATTTAATTTATAATTTTCTTTTTAATTAAATATTAAATTGATAGAATAGATAAGAAAGCAAAAGAATAAAATAAATATATGAATTGACTTCTCTTGCATTTCCTTATCTCTCACGCATCTCAAAGTTCTTGTCGTCATCTTACACATGCAAATTTTATGTTTCATTTTCAAGCAGTAGATAGGGCAATATAGATGTTTACCCTAAGTAGCTCTTGCATTTCAGACACATGGATTGTGTTTGATTTGTGAAATGAGCAATGATTGTTTATTTTCATGAAAATTTTTATATCTCTTCACTGTACAATGCGTTGGACAATACATACATTATTCTTAAAGCAATTTTGGTATGTCGATGTGACGCCCCAATATCTAGAGAGGAATTTAATTCTAATTCCTTAAACTTACTAAGCTAATCTTCTCGTATTTGCATATTCACCACATCCACTAATCACAATAATATGAATATACATAAGAAACATTCAGAGTGTGCAAGATAAAAATTCATTCTCCAAAATAAACATATACAAGAATCCAATTTTGAAATATAATAAACAAAACATATTATCCTGAAACTCCAAAGCATAAATACCTGACAATTTGGCAACCCTGTTTCCTATCGAATTGGATATACTCAATAGATTCTTTTCCTTTGCCTAGAATAGTAAAAGCAATGGAATGAGTTCACAACTCAGTAGGCTAGACCCAGTTCTCATCACAACATTCAATTCATCATTATAAAAAGACTGACAAAGAACCTTTAAACTAAATAAAATTAAAACATTATTTAACTGAATATACACGTATGAATGTAGAAT
The DNA here is from genome assembly GCA_016618105.1 of Dendrobium huoshanense. Classification (NCBI taxonomy): domain Eukaryota; kingdom Viridiplantae; phylum Streptophyta; class Magnoliopsida; order Asparagales; family Orchidaceae; genus Dendrobium; species Dendrobium huoshanense. The sequence continues at coordinate 71,385,115 of CM028358.1, read as the reverse complement.
GTGAATGCTTTAATGCCCCTTATAGCTCTCAATTTTCCACCTCCCACCCGGTTACCCAGGTGCTGAGTAGAGCCACCTCACACCTGTTCAGGATAGGTGCAAAGCAGAAAGAAACCAAAACAGATTAACTTTCAATATAAAGAACTTCTGATACATAATATTTTCAATATAGAAGATTGCCAATACCGAATGCTTTCACTTTTGGGCCCAATTTCTTTTCCAATACAGAGATCCATGCATGCAATGAGCGTAGAATGAAATTATGAGTTTTAATACAATATCTGTAAAGACTAAAGAATCATATCATGACCTTTTTTCTTGTATAGGAAAATCCCCACTTTTTCAGTTGCCAATATAGAGTATCCAAAATTTTATCAAATTTACAGAGCTCATATAAAACATTAAAATAGCACACTTCCATAATTGTACTGCCAATCAGAAGAGCCACCATTTTTCTAAAATCATAAAAAAATGATACGGAAGAAGCAACTGGTGAAAACTTGCATTCTTATAGTCAAATCGTTCAGAACGAAGAATAAAGCGACATATAAAAAGTTACATCGTGAAACCTTTTTAAAACTCAAGAAAAATACTTTTAAAAGCATAACTTTCAATATACTTATCTGAATTGAAAACAAAAATGAGGTTATGGTTACTTACCTCGAGCCCGACAATTTCTCTAATTGGCCAGACATACGAAAATCTGATTACGGGCCTCAAAACTTAGATTTTTTCCTTCTCCTTCCTCTCCTCTTCCTTCTCCGGCAAGCTGGGGTGAATGAGAGTTTGGCTAGTGACTTTATATATTTATTATTTTAAAAACCACTAATCCTTTGGAACACAGGAACGCTTCCACTTCCAATGCCGCAATGCTACTAGCCAAAATTCTAAAACTCTTCCAAACTCTCCCCAAATATCCTAATCTTAAAAATATTTGGAAATATTTTGCTTAAAATACAATTGTTCTCTTACTAATGATTATTTGGATCATTAGGAAATTTTTACATGAAAACTTCTTTCCGGTTTGTTATGGTGATGCCTATTATATGCATTTTGGACTGGTGATAGATTGCTTGGTTTGGTTTGTGTGACATGCCAAAGAACTCGTGTCCTGTTTATTGTATATTGATAGTGTTGCGTAGCATCTGACATATCAATTTGCTTTATTTTCTCTACAACATAATATAGATTTTGAAGGAGCTAATAGAGGAGTAGTGGCACTAGAGGACATTAATGTTGGTGAAAGTGCGCTGGAAATTCCAGAATCAATCATCATATCTGAGGATCTTCTTCATGAATCTGATATGGTGCACTAACTCCTATTAACTTTTATTTAGTTCTTATTCTTTATTCCACATTATCTTGCGCATGATGCAGGCTTGTATTAGATTCCTTCACTGTTCATTCCTCTCATGTTTTCTACCCAAGTAGTGAGAATAATGAGTTGGCAATAATAATATGCCCCAGTATGGTATCATTGCATCTTATTGAAACAGTACAACAATGGAAATGAACAATACATAGATAATAAGATGATGTAACTTAGATTTATGAAACTTTTTGAAACAACAATAAATTTCCTAGTTTGTCTTTTTTCCCCCTTTACCTTTTTTCATAAGTTAAGAGTTGAATTCATATATTTCCAAATTCCTCAAGAGGCCTCAAATTACAGATTTTGCTGCATATTGGCATTAGCTGCATCACTGTTTGGTATCTACACCACCTCTGCTTGTCCTGCATTTGTTTAACTTCTCTCTGATCATTGAAGATTTTAAATTTTCAATGTCTTTCGTTGGGATTTTGCTCTTTTGTCTTGTAGATTGTCTATTCCATTTTTCGGTTTTTTGTGTTAAGAGTCCCATTTTGGTTTGTGGCCTTGTATCACTCAAGTTATTTCTCACTTCAAATTGATATAATTTGAGCTTTTATTTTTATACTTGTATAGTTTCTTCTGTTTGGGGTTATAGTTCCATTTATTGTTTGAATTTTTTGTTCATTCTATCTTTCACGAAATCTCCTATGGTTGCTTCTGTTAAGATAATAGTTAAAGTTCTTTTAACTGGCAGTTAGCAAAACTTCATTTATAATAAAAAAAATTGCTATCTTTTTTTCTTATGCCATGTTGATTGCCTTAGGTTCATTGGTTTTGTTTCATTAAATCATCAAGTTCTATCTTCCATTTAAACTATTCTGCAAGGCATTTTTATTTAAAATCTCTTCAAATCCTTTTATGCATTTGCAGTTTGAAGTTCTGAAGGACTGGGATGGTATGACTACTGAGACGATGCTGTTATTGTGGAGCATGAGGGAACGATACAATCCCCTTTCAATTTTCAAGAAATACTTTGAAACATTGCCAGACTCTTTCAATATAGGTTCAGTTAGGCTTCTAGCTATAAGAATCTTTGATAATTCTTAATTTATTTATCCTCATTTATTTTGGCGGATTTCCATATGTATTATTTTAAGGAAACATATTAAAGTGAATTGTGGTTTGATGCACTTTTCAATTTTTGCTCAAAGATCTTGATGATCTTCAAGAACCATTTTCATAATATATTCAAACCTCCTCTGCTCCTATTCCATATGTGGACTGCCTCAGACTGAATAGTTGAATTAAAATCCTCAAGCTTTTTTTGTTTTTTATAGGCTTAAGTTTTGGAATTGATGCTCTTACTATACTACATGGAACTCTTTTTTTTGAAGAATTGATGCAAGCTAAAGAGGTATATTCTACGCTAAAACTCTCCACACCTCCCATGTTCTGTCCTTCACTACATCCCCATGATTTTCTTATATGTGCATAAAAGTTTCCTTGACTACATGAGATTCAAACAGATATATTCTGTAATTTCAGCACTTACGACAACAATACGAGTCACTTTGTCCAGCATTATGTGCTAGCTACCCTGATATCTTCAAAACTGAGTTATACTCTTGGGATCGCTATCTATGGGCTTGTGAACTTTGGTATTCTAATAGCATGAAAGTTATTTTCAGTGATGGAAAGCTGAGGACCTGCTTGGTTCCTATTGCTGGGCTACTTAACCATTCGGTTTGCAATCAGTACTTTCAAACTAGCGTATAAATCCCTTTCATTTTAAAAAGTATTTCTAGCCACGGCTTATTTATTCTTATGTTCCTAACTCTGCAGCTGTTCCCCCATATAATACACTACGGTAGAGTTGACTCAGAAACCAAATGCTTAAAATTTCAACTTGCAAGACAATGCAAAAGAGGAGAGCAATGTTATCTAAGTTATGGAAGCCTCCCTGGATCTCACTTGGTTATGTTCTATGGTTTTTTGCCTGAAGGAGACAACCCTTATGATATAATTCCTTTAGGTGATGCTCTTTTCCATCTTATAAACTGCTCACCGTTATATATAATGCCATAAACATCATCACTATTTTATAGTGAAATGCAGGTGAAAACAGCATTAATAACTTAAAATTTATGATGTTTGTAACTTATGATAATTTGAATATAACTTGCTTATCTTTGACATGAATTTCTTATCTGTAAATGAAGGCTCAGATAAATTCCTTAATGTTCCCATTTTTCCTAGGAAAAATATTGCATCATCTTATTCTTACCTTTGTTCATTTATTCCGACAACAATGCCTATGTACAAATAGACTTGGTTCATGATGGGCGAACAAGAGTAGAAATAAAAGTGATATCATGCTTTAACCCTTTATGGATAAAGATGCTTTGGAAATATGTACAAGTAGTTACCACGTTTAATTATGCTATTGCAGTTTTATACCTTGTACCTCTTGGATCTTATTTTTGCTGCTTTTTTGGTGCACTACATTTATTTAAAATATGACCTATTCTCTCATAACAAAATAAAAAAATGTGTGGTTGTGCTTTAATTCACACATATGTAGTAAAACGTATGTAACGATGACTTGATTAATCCTCCCTTGCACTTCCTAGCTTGATTTAGCTGAATCGCCAGGGAGGCGCACGGTAAGGAAACGTGCCATGCAAGGGCAAGTTTTTTATCACTATTTGGTATTGTTGATAGTGTGGATAAAGGTAATAATGGACTTGTTATTGCTATGAACGTCAAAGGGTGATGGAGACCTAGCATACAGTGCAAATGAGGCTTGAATTTTCAGGAATGGGAGTTTGTGACTTTGATGAAATCTAGCTAGCATAGATACCATTGACTAATAAAATTAAGGGGACTTGAGACATTGTTGGTGCAATTGGCTTCCTATTATTAATAAGCCTAAAATATAGTCAATACTAGTCAAGGAAAAATAGTTTCCACTACTTGGATTTGTTGTTGCTTCTTATATGTTTTCAGGGCTGAACTTTGGCTTTAAAGCGTAGTATGGGATTGTTTCACTCACACATATAAGTGATGATGGTCCTTAACAAAATCTATTAACTTTTTCCTTAGCAAAACAACTCTGTCATTAATGGAAATTTTTTTTTTAGTTACATCATTTTACTTCTTCAATAAATAGCTAAAATTATTTGAGCGGTGGAAAAACCCTAGTATGTCAGCATATGTTAAGTGTGTAGGTTTTTGAAATACGATTGTCTACATAGCAGAAATGTGTTATATTTGTATGTTTAAGTCTATATAAATCTTTATGATACACCAAAAGGAGTTGGATTAAAATATTGATCCACATTATAGCTGAAAATGATACTTGATTTAGATTTTGTAGCTAGTAAGTATGAAGAGTGAGGTTGATGACTATATCCCTTGCAAAAATGAGATCCAAATTTGATTTCCATATCTCAAAGTGAGACTTAAAGAGAAGTTACTTTCATAAAATTTAGGACTACAATTTATAAAATTTCTTTGCAATTTTTAAGTTTTAAAAATGAGAATTTCCTCTTTAGTTTTGGTTAAATAAATTGAAAGTTTTTTGTTTTAACTGGCCATATGTAGATGCATTATTTGTCTAGTAAGTGCATACTACGTGCATTGTACATGTATAATATGCAAATTTTCTTCTTAATTTTTCGAAGCAATAGCATTTAGCTTTGAAGGCTCCAAGTATTAAAAGACCGTTAATCTCAATCTTTAGTATTGGTAATATGTAGAAATCTAAGATTATTAACTTTTGTACTTGCTAGACTGGACATTAAGAATAGGAAAATGGACATTGTTCAACATTTTTTTGCAGTATTTTTTAATATCTCAACTATTTGTATTATTCGTATAAAAAAGTTTGGTATGTCTATAATTAATTTAATTTTACAGCAAACTATAATATATAAAATGCAAAACATTGCATTGAACATTTGGGTTATACATTAATGAGAATATTAATCATTTTTTGTTATCTAATAATGATTGTAGAGCTAAATAAGTGATGCAGTCAAGTCTACCTAAACTCTCAGTCATAAGTTTGTGTTTTCAATATCATGCAATCGTACCTGTTTGTCTTTTTGAGTTAATTGTTAGTGGTTTAAATGTGCGTTATTGAAAATGATTTAGCTTTTTATATTTTTTTATTTGTAATTTGATTGTTTAATAAGGCTTATTTCTATAAAGAGTGCTCAGAGCTTGTATTTATGCTAAGAAAGGTTTCCTTTCGGCTTCTCCCTAGGTATTAATTACCCATTCTAGTGTTCTCTCAGGCTATCTCCCTACCTCGTATCTCCTTTCTTTCGTCTATTCATCTTGTTCTCCTTTTTATTTCCATGAATTCTTCCCCTATACTGGATCCCTCCCTTCTTAAGAATCATAACAAAATTAAAAAAGAAACAACACAATCAGCTCTTCTTCTGCATCGCCATGCAGTTCTTCGAAATTGGTTGGTATATTGGTGTTATGATCAATATTAACAATTGTTGTAAATTAGCTAAGGAAATTTCCAGGCCACCTGGTGCAAGAATTAATGGTATGTCCTAGTCTTTTGTTTTGTGTTGCTCATAGAAGCATTTACATCTACTGAAATGTACATTTGCATGTATTATTTCACCACCCATTAGTTTTTTCTTTTTTTTTATCTAATTTTTTTAGAAATTACTGTCATCCATTAGTCATGGACCTATGGTTGCTTCAAACTATGGTGCAAGTGTCTTCCATTTTAGGCTAGAATTAAATCATATTGCGATTGGTGTTTTAAAGATTTGAATTATCTGCAAATTTATTCTAGTATGTTATACCAGGTATTTTAACTTCTTTACTTGAGCAATAATTTGCTGCCTTTGCTCAAATAAAACCATCAAGAACCATAGTGCTTGCTTCTGGTTCTTGTTATGAGTATAGATCAAAAAATCATGTATATTCATGCAGACTGTATAATATTGTATAAGTGTGAGGTGATCATTTATTTGATGAGATATGTCTGATTTTCATTGCAGATATCGAGGTTCCTGAAGCTGATTACAGCCAATCTCAGGCCATTGAAGGTTTCAGGACAAGTCACATGGTGCGAGGTTCTTGGTTTTCAAAGAGTAATAAACCTCAGACCTATGGATTGCCGACACAGCTTTTGTCCCATCTCCGTTCAGTTCTGAAAAGTGGTGGCATGGAACAGCCTTCTTTGGTTCCAGGAGAAGATGTAAGGTTGACTATGGCTACGTTTGGGACGATTTTTTTGCTTTTCTTAAAGCAGTTTTTTTGGTATAAAAATTTAATTTTTTTTAACTAAAAAGCCGTTTTAAGACGTCCCAAACGAAGCCTATTTGTATTTTCAATCTCTTAAACTAAATATTGGACAAACTAATATTTGCCTGATTATCCTCTATAACTCGGGAAATCCATTTCCACGGTATTTATTCAAAAAGCTTGTAAATGGATTCCGGTAACTCATCATCATCATAATTAACTGCTGTATCTTAGTTCTTTGGGGCTGATTTTGTTCTCCTATGACTTTCAAGCTTAATCATGATTTCCAATTTTGCTTTGTTCTTATTTTATTTTTTATATATTCATTTTCAATTTTTTTTGCTGTTCTGCCAAGTCAGAAAACCCAAAAACTCTCAAAACTGCCCCAAATCTGGCTATTAACTCTTAATCTATATTATCATTTTTTGCTTCCTCAGGAAAATGAGAGAGCATTGCTGGAAACAATGATCTCCATTTTTGAACCCATGATGGAAGTGCTTGGAGAGAGAGACAATATCAACAGGTAAAAATTTCGACCCTTTACTGACTTTTTTCCTATCAGTTTTCTGATCTTCCTTACAATTTTACAGAGAAGAGTTGAGCTGGGATGTAAAGTTAGCTTTGGAATACAAAGATTTGCAAAGAAGAATCATATCATCTGTATTGTCCTCCTGTACTGCTGGACTAAAATTTCTGGACAGTACCTAATTTCAGAGATTTCAATCAAAAAAGCAAGTCAGTGACACAACTGACATGTTTCCCTATTTGCTTTTATGGATTTTGATTGATAAATCAAATTATGGCCTGTTAGCAGGTGTCGTTAGAAGGACCACAATGAAATTATAAAGCTTATTGTCAGAATTTCCATTGTCTTCCACCTACATCACCTGCAATTTGCTCATGAAAGGTGTAGAGAGAGAGAGAGAGAGAGAGAGAGAGAGAGAGAGAGAGAGAGAGAGTATGGGATTTCTCTCATCCTTTTCTGTTATCTTGCATTGTGTAATTTATGTAAAAGGATCATAGAATGTTTATTTTGATTTAGGTGATCATCTCTACTTGTTGGTTGAGGTAATGAGAAGTCATTCAGATTGTGTCGGGTTGACCCGGACATGAAGCGGGTCGGGTTCAGGTTCGAAAAACCGATCGTTTGTCAAAATAGGTCGGATTTGAGTTGTCTTGAATATTGTTGGGTCGACCCGTGACCCGAAATTGACACCCCTATGAGAATCTACTTTTTGGATTATGTAGCTTGAAGTGTCTTCCATTTATTTATATCGAGTTTATTAGTTTTCCTAAGCTTGTTGGCTGAGCAAAAGAGTGGAAACCTTTTTCCATTCAATGTTTTGTTAGCTGTGATTATAGGATTGCAATTTATGAATGGCTGATATTCATTCAATTAAGGTTTCTTTATATTTTAATTAATCAATTAGAGCAACTAATTGAATACATTTAAATGCTATCTTGATTGTTTGTTTGTTGGTGGATTTGCTCATTTGTTTCTTCATACAGATATAACGCTATATCCATAACATAAAGAGTTACAGATATAATGAATTATAATATGTTTCTTCATTATATCTCTTGAATTACAGTACAGAAAAAATGCTGTTTCTGACGAATGATTTTTTTGGCGAACATTTCCTGCGGAAAATTTTTTTATGAAGCCGAATCGCTAGTTTTTCGACTACTTTCCTGAAACTATAATTATTTAAAATCTCTAACTTAACAGTTTAAATTTACATTATACACATCTCTAATTAATTACACTTATGCTTATTGCATAATACTAATCTAATTTGCAGGAGCATATATCATTATAATCAAGGTACCAATATCCTGGTCAAATTATTAAATCATAATATTATTATTTCTCAGTTAATTAATTTCTCAACACATAATTTGAATTACAAAATTTAATTAACTTAAACAATTTTGTCAGATTTCAAATTTACATTATTCCTTGTCAGAAAACAAAAAATAATGATAAATTCCACTTATTTTTTCTCTAATTATATAATCTTTTTAAAGCCTAACGATATTTGGTTCAACATGTGTAATGTTTCGATATTATTAAGGATATTAATCATAACTAATCTAAAAAAAAATTAACATACAAATTTAAAACATCATTTCATTAACTTAGGTTTTATTTGGGACGATTTTATTAATGCTTCTTAAAGTAGTTTTTTAATAAAAATATTAATTTTTTATACTAAAAAATTGCTTTAAGAAGCAATAAGAAAGTCATTCCAAATGAAGCCTTAGTTTTTAATGTACACAATTTAAATAGTAATACTTTTTAATGTGAAAATGACATTTATATAATTAAATAAAATCTTGTCATGCTCTTAAATCAAAAAATTCAGTTAGAAATTTCATTATTTATTATGTTTCCTCATAAAATCTTCTATTGATGCATATGATGAATTTCTCCAATTCCTTAAATATTTATATAAATTACAAATTTAATTTCTTTATTTCGTATTTTACTACCAAATCAAAACCCCTAAATTAGTCTTCTTAATTTCATAAAAATCATTTGTGTAAAATTAGGATTTAGGGTTAACACATATTGTATATTGAAGGAAAGGAGAAATAAGTACCTCTCAGTTTCGATTTGATATCTAAGCCTTCCTCAACACCTTTTACTCTAGCTCTTTCGTATGTTTGGCTAGCCTACCCAAGCTTGACCCTTTAATCACTTTAAACTTTACTCCTTTGCCCGTTTGACTCACTCGATCTCGCCTTATTATGCCAACCTTAAACTCACTCTCTCTCTTCCCTTCATGTTAGTCCAACTTCCCCTCTCTTATTCATTCTCTCACATACTATCTCACTTTAAACTTTACTCCTTCGCCCGTTTGACTAAGGTTATAAATGTTACAATCTTCTCACAAATAAAATCATAATTTCAAGACATTTCCAATTTTTTGAACATATCTTCCCCTTCCAATCTTCAACACATTCATCATCTCCTTCAAAACCTCATTCATATCACCCACCCTTAACCTTAGTCCCACTAACTTCTACCTCACTGCCTACTCCACCTACCTCAACCGATCTCACTCCTCCCACCAACTTCACTACTCACCTTCTACAACCTCTCCACAACCATCACCACAAACTACATCTTCCTCTTCAACAACACCATAAAACCCCCCTTCACCACCGCATCCAACCCATCATATGCTTACATGTTTTAAAACTGATCATCTCAAACCCAAAACTATTGTTAGCATGTCTTATACCATCTATTCTACTGATCCAACTTGCTACTCTCAAGCTTTCAAACATCTTATTTGGCATAAAGAAATGTCAACTGAATTTGATGCTCTCCAAGCTCAAGGTACTTAGATATTAGTGCAACCCTCACCTACCCAAAATGTACTTGGATGCAAATGGATATACAAAACTAAATACAATGCAAATGGCTCAATTGATAGACACAGCCAGGTTGGTTGCTCAAGGATTTAAACAAGAATATGGATTGGACAATTTAGAAACATTTAGTCACATAGCCAAGTTTCCCACTATACGCATTCTCTTAACTGTGGCAGTCACTCACAAATGGCAAATCTTACAATTAGATGTATCTAATGCCTTCTTATATGGGGATTTTCATGATACAGTCTATATGACTCAAACCACTGGCTTTATTGACCCAATGTATCCAGATTATGTTTGCCTTCTCAAAAAGTCTATATATGGCTTAAAACAATCCCCACAAAAATGGTTTGCAAAATTTTCATCTGATTTGGTTAGATTCAATTTTCACCCTAGAACAGTCGATCTATCTTTATTGTTATATCAAAATGGTACTAAGCTTCTATACTTTTTGATTTATGTTGATGATATTTTATAAACGGGCAATGACTAGCTGCTCATTCATCAACTGCTAACTCATCTTCACAAGAATTTCAATTGAAGAATTTAGGAAATATTCATCACCTTCTCGGCATTACAATCTCGCCAACATCAAATGGATTATTTTGAACTCAGGCAACCTATGTGTCGGCACTTCTCACTCGAGCAGGTATGCAATCATGTAAAACACTGGCTACGCCTATGGCTCTTAAGAGCCTTCCTTCAACGAGCAGTGAGCAACCATTCCAAAATCCTGAGCTTTACAAACACATCATTGGTTCTCTTCAGTATTTAACAGTCACAAGACCTGATCTCACTTACACCATTAACAAATTGTGTCAGTTCTTGCACAAGCCATTAAATGTCCATTTTTCCCTGCTCAAACGGCTTCTTCGATATCTCCAAGAGACTATCATTTAGAATATTGATACAACCAACTCCCTTGCAACTCTATGCATTTTCAAATTCGAATTGGGTAAGTGATCCTATAGACCGCTAGTCGACCATCGGTTACTGTGCTTATCTTGACACAATTTAATTTCTTGGCGGGTTAAGAAGCAAAAGACTATAGCTCGCTCGTTTGCTGAGGCTGAATATTATTCTCTAGCCATAGCAACTGCTGATTTAATTTGGCTGCGACATCTTTTACTTGAATTTCACATCCCCACACAATTATCCACTAATTTATTCTGTGAGAACATTTTTCCAACATTGCATTATCCAACAACCTAATATTTCATGCCCCAAAAAAATACATTGATATTGACTATCATTTTGTAAGGGATTGTGTCAAGAATCAAAGCATCTTCATTCATCATATCAATATAATAGATGGTATCTTTACAAAACCTTTGCCAATCAAACGATTTCAAAATCTTCAACACAAGCTAACACTCCTTGACATGAGTATTATCTTGAGGGGGGATGATGGGAAGAAGTGATAAGCTACTGCACCTATACTGCTACAGCCACCTTCATCAGACCTTTAGCCACTAATATGATTTCTGCAGGAATACACTATTGCAATTTTAATCCAAACCGTTGATATATAACTAACTGCAATCTCATCATAGCTTATTTTGACAAACCAAAACCACAGCAAGTTGAGATACAGGAAAAAAAGCGTCCCTGCTTTTTCCTCTTCGCTCTCTGTTTTTCTGCTTAGCTAAGGTTTGCAGGTTTTCAGACAGGATAGGCAGCATGTGCTATAGCACAGGGCAATAGAACTGGTAGCCCTGAGGTAATGATAACAGAGGGCGTGGCGGTATTATTTGAAGTTTTTGACATTATGTGATCAAATAGTGAAACTTTGATGTTAAATATGTAAATGAATGAGTTTTGAGTGCTATGCAGGCAGAATGTTAGACATACAAATAAAATAGACTAAGGCTTTATTTGAGATGATTTTTTTCTGGCTTCTTAAAGTAGTTTTTTAGTACAAAATTAAAAAAAATTGTACTATAAAGTTGCTTTAAGAAGCAGAAAGAAACCATCCTAAACGAAGCCTAAATGATGTGTGTTTATTCCAAAATAAAATAAAATAAAAAACAAAACTAGGGGAATGGTGAAATATAAACAAATTTTATAACAAATTTGTTCCCATTCATCCAGCATTACTATGCAACAGAAATGACAGCCTACGATGCTTGAAGCTGAAAAAAAAGAGCAACATGAAATTCAATGATCCATTGTCAAAGGTGAGAACAAATCTTAATTACCAATAGCTCACAATGATTGTCATTCTTCAGCTAATTGAGCTCATTGAAGTTCAGACATTTGGCAGACTCGTGGCATGTTAGTCCATGGATAGGACTCCAGTGAAGCCATGGATGATATTCCAGCAGGCCCAGGCACAAGGTCTTCACGTAAGTTCTCACCTAAAGGTCCAGAAATAGAATCAATGGCACTTCGAGAATTTCCAATAAACCAACCTGATCCGAGTAGAACATCAGGTCTCAAGAAATCTGGCAAATTCGGAGCACATTTATCTTGTTTGGCAGAACCTGCAGAACCCACATTTACATCTCGCTGAGTACCAGAAGAGAAAGTTAAGTGCAAAAAATACTCACCCATAGGTGCTTTAGACGTTGAAGATTCATTAAAAGTGCTTCTAATGATTGGGTTACACTCGTTGAATAGAGAAACAGCTGATAGACAAAAAGGGGAAGTTGGGTCCCTGATCTCTTCCAATTTTACAGTGCTGCCCGTCATGGTATCATCGAAGCTTTTCTCTAATGATTGTTTCTTCCCAATACTTATTGCTTTTGATTCCTGAACCAAATCTTCTAATAAACCTTTGTTTTTTGGTGAAGCGCAGTCGGACAGCACTGAAACATTTTCAGGAGACTGGATATAACTATCAACTGCATCATATGAGGATGTAAGCAAAGAAGCAGATGTGTTCCAGTCATTATAATCAGCTTCTGTAGATTGGAGTGAAGGGAGCTCCATCTTCACAGCCCCTGGAAAGAGCCTGGAAGAGGAGAAGTTGCCAGTTGATAAGGCATGGTTGCCGGGTATGGGGCAAATAAAGGATGCCAGGTTCTTCTTGCTCTCAGGATCAGGATCATGGGGATAACCTATCCCAGGGTTCAAATAAACTGGTTCAGAATTCAAACTTGAGAGATCCTCAAATGCAGGAACCATGCTGTTAAGGCCAAAATGGCAGCCTGGAAAGGAGGTTTCAGATTCCCAAGTCTGCTTGGCATGATCCCCTTGGGGATTTAAAAAACAGCGAGTGTAATAACCAAGACCATGACTTGGCATTGCAGTTACAGGGATGTCTGAAAAATGAGGTGGATAAGGTGGTGGCCCTGGATTAGCTTTGTGAGGAAGAAATCTAAGTTCCAGCGTTCCATTAATGGTTCCTGGTAAAATTCCAATGTTCCGTTGGTTACCACTGCTGAGCTCAGTAGCACTCTGGATCAGTTGATTTTCATTTGAAGTTTGCAAGTTTACTTTAGTTGGATAAAGTGGCAAACCAGCTCGTGACCGTCTCTTGACACGCGTGTTCCAATAATTTTTTATTTCATTATCTGTACGCCCAGGGAGCTGGCCAACATATTGGCACAGATTAGATTTCAAATGAAAAGGAAAAAAAAATAACTACAACAAATTCATGCAAATTCAAAATGTGTGCACCATATTATTCAATAGTATTGAACATTGGCAGAAGGAGATAAATTAAAAGCTTTGGATCTTCCTAAACAAAATTTTAACTTAAATTAATATTCCTTGCTAACATAACCTTATGCATCATAACATATTGCATTATAGACACATTACCCATGAATTTTCATCCAGTTTATCATACGTTGTTTCCATGCAAACCATGATGATTAGCAAAAATTAACTGTGCTAGATCAACTACAGCATGAAATCATAGAGGTGCAGTACAAGGACACATCTTTTCAAAGTGCAAATCAAGGGAATAAAGTATTCAATGAACAAATCATCGTCGTCATCATTAGGGCTGCAAATGAACCAAGTGTTTGACAAGTTACTCATGGTTCCACTTGATTAGAACTCGTACATGATCGTTTGTTTAAGTAATCAAATGAATATGAATAATTTTTAAAAATACTCGATTATTAGATAAACAAGCTTGAACAACTAACTGTACTTGGCTCATTTATGTGCATGAACAATATCAATTAAAACTCATGAATAAGCTCAATATAAAGCTCATTAAGAAGCAAGATTAATAATTAATATAGAGCTTGTGAATAAGTTCATTAAGAATTGATTAACTCTTGTAATGAATATTTATTTGATATATTTTCACATAATTTTTAGTGTAATTATAATAAATGATTATTATTTCATAGAAAATTAATTTCATTTTTTTATGTTATATTTTTTCAGTAGAATAAATTTATTCATGAATGAAAGATATTTCAGTATTTCTTTATGTTTGTTACATCAAGCTTGTTTATAAGAAAATTTATTTTTTGAACTCGTTTGTTCTTGAACGGACTCGTTTGACAGCTTTAAAACACTCACTAGATATATTCGTAAATGAACACTTTTAGTAGCTTAAAAACACTTGTAGATATATTCGCAAACAGGATCTAAGTAATTGTTTATTAGTAGGCTCGATAAGGCTCATTTATTAAGCTAATAATATTTAGAAAGTTTAGCTCAATAATAGCTCGATAAGGCTCATCTATTTTGTAACACCCAAAAGTTTCAAGTAAAATTATAAAATTTTACTTGGTTAAAGTGTGCCTCAAAATATTAATTTCTATGAAAATTTTGAACAAGATTATATTTCTTTCATAGTTTAAATTATAATTACTTTTAAATTACTATTAACATTAAATTATTGTTAATAAATCAGTAGCACTAACACTAACTCATATATTAAATTAAACTAAGCATTACCCTTTTTCCTGAAGAGGTGCTTGCAACGACTGATGAAAGGAGCAGCCGCCGATTGTGCCATCACATGGCTGTGAGGGTTTTGGCGTGAGCACTATACAGTTCTATTTCTTTTCACGTACGCAAGAGTCGAGTGAGGTGCGAAATAGAGAGGGAGTGAAAGTAGAGTGTAGTTCGGTTAAGGCTTTGGAGTGGTAATTGCCGTGAGAGAGTTGTATTTCTCGGTGGAAGAAGAGGAAAAGGAGAAAAAGAAATTGAAGGAAGAAGGAAAAAAAGGAAAATGTAAGAATTTTGATTGTAGTATAGGTTTTCAATTTTTTGAAAAGTTTCTAAAGAAGATTACACCCAATAATGTTTTAGAATTCAACTAGTATATGTAGAGAGAACATTACGAGGTAAACTATTTTGTTGGGATAAATTGATTTTATACAATTAGTTGGAAAATGATTGGAAGAACTAAAAAAATTAAGATGTGAATTGTAGGTAATTTACAAACGAAAAAGGATACAAGGTGTCGAATTCCATAAGACAACTCATCACAGAGGTAAGAAATGCAAGTTTAATCTAAAAAGCAAATACTATCATTTCTATACATGTTCATTTATATTTGACGTAATTGAAGGGAAGAAGACATTAAAGTTATTCAATTTCTTGAGAGGGTCTTCAATCAAGTATTCAAGTATGAGCGACTACGTGTAAATTTGAATAGTTTAAGTTTAAAATGAGATATACGATGATTATATAAACGCTTTCCTAACTGTCAATATGTTGAGAAGAAAAACAGAAAGTTATGTATTGCATAATTATTCTTTTGATGCAAGCAGTATGGTAGATATATCTTTTATATTAAGCATGAAGCATGAAAATTCAAGTATGAGCTCATAAATTTGAAGTCGAACGAATATCATATCAGTGAGGGTTGACAATTAAATAATACAATACCTGCGCAGGTGGGACAAAAGGGACATTAACATACTTCAATGACGATAATGTCAAATTTACTTAGGCTCAATTGAATATTATTATCAAAGTTATAAAAGTTAATTATATATTAAATGATGGTCGGAATCTGAAATAGCTAATTATAATATTATGCATAGACTTCAAATAAAATGAAAGATGAAAAGTACTATAGACAATAATTAAAATAATTAATATGAGTTTGAATATGTATTGTAATTACTTTGAGTTTATTTCAATTATGAATTCATTTATATTATGCTAGATTGTTTCAACTTCTTTATTAGAATTACATAACTCTCTGAGCTTCATAGCACACCAATTTTTATATTAGCTATAGTTATAAGAAAGGGCAAGAAGAAAATGGAAGCAGATTACCATCAGGTCAATAAAACTTTATGTTTTAATGGTTAGTTATTTACGTGAGTTTACATCGAGGTATGTAGATTGTTTATCTTTGTAATGTTTTGTGGTTTTTAGTGGCTTTGTAAGTATATTTATAATACAAGTGAGAACATTTAGATGTTTTCATTTATATAGAAAATGTGGTTATATTGATTGAACATATTTATGAAAATTATTAAGAGTTTTGAATGTTGAATGTTAAGAATGTTATGTTTTCTCTATTGCACCCTGCAATGTAGGTGGAGGATAGCGTGGGGTGTGGCAAAAGTGGTATTAGAGAAAGATTTAAAATTTTGAGGATTTAATTACGATTTAATTATATATGCTTAAATGGATTAGTAGTTTTACGAAAAAAAAAAAAGAAGAAGATCTGATTTAATTATTATAGAGCTTAGGTGGGAGTTGTGTTTATAAGTTAGTAATGAGTCTAACTCTCAGTCATGCTTGCAATTAGTATATAAAAGTATCATGTTAATATGTGTGCATGATTATATAAATGCATATTTCATGATGTAATGCATTACAGATATAATGGATGAAAGCATAAATGAGGGGACTAATGGCCAGTCATCTCAACATGACAAGAGCGTGAGGATCCTAAAAATATTATGCCAGTTGAAGAGGCAATACACTCAGAGTGGATAATGTACCAGTGGTGATTGACCTTGCCAGAGTAATGTCAGGGACTATGATGCAAATGTAAATGATGAATATGATGATGCAAATGACAAAAAAGATACAGTCACTTATAGGACCTACAACACTTAGTATTCCATCAGCAATTATACCAGTCACCCATACAACTCCTAGTGGTAGTGTAGATATAGATGAAGGTGCACATGTTAGTGTGGAAGAGACAAGCATTTAAAGCTCTTTCAAAGTTTAAAGCCATCTTTATTTAAATAAGTAGACATCAGAACTGTTGAGGATTGGATAATAAAGATTGAGAAAATCTTGAATTGGGTGAAATGACCTGGTGACAGACATGTATCTCTAACTTTTTTTTTTGTGTTGGAAGGTGAGGCTGAGCGATGGTGGAGAGAACATTTGAAAAAATTTGAAGGTAGAGCTGAGGAGTGTTGACCTCGGTTTTACCGCCAAATGACACCACAGATAGCGGTTATGGCCAGAGCCAATACGCTCCTTAATGGCGTTAAATCCTTGAGATATGAATCAATATGATATGATCGATAGGGCACAAAGCCCTCTGTTAGCTAAGGTGGATTCAAATTTATCCTCTTAGACAAACATTCAACCCCGGTCTACAAGGTCCCCTTGGACGAAGCAACCCATGGCTGCCGACAAGGATCCTTCTGTCAGGTTGGGTCGACTACCTCCTCTAACTAAGTAGACCAGGGACCACGATGGCCCGAGACGACGGAACCATGGGATCTTGATCGGGTCTATCATCCATTCCCCCACCATCCGCTTTAAGTGCAAGATGGTGAAGTTTCTATTTTAAATATCAAAATTTTCAAATATCAATCATTCAAATTCCAATTTCCAAATCCCAAATCCATGTTGCTACTATATGTCAGATAACACGTATATTCTACGTATTTGATTGACGACTAGCCTTAATCGAAAGTTCTCTCTCGTTGCCGGGAGGGGTAATTAACTATAGGGGATTGCGCCTATAGGAAACCAGAACTCAGATCATAAAGTCCTCACAAAATGAGGGCGAAATCTTTGGGTAGTGTCTTATCTACAAACACATCTGCCTTCCAAAATTTACCCCGGAACCTATCAGTTAAAACTCCCTCGCCGAATAAAAGAAAAGCGCGGCGGGGAGGCCGCGGCCGAATTTTCGGAGCCCAAAAGGAGCTAATTACCAGGGAAGAATTTGATCAAGTCTTCAGGGAGTGGTACATTCCTCCTTTAGCAAGGCAGGCAATGCATGAGAGTTTTATTCATTTAAAATAAGAAGCTAAGACTATTATTCAACATTAATCGGAGTTTACATCCTTACAAACAAGATATGCTCCACAGCTTATCAATACTCCTACTAAGAAATGTTACAGATTTTTGAAAGGCCTCATAGATTCATTAAGACGACATCTAATTCGTCTACACAGGATTTTGCTGAACTAGCTGAAAGTGCTAGACTTTTAGAACATGATATAGATATGGTAAAACATAAATGGGAGACTAATAGCAAAAAGAAGCCATTTGATCATAGAGGAGATCAGTTAAAAAGGTATAAATTTTATCAAGAACAACAACAGTAGCCTAGAGGGTTCCACTTGATACCAACCCGTGCAAATTGTGGAAAATCTCATCCATAAAAATGTCTATTAAATTCAAGAAAGTGTTTTTTGTGTGGGGGGCCAAGACATATCAAGAAAAATTGTCTGAAAAATATCCAAGAAGTCAGAGAATCAAAAGGTATTTAGAGGATAGAACAGTACAGAGGTGTTAAGCCACAACTGAGCCAACCAGCTTTTAAGATAAAAGGAGAAGCATCTAAGGAAACTATAAGATCAGCACTGACTCGAGTTTTTTGCTTTAACATCTCAAGAAGCCAAGGAATCTTCAGAAGTGGTGACAGGTACTATTATTATTTCAAATTTACTTGCTAGAGTTCTTTTTTACTCTGGTCTACCACACTCTTTTATATCTAAGATATTCTGCGACAAATTACATGTGAATTATGTTGTTTTTACTCATGATCTGAATATTCGATTACCTGCTAGAGATTATTTAATTGCAAGTGCTTCATGTTCAGTTAATATTATGATAAGCGGTAGGAAATTCTGATTACACTTAATAGTACCACCTTTAGTAGAATTTGAAAGAATTTTGATAATGAATTGGTTGGTCAAATATTTTGCTACTATTGAATACTGGAATAAAAGAGTCAGATTGGCTTTACCTTGAGTTGAGATATTTTATTTTTAGTGTAAGAGAATAGTAATTGCATCTTTGATTGCTTCTAGTAAGATAAACAAAATTATAATAACTGGTGAATGGATTTTCTAAGCAAAATTAGAAGCTACCAAAGGGGTAATTGATAATATAATTTCGATTCCTATGGTAAATAAATTTGTGAATATTTTCTTGGAGGAATGGAATAGTTTGCCTCCAATAAAAGAGAGAAATTTTAATAATTATACAACCAAAATAAATTTGATTGTAAAAATACCTTATAGAATGATAGCTAAAGAGTTACAAGAATTAAAAAGTCAGTTAGCTGAATTGATTGAAAAATGTTTTATTAGACTCAGTACATAACCTTGGAATGCGCCAGTGTTGTTTGATAAGAAGAATTGTTCAATGCGGCTCTGTATTGATTATAGATAGTTAAATAAGGTGATCATTAAAAATAAGTACACTCCCTAGAATTGATGGACTTACTTGATTAGTTAGCAGATGTTTCTGTATTCTCCATAATTGATTTATGATATGGTTACCATCAAGTTAGAGTGAAAGAAGGTGATATTGAGAATACAGCTTTTGGTACCATATGTGGGCACTATAAAAAAAAATTTATGCAATTTGGACTAACCAATATCTCAGCAGTATTTATGAATATGATGAATAGAATTTTCAGGACTTATCTGGATCAGTTTGTAATTATTTTTATAGATGATATTCCAATTTACTCTAAAAATGATGAAGAGCATGCATCACTTGAAAATTATTCTGGTATTATTAAGGCAACATGAATTAATTCCTAAATATGCTACATGTGAGTTTTTGGTGAGAAAATTTTCTTGGGGCATATTAGTAATGGTGAAGGTATATCAGTTGATTTAGAAAAGGTAAAAATAGTTGTTGAATGACCAACACCAACTAATATAACTGAAGTACGAAGCTTTTTGGGGATTAGCAGATTATTATAGAAGATTTATAAAGGGCTTTTCTCAAATTGTCTTGCCATTATGCAGGTTGACTTGAAAGGATATTAAATTTGAATGGATTGAGGGATGTGAGCAAAGTTTTTTAGAATTAAAAAGGTTTTTAACATATACACCAATAATGACAATTCCATCTGAAACGGAAGGATTCCAATTATCCAGTGATGTTTCTTTAAAAGAATTAGGTTATGTTTTGATGCAAAATAAAAAGGTGATCGCATATGCTTCCAGACAGTTAAAGCCTCATGAAAAGAATTATCATACTCATGACTTAGAATTGGCTACAATTGTTTTTGTTTTAAAGATTTAGAGACATTACTTATATGATGTGAGATGTGAAATATTCACAGATCATAAAGTTTAAAATACATTTTCACTAAGAATGAATTGAATTTGAGACAAAGAAGATGTTTGAAATTGATAAAGGATTATGATCATGGCATACAATATTGTCCAAGCAAGGCTAATATGATAAATGATACCTGAGCAAAAAATCTAGAGGACAAGTAAATTATATCTTAACTCAAGAGAAAGAATTAATTAAAGATATAGAAGCACTACAACTAGAGGTTAGAATGCTAAGTCCTCATGATTCAGGTAGCTTAAATCAGATGACTATTTATCCTTTCTTGGAGGAATGAATTAGTGAGGCTCAAAAGACTAGCTCTGAATATCAGAAGCTTATTAAATAATGACAATAAAAAAAATCTCAATGTAGATGAATAAAGAAAAATCAGAAGTAACATGCATTTGTGGACACCCAAAGGAATCAGACATGATTCAGGAGATTTTATAAGAAGCTCATAACTCAGGTTATTCAATCTATCTAGGAAGCACAAAGATGTTTAAAGACTTAAAAGCATTATTTTGGTGGCCTGGAACGAATAAAAATGTAGCAAAATATGTGACAAAATGTGAGAAATGTCAAGTTATTAAGGCTGAACATCAAAAATCTAGTGGCATGTTGCAATCCTTACCAATCCCAAAATGAAGTAGGAAGATATAGCAATGAATTTTATTACGGGATTTCTAAAATCAAGATAAGGACATGACTGCATTCGGGTTGTGATTGAAAGATGCCTATCCATTACACTGATTCGATGGAGAAATTAGCTAAGTTATTTTTGAAGGAAATCATAAAATTGCATGGAATTCCTAAGGTTATTGTATCTGACAGAGATGATTGCTTTACTTCTAAATTATGGAAGACTGGAAGAGTATTCATGAAAATTTGGACACAAAATTGAAATTCAGTACCGCATTCACCCGCACACTTATGGTCAATCAGAAAGGCTAATTCAAGTGCGATAAGATCTATTGAGATTGTGTATGCATGATTTTGGAGGTAGCGGGGAGGATCATAGCTACCAATCGAATACCAAGATGACACCGTATGAGGTATTATATGGCAGAAAATGCAAAACTCCTTTGAATTGGGTTGAAATTGGAGAAGAACAACTATTGGGTCCGCAGTTAGTTCATCAAACCACTAAAAAAAGTCAGATTAATTAGAGACTGATTAAAAATAGCTCAAGATCGATAGCATAAATATCATGACCGCAAGCATAAAATGATAGAATTTAAAGTGGGTGAATTTTTTTCTTTAAAGGTTAGACTACTAAATGATGTTTCTAGATTTTGCCATGACGAAAATTTGAATCATAGATATATTGGTCCATTTAAGATCATTGAAAAAGTGGGAAATGTTGTATACAAACTAGTACTACCTGCAAACATGTCTAATGTGCACAATATTTTTTATGCAACAATGCTCAGAAAATGGGTTATAAACAAAAATCAAAGAGTACCATAAAATAAAATTGAGCTACAAAATGATTTGACATATATTGAAGGACTTGAAAAGATATTATAAAATGATATCGTAAATTAGGAAGTAGAATAATTACTTATATGAATGTGAAATGGAAGCACAGGTCAATTGTAATGTCCAATTTAACTTGGCCAGTTCAATTGAATCGGCCAGCCTAACTACTACATTGCACGGGCAGGGGGCGGAACCGAGAGCGGCACGAGTAGGCCAAGCTAAATTCGCGCACAAGCGCCCCTAGATGGGTCAGATCATGATTTTGAGTGAGGATTTGAGTACGGGAATGAAAGCATACTACTCAAGAATAATAACTCCCTCCTCTTTGTTCATTTTCATAAAATAAACAAAAATCGGGAAAAGAAGTAGTGAACGAGAGGAAGAAGAAGGAACATTAGTTAATTGATTCTTTTCATTTTGTACAAATCCTCTCACGACTTTATCTAAGCAGCAATGAATGTTTTCTCTAAAGGTAAAAGAAGAAAAGTAGAAGGAGAAAAAAGAAAGAAATATGGAGTTTTAGGTTTTCTTTCATTCTATACTGGTAGAAGAATTAATAAGTACTTAAATTATCGATTACCTTATTATTTAATAGAATCTTCATATTGTCATTTTCCTCACTAACGAAGAAAAATATTATTGTCGATAGGAAGATTCCAAGTGAAACAAAAATTATATTCGACAGTAAGGAAGGAAAAGTTCAATTTGAAAGGGGAGATTTTGTGATGTAATTTTATATTATGAAGATAGATAGTGAAATCAACTATGGAGGAAATCAAATGTTTCTTATTGATGATAGTTGAGTCATCCAAATTGGATTTTAATATTAATTAAAATATTATGTTATTATGAATAGTTAAAGGTTCTCATACTGAGACCTATTAAAAGAAAAATTGAAGAATAAAGGTGAATATAGTAGATAATTTCAATTGTTTTATAGTAAAGTTGGATTTTCTTTTATGTTGTATCAATTTCTTTTTAATTATCTAATTGCTATGTGATTATAGCATTATATTGATTTGATGGTTATTATATGAATACGTTATTTGAGAATGATAAAAGAAATATAAAATGAAGTATTTGACACATGATTTTTATAGAACATAATGATACATCTAAAGTACTTAACATAGTTTAATATTAAATATACAATTAACTCGATATTGATTAAATTACGGAGATATATATATATATATATATATATATATATGAATAAAAAATATTCTTACAAATTATGATAATATGTGAAGAAAAATGGACTAAACTAAATGATATTTAAAAGAAAGGGAAAGTAATTAAAAAAAGAAAAAGGTATATGCACGCAAAATTATAGGAGTTCACTCCCTATGGTACTAGCTGGGGAAGCAACGTACCCGTGCAAATTTAATGAAAAAAGAAAGGAAAATATAAATGGTTGTACCTTTATTGGTACATTTAGATTGTGCTCTTATAATAATGGAAATGAAAATTGATTAAATATCAAATAAAAAATGAAAGGAATGTTAAGTGGAAATGGATAAATAAAACATAATATGAAATAATTTATGTGAAAAATAAATTATAAAACTTATGGTATATGAAAAAAAAAGCATATGTTACTTACAAAGAAAGATAAAAAAGAAAAATGTATGTTTATTTTATATGACTAAATATTGTATATGAAATGGTGAATACCCACTTAATTTACTTTGTAAACTCACTCTATTAAATTAATTTTTTCATGTAAGTTTCTTGATAAGTAGAAATGGCTGAAAGAGAAGATTTTGTGTACAAAAGACGGCACTCAAATGAAAGCAGGTAAAATGCGTTATGTATAAACACATATTCAATGTACAAGTAATGTTAGTGGCTCTTCAGTGTTTGAGGAATATTAGTTATTATTGTTATATGTAATTGTGAAAAAATATATTAACCGTCTAACTGTTCGTTCACACTTCGTCAATTCGATTCTCCAGACCGGGTTGTGACAAAAGTTGTATATGAGCCCAATAAGGATATGAATCATACTAAAAGATCCATTAGGTTGATTATTAAAGTTGAATTAATAATGAATTATGAATTTATATAAAATTCTAAATTGAATTTTTAGGACTCAGAATGATCCTGAAGAAGATATGGAAAGAGAAGTGTCTAATGTTGTTGTTAACCCTGATGCACTGACATAAATGATGACATCAATGACATAATTAATTCAAGACTCAAACAATCAACCATCAGGAATATGAGACCACCGCTATTCAAAGGGATAGAGTGACCAATTGAGATAGAGAATTGGCTACTACGAATTGAGAAATTTTAGAGGGGATATTTTGTCCTAAAAAGAGAAAAGTTTCATTGGAGACTTTTGTAATGGATGGTGAGGCTGAAAGGTGGTAGAGGGGTCAACATCAGGATAAATTTGGAGTACCTAACATTCAAATCAAATGAGATAACTTTACTCAGGTGTTCAGAGATTGGTTTGTGCCTCTTTCTTCCATGAGGCAGATGCAGGATAAATTTCTAAGACTGGTATAAGAAGATAGATCAGTCATGCAGTACACGGCTGAATTCACCACATTACCCAAATATGCTCCTCAATTAGCAAATACTGCAGAAGAAAAATGTCACTGATTCTTATCTGGATTAAAAGATGCAATCAGAAAGCCCCCTGTTCCTCTGGGGATTGAAAAATATACTATATTAGTGGACAGAGCTAGAAGGGTAGAAATCGACATGCAAAATACCCAAAGAAGACGTGAATTTCATAAGAGGAAGAGTGGTGATGTTATGAGAGCTTCTCAGGATTCTTATAGTAAATCTACTTCACAGTCTGAGAAGTTTAATTGAAAGAAGGCAAAACTCAAAAATAGTGACATTCAAATGAGCCTGAACAATTATAGTAAGTGTGGAAAACAACACAATGGAGAAAGTCCATTTGGGATATTTACTTGCTTCTAGTGTCATCAACCAGGTCACATAGCCAAGAATTGTCCTACACTAGAGCAAAGACCATCAGAGGAATCAAGGATGAATATTGGATCTCTGAGAAATATTGAAAGACAAAAAAAGATTGAATTAGTTGCTTCTACTCCAGGGCCAAGTCAAGGTCGACACAGTACTCAACTTGGAGTATATGCACTATCTCAGCAGGATGCCAAGGACTCACCTGAAGTAATTACAGGTATGTTTTATTTAATTCATGAAAAAAAAAATTAGTTGCATAATAAATCAAGTAATTTAGAAATAGTTAAAGACAGAATGAGAAGAAATATATAAATATATGAATATGTTAATTCCTATGCAAATTTTATAAGTATGATAACAATTCAAGGAAGGCCAGTAGAAATCATCTTTGATACAGGAGCGCCACTCTCCTTCATTTTAGAGAATTTTGTAAAAACAGTTAGATTGAATATTGATAAAGTATTTACATTTTTAGAAGTATTGATGTCAAATAGATTCAAACAGAATGTTAATATTGACCACGATTCTTGCATTTAAGCCCTTGAGCATGCCTATTGTCCTTCAATTGAGCCACGACGAGCTAAATTCAGGTCGAATCAACGTCAATTTGAACTTGATTTTATTAAATTGCCTCGGTCAAATCATACCAAGTTCAAATTCACTCATATCGAGTTGAATTTGATTCAACTACGTTCGGTTAACCTCGATCAGTATATATTGGCCGAGCCAAGCCTAATTTGACTCAAATTAATGTTGATTTTTGTACTATCCAAAATCTAGATAATTAAATATAAATTTTATTATTTTTCATTAACAGTTAGTTATTGATTAATAATATATTAAATTAACTTTATGTATACTAGTTGCTATGAAGACTTGCTTGCATCGTATGGGAATGTTAGAATAAAAACAATTATAGGAGTGTATGGGCCCTCTTTCATATATTTTCTCTGTTTGGAATTCCGTAAACAGCAAATGGATAAGGAGAAAGAGCAGTTATGGTGTGGGGTCCACTCATTTGTCCTGGCATCTGTTCAGAATTTCCATATAATAGCACTGGAGGAGAATTCTTTAAGAGTTAGAGTTAACGGCAGAGTGATGTTTCCATGTAGCAGAATTCGATTGACATTTCGGGACTGTAGAGAAAGCCATAGAATGGTGAAGGAATCCGCAGTTTTTCCTATAGAAAAGGCGGAGAGTTCCTGTAGCAAGGATCGCAAGTCTCCTGTTTTAAACAGCAGCTTTAGATCAGTGGAATTCTAGATTTATGAACATTGCATTGAAAGGGAAATTCTATTGTAACACTAAAGGAAGTAAAATAACTGCAGGTAAGTGAACTCTTCAGATTTTAATGAATTTATTAGAAAAGGGTAACCAAGATGTTTATGTGATTACTTAGACTTGAAGGATGAAATTGTAGTTTGATTCATAGATGAGATCTAAGTGATGATTCAGTGAAGTGAAGAAGGTTTAAGAAAGAAGTTATGATTCATCAGATACATACATGCAAAGAGAAAGTTATGGGGTGACTTACAATCGCAGAAGAGTTCGTAATAAGGAATTGGAGGAAACGACTAGTCAAGGATGTAAGAATGCAAAATTTTAATTAAAGCATATGATATTCAATGTCATGTATTGGTAAGATCAGATTCATATAATAAAGGAAAATATGAGGTATGAACAGATATGAGAATACTAATATTTTTAATTGTTAATGCATTTATCATGAGAGCAATTGGTAAATGCAGTGCTTTTAAAACCGGACCGGACCGGCTAGTTCGACCGGTTCAACCGTGAACCGGTCTGACGGCCGGTTCGGTTCAACCCGAAAACCGGCTTCGCTTCAAACCGGCCGGTTTTGGCGAAAACCGTCGGTTCAACCAGTGAACCGGCGAACCGGTCCGGGTTTTTTAAAACCGGCCGGTTCAATTTTTTTTATTATAAATAATTAAATAAAATATTTAATGTTAAATATATATAAATGTTAATATTAAACTTACAAATTTGAGTTAAAGCCATATTTCAAATTATTATTTTAACAATCATATACGCCATCCTTTCTCAAATTTGTTGTTGGCATGCTTGAAAGCAAAGAGGTATATAAACAATACAAAGTAAAACATCCAAGTGATGTGGGACTAAACCTACAAAGCAAAAAGTCATTTTTAGTTTCATGTAGAGTTATATACACTATACAACATAGTTTTTTTTCCAATTTTTAAACATAGTTTTTTTAACAATTTTTTTAATTAATTTTTATAATATGAATAAATTTTTATTTTTTTAAGTTGATAATATTTATTTTTATTTATTAATATTTATTTTTATTTTTATTAATATTTATTTTTATTTTTATGAATAAATTTCAATTTTTCAACTCTAAAAATTTTTATCTTACAAAATAAAATATTTTTATAATAAAATATTTAATTATATTTATGATTTTATATTGAGAGTTTTAAGTTTTTAAATAACTTACACTATGTAATATAAATTAACAATATTTTATAGGAATTTATATGATTATTATATTTCATTATTTTATCAATCTTATTAATTTTTTAATAATATTATTATTTCTTACGTCATCCGGTTCGACCCCGGTTCAACCGGTCGAACCGGTTGAACCGTGAACCTCTCTTTCTTCCGGTTCGATGTCCGGTCCGATTTTCAAAACCTCGGGTAAATGTCATACATGAATATTTTATACATGCAAATGATAAAGGAAATTCATGATTTTTATCATTAACATGTTCATAATGGCTTTATGTTATGTATATGATGTTATGACGTTAATTGTTAGAAGCATATCCACTTCTTCCTATATCAAATGAATCAAACATTAACCATGAAAATCTGTTATGAGTATGAATATGAGAGTTATTGAATATTTATTTACTAAAGATTAGCTATTTTATGTTATGATATCTACATTATCAGGTGGGCAAAAGGGACCCTTAAAGAGGCAAAAGGGACCTCTATGAAATTCAATAGTGATAATGCCAGATTTACCTTGGCTCCATTGAATATGTTAATGCATAGCTAAATCTTTTAGAAGATTAAATATTCAGTATCCATCTCAAATGATATAAATGATGATGCTCAATATGATGTTTATGATGCTTTACAAATAATGATAAGATGATTCAATGATTAACTCAACATTGTATTTCATTTTATCATTGAATTTTTATTGTTATTAATTTTGCATATAATTTATTGAGCCTCCTAGCTCACCAGTATTTTTCTTACTGGTTGTTGTTATAGGAAAGGGAAATGAAATATCATAGCATATAAGTATTTCATTTGTTATGTTATGTTATGTTAGTGTTTATCTTTGTTTGAAGGCTAAATTTGAGATATGTAAACTTCTTAGTGATGTATTACTTTGAATTTTTATAGTAGCTCTAAAAGTATCTTAAGTTAATATTTATAGTTATTAGTTGTTTCCGTTTGATGAGATGAATGAGAACTTTTAAATGTTTTATAAAGATTACAAAGGTATTAAAAGGATCTTATGATCAAATGATGAATTTTATGGCAGTGATACTCTCTGTACTGTTAAGGGGTATTGTGGGGTGTTACAAAAGTGGTATCAGAGCAAAGATTTAAGATTATGAGGATTTAATTACGGAAGCATGAGCAAATTAAGTTGTTTAAGAAATTAGGACAAGATAAGATCTGATGGAATGATTACAGAGCCTATAAGTGTAGTATTTTTAAGTTAGAGCTAAGTCTAACTTCACTTGAATTATATGTAACCTTATTTTTGGCTTGTAAGTAAGCATATGAAAATAACCTCTAACTAGAAATACATGATTATAAATGCATAACTTTTGATGTAATGCATTGTAGATATAATGGCTGATAGAATACCTAAAAGGATTGAGGATCAGTCATCTCAGCCT
This sequence comes from Dendrobium huoshanense, assembly GCA_016618105.1. Classification (NCBI taxonomy): domain Eukaryota; kingdom Viridiplantae; phylum Streptophyta; class Magnoliopsida; order Asparagales; family Orchidaceae; genus Dendrobium; species Dendrobium huoshanense. The sequence continues at coordinate 71,356,387 of CM028358.1, read as the reverse complement.
GTTAGAGTCTCTGATGATCCTGAAAATATTGCACCAGTAGGAGGCAGTGCACCCAGTATAGATCCTACACTAGTAGTATCGGATGCAGTTAATGTAATGTCAGGGAACTTAGTGCAAATACAAATGATGAGTATGTTGATGCAGATGATGGAAAAGATGCAGTCTATGGTGGTATCTGCAGTACCTGTTGTTCCACATGTAGTCACACCAGTCACTCCTACCACTCCTGGTAGTAGTATAAATGTTGAGGCAGGTGATCCTGCTAGTGCAGAAGTGGATAAATATCTAAAGCTTTTCCAGAGTTTAAAACCTCCATTATTTAAAGGAGAAGTTGTGCAAGAAGTGCTGAAGTTTGGATTATCAGGATAGAGAAAGTTTTAAATGGAATGAGATGTCCTGAGAATCGACGTGTATCTCTAGCAATCTTTATGCTAGAAGGTGAAGCAGAAAGATGGTAGATGGGGCAATAACCGAAGAAATTCAGAGGTAGATCAAAGGAACAAATTATGTAGGAAGAATTTGAGCAAGCCTTCAAAGAGTGGTATGTTCCTCCATCAGCAAGGCAGACAATGCAGGAAAGTTTTGTAAATCTTAAGGAACAAAGAATGTTATACAGTAAGAAGCATAATTTATAGCCAAGTCAAGGTATGCTCCACAGCTTATCAGTACTCCAAAGAAAAAGTGTTATAGATTCCTGAAGGATTTGAGGGATTCATTGAGACAACCTTTAAACCCTCTTCGCATAAAAGAATTTTCTGACTGGTTGAAAGTGCCAGATTGTTGGAGAATGACATAGACGTGGTGAAGCAGAAATGGGATAATAATGATAGAAAGAGACAAGGTGACCATAGGAGTGGATCATCAAAAAGACAGAAATTTTATCAGAAGTCACAACAACAGTCTACAAGGGTTCCTGTGATACCAGTTTGTGCAACTTGTGGAAAGTCTCATCCAGGAAGATGCCTGATCAATTCAGGAAAATATTGTGTGGAGAATCAAGTCATATCAAGAGAAGTTGTGCAAAGAATGTTCAAGGAGGCATAGAATTTAGAGGCAGTTAGAGGACAAACCAGTACAGAGGTGCCAGACCACAGATGCATTAACCTGCTTTGACGAAAAGGAGAAACCTCAGGTGAAGTAGTCAGATCTGCACCCGCTTGAGTATTTGCCTTGACTTCTCAAGAGGCCAAGGACTCTCCTGAGGTGGTTACATGTACGTTAAATATCTCAGATTTACCTGCTAGAGCACTTTTTGATTATGGTGCGTAGCATTCATTTATATATGAGATGTTTTGTGAGCAATTACATGTAAAGCCTGTTATTTTACTCCTAGAGTGAGTGTTAGATTACATGTGGGTGATCATTTAAATGTCAGTCCTATATATTCAGTCAATTTTATGTAGCTGCAGAAAGTTTCAAGTAAACTTGATAGTACTTCAATTAGTGGAGTTTGAAGTAATTTTGGTAATGAATTGGTTGGTCAGATATTTTGCCACCATAGAATGTTGGAAGAAAATGGTTAGGTTAGATTTGCGTGGATAAGATATATTTTATTTCTAGTGTGAAAGGGGAATTGTTTCCTCATTAATTACTTCTAGTTAGGTGCATAAAAGTCTAAGAGCGGGTGACATGATTTTCTTAGTAAAGTTAGAAGCAACTAAAGAGAAAGGTGATGATATAAATTTCATTCCTATAGTGAATGAATTTGTTGATGTATTCTCTGAGGAATGAAAGGATTTACCTCCAGAAAGAGAAGTGGAATTTTTTTATTAAATCTTCAACCTGAAACAAATCTCATTGTGAAATCACCTTACAGAATGGCAAACAAGGAATTACAAGAGTTGAAAAGTCAGTTGGCTGAACTAATTGAAAAGGGTTTTATGAGACCTAGTTCATCTCCTTGGAGTGCACCAGTGTTATTGTTAAAAAGAAAGATGGTTCTATGAGACTCTGTATAGATTACAGAGAATTAAATAAGGTGACAATAAATATCCTCTTTCTAGAATTGAGGATCTATTTGATCAGTTGGCAAATGTTTCTATATTTTTTAGGATTGACTTGAGATCAGGTTATCATCAAGTTAAGGTGAAAGAATGTGATATTGAGAAGACTACTTTTGACATCATATATGGGCACTACGAATTTTTTATTATGTCATTTGATTTAACCAATGCCCCTACAGTATTCATGGATATGATGTATCTAGATCAATTTGTAATTATGTTTATTGATGACATTTTTTATTCCAAGGATGAAAAGGATCATGCGGATCACTTGAATATTGTGTTAAAACTCCTGAGATAACATAAATTGATTGCTAAATATTTCAAATATGAGTTCTGGTTAAAGAAATTTCATTTTTGGGACACATTGTCAGTAGAGAAGGAATATCAGTAGATCCAGAAAAGATTGAAGTAGTAGTAGACTGGTCAAGACCCGCTAATATGACAGAGGTCAGAAGTTTCTTGGGATTAGTAAGATATTATAGAAGATTTGTTGAAAGCTTTTCTCAAATTGCTTTGCATTTATCTAAGTTAACAAGGAAGGACATTAAATTTGAGTGGATTGATGATTGTGAGCAGAGTTTTCAAGAATTAAAATAGCGTTTAACAACTGCACCAGTATTGATAATTCCTTCTGGAACTGAAGGATTTCAGTTGTTCAATGATGCTTCCCTGAAAGGATTATGTTGTGTATTGATGCAAAAAAAAAAAAAGATTGCCTACGCTTCCAGACAATTGAAGCCTCATGAAAAGAATTATCCAACTCATGATCTAGAATTGGCTGCAATAGTATTTGCATTGAAAATTTGGAGACACTATTTGTATAAGGTAAGATGTGAAATCTTTGCAGATCATAAGAGTTTGAAATATATTTGCACTCGGAAGGAATTAAATTTGAGACAAAGAATATGATTAGAATTAATAAAAGATTATGATCTAGACATCCAGTACTGTTCGGGCAAAGTGGTAGAATTTGAAGTGGGAGATTTTGTATTCTTGAAAGTACGACCAATTAAAGGTGTTTATAGATTTGGCAAAGGTGGAAAACTCAATCCTAGATATATTGAGCCATTTGAGATTATTGGAAGAATATGACCAGTTGCTTACAGGTTGGCATTACCAATAGAAATGTTAGATATACAATATTTTTCATGTATCAATACTTAGAAAGTGGGTGACAGAAGAATGACAAAGAGTCCCTCATAATGACATTGAACTTCAAAAGGATTTGACATATATGGCAGAACCTGAAAAGATATTGGAAAGGGATAACAGTAAATTGAGAAACAGAGTAATTCCTTTTATCAAGGTAAAATGGAAGAACAGGTCAGTAAAATTTACTACATGAGAAAAAGAGTTTGACTTAAGACAGAAGTATCCACACATATTTGAAGATGTGTGAAAAGTTGAATTTCGAAGACAAAATTCTATTATGGAAGGAAGATTTGTAATATCCAAAATCTAGATAATTAAATATAAATTTTATTATTTTTCATTAACAGTTAGTTATTGATTAATAATATATTAAATTAACTTTATGTATACTAGTTGCTATGAAGACTTGCTTGCACCGTATGGGAATGTTAGAATAAAAACAATTATAGGAGTGTGTGGGCCCTCTTTCATATATTTTCTCTGTTTGGAATTCCGTAAACAGCAAATGGATAAGGAGAAAGACCAGTTATAGTGTGGGGTCCACTCATTTGTCCTGGCATCTGTTCAAAATTTCCATATACTAGAACTGGAGGAGAATTCTGTGAGAGTTAGCGGCAGAGTGCTGTTTCCATGTAGCAGAATTCGGTTGATATTTCGGGACTGTAAAGAAAGCGATAGAATGGTGAAGGAGTCCGCGGTTTTTCCTGTAGCAATAGGCGGAGAGAGTTCCTGTAGCAAGGATCGCAAGTCTCCAGTTTTAAACAACGGCTTTAGATCAGTGGAATTCTGGATTTCTGAACATTGCATTGAAAGGGAAATTCTACTGTAACACTAAAGGAAGGAAAATAGTTGCAGGTAAGTGAACTCTTCAGATTTTAATGAATTTATTAGAAAAGGGTAACCAAGATGTTTATGTGATTACTTAGACTTGAAGGATGAAATTGTAGTTTGATTAATAGGTGAGATCTAAGTGAGGATTCAGTGAAGTGAAGAAGGTTTAAGAGAGAAGTTATGATTCATCAGATACATACATGCAAAGAGAAAGTTATGGGGTGACTTGCAATCGTAGAAGAGTTCGTAGTAAGGAATTGGAGGAAACGACTAGTCAAGGATGTAAGAATGCAAAAGTTTAATTAAAGCATATGATATTCAATGTCATGTATTGGTAAGATCAGATTCATATAATAAAGGAAAATATGAGGTATGAACAGATATGAGAATACTAATATTTTTAATTGTTAATGCATTTATCATGAGAGCAATTGGTAAATGTCATACATGAATATTTTATACATGCAAATGATAAAGGAAATTCATGATTTTTATCATTAACATGTTCATAATGGCTTTATGTTATGTATATGATGTTATGACGTTAATTGTTAGAAGCATATCCACTTCTTCCTATATCAGATGAATAAAGCATTAACCATGGAAAACTGTTATGAAGTATGAATATGAGAGTTATTGAATATTTATTTAATAAAGATTAGCTATTTTATGTTATGATATCTACATTATCAGGTGGGCAAAATGGACCCAATATGAAACCTGAATTGTAGATGGGGCAAAAGGGACCACAAGGAAATGAATACCTGCATAGCAAGTGGGGCAAAAGGGACCCTTAAAGAGGCAAAAGAGACCTCTATGAAATTCAATGGTGATAATATCATGTTTACCTGGGCTCCATTGAATATGTTAATGTATAGCCAAATCTTTTAGAAGATTAAATATTCAGTATCTATCTCAAATGACATAAATGATGATGATCAATATGATGTTTATGATGCTTTACAAATAATGATAAGATAATTCAATGATTAACTCAACATTGTATTTCATTTTATCATTGCATTTTTATTGTTATTAATTTTGCATATAATTTACTGAGCCTCATATCTCACCAGTATTTTTCTTACTGGTTGTTGTTACAGAAAAGAAAAATGAAAGATCATAGCAGATAAGTATTCCATTTGTTATGTTATGTTAGTGTTTATCTTTGTTTGAAGGCTAAACTTGATATATGTAAACTTCTTAGTGATGTATTACTTTGGATTTTTATAGTGGCTCTATAAATATCTTAAGTTAAAATTTATAGTTATTAGTTGCTTCTGTTTGATGAGATGAATGAGAACTTTAAATGTTTTATAAAGATTATCAAAGGTATTAAAAGGATCTTATGATCAAATGATGAATTTTATGGCATTAATATGTTAGACCGGTCCAGAGAGGACCGGTCCAGCCGGCCCAATTCAGTGGGCCGGCTCTCGTCTATCAAAGGAGAAGGCGGGCAGAACAGGGGGGCGGAAGCCGCAGGGAGGGATTAGGTGGGGTCCATTGAAATTCAAATTGTTTCTTGGAGCCAAAAGGAGGGGAAGTGAGGGTAATTAGGTCCTTTTGTATCTATTTTGAATTGTATGCATTAAGTAGGGAGTAAAGGAGAGGATGAGGGAGGTAATTTTTGCTTTGAAGTTTTCTTGTTCTTCTTTGTTGACTAGGGCTCTAGATCGAATTCTAGAGATTGGGAGAGTGCGATCCTCCTCTCGAATAGAGGATCCTTGTGTATTTGCTACTTTCCTTGCAACTACTAGTAAAATACAAGTTTTTCCTATGAAGTTCTTCAGTTTTCCTACAGTTTTTCCCGCTGTTTTCTCTATTTTCTTGCTCCGGACAGCAGCTTGCTTGGAGATTTGCTGTAAAAGTAAATAGAAAATACTTGATTTCAAGTATTTCCTATCATAATACTCCCTGTACTGTTAAAAGGTATTGTGGGGTGTTACAATTTTGACTCAAATCGATTCAATTTTACTCAAATTGGGTCCAATCCAAGCTCAATTTGGACCCAACAAGTTCAGTTCAATCCCAATTAAAATCCAAATAGCTTTCTAATCTATTATTAAGTCATACTAAAAGCATAAAATCCAAGTAAATAAACAAACTAATTTCTACTTCAAGTTGATATCCAATGGATGTAATCATTCCTTATAAGAACAAACAAATGGAGCTAAAAAAAAATTTAATGGTTCAGCATCTCCACCTAAATTGGTTTTTAAAGGTTCCAATTTATTTTCTTGTATCTTATCCTTATCCCAATTATCGGGCTTAATAAAGCAAGCCAAAAAAAATGTAAATTGCACTTGCCAGTTACTAATGAATAACTATCTACAAAAAACAACCAGCCACGCTAGTCCAGACTGCTATGTCTAGCTAATTCCAAATAAATCATACATGCATATACATAACCGGGTTCAAGTTACCCACTTTCCTTGTTTAAAATTTTGTCAATAATATGACAAAGTGATAGGAAATACTAAAATATTTCAAGTAAACCCTAACAAGATTGATGAAAACACCGGGAGAACTCCACAAATCTAATAGAAAACAAGCAAAAACAGTAGTTTTTATTGTAGAAAGCAAACCGACGGAATGAATAAAGCAAGAAACAATTGATCCTCAATTCGAGAGGAGGATCATTCTCTCCAAAACCCAAGACGAATCTAGGGCCCAATATACCAAGAACAAGAACTCCGAAACTATCCACAAAACAAAGCATAGCCCTAACCCTAACCTCTATTTCCTACTTATAGCAAACAATTAAACAATTAAGCCAAATTATATATTAGCCTTTGTCGCCCCCCTCCTTTGGTTCCAACTTGTTTGAATTTGAATCCTTAGTGAACCCCTCCCCCTCTCCCTCGCCGCCCACCTTCTATAAACATGGACCGGCCCTTGGCAAGGGGCCGACTGGACTAGTCTATCACAAAGCACTATCAGTACTTGCACTAGTCCTTTCTAAATTACCTTGTTTCGTTACCAAAATGCACATTGCAGAAGAGAAGTGCAATGTGAGAAATAATGATGGAACCATGGTTGACGTGGTAAATACATTAGGTATAATAAACTGCAAAGTCTGGCAGTTTCCGCACATATCCATAAATAAAGACAACAAATTAATTTTTCGTTCTCTATGTATGTATGAAATAAATAGCCTACCAGACTCAAACACAAGCCTTGTTACAAATGTGTTTAAGCTTTCAAGTAGAATATTTAAACGGTACCCATGTGGATGGAGTGGTTGCCATCTTGTTTGAAAAATAAAAAGAAATCTCCGATCCATATCCATAATTGTAATATTGAGGTCGCTGCACCTTAAACATAAATATTTGGTGAATACATTCATCAACTGAACCGAAGAGGAATTATTTACAAGACCTCTTTTCTCAACAATCTAGTAACAGTAGTTACCAAATAAATTCATAAAAATGTCACATTGTACAATGCCAAAGCATATTATCCATGTATTTGTTGAAGATACCAAACAAATTCCACCCACTCAAAATTGGAGTCTTAAAAATGCAAGTAATATGACACGACATGATCACCACAACCATCTATGATAGATTGCAAAACATTTATGAAGCCTTCTCTTTATAATGCACAAAATTTGAAGAACAATTTATAAATATTGTTTTTAAATAAGAAAGTGGAAAGAGTCTAATCGTCCATTAAATAAGTTATCTACAGGAGTAAACAGAAGTGAACAGATAAGAAAATATTTCTTAATACATGAAAATAATGCTTACAAGTGAAGCCATCCGAGCCCATCTGTTTCCCATCTTAGAATGCATTTGAATAATAAATTGCTCCTCCTCTGTAGTAAAGGCTCCCTTTTTCAAATGTGGCCTAAGATGATTAGCCCATCGCAGCCGGCAACTCTTCCCACACCTAAGTAGCCCAGAGTGTCTTTGAACAGCATTCCAGTTTCCCTCACCATGTTTCTGGACGTATGAAATCAAAAGTGCATCCTCTGCAGTTGTCCAAGGTCCCTTTTTCAAATTGACCGTTCCTCCCGTAGATGATCCACTACAACTACCTTCATCAGTAGATGATGACTCAAGCTGTTCCTTTGAGACCATTAAGATGTTACCATCATTTTCTGAGCAACTCATGATGTGGGATCTAATAAAACAAAGATCCAGTTTTACGGCAAATAAATAAAGAAAGAAAAATAGAATTAACAATAGAAGACTAGAAGTACAGTAGCATATCACATCAAATGCAAGACAAGTTTAAAATAAGAGCACAAAACAAAAAACATAGAATGATCAATTTCCGAAGGAGCCATTTTGGATCACTTTTTTTTTTTAATATTTTAATTTAAAATAAAATATATTTGATATCTTTAAAACATGTTTATATTTTTATTGGATATTGATGATAGCTGGAGGTGGCCAACACCGATGGTGACGGTCGTTTTAAAAACACCTGAAAGTTCTTTTCAATATTAAAAAAAAAACATAATTTGTTTAAAAAAAACAAATAGAAATATGTTAAAAATACATTAAAAAAAAAACATATTTAAAAATAAGTAAAAATAAAAAATAAAAAAATCCCAAATAGGCCCTAAATTTTAATTGGCTCAAAAGCACACATCTCAAAAGAGGGGTACAAAACATCATATCAATCCAGAAAACAAAAAAAAAACACAAGAGGCTTTTAGAGAAAAGAAAAATAAAAGAAGGAAGAATAGAAATGTGAGAGAAAAAATTACAATGTCAATTCTTAGAATAAAAAACACCACAAAATTTTTATAACATGGCTAGCTAAAGCAAATTCTGAACTTCAAATCATTGTTCCGCAAATAAGGATAACATAAACATAACGAAGCTTGATAGAAATAAAGCAATAAATCAAATTTCTTCACAATGTGCAGAAACACTATGAAAGAATATGATACCTGTAAAATCCGAAAATTCAGGCATTAATTTATAAGGAATCTTTAAAGTTAATATTAAATTGTGGTTAACATTCTTTTGTTTTAAATATATTAAATGAAAATTATGCCTGAATAGATGCATTCTTTGGATGTAGGAGTGGTTATTAGTGGACCTCACTCCTTATCTTCTTTGTTTTATCCGCCTAGAGCAGTCCGCTATAGAGAAACGGAAGAAGAAATTCACAGGAGGCATTGTTTCCTTTTCGGCACAGTAGGAAGAATGACCATGTATCACATTTTGCAAAAATCCACTATATCAGGTCTCGGCACAGTGAATTTTTAGTACAGGAGTTCCGGTAAGTTCTGTAGGATTTCATTTTTGGCTTAAGAATTTGGTAAGCATTAGAATTGCTGTATAGAAGTTTTTGGATAAAGTTTGAATAACATTGTAGCACTAATGAGTGAGATATTCGGCACAGTGGAATCCTGCATACTGACGATTCAAAGCAGTGGTACTGTAGTAGTGTTCGGCTGAGGGAATTCACACTGCTTAGAAGGAAAATCGGCACATTGCATGTGAGGAGTTCGACTGTGCAGGGATTATCAGTTATTGTGAGCATAAAATATGGAGAATGTATGTGAGTAGGGAAAATCAAATAGAAGTTTAGAGTAAAAGTAAAAGAAAGATTGGAAGGAAGGTAAGAATTATAATATTCTTCCTTGTCTTTTATATTATTTAAGGTATTAAATATTCTTAAAGATGTTATATTTATTGTGTCATACATTCGTCTGAACTTATGCAAATGGAAAGTTTTGAGGTGACTTACAATCGTAGAAGGGTACGAAGTAAAGAATTGGAGGAGATATCTCGACGAAGAGGTAAGGAATGCATGTATATTTCAAATATAATGACTTTCAATTATAAGTATGGAGGTTAAATCTGAATGCATCAAAGTAAAAGGTTATCATAGTCGTTTAATGTATAGGAAGGATTATACCTTCAAGTTTTCAAGTATGAAGAACCAGATACGTAATTTAATCAGGTAAGTGTAAAATAAGGTTTAATATGTTAATCTAAATGTTTTCCTATTTGATATTGTTTTGAAAAGATATCAATTTTCTTATATATGATATGCATTTTAATTGTATACAGATTTGAACAAGAATGATTATAAAAGCATGCAAAAACTTAAGTATGACTTATGAATACTGGAAAGTTTGTGAATATATCAATTTAAAAGTAAAGTTTGACTACATATGATGTATAAATTACAAATATAGATTAGACAAAAAAGTTCCCATATATGAGACTATATTGTAAGTGGAACAAAATAGACTCCAAAGAACATGATACCTGCATAGCAGGTGGGGCAAAAGGGACCCCTAAAAAAGCAAAAGGGACTTCTATGTAATTCAATGGCGATAATGCCAGGTTTACCTGGGCCCCATTGAATAATGGTATGAAAGTATAGTCAAATCTTCTACAGACTAAAATTGGTATTCATTGTAAACGTCGAAAGAAGTAAAGACTAATGTTAATGATGATTTTATGATATTTTACATGTAAGGGAAAGTTTAGTTAAAGATGATTTTAATGTTTTTATTTATTACAATTTTTTGTATTTTAATTGTTATTGAATTGCATAGCTTATTGAGCCTCATAGCTCATCAATATTTTTTTACTAGCTGTTGTTACAGAAAAGAGAAATGAGAAGATCATAACAAATTAAATTGACAAGTATTTTATATGTTATGTTATATTATATTTATCTTTGTTTAAAGTTTAAACTTGAGGTATGTAAACTTCCCAATAATGTATTACTTTGATTTTCTGTAGTGACTCTATAAGTATCTTATGTTGAAATTTAAAGTTATTAGTTGCTTCCGTTTGATGAGATGTATGCAAACTGAACTGATAGATGTTTTATAAAAGATTATCAAACATTCAAAAGCATTATATGATCAAATAATAAAAGGTTTACGTTAGTAATACTCCTTGTATTGTTAAGAGGTATTATAGGGTGTTACAATACCTAACACTTGTTATGGAACCAAAAGAATAGGCCAAATAACACAAGAATAATGGAGAATAATAAGGATCATTTCGGGATCACTTTTGTAGGGATGTCAATAAATGGCTTGACCCAACCCCCAAACCAGAACAAGACTTTAAAAACTAGTTTCAAGTTAACACGATTAATTTTTGGGGCAGATGAGTTGAACCGAAAAATAGAAATTGACATGATTATCATTCAAATCTGGGTTGAACGAGTCAAGTTTTGGTCAAACAGGTGTTTGGTTGGGTCATATCTATCTAAAAAAATTACAATATCTATATGATAAACAAGTAAAACTTGTCAGGTTCGAGTTAGTTAGGTTCGGGTCAAGTAAGATTTGGGTCAAATATTTTGACCCATATTATAAGCAAGTTAGGTTTGAGTCAAGCTTTCACAGATCAAGTCCATTTCTAGTCAAACCCAAACCAAAACCCGACCCATTAACCTGAATTAACACCCTTACTTTTTTTTCTTTTTTTTTTTATATAAAAGTTTAGGGGGGCAGGGGGGAAAGAGTGTGATGATTCATATTTTCAAGAATAAAGATGATGCACAAAAGTGTGCGAATTATAGATGAATTAAGTTAATGAATCATACATTAAAACTATAGGAGAGAGTTATTGAGCATAGGTTACGACATGATACTAATGTTTCTCTAAATTAATTTTTATTCATGCGGAGCAAGTCTACTATGGAAGTTATACATTTATTAAGAGATTTGATGGAGAAGTATAGAGAGAATAAAGATGATCCACATATGATATTTATTGATTTAGAGAAAGCATATGATAAAGTTTCTAGAGAAGTGCTCTTGAGAGTTCTAAAAAACAAAGTAGTTAAGAATGCTTATATTCAAGTCTTTAAGGATATGTATGCAAGAGCTCTTACGTGTGTTCAAACAAAAGATGGTTTGACCAAATATTTACCTATTTTAGTTGGATTACATCAAGAATAAGCTTTAAGCACATATCTTTTTGCTTTATTCATGGATGTTCTTACTATACATTATAAGAGGATGTACCCTAGTGTATGCTTTTTGTTGAGGATATTCTTTTTTGTGATAAGACTAAAGAGAGAGTTGAAGGAAAACTTGAATTATGGAGGTCAATCTTAAAGTGGTTTTCGTTTGAGTAGATCTAAAACTGAATTGGGGAATTGTGACTTTGGCGATCAATTCATTGTTGACCTCCACCTCGCTGCCAAGAGAAACAAAAAGATATTAAAATAATATATGCTCAAATGTTTTGCTAGATCTCCTTATTCCGTTGACTGTTCTGCTGTCAAAAAGCCTGCTCAAATCTCTGCAGCAGCAGCCCAAAATCTCTGCCAAATCCTTATCTAACAGCATGTCTATATCCATCATTTCAGAACAGTTTTATTTTATTTTATTCTCCTAAGTCTAAAGCCAGCTGAACCCAACTTCTCCCAGGCTTTTTATATTTTCAGCTCCACTTTCCTTCCCCCAGCTCTCACGTACAGAGGTCATTCTCTCATCCTCACTCTCCAACCTTCAGCCGACCTCCTGTATGCAAGAGCTCTGGCAAAAGCTCCTCTTCTCCACTTATTCTCCCCGTAACAACAGCTCCTCCTCTCTTCCATAGTTCTGACGTCAACCCCAACCTCCAACCTTGCCATCTAACCCCTCTACTCCCTTCAGCTTGCTTCAGGCCGAGTTCTTCCAGCCAAAACGCCTACGGTCAGGTAAAGTCTCCACGCCACTGCTCTCCTGCTCACATTCATGTGAGCAACAGCCTCATTTGTCTCCTTCACACAAAAAAAATCCACTGATTAGCTTTCTGTTTCACATTAAAGCTATTCGCTGAAATTTCTCTCTTAGTGTCTTTTATAGTCTGTTACATCCTCAAAATTCAGCCCAACTCCCACACTATTCTCCTCTCACTTGTAGTTGAAATCAGCCCAAAGTTTACTCCATTACATCACTAACTAAAACCCATATATTGCCATATTCAGCCTCTGCTTCTAGCTCTGGTTTAAAGCATAACAAATTAGGTTTCGCTTTTATCTCATAGGCCGCACCTCCCTCTCTACTATATATTCCTTCAGCAAACCTGCAAGCATGTGTAAGGGAGTTAAAATCTGAGTTAAAACTTATAGTGTGCACGTGAAAGCTATCCCTTTTCTACACAGGAAGCTAATCCATTTTCTGTCCTTACAGCAGCCTTTTTCCTTTACAAAGCCCAAATAGTCAACTCACTCAATCGTTAAAGGCCCATTTTTACAATATCATTTCCCTTCTCTGATTTGCACTTCAGCCACCCAAACCTAAAAGCCCATCTCCAAAAAAAAAGAGAGGGAAATGACACAAAACAATGAACTTTTCCTTTTCTTTTAATCTTGTTTTGGCATTTACTGTTATTCACTATTTGCCTTAATATTGATATTAGCATTAATGTCACCATTGTAAGATTATTATTTGTGTAAATATCAGTGCCAATACAGATGTCATTTTCTTTGAGTATTAGTACTAACACCACTATGTGTTAATACTAACACTAAGGCAAATATTAATACCAGTGTTCATGCTGACATTGATATTAAAATTTATCTCAAGGTTATATTGACATTTTTATTAATGTTGATATCAGTATTATTAATATTCTTGCTAGTGGTATTATTCCGGATGTTATTGTAAAAAAAAAAAAAGAGAGAGAGAGAGAGATTACAAAAAAAAAAAGGAAAAAGAGACAAGAGTGGCTTCAAAAAAAAAAAGGAGAATAAAAGAAAGTGCAAAAGAGAAGTGAGGGATTTATTGTATTTTTGTGCATTTTTGTAATATATTTTCGTACACTTCTTCTGCACCAACGCCGACGACCGCGCAGGTATAACTTCTAAACCCTAAAACTCCGAGAACCTGTTTCAACGCATGCGTCGAGACAAAACGACCACCTATGCACGCTTTTCTTAGCGTGGTGGGAGGACGTGCGTCCCGACGCTTGCGACGAAGCAGGTAATCACCTAATTCCTTCTTCGAAGTTCGTATCGCCTTGGAAACCCCGCCTATGCACGCTTTTCTTAGCGTGGTGGGAAGGGATCCCGGTGCGATGCGCACGACGAAGCGGGGATACCCTTAAGTACCCGCTTGCGGGGAAATAACTGTTCTTGCAAAATATTTTCAAAAAAATAAAAAAATACTTTTTTTTACAAACAAAATACCCATGCACGCTTTTCTTAGCGTGGTGGGGGATCGAAAAATTACACGGCCGCGGTGTCCTCGAATGAGGGCATCTACCATGCACGTTTTCTTAGCGTGGTGGGAAAGGCCCAGTTTTCCGTAGTTTTCCCCTAAACGGGGGAGACGCCGGGAGGCTGCCGAAATTTGGATTGAAAATCCAAGGACTTGAACAATTTGGAACATGGAATTGGATTGAACTTAAAGGGCGATCGAACTTGGACTCGGACTCTTGAACCTTTGAACTTGAGAAGACAACGGACTTGTGGACTTTAATGCAATAAAGCTCAAATCTAAAACAAATCCAAGCTTAATTAAAATCATGAAGACTTGAATGAAACTGGAATTCAAGCTTAAATAAAAGATACAAGTTGACCACTTGGAACTACACTTGGACTTGAACTCAAATGATAAAGAACAATTTGGATATTAATTTGCATTTTGCAAGGACTACAGGAGACTCAAATGAAGGGAAGAGGCTCATCTTAAGCCTGAATTGGACTTGAACTTGCAACCAAATTTTTGGACTTTTGAACTACAAAGAACTCGATTGGAAGTTAGACTTGGATCGAACTTGCACATTGAATTTGACATGGAATAAGCAATTATGAACTGAACTAGAATTTGAAAATTAAATGGAAAATATGGAATGAAATTCAATGCCTAAAATGAGATTTATAATTTAGTGAAGCAACAACTTTAATCATGCAATTAATGATTAATTGAATAATGTAATGGCATGCTTGTAATTTGCTATAGAAGACTTCCAATTGATTTTAAGAGATTATTACTTCGATTGGGAGGCAAATGCCATTGAACAAACTTATCACACATGACTTGAATCATCTTCATATGGTAGCAAAAGATTTGTCACATTCCACATGGTTCATTTATGAGCGGGAATCAAATTAGAGATGACAATCATCTCAAGTCAAATACAAAAATAGAGCATGAAAAGAATGGCTTGATTGCAAAGACACTACATGAGGGCCTAAGGAGCATGATAATTGATTTGTAAACATGATTCATCCCTCAATTGAATGATTATCGTATAAGAGCTCCAATAGGTGTTGTAGTTGACCCATGAAAGCTACTCCAATAAAAGTGCAAATCTTCTATCAACAATAATGAATTTGACAGAAGCTTGTAGTGTCTTGAGGATACATGCAACAGTTGTTAGAAGAATTGAAGAATGCACAAGCAAATACACCAATTGTAGCAAACATATGCATGTGCAATAATGACAATCAACAACGAATAACAAATGCTACAACACATTTGCAATCAATGGTTATGAAATACATTGATCCACTGCAAGCAAGGATTGAAGATATGCAGTGGATATAGGCTCCTACGAGTTATCGTAGAAGATCCATTGTATGACAAACATGGTATTCACAAACAAAATATAAAAGGGCTACGATAAATACCAAATCCTACGAGTTGCTAAAGGAGGCCCGTTATACATTCAACTCGATATCTACGAACAATTGCCAAACAAATTACAACGAATGCAAGCATCTATGAACAAGGCAGGAGATTAGTTAGTGCACTATGATCCGCCTACAAAATCAACAAATAGTGCACGACAGTCTACCTGTACGAAGCAGCGGACAACTTAATTCAGAAGCTGCTACGCCACGCCACCGGATCCGCAACTTCTATGCAAGCGGACAGAAGGCGTCTATGAATATTCCAAGAATACCCCCGCACGTGCACAATAGTTTGTATACACATAGGCACACTAAAAGGGGTAAAAGTAATCAAGAACCCGCATGGGCCCCGACGAGCGTGCTATTGGTACACACGTGACGTCTAGGGATGCTGCGCGGGTCAACAAGTGAATTCAGATTCGAACTCGATCCTCTTATGCTGATCAATAAGAGTCGACAAGGTTCGAACTTTCAAATAAATATACGGTTGTGTCAACTGGTGCATTTATTTTAATCCATTTAGATTAAGCCTTCAAGGCCTATAATCAAGAGAATTCACTGATAAAAGCACAAAGCCTACAAAACCTGATCCTCTGTCAACAGCTCGACAGAGTCGACAAGATTCATCTACAAAATTCAAAATATTTTCAAATGACTCCAAACACCCCGATGATGGCCGTGTTGAATGTTTATCTCAACCGGAGGGGTTCACAAACATTTCAAATGATTCCCAAATGTTTTCCAAATGCCTCTCAAATATCCAAAGTTTTATTTCAAATATTCCAAAGCTCCACTCAAATATCCACAAAAATCCCCAAAATCCAAGGCTCCACCCAAAATTCCAGAAAATTCCAAGAAAATCCTAAAATCCCAAAAATATTTAAAAATTGAAATAAATCCATCAAAAACTTAAAGCAAAATCTATCCGCCCTCCGCAACAGTTTGCCGAGGCGGACAAATTCAAATCAACTTCAGCTCACAAAGAGCGAAATGCCTAGTCGAAAATATCTCTATGATCCATTCTCAAACAATCTCTTGCCAGTAAGGACGTGGTACGTGTCCTCTAACCGGCAGTTTCGCCGCCAAATGGCACTGCAGGTAAATGGTTATGACCCGGGGCCCTCTGAACCGAGTGGTTTTGCCGCCAAATGGCACCACATATACCGGTTATGGCCAGAGCCAATACGCTCCTTCATGGCGTTAAATCCTTGAGATATGAATCAATAGGATATGATTGACAGGGCACAAAGCCCTCTGTTAGCTAAGGTAGATTTAAATTTGTCCCCTTAGACAAGCATCCAACCCCGGTCTACAAGGTCCCCTTGGACGAAGCAACCCATGGCTGCCGACAAGGATCCTTCTGTCAGGTTGGGTCGACTACCTCCTCTAACTAAGTAGACCAGGGACCACGATGGCCCGGGACGACGGAACCATGGGATCTTGATCGGGTCTATCATCCATTCCCCCACCATCCGCTTTAAGTGCAAGATGGTGAAATTTCTATTTTAAATATCAAACTTCCAAACTCTCAATTATTTCCAAACTTTCCAAACATTTCCAAATACCCAAATTTAAACCCAATCTTCAAATCCAATTTCTACCAATACCTAAACCTATTGCTGCTACTATATGCCAGATAACACGTATCTCTATACGTATCTGATCGACGACTAGCCTTAATCGAAAGTTTCTCTCTCGTTATCGGGAGGGGTAATTAACTATAGGGGCTTGCGCCTATAGGAAACCAGAACTCAGATCATAAAGTCCTCGCAAAATGAGGGCGAAATCTCTGGGTAGTGTCTTATCTACAAACCCATATCTGCCTTCCAAAATTTACCTCGGAACTTAGTTCGTTAAAACTCCCTCGCCGAATAAGAAAAGCGAGCGGAGGCCGGGGCCGAATTTTCGGAGCTCACATTCATTAATAAGAGCAAATGTTTTAGGTATCTTGGGTTTATTGTTCAAAGTGATGGTGAAATAGATGAGGACATTATTAGTAGAATTCAGGTTGAGTGGTTAAATTTGAGGAATGCATTGAACCTATTGTGTGATTGAAAAGCACCCCTCAAACTTAAGAAAAAAATTTATAAGATAGTGTGAGATCTGCAATGTTTTATGGCACAGAATGTTGGCCATTAAAAGAGAAGCATAAAATTAAGTTAAGTATTGCAGAGATAAAGATGCTCAGGTGAATGAGTGGCTTCACTCTTAAAGACAATGTGAAACGAGTATATACGTGAAAATGTTGGAGTAGCTCCAATGGCAAATAAGATTATAGAGAGTCATCTCAGATGGTTTGGATACATAAAATGTTGGCATTCTGATGACCTAGTTAGGAGAGTAGATATATATGATTAAGCTATGTTAAGAAAAGGTAGAGGTAGACATAAAAAGACTTGGCTAAAAAATATTACAAATGACTTTTTTTTATTAATTTAAATGAGAATTTGACTCCGTGCACAATGGAGAAAAATGATTCATGTAGTTGACCTCACATAGTGGGATAAAGGCTTAATGAGTTAATGTTGTTGTTATTGATGTAGTATAACTACTTTTATTTTTTATATTCAAAAACAAATAAGGTTGCTTTGAAACATAAATAACTTTAAAATGTTTTGAATATTTTTAAAAATAATTATCACTGCTGCCTCTAGCAACCAGCACCACCATAATTGCCTCGTCAACTACCACCACCTTCCCATTGTTAACCATTACTGCCACCGTATAAATAAATAAAAACATGTTTTTAAGACACCAAATATGCTTTATTTCATGTCAAATATAAACAAATTGGCATTGAAATTAAAATAAAAAACTTAAAAAAAACAAAAGCAATCCCAAATGGTTCCTAAGGAATTGTTTGGAATAAAATTTTATTTTTGATTTAAAAATTGTGTTTTCAAAAATAGTAAATAAAAATAAAAATATTTTGTTAACTTGTTTTTATTATTTTAATTTTAAATGGATTTTAACTTTCTTTTTAAAGCACTAAAAGTGAGTTTCAAGTATTTTTCTTATGTTTTTAAAAACACACTTCCATTACCAAAACTCCACACCTAATCCCATCTGAATCCCAAACTTCATGTATTTCCCCAATTCAAGTTTTTTCTCCCTGGCGCAAAATCACCTCCTCTTCATGTTATCAATCTAGATTCCACTTCTACATCATTCATAGTTGAAGCCTTTTCGAAATTTAGACATTGGATTTCACATTGACTTCTTTGATTTTGATTCATTTTTACATTGTCGATCATCGGAGCTTTCTCTATATCTCAACTTCATTGATTATGTCTGTTTTTTCAATTGTGATTCCTCTTCCACATTGTCAATCGCCAAAGCCTTCTTTTCATCTTAACTTCATTAATTGTCAGCTTCTTCAATAGTGATTCCTTTCATGATCTACTATGCCCTACTTTTTAGATCTTCCTTTAAACATAGAAAGGTAATTATTACAATCTATGCATATTTTTTTGTTTTATGTGATCAAAAACTTATGCATCCAGAAAGTTTTTATTTTGTTTTGCCTAATCTAGAGAATTTATAGAGAAATTTTTTTCGATATTTTATATGCATTCTCTTTCAAATTTCTCTTTGAACAAAGCATGATTCCTGAAACCTCCTCCCAATATATTTTTTGAAATACTAGAGCTTGACGAGTTTGATCTTCCAAAAGCTGGGAACGATTCCTGCAGCTATTTTTGTAACATTGGAAAAAAATTATTTAGAAAAGAAAGAAACAGTCAAAGACGACTACCTTATCAAGCGACAGGGCCAAGAACAACCAGCTTAAGAACAAGGCAAACTCCACAGCCAAACCCCACAACCAAATGCAAACTCTACATCTCCTTCACCAAATATCAAACCTAAAAACCTAGAAAGAAAAAGAAGACAAATAAATAAAAAGGTAACGCCTTTTCTCCTAAACTCACACTGAATCCTTCAAATTTAACCAGACACACAAAAAACTCCGAACCCCAAGACAGTACAAACAATCTCAATCAACAATCTCTTCCCTTCAACTCATTCCCGATCCCTTTCTTTCAACCATTCCTCATCACAAGTTAAGAATTCACTTCCTACGTAGTCAAAGAAAGGGGAAACCAATTTTTGAATTACAAGCTCAAAATGAACCGTGAAACGCGCAGATAAGATAGTGATCAAGATAGCAATAAAGAGAAGAGAGAAAGCGAGATTACCGGAGCCAACTGAGCTAGAAAAAGAGAGGGAGAATCGCGAAATCGCCGGCGATTTACGCTTCGTCCACACCTGAGTTACTGCCCCCAGCCCGTGGCCTCGGGCGGACCCGATTATATTTAAAGCCCAATCTCATTGATATTTATAGTGCTGTAGAAGCTCGCTCAGTCGCTTTTTACTTAAATCACAATTTGGATTTTAATGCAATCGTGAGGAAGACAAAGCTAGACATTATTATAACGAGACTTTTTCAAATGTCACCAATAAGATAAGATATTTTATATTTTAGTCCATTTCAAAAATTATTCTCTGAAGTTCCTAAAAGAAAGTAAAATTTTGAAGAATAAATTAATTTCAAATTGACATAATATTTTAATCAAAATTTTAATGATAAACTAAATATAAATATAAATAATTAAGGCTGTTATTACCATAAAAAACTACTTGAAATTTAGTGAATAGTGTAATTATGTATTTAATCAAAACTCTTAATAAACAACTATTTTTGAGCTAGAATACACTCATTTGATAAATAAATATATTTTTATTAAAATATATTTCGATTCCGACCAAAATCAAATCAATTCAAATACGACATGCTTAACAAACATATCAAAAAGATTGACCCAAACTCAATCAACTAGCACCTCAAATTATTCGAATCAAACCTCATAATCCATTTTGATTAAAAAAATTGTATCTTGTCAAATTAATTGATAAAAAAAAGATCATGCCAAGAAACAAAATAATTTAAATAATATTAAAATGGTCACTTTTTTAATCAAAAATGGGTTTGTGGTTCAATCCAACCCAATAGCCATTAGGGATGCCAAAATCGGGTTTCGGGTTGGGTTTGGGTCAAATCCGGAATTGTTTCAAATAGAAAATGGTTGACCAAAAACCAACCCGGTTTTTGAAAATGGTCGGTTTGTTGAACCTGAATCCGATCCATTTCACAAACTGGTTGACCCTAACCCGAAATTTTCAAGTTGAGTTCAAGCCTGATTTTTGAGTCATGCCAAATATTGACACCCCTACAACCTATTTAATAAACAAGTTTAAAGTCCAAATAAAAACTAAATTAGTTTCAGGTCATCCATTGATGAGCCTAAGATCTCATTACTAAATATACAAACATAAGTCTCTATAATACCATCTAATAGGCAATAGCAAACTTATCATTATTCTTAATTAGCTAATCAATCATTATCATAAAGATCTCTAATCTTATTTTATCAACTTAGCCAGTTTGGTGGGCCTATTTAGATCTCAGCAAATGGACGGTTGAGTTTGACTTTAAAGGAAGCGAAAATGATAGAAAGCTCCAAAAAATGAGTATTGAAATGGCGCTTAGGGGCCTTGAGGCTTGGTTTTTAGCAAGCAGACCAAACCAGGCGAGGGACCACAATATTTGTACCACCCATGATAGGAATTTTGGCATCTATTAACTTCAAGAGGGTGTACTATGGTGGATTGACTGGCCAACCCACCCCCTATTTGACCCCTGGAATATGCTATTAAAAGGTTTCTGTGCATTTACAGGAATCTCTCCCCTTAGCTTTTGGCTTTTTCCATGTGCTGTTTCATTTTTTTATTTTTTTTTAACATACAGTAAAATGAAAAGTAGAGTAACTCATATATAAATAGCTAAATAACCGGACTAGCTAATCCATCCGAACCTACTTTCCGTTGCTTAGTTTGGTTGGTGGGCAAGTATGGTTAAGAACCCTCCAATCCGTGCTAGATTTCCCTTGAGTGGCAGCGCCTCTTAAGTGGGGCCCAATCAAGTGCGGGACAGGGGGTTTCTAGGCTGGGTGGCTCTTCTAGGTCGGCCGAGGATTAGTCACGCCGCCAAACGCACTTTTAGGGGTGGCAGCGGGTGAATACCTCGTTCTAAAAAATAATAATAATAATAATAATAAATCCAACCAAACTAAACTCAAAAAATCCATATTAGGATTAACACATTTAACAAATGAGTCATATTTCAATTTGGAATTTCAACCTGTTTATTAAACTAGTCCTGTTCTAGTTGATCCGCAAACCAACTTTTTACCCAAAAATAATCTATTTAATTTTTTTGATTGCGGGTACTAATTTTCTTATTTTTTATCAAATAATCTAAGCTCTCTCTCTCTCTCTCTCTCTCTCTCTCTCTCTCTCTCTCTCTCTATATATATATATATATACTGATACGTCATCTCAAAATTATCTTGATCGGGCACGAATCTCGAGGCAAAATCAATCCGGAAACTTCAAAAATTAATTCCGGGAGCATATGAACTCCGATTCCAGCGAGCTTATAGTCAAACTGAGCGTCTCGGAAATACGAACCCAACGACACCAAGATCAACCTAATCCGAGCCCAAATGAGTCCGGATCAAGTGTTCGAAGCGCTGTTGGAAGGTTCAAACCGCAATTTGAGTTACCAAACGGTCTCCGATTTTGATGAGCTTATACTCGAATCGAACGGCTCGACGAGACGAATCCAACGAGGCCAAGATCATCAAATTCCGACTTCATTAAGGCCTTCAAATATCCAACGAACGGTGCATGATCAAAAGATTCGATATCGGCCGTCCATTCAGACCACTCCCAATTCGCCCTTGATCTCACGCCTATTTACGGGCTATGCCACTCCAGAAAAACTATAAATAGAGCCCTCATTCTACACCAAAGGGGGGAGAGGGAAGAGAGAGAAGAAGAAGAGGAGAAAGGGGAAAAGGAGATTCCTCACCTCCTCGACCACCGCCGGAGCTCTTCCTGCCGCCTGAAGACGCCGGAACTTTGCCGGATATTCGGGAGAACGCCAGAATACTTCCCAACTTCAATGGGATGCTGAAATTCTTCCCAATTTACAAGAGAGTTCCCTCCTGACGCCGAAACTCCGCCCAAGTGAAGCCGGAGTTCTCCTCTGCCACCAAAGACGTCGGACTTCTATCCGACGTCGGACCTTCACTCTTCGCCAAGTTTCTACCCGACGCCGGACTTCTACCGGTTATCGGACTTCGCTGGACTTCTATGCGAAGATGCATTTCTTTCCATGGCTGGACTTCTACCTGACGTTTTCCTACTGATCTTCGTCGTCAGACTACAATCCTTCCGACCCCCGTCGCCAGCCGACTACGGTCCTCCTGACTTACGTCGCTCGCCGACTATAGTCTTTCCGACATCCGCCGCCCGTTGAATACGGTCCTCCTGACTTATGTCACCCGCCGACTGCAGTCTTTCTGACCTCCGTCGCCCGCCGACTACGGTCCTCCTGACTTACGTTGCCCGCCGACTACAGTCTTCCGTCGCCAGCTGACTACGGTCCTCCTAGCCTACGTTGCCCGCCGACTGCAGTCCTTCTAACAAAGCGAACATGTCAATAGTGATTCTTTGTATTTACATCATGTAATGTACTCCATAAGATGTACATCAAGCTAACCCCTTCCACCAAGGAAGGGCCTCATTTGTAATCGACTGCAATACTAGTGGATTCGTTCAAACTGGGCTTGGCCCGTGGTTTTTCCCCCCTTTTACAGGGGTTTTCCACGTAAAAATCTTGGTGTCTCATAAATGCTAGACCCTCTCTCCTTATCTGATTGCGTGCCGGATTTTCGTACAATGCTAAGACGTTAAATATGATATTTCTCTACCGCCGCGAATACTCCTGGACGCAACAGTTTGGCGCCGTCTGTGGGAACGTAGTTCCCGACTGGGGGGCAACTTTTGCTCCAATCTCAAAAGTTCACACATAGCATCAATATCATAAGAAGCAGTTGCGGACTGGGGGGCAACTTTGATTCAAACCAATAGATCCTCCAATACCTTCAACACCAAGTTGATATTTCAGGAATATCCGAGCAAATGCAAGGATACTTCAAATCAATTACAAGCTTTATACAGTCCAATGTTGGACTTCTACTCCTCAGGCAAGGTCTTAACCTCGACCTCAAAAAGACAATAACGGTCTAAAGATAGACTTTCTTCACATTTGATTCGGGATATACGTGGCATTCGCCCCCTCCCAATCAAAGCAAAATCAATCCCAGGGGGATTCGATTCGACCTCTTCCATACAGGTTAACGTCGTCGAGCAAAGGCTCCGACATACAACCTAGGAAAGGTCTCACATCCTTGGTGGATTCTCCCGACCTCTTCCACACAGGTTAACGTCGTCGAGCAAAGGCTCCGACATACAACCTCGGAAAGGTCTCACATCCTTGGTGGATTCTCCCGACCTCTTCCACACAGGTTAACGTCGTCGAGCAAAGGCTCCGACATACAACCTCGGAAAGGTCCTACATCCTTGGTGGATTCTCTCGGCCTCTTCCACACAGGTTAACGTCGTCGAGCAGGGCTCCGGCATACAACCTCGGAAAGGTCCTACATCCTTGGTGGATTCTCCCGACCTCTTCCACACAGGTTAACGTCGTCGAGCAGGGCTCCGGCATACAACCTTGGAAAGGTCTCACATCCTTGGTGGATTCTCTCGACCTTTTCCGCACAGGTTAATGTCATCGAACAAATGTTTTAACATACAACCTCGGATATGTCATACATCCTTGGTTAACGTCGCCAGAATGCCGTCAAGGGACTTTCATTTAACTTCTCTACAAAGTTAAATTTCTACATAATGTTGAATTTCCTCTTGTCGCTGAATTTTTGCCTTGCAGGACTTTCGTTGGAATTCTGCTCGTCAGCGAACTCCTACCCGATGTCGGACTTCTGCTCGTCAGCGGACTTCTACTCGTCGTCAGACTTATGCTCGTCGACGAATCTTCGTCGGTCTTCTACCCGACGTTGAACTTCTACCAGACGTCGGACTTCTGCTCGTCAGCGAACTTCTGCTCGTCTTCCGACTCCTCCTCGTCGACGAATTCTCGACGTTGAACTTCTACCCGACGTCGGACTTCTGCTCGTCAGCAGACTCCTACTCGTCGTCGGACTTCTGCTCATCAGCGGACTCCTACTCGTCGTCAGACTTCTGCTCGTCAGCGGACTTCTACTCGTCGTTAGACTTATGCTCGTCGACGAATCTTCGTCGGTCTTCTACCCGACGTTGAACTTCTACCAGACGTCGGACTTTTGCTCGTCAGCGGACTTCTGCTCGTCTTCCGACTCCTCCTCGTCGACGAATTCTCGACGTTGAACTTCTACCCGACGTCGGACTTCTGCTCGTCAGCAGACTCCTACTCGTCGTCGGACTTCTGCTCGTCAGCGGACTCCTACTCGTCGTCAGACTTCTGCTCGTCAGCGGACTTCTACTCGTCGTCAGACTCATGCTCGTCGATGAATCTTCGTCGGTCTTCTACCCGACGTTGAACTTCTACCAGACGTCGGACTTCTGCTCGTCAGCGGACTTCTGCTCGTCTTCCGACTCCTCCTCGTCGACGAATTCTCGACGTTGAACTTCTACCCGACGTCGGACTTCTGCTCGTCAGCAGACTCCTACTCGTCGTCGGACTTCTGCTCGTCAGCGGACTCCTACTCGTCGTCAGACTTCTGCTCGTCAGCAGACTTCTACTCGTCGTTAGACTTATGCTCGTCGACGAATCTTCGTCGGTCTTCTACCCGACGTTGAACTTCTACCAGACGTCAGACTTTTGCTCGTCAGCGGACTTCTGCTCGTCTTCCGACTCCTCCTCGTCGACGAATTCTCGTCGGTCTTCTACCCGACGTCAGCAGACTCCTACTCGTCGTCGGTCTTCTACCCGACGTCGAACTTCTGCTCGTCAGCGTACTTCTACTCGTCGTCAGACTCCTCCTCGTCGACGAATTCTCGTCGGTCTTCTACCCGACGTTGAACTTCTACCAGACATCAGACTTCTGTTCGTCAGCGGACTTCTGCTCTTCTTCAGACTCCTACTCGTCGACGAATTCTCGACGTTGAACTTCTACCCGACGTCGGACTTCTGCTCGTCAGCAGACTCCTACTCGTCGTTGGACTTCTGCTCGTCAGCGGACTCCTACTCGTCGTCAGACTTCTGCTCGTCAGCGGACTTATACTCGTCGTTAGACTTCTGCTCGTCGACGAATCTTCGTCGGTCTTCTACCCGACGTTGAACTTCTATCCGACATCGAACTTCTGCTCGTCAGCGGACTCCTACTCGACGTCGGACTTCTGCTCGACAGCGGACTTCTACTCGTCGTCAGACTCCTGCTCGTCGACGAATCTTCGTCGGTCTTCTACCCGACGTTGAACTTCTACCCGACATCGAACTTCTGCTCGTCAGCGGACTCCAATTCGACGTCGGACTTCTGCTCGACGGCGGACTTCTACTCGTCGTCAGACTCCTGCTCGTCGACGAACTTTCGTCGGTCTTCTGCCCAAGGCCGTACTTCTACCCGACGTCGGACTTCTTCTTGTCGTCGGACTTCTCCTCGTCGGCAGACTGCTACTCGCCATCGACTTCTCGCTTGAATGCTATTTGCAACGCATTCTCGAACTCTCCCCTTTGGCTCCACACTCGATCGTTGACTACTAACGGGCTTCAACTCGATCGTCCATTGCCAGCAAAATGGAAAAGAGATCCCGTAAACTCCTGCACAAGAGAGGGAGCGCTAATTCGAGCTAGGGACATTTCCCACGCGCAAAACAGCGGTAGCCTCAATGTCAGAGAGCCAGAGGGAGAGGAAGAAATCCCGTAACTCCTGCACCAGAGAGGGAGCGCTAATTCAAGCTAGGGACATTTCCCACGCACAAAACAGCGGTAGCCTCAATGTCAGAGAGTCAGAGGGAGAGGAAGAAATCCCGTAACTCCTGCACCAGAGAGGGAGCGCTAATTCGAGCTGGGGATATTTCCCACTCGCAAAATAGCGGTAGCCTCAATGCCAGAGAGCCAGAGGGAGAGAGAGGAGAAGGTGCAAGTTTCCTAAAGATTTTGGAAGCCTATTTATAGGTTTTTGAGAAAGAAGAGGGTCGTTTTTAGCAATTTCGAATTTTCTTAATTTTTCTGAATTTTTTCAGAATTTTTTGGAATTTTTTCGGAATTTTTTGGACCCAAAAATAGCAAAAACGTCTATTTTTGCGCCTGTGGGGCCCACTTAGGTCGGTGGCAGCGAACCGCCGCCCAAAACAGGCGGCGATCCGCGGAAATCTCACGCGGATCGAGCGAGAAATCTGGCCAGCCGCTTGCTGGCAGCAGCCGCGGCATCCGCTCACGGCAGCAAGGCACCCGCCTGCGGCAAGCCACGCGCAGGCGCAAACCACGCACGGGCGCGCCCCTGGCGCGGGTGCGGGCGCACCCCTGGCGCGGTCGCGGGCGACCCCCTGGCGCGGGCGCGGGCGCCCCCCTGGCGCGGGTTCCGGCCACAGCACGCGCGCGCAGCGCGCGGTTCCGCGTTCCGGCGGTGGCAGTGGCCGGCCGACCGGCCGGTCCGGCCGGTCCGACTGCCCAGTCCGTTTCGGAGCCGAATTTCGTCCCAAAAAATCCAAATTCGACGATTTTGGGGTCTCTGGACACGTTTTTCGATGTTCCGGACTCGATTTCGACACTTTTGGAACTTAATGGGGCCTCTATGATGAAGTTTGAGCAAGATGTTAATTTTTAGAGCATAGTTTTTTGTGTTTAGACCAGTTCAAATTGTTGACACATGTATTTTCGGACTCCTAATACTTCGACGTCCGAAAATAGGGGGGCAACTGATACGTCATCTCAAAATTATCTTGATCGGGCACGAATCTCGAGGCAAAATCAATCCGGAAACTTCAAAAATTAATTCCGGGAGCATATGAACTCCGATTCCAGCGAGCTTATAGTCAAACTGAGCGTCTCGGAAATACGAACCCAACGACACCAAGATCAACCTAATCCGAGCCCAAATGAGTCCGGATCAAGTGTTCGAAGCGCTGTTGGAAGGTTCAAACCGCAATTTGAGTTACCAAACGGTCTCCGATTTTGATGAGCTTATACTCGAATCGAACGGCTCGACGAGACGAATCCAACGAGCCCAAGATCATCAAATTCCGACTTCATTAAGGCCTTCAAATATCCAACGAACGGTGCATGATCAAAAGATTCGATATCGGCCGTCCATTCAGACCACTCCCAATTCGCCCTTGATCTCACGCCTATTTACGGGCTATGCCACTCCAGAAAAACTATAAATAGAGCCCTCATTCTACACCAAAGGGGGGAGAGGGAAGAGAGAGAAGAAGAAGAGGAGAAAGGGGAAAAGGAGATTCCTCACCTCCTCGACCACCGCCGGAGCTCTTCCTGCCGCCTGAAGACGCCGGAACTTTGCCGGATATTCGGGAGAACGCCAGAATACTTCCCAACTTCAATGGGATGCTGAAATTCTTCCCAATTTACAAGAGAGTTCCCTCCTGACGCCGAAACTCCGCCCAAGTGAAGCCGGAGTTCTCCTCTGCCACCAAAGACGTCGGACTTCTATCCGACGTCGGACCTTCACTCTTCGCCAAGTTTCTACCCGACGCCGGACTTCTACCGGTTATCGGACTTCGCTGGACTTCTATGCGAAGATGCATTTCTTTCCATGGCTGGACTTCTACCTGACGTTGTCCTACTGATCTTCGTCGTCAGACTACAGTCCTTCCGACCCCCGTCGCCAGCCGACTACGGTCCTCCTGACTTACGTCGCTCGCCGACTATAGTCTTTCCGACATCCGCCGCCCGTTGAATACGATCCTCCTGACTTATGTCACCCGCCGACTGCAGTCTTTCTGACCTCCGTCGCCCGCCGACTACGGTCCTCCTGACTTACGTTGCCCGCCGACTACAGTCTTCCGTCGCCAGCTGACTACGGTCCTCCTGACCTACGTTGCCCGCCGACTGCAGTCCTTCTAACAAAGCGAACATGTCAATAGTGATTCTTTGTATTTACATCATGTAATGTACTCCATAAGATGTACATCAAGCTAACCCCTTCCACCAAGGAAGGGCCTCATTTGTAATCGACTGCAATACTAGTGGATTCGTTCAAACTGGGCTTGGCCCGTGGTTTTTCCCCCCTTTTACAGGGGTTTTCCACGTAAAAATCTTGGTGTCTCATAAATGCTAGACCCTCTCTCCTTATCTGATTGCGTGCCGGATTTTCGTACAATGCTAAGACGTTAAATATGATATTTCTCTACCGCCGCGAATACTCCTGGACGCAACAATATATATATATATATATATATATATATATAATCAAAATTGACTACTTAGGTTCGGGCCATTCAAGTTGCTTGTAGGTCGAATTCAATTTAGTCTATATATATATATATATATATATATATATATATATATATATATATATATATATATATATATATATATATATATATATATATATATATATATATATATATATATATATATATATATATATATATATATATATATATATATATATATATATATATATATATATATATATATATATATATATATATATATATATATATAATCAAAATTGACTACTTAGGTTCGGGCCATTCAAGTTGCTTGTAGGTCGAATTCAATTTAGTCTTTTTGACTCATTTATTAAACGTGTTGGGTTTGAGTTAATTGGATTTGAGTCATGTCAATTTTAGGATAGACCTAAACCTGACCTATTAATTTTTTTGGACAACCCTAACTTATAAATAGTTGAATCCCTTTAATTAGATTAGGCATCATATTTTTCTGGTCATCCTTTTTTTTTTTAAGTATCAATACTCATTATCTCATGTTAGCTGCTCTTATCATATACGTGTATCTAATATGATAAATTCGCTCTCAACCGATGCAAATATTTCAAAATGCAACAATACTAATTGAAGTTATTTTATATATTGTTAATTTAATAGCGAAATTATTATAATTTATTATATGTTTGCTTATCATTTTTTTTCAATTTGCTTTAGTGGTATGTTTTTGGCTTGAACAAAATAAAGAGATTGTAAATATATTTAATAGAATAAATTTATATTGATGGTGTGAAGCTTATTGATAGTTGTATTAGTTATTATCAAATTCTTGATTTCCGTATTATACTTATTTTGTTTCTTTTGAATTCCACCCTCATTTCCTCCAAATGGCAGAGCCAAAAAAAAAAAATTTCAGCGGGGCCTAAATTTATTTTGACAACTTTTTTCATCTAAGTTTGGATTAGCATATACAATTTTAAAACAAAAAAAATGAACAAATCCTAGCCACAATTAATTTTTCCAATTTTATAAATTACTTATAAATCAGATAAATATCGATCATGATATATTAAAAATTTAAAAAGCAAAATCATTATTCAAACTTTTTTGAGATTTTGAATTTACTTTTAACTTCTATAACATATATTTTTAATAAAATGTATGATCTCACAATTATCATGTGATGCCTTGGATAGATTTTTAAAAATCTACACCTTTCTATATATATATATATATATATATATATATATATATATATATATATATATATATATATATATATATATATATATATATATATATATATATATATATATATATATATATATATTTATTTATTTATTTATTTTGAAGAACTCCATCTCTTGGTTGCTGAAGAAAGATCACTCCAGGTAACACCTGCAATCAACGTTAGAAGAGAATAACATAGAACAGAACACAATTTTTAGGTAAAGACTTCCATGGCTTCTTTGCTCTACAGTAACCATTACATATAGAGACTCATTTTCTCGGGACAGAGACACAAGCGGCTGTGATTAATCAGTTACAAAGTAACGGTGATTAATAGAGCATCCGGTCACTGGAGCATATGCAACAGCTGCTCCACTTCCTGCTTATGGCATGATTGCAAATATAAGTGCAAGCACTTATTAGACGGCTTGCTTATCACCTCCCCGCGAGCTAACAGGAGCTTCTGATATAGTTAGCTTGTTCCGCAAATTAGTAAACTGAGGAATGGATAATGGCCTTGTAAATACATCAGCAAGTTGATCTTGAGTATGAACATGAGAAATCTGTATGACTTTGTTCTTTATGCAATCACGTATAAAATGAAAATCAATCTCGATATGTTTAATCCGTGCATGAAAAATAGGATTAGTTGCAATTGTCATGACAAATATATTATCACAGAATAAAATTGTAGGCTTAGAGATGTCAATGTGAAACTCACGTAGAAGACGCCTTAACCATATAAGGTATGTTGTAGCAGTGGCAAGTCCTCTATACTCTGCCTCAGTCGAAGAACGTGCAACCGTCTTTTGCTTCTTAACTTGCCAAGAAATAAGAGTTTCACCAAGAAAAGCACAGTAACCAGAAGTTGATTTCCTATCCGAGGGATCTCTCGCCCAATCAGAATCCGAAAAGGAAGATAATTCAAGCTTGCCCGGAATAATTGGTAAGCCAAAAAATAAAGTTCCTTTAACATAAAGGAGAAGACGCTTGAGTAATTTAAAATCATCCTCAAGTGGTTAATGCATATGTTGACAAAACTTGTTAACCGTGAAAGCAATATCAGGTCTTGTAAGGGTTAGATATTGTAAAGAGCCAACAATGTGGCAGAACAACTCAGCTTGAGCAGGTGATAAAGCAGAAACCGAGAAGCTAAAGAACTTTGTAGGACTTGGAGAAGAAATGATTTTACATTCAGTCATACCTACCCTTGTGAGAATCTCAGTAGCATATTGAGATTGAGATAAGTGTAGCCCGTTAGCAACATGAGTAACCTTCATGCCTAAAAAATGGGGAATCTTGCCAAGGTTCTTCATGCTAAAGGTAGTAGATAAACTAGATAATAGATGATGAATAGTATCCGCGTGATTACCAATTAGTAGTATGTCATCCACATACACTAGTATGAACAAACTGATATTGTTTTTGTGATAGAACAACAATGAAGGATCAGTGGAGCTATGAAGAAAACCATAATCAAGCAAATAAGAAGAAAAGGTTTCAAACCATTTCCTTGGAGACTGTTTCAAACCATAAATGGCCTTTTGTAATAGGCAGACATGATCAGAGTAAAGTGGATCAATAAAGTCGGACGGTTGTTTCATAAATACAGTCTCAGTTAATTTTCCATGGAGAAAAGCATTAGACACATCTAATTGCAAAATTATCCACTGAAAGGTTACAGCAACCTTAAGAAAAATTCGGATGGTAGGAAGTTTAGCTACCGGACTGAATGTATCGTCATAATCTAATACATATTGTTGATTACAACCTTGAGCAACAAGTCATGCTTTGTAACGAGAAATAGTGCCATTCAAATTTAACTTAGTTTTATATATCCATTTACACCCTAGGACATGTTGAGATGGAGATGAAGTTATTAATTTCCATGTACCTTGCTTTTGCAAAGCCGCAAATTAAGTGGACATTGCTCTTCGCCAATGTGAATGTTTAACAGCTAATAACATGTAGGATCTGTAGGAACAAGCAATGCATTCATACTGATTATGTGACGAGGCTTTAAATTACCCGTTTTAGATCTCGTAAGCATCTGATGATAAGCAATTTGTTTGGTAGCAGATGAAACGGAGGTATCAGATGCATCAGTTGGTGAAGAGCGAGTAGTGGGTAAGACAGGATTAGTATTACTTGAGGAAGGACCTAGAGTGGGAGAAGGATTGGATATAGCGTGATCTGGAGAATTAGTGGAATAGGGAGTTGATGTAGAGGGAATAGTAGTAGGAACGAGAGAAAGAGGAGGAATATATGTGGTATTAACAAGGAAAGTTGGTTCAGGCTCGGGAGTAGAACAGGGAAAAATAGTTTCAATGAATTTTACATGGCGTGAAATAAATGTTTGACTGGATTCAAGATGATGACATATATAGCCTTTGGTATTCAGAGGATACCCCAAAAAAATGCAAGGTAGAGATTTTGGATGAAGTTTAGAGAGAAATTTAGAAGGCAGATATGGATAACAGAGGCACCCGAAACTCTTGAGGTGAATATAATCAGGTGAAGTTTTGAAAAGAATTTGATGAGGTGAAGAGATTTTATTTGAAATGGATTGGAGAAGATTTATGAGATGAACAACTGTTTGAACAGCATGAATCCAGAATTTTCGTGGAAGATGAGCATCAAAGACTAAAGCACGAGCAGTTTCCATGATGTGTCGATGCTTGCGTTCAGCCAAGCCAATTTGTTCTGGCGTATATGGACATGTGATTTGGTGAATAATACCACAATTTTCTAGAAACAAATTGAATTGTGTAGAACAATACTCTCCACCGCCATCAGAACAAAAATGTTTAATTTTAGTATCAAATTGGCGTTCAACAAGTTGCTTAAATTTGTAAAACACAGATGCAACATCAGATTTTGCTCTAATAGGATAAAGCCAACATTAACGAGAAAAATCATCAATGAAGATAACATAATATTTAAAACCTTGTAAAGATGTAACAGAAGATGGTCCCCATACATCGCTGTGTATTAAATTTAGAACAGTAGTAGACTGAGAAAGACTAGGAGAAAAAGAGAGCTTATGACTTTTAGAAATATCACAAGCATTGCAATTTAAAGACGAAACATTAACTGTAGATAAGCTGGGGATAGATTTGTATAGTTTTTGTAAAACAGGAGAAGATGGATGCCCTAAGCGTCGATGCCAGAGTTGAGCGGATGAAGCAATAGCAACTAAGGCAGTGTTGAGAACAGTAGCTAGTTTCTTAGTAGAGATTAGGTAGAGACCTCGATGAGACGGACCTTGAAGAAGTGGTTGATTGGTCATCTGGTCCTTGATAGTAAAGTCGAATTGATCGAAAAGAACAGATCAAGAATTATCTTTAATTAGTTTATGAATAGAAAGAAGATTGTGTGGAGATGAGGTACAAAATGAAGAGAGTTCAATTGAAGCTTACGAGTGGGTGTAGGTAACAAGCCTTTTCCAGTATGAGTGATCGGTAGCAAATCTCCATTTCCGACCATGACTTACTGAGTTCCAGTGTAAGGCTGAGTATTGGATAGCTGTGAAGCATCTGAAGTCAGATGAGACGTTGCCTCGGTATCTAAAATTCAATCAAAATTGGCGGAAGAGAAATCAGCAGTATGTGCTTTGAACCGGTGGAGGCAGAGAATAATCTGATCGATACCAGCATTTGTAAGCTGAATGACCCGGCTTGCCACAAATTTGGCATTCAAAAATGGGAGAAAAAGAGTTTGATGGAGAACGAATAGAAGAGCCACGACCAAGAGCTGATCGTGAAGAGAAACGTCCACGATTTCCACGAGCACGGCCTCGACCACGTTGCGCATACATCGCCGGAACAGGATCAGCATTAGTCGTATAGGAGAGTTCTCGCATTGATTCAGTAGCGAGATTGAGCTCTTCACTACACAACAGTGAATAAAAATCATCCAAATTTATAGGATTTAAGTTTGTTTGAATGACTGTTTTAAAAGCCTGATATGAACTAAGCAAGCCATTTAAAGTATATAGAATTATATCTTCTGTTGGAAGAGGAGAACCAGATGATCCTATTCCATCAACCTTGCTTTTGATTTCAGAAAGATACTGAATCATAGACTTATCTTTCATGTTGAGATGATGTAACTCATTTTTGAGTTGAAGAATCCGGGATCTATTGGTAGACTGCAATCGGCGTTCAATCGTTTGCCGAATCTCCAAACAGGAGTTTAGATTCAAAACATATGGGAGGAAAGTTTGGGATATTGTAGAATATAACACTGCTGCCAATTTTGATCTACTAATAGCCATGTAAAGTATTCAGGATTGGACTGAAGAACACCGGAAGAAGAAGAAATAAGTTTCGGTGGTTTAGGAGTAGATCCATCTAAATATCCATCAAACCCATTAGCTGTGAAGAGTTTAAAGATATGGGACTTCCACAGAGGATACGATTTAGCAGTAAGCTGAATATTAAGCACCGATTTCACATTTGTCATCAGAAATTTCAACTGGGAAGGAATAGGGGTGTCAGCCATCTTGATCACTGATGTTGTGTGATTCAAAGTAGAAGACGTCGGAGACGACTCCATTTGAATGAGCCGAAGAAAATTTCATATAGAACGAAGTGACGAGATATCACTTTGAGTCGTTGGGCACGATCAGTGCTATGATACCATGAAGAACTCCATCTCTTGGTTGCTGAAGAAAGACCGCTCCAGGTAACACCTGCAATCAACGTTAGAAGAGAATAACAGAGAACAAAACACATTTTTTAGATAAAGGCTTCCATGGCTTTTTTGCTCTACAGTAACCATTACATATAGAGACTCATTTTCTCGGGACAGAGACACAAGCGGCTGTGATTAATCAGTTACAAAGTAACGGTGATTAATAGAGCATCCGGTCACTGGAGCATATGCAACAGCTGCTCCACTTCCTGCTCATGGCATGATTGCAAATATAAGTGCAAGCACTTATTAGACGGCTTGCTTATCATATATATATATATATATATATATATATATATATATATAGACTGATATGTGATGCCATGAATATTGATTGGTTCATCATCATGCTGTTGATTGGATTGTTGCATCTATAGGTAGGCTTCAAAATAGCCTGCTTTATTAACAGGTGGCCTTAACGGTATAGTAATATGCAAGACATAAATTTAATATGCATATGTACACATTTTTTTTTAGGGGGGGCATGTGCCCCCGCTAGCCCCCCCTTGAATCCATCATTGTTTGCTCCCCTGAGTTGAGAAACCTTTGCAATATCTTCCTTTCAAGGGAAAATGTGCCACAACACTATTTTTCTTCAAAGGAAGTGAACCCTCATTTTTGTTATGGCAAGGGCACATCACTAAGTCTTTATAGTTTTTGTTTTGCCATCACTTTAAGGAAATTTTTGTGTTATGAAGCTACTTTATATAGCAATTTTCAAAAGACTTAATATTTTCCACAACTCTTTAAATTTGCATTTATAAAAAGATGTAATCATCCTAATAAACCCTAAGTCTAAGCTTAGTAATCTCTATAGGAAATGCCTTCTTCCATGGTTATCAAAGGATTTGATAGTTACTAAGGCCTTTTCCAACCGAACTCCAAACGCATGCATGGCGTCGCTCGAGAGCTCAAGCCAAACGGCAAAACTTCAACTATTTGG
The DNA here is from genome assembly GCA_016618105.1 of Dendrobium huoshanense. NCBI lineage: Eukaryota > Viridiplantae > Streptophyta > Magnoliopsida > Asparagales > Orchidaceae > Dendrobium > Dendrobium huoshanense. The sequence goes on along the minus strand of CM028358.1, from coordinate 71,320,651 downwards.
TTACGGGTGAAGTGCGACGCCAATATTAGCGTTGCACTGTTTACATATGCTATTTTTCTATCTCTACCGGATTTGCGGAAGAAACACGAGAATGAGGAGAAAGACGATTACCGCTCAAAATGGAGTCCGATTGGAGATGAATCACAACATTTTTTTTATTTCACTGTATTTTTGAGTGAGAAAATGGGATTTTTGATTGGAGATGCCCTAAGACTATCCCCACCTATTTTAAGAATTACACAATTTACATGCACACAAAGTAATTGCATCATAATTGCAATATAATACAAATATATAAGATTGAGATAAAGATGTTATTCTAAATTTGATCTCAATCTAACGATGAAAGATGAAGACCTACATTATGATATTTGACTCAAATGAACTACTCTCTCTAAGACATACGCATAAATAAAGAGATATATTTTGTATATATAATATGAAAGATTATGAACATTAATTATACTCTATACAACATATAAAAGGAAAGATATGATCCATCACGAAGCAAGAAGCAGTAGCTAGGTGTCCTCATATTTAAAAATTAATCAATCCCCTAGTGACTATATAAATATAGAAAAATATAGCGGATTTTTTTAGGTTGAAGAAGGTCATTGAGATTTCGTTTGGAACAACTTTCTTACTGTCTTCTAAGGCAGCTTTCTAGTATAAAAATTTCTCGTTCAAAAAATTTTTGTATTAAAAAACAATATAAAAGGTATCCCAAATGAAGCGTGAGGCTCACTAGTAAATAGATTTATAAGTTAAAAACTCAGTAAGTTTATAGAGTAGTGCTAATATTTGTGAAGGTCCAATAAATATGTGTATATGTATATTAGAATACCTTATAATTATATACAGATATAATTAAAATAATCCTTTAATTAAAATATTATTATTATAGTTTAATTTATGTGTTCATTATACTTAAAAAGAACTATGGTAGCCATATACTTATAATAGTAAAATGAACTACATAAATTACGTTTTTTTTTTTTTTTTACTCTTCAATACTATGACTACTTTGATTATATTGATTGATCTTTTTATTGCTCATACTTAAGTTGCAAATGCTCCAAGTGCCTAGTAGATTATGACTTCGTTTGGGATAATTTTTTTACTATTTTTTAAAATAGTTTTTAATATAAATAATTTTCTTAATAGAAAACAGTAAGAAAATTGTCACAAACGAAGCCTAAGTTATCATCTCTAAAGTTTAGGTTACACTTATTTAAGTTATGAAAACATTTATCAAATAATCTGTACAACAACATAATTATTTGTTATCATTAAATCACCAATGAACTACTCATGAACAATGCCAGCCAGCCCGCCTTCCCCTGTCGGGTCGGGTCCGGGTTAGAATTTATAACCCATTTACCTACCCAGTGTAAAACCCCTCCAAAGCTGATTTTTTTTAGTGCAGTTAGTCCGTACGAACAAGCTTTAGTACGGGACGAACTGAAGAAAATTGTGAAGAAATCTATCATTTTCGTTTGTACGAACCTGGAACAGTCGGGATGAACCGTCGGAACGAACTGAACCCGAGAGTTTCGTCCCGGGACGACGAAAATGGCGTTTAATTTCGTCTGGACGATCTGGTTCACGATTTGTGTCCAGAGGAGTTCGTCCCGGGACGAATTTGGATCGTCCGGGACGATCCTGCTTGATAAGTATCGGATTTGAGATATTTTGGATTATTTTTGAAGAGAGAGAAAAGGGCATGAGAGAGAAAAAGAAGAAGAAGCTGGGTTTTGGAGCTCGCGGTGCACTTTTCGTCCGACGACACAGTTGAAAGATTTGTCTGTCTCGCAGTAAGGACTCCGAATCCTATTTCTGTTTTCGAAGATTTCGAGTTTTGATATTTATGTGCTCAGTTTTGTGTTTCCGTTACCGAAAAACGCGCATAATTTTGTATTGACGAAAGTTTTACCGCACAACTTTTGATATGTTTATGATATGATATTTTTACATGATTTGAGTATTTTCTGTAAAGTTTCTACCAGTTATTTTGAGTTCTGTGTATTTTTTTATCGAATAGAAAATTATCTGGCTGTTGAAAAATATTGCTTCAGTACAAGTGAAGCTTTGAAACGTTGTTTTATTTGATTTCTGGTAATTTGGTGAATTTCTAAATTTGTGATTTCTGCGTACATTCCGTGTACTATCGTTATGCCGCCGATTTCTCGTACGACTTCTGATTTTCTGAATTGATGATTGAATATGCATATGAATATGGATATAGATATGGATATATGGATATTTCTACAACAGCACAATGGATATATGGATATATTTATGGATTTCTACAACAACACTATGGATTTCTACAACAACACAATGGATTATCGACTTGAAAGACGCCTTAATAGCCAGTGATTGTACTTGTTCAGTAAGACTATTATATTGAATTGCATGTGTACGGTATTAACCTATTGATCTCATTATGGATTTATTGATTACTGTATGCATTCATTTATATTGACGGATTTGTATTGAAATTTATTTATTGATAGATTTATTGTTAGTGAATGGATTTATTGATTTATTGATATTGACGGATTTACGGGTTTACTGTTACTGTACGATTTCATTGATATTGCATGTTATTCATGTCACTGGATATTGGCACCAATATGGATATGGATATTGTATTGATTCATGGATACAGATACCGATATTATTGATTCATCGATATTATGGATTCATTGATTCATGGATACTATTGATACTATAGATACTGATACATATACTACTGATCCACTGATACATTGATTCATTGTATTGATTCTTATAGCACGTGATTATTGATGTATTGATTTGCTTGATTGTTGATTTATTGATTTGATTGATTTATATGGTTTTATTGATTTGATTTCAACTGATTCTTTTACCGATGATTGTGGATTGTATCGATCATGCATTGATTTCTGATTTTCGTACCTGCTGCATAGATTCACTGATCATGTGCAATTGACTATTATGTATTTGATAGATTGACATGCATATTGTTTCAGTACCGTGCTTTGATTTAAGTTATAGGCTTTGGTGACCTGCTGAACTTTTTAAAGCTCATTATATGTGGTTAACAATTTCAGGTCTGAGCAAGTGAGCAAGAAGTGATGGTTGATCAAGACAGTTAGACGAATCCTTTCATTATGGATGCCTGGGGCGTCACAACCAGGTCGGGTTAGGGTCGACCCATTTGAACCCGGATTAGTTTCAGGTTCGATCCGAACCCGATCATTGACCCGAAATTGACACCCCTAATATAATATATATAGAATAATCTTATAACACTAATAATGTTAAGACAAAAAAAAAAAAAACAATTACCACTACTAACATTAACTATTATAATTGTCATGGGCTTTCTACATGGAATAAATTAAGCAAATTAACTAAACTAGATAAGGTCCCTCCACCTCTCCACATTCCCCATGTCCTGCAGTGCATGAGATTCTGAAGGGTGGCATCATGTATCCGTGTCACTTTCTTTCCCTATAGTTGCTGAGGCCGTGACATGAATGTCAATGTAATCCTACCTTTCTTATAGCCAAGACTAAGAATAGGAGAGGGGATATTGGGCTTTGGATTTAGGCTTCGTTTGAGACGTTTTTTTAGTGCTTTTTTAAACAATTTTTTAGTGCACAAATTTTAATTTTTATACTAAAATATAGCTTTAAGAAATAGTAAGAAATTGTCCAAAAAAAAAAAAAATCTTATTCTCCAACTAAAAAAAAATGCTTGATTTATGTTTGGAAGCTTAGATCAACATCTTGCTGTGAGACTTAATAGAAATGCTATACATAAGCCTATGATTAGTTTAAAGCTTCCCTAAGCTTAAAAAAATAGGGCATGTTCAGGGGCGGAACCAGCCCTAATTTTCAGGGGGGGCAAACTTATAAAACATATATGTCGGGGGTCCAAGGGGGCAGTATCCCCTGGCGAGGTTCAACCTGTTGGGGGCAATTACCTAAAGACCATAGTATTTTAAAATTTTTAGGGGGGGCAATTGCCTGAAAACCCTTGTAATAAAGGCTAAAAAATGAATAAAAAGGGGTAAATTACCTAAAAAACCATATTAAAAATAAAAAAAAAAAAAATTTGAAGGGGGGGGGGGGGGGGGGGGGGGGGGGGGGGGGGGCCTGGAACCCATTGGGTTCCGCCCCTGGGCATGTTGTTTGGCCGCTCGTTGCTGTTGTACCCTCACAGTGGCGCCGAGTTCCATATTGTGTAAAATCAAGCATCCCTAGCCCTCTATGCAGCCTCTAGAGATGCTAGAAAGCCAACAATGTTCGAAGAATAAATGAAGTCACCATAATATTCTAAACATGATCCAATGGATCTTCCTTAGTTGTACGACAATCATCCACTAGCTACTGCACAAATAGCCTTCATATATAGAATTCCTATTTTGCGCTTCGCACGTGCAATCGGTTCTGTTCTTTCGTGCTTCGCAATACATAGTTCGCAACTCGCAAGTCATGAGCCTTCCGCACATAATTGAGCGGCTCGACTAGCACTCGAGCCCAACATATGTCTAACTCGAACTCGAGCTTGATAATCCAGCAGGCTCGAAATTCAGCTCGAGCTCGATCTAGAAACTCGATAACTTCGACTCGCGAGCTCGTTAACGAGTCAAGTTTGAGCTAGCTCGCGAGTCAGCTTTACTTGATTGCACCCCTAATTTGAATGAAGCTATTAAGAGATTTTGTACTTTTATTTCAAAAGATAATGAAATGTCATTTTTGATACTTTTGTTAGAACATTGAATGCAAATTAGCACAATCATTGAATCTTATGCACTATGTAAAATTGTCTTTGCTCTTTGATAGTCAATTTAGCTCTTTGTAGAGACAGCGAACCTGAAGCTGAACAAAATGAGATAAGTACACGAGCCATCATTCCTTTTTGAGTGATGCTACAATAGAAATGCTTTAAGAAGAAGCAATGAGAAAGCCGTGCCTAATAAAACCTCAATCTTTAAGGCTGTGGGCAGCAATTAATTTGGAATTTAAATATATTTTGGGTTCCTAAGTCTTCTCTCAACTACTTCTAAGTTTAAGAAACATACACCATCTTATTGGGATAAAAAGTTTAGAAGGTTTTAAAATTAATGAGGAATTTGATCAAATTCAATGGCCTTATGCATGCAAAATTTGTTTATGAACTAGATTTCATTTAGGACAGCTTACTTGTTTGCTTTTTAAATAAAGTTTTTTATCATAAAATGTTTTTGACCTAAATTTTTTTGTACTTAAAAGCTATTTTAGAAAGGAAAAAAAAAATGTCACAAACAAAGTCTTAATTTTCACATTTAGTTATTTAGGCGATTCTATAATTTTTTATATTTATCTCCATTCAAACAATAATTTTGAATTTAAGAAATTTTTTGTAAAATCAACATTAAACTTTTTAAGAGTAATTTCCCCCTAAATCAATGCTCTCACATTATTTATTCTAAGAAAAATTAGGTTCTGTGATTGTACGAATCTATGAAACTAAGCGGCCTTGTGGCGCTTGGAGTGCCGATGTGCTCTACATCATTAACTACACAACGGGAAGAGTTTATGCGGGGCTTTCGTATGCAATTATGTATGTGCGATAAAGACCAATATCTTAATTATATCTGAAGATATATCAAATTTAATAAATTAATTGAGTGTTACAACTTTTTTTTTATGACATGGCGATGTGGTATAAGATGCTTGTCAAAGAAAAAAGTTATCCATAAGCCTATGAAGACTTTTATTTAGTGTTTGTATTTTGCATGTGCTTTAAATGTTGTAATAGTTCACGTTTTTATGATTTTTATTTGTGGTTGTAATTATGTCTGAAAAATAAAAAAATAAATTTTAAAAAATTCAAATATAAAAAAATTTAAATTTTGAAATTTTAAATCTCGAAAGGATCACAAAGAGGAAATGTTAGAATTTTAATTAAGTTAATTATTCAAAAAATGAAAGTGTTAAATTATATCGGAGTATCATTTTTTATCTTAATAAAACATATTGAAATTAGTGTTAAATTATTCTTTTTAAAACTTTTGAGGCAGTTACAGACAAATTCATACACAAATGACAGAATGATGTCGGAGGCAAATCAGAACACACAAAATCACTTTTTTTCTGTGTTTCTAGACTGTATAATACTATATACAAGGTGATGCAACAAGCTCTTATTTATCTTCGAACTATTTAAATGAACAGCTGACCAATTACTTCCGACAGGGTACATATAATAAATAACTTGAGAGATTGCGCGAACCAAATGGACATTGCAAGGTACGATCCGACAGCTGGATGATGCTCATGCGCATGGAAATGTGAATGCTGTTTGATACTAGATACACAGAAAACGTTACTGGCACTAACGTTGCTCTTCGCGCCTTCGCCTGTTCGTCTCCTCGCAAGCAAAACAACTAGGAATGGAAAGTGTGTGCAGACCTTTGTTGTTTCAGGTCTCCAATCGCAGCTATGTCTCTCTCGGGGCAAAACAGTAATCCGGTGTCTTGACCGGCGAGGAGAACCGCCACTGTAGCGATGGATTCTCCGGCATTTGTGCCGGCGAAGGACGCCGTCGAATCCCTTATTCGTCGGTTTGTCTCGCCCCTTCTGCCTCGTTTGAAAAGCTCGAGGCCGCCACCAACTATCGAAGAGCAGAAAAAAGTTGGAAAACAGGTTTCCTTCTTAATGTCTTCTTCAATGCCATTATTTTTCAAGCACTCTTTTTTTCTTTCCTTTTTTTGCCGGATGTCAAATAAGGAAGGAGGTAGTTGCCGTGGGATCTCACTGGGGGTCGTGACGGGAGTTGGGGAAGGGGATTCGAGAAACCGGTGGCGTGTGTTGGATTTCGGTGTTCGGCGAAGGGTGATAAGTTCTCGCTGGGGAAGGGCAACGAGACCGACAGATGCGTTGCGACAGGAAGTTTGAAATGGGATTGCAATAAGGAGGTTGAGGAGGGTTTTATTTTGAAGTACCATGTCATAAATTGTAAACTTAATAAGTTAAATATGTAAATGTGATAGTTTTGAATGCTATGCATGTAAATCCCTCTTTTTTTGCTTTCTCATGATTTAAAAACCTTCTTGAGGGTATAGCTCAATTTTACTATATAAAAATAACATTTAAAAGTGTGGTCTGAACCATTTTTGATAGAAGCAATGATGATTAAGCTTACACCCACCTCTTTTTTGTCTTAGTTGGTGAGTGGAATTAGTAAAGATTGAGGAAATTTAAGGTTCTCGTGAAAAAGTTATGAAATTTTTATGACGAGCAACTCAAGTGATTGTCTTACACTAACTATCTGAGTCTGTACCATCTTTTCATAACTGACTTTGAATTAAATCCTTGATTTCTTGTCACATATATTTCATTCTTTTTGTAACTGAGTACTCTTATATAAAGAGATGGTTCTTGAATGAGAGTTTCACGGGGGAACTCTGGGAGGGACTAGATAGAGGGAACTTAAGTCATTCCTCCCCTTTGCAATTGCCTTGCTCTTTTTTGGTATTAATCAATAGTTTTTTTTCTCCAAATAAGAATCAAAATTAACCTTTATTCTACAAAACCTGTAATTGCCCGCTAGCTGTGCTAGAAGGATATATTCTTTTTGTGTCGTTGGCGGTTTCATATCAAGTTAATATTAGAGTGCTAGGTTTGAGGAATCATGGTGTATGGTTTTGAGGAAAGCAACTACAAGAAGATGAAAGAACTCTTTCCCTAATCACTAAAGAAGAAGCCGTTGGAGGAATGTTATAATGTTTGTGCAACAAGGACTCAAGGAGGAGCTTCTAGAGATTTGGCTACTCAAGTTGTACTTCTTCATGAATAAATGATTATGATGACGAGAAGCTTATTTTGGTGAAGAACAAAGAATCAATCACCAAGGAGGATTATTCTTATCTTATTTGAAGGCTTCAAATTATCATGGCAATGAGGGATCAAAGAATAGCCAACAAGTTAGATGGTGACTCAGATGAATGTGATGCGGATCTTGCCTCTTTATTTGGAAGATGACACCAAACATGCAGGGTGGAAGCCATAAATAGAAATCTCTACTTACAATGATTCTATAAATGTTAAGAAGCTTGATGCTTGGGTGGATTAACTCAAGGCTTGTTATAGCTTCTACGAATATTCTTCCTAAAGGGCTCACTTGCCCTACTCAAACTCATCAAACATGCTTTGAATGGTGAAACACTTATGTTAGGCATTCATGCCAAAATGTAACATAGGGATTATTCAAGTTGTTTTGGGAAGATTTATAACTTTGAGATCTAAGGTAGAATGATGGAGGAAGTGGTACAAATTATGATAATGTCAAGATCTAACCATACAAAAATACACTATGGAGTTTAGGTGACAAGCTCTAATGATTGGTGTGCAATTGGACAACATCTTGATCAAGTGCATAGTTGAGATGCTTTATAGCTTTTAGCTAATTAAATTGCTGCTTTCTTTGAGCTCGGCTCATGCACTTCACATACAATGGAATGCTCTATTTTAGATGGATGTTATTTTTTTTTGCTTTCAAACCTTATTCTTGACTCTCAAAATGGGTTTGAAATCAAGGAGACCTTATGTGAGTTATTGATTTGACCCCTTTTCTAAGGTGCATCATTATTGTTTGATCAAATCCACACGTGATTATAAAGCAAATGGTTTTTAGGTGGTCTTTGGCCTAATGCTCGATTCTTCTAATCTAACTCCCAATATCATGAGGTTAGTGACAATTGAGGAGCTATATTATGTTAATAACTGATAATATCCGGCTAGTAGAGGTTGAGGAGTGGCATATTGAGTTATGAACTGAAAACCCAAACTGTTAAGATAATTAACGATCTCTTCGGTTACATTTTCTGCATCAAACAACCTTTTACCGATAATTCTCAATAGCTTACATGTGGCTACTCTTTGGAGTCTTGACAACTGCATATGTAACAAACACTCGTTGCCTTTGTCACAACTGTAGAAAAGCCAATAATTCACCAATACTACTTGTTGACCATTGAACAACTATCATCTTATTACTATCTGGTACCTTTGTGGCGGCGGCCAATGAACAATCATTTTTCTTGCTTTTTGCTTGGTGGGGGGTGGGGGGTGGGGGGTGGAGAAGCTTAAATGGTTATGAGAAAAAGCATTTTGGTTCCTTCTAACTTGTAAGCTCGCTATCCTGTAGCTTGAAGGATCTCCATTTTTACTCTGAATGATGAAGTATGTTGGCTTCCCGATATCGTAGCAATCTCTAAAGAGTAGTGAGTAGGAGAGGAGCACCCATAGCTCCAATACCTCAGGTGTAACCATAAACTTTGATATACAAAGAGGAAGAGGCGTCCTTTCACATTGTTTGGTTATTACTTTCTCTTCTTCTTGCTCGATTTTTTTATTTACTCTTTTTTTTTTTTGCACCCTCTTATGTAGGTATTTTAGTTGAACTTTATGTGAATCTCTAATGTGTTAATCTTGGTGCCAAAAAAAATTTCAGGAAGAATAAAACTTATTACTCTGCATGATAGTGAACTTTAACATTGATGTTCATTTAGTGATACTTTTTAGGTTTTTGTTCAGTTTGGTTATTTTACCGTGTTTTTCTTATAGGTAGTTATATTTGCAGATATCATACATTTTATGAGAAAGAATCATATAGTTTTGCTCTTTTCATTATCACATTTACCATGCAAGTCTTCTTTTTGGATATGATTGTCTTCATAAGCATCTTTTTCAACAAATTTGTAATGCTTGGACTATTGCAGATGCATGCAGTTGTCATACTCTATAACTACTACCAGCGGAGGGAGTCTCCAATATCTGAATATCTTGATTTTAGATCTTTCTGTGAAATTGCTTGTATTTCCTATTCATCTCTTATAGATTATATGAAATTCATGTGCAATGGTATGAGAGGTTTTGAAGATGATCAGGACCAATTGTCGATCACAGAGAAGTTTGTCATGAATGCTTGTGATATATGTACCGCCTTGAATGCATCCATTGATTCCTGTAACATAAATGAATGGGCTATCTCAAAAGTTGCTGTATTTCTGGTTGATGCTGCAAAGGAAAAATGTTTACTTAAGAACGGCCATATCATCTTAGGATCCTGGTCGTTAGTTGAAAAGGATCTTGAGAAACCTATAGAAAAATCAGCTTGCAGTCTAGATATGAACTATGCTTTTAAAAATAGAAGAACTGCAAATGAATCTGATAAATGTAATGGAATTGAAGATTTCCTCCAGGAGTTTGCATATTCTATTGTAGAGCAAGATATGGGTACGTTTATTTTACTCTTTATTTCCTTTTTGATAGGAAAAAATAGCACTTAATTGATGCAGGAAAAATGGTGAAAAGCAACTAATAAGCTGCAACTAATGTGAACTTTCCTTGATCTTTCCTATCTATTTTCTTATATGCTTTAAAATTGATCTTCAGGATGCCAGTTTGCCTTCTCACTTATTTTATCTTATTACACTAGGATGCCTTTTCAACTGACAAATTTAGTCAAATCCTAAATTTTATGATTTACCAATTTTATTTGATGGCCAAAATTAGTTTTCCTTGAGGTTCCATTAATTATTGCAAGGAAAATAAGCCTTCAAGAAATCGACAATGTTATCATTAGTAATCTAAATTAATTTGCCTAACTTTTAATGAAGTGGTGTAATGCAATGTATGGAGCTTCCTCCATTACAATGTTTGGGGAGGGTAAAGTTTTAAATTAAATTATATAAATTTAAATATAAAAAAAGTGGGGGAGGGGAATTAAAATAAAATCAGATCAAGTTATGTGAAGATGTTGCTGTCCACGTCGTGATTTATTATTTTTATTGTATTATGTCTGGTACTTCTAATATTTTTATATAAGTTTTTTTGTTAATTTTTTTATATATATCCATTTTAATCTGTTACTTTTACATAAATTTTTTTAATTTTTTATTTATATTAAATTAAAATACATGGAGATTTATTTGCAATTTTAGGGTGTAAGATATCTCAAGCATTTCTAAATTTTTATGATTATTTTTAAAAATAAAATAAAATTTTTAGATATGTTTTATTTTTTTTAATTTAACATTTAATATAAAAGTTGATATTTATGGATACTAAAGGAGGGTGAGGTCTAAGCATCAAATGTTTATTACTTCTTGTAAATTAGTTAGAGAGATTGCACAATATTTATGCCAATATTATGCTGCATCTCTAGCTAATAATCTCATTAGATTCATAGTGTCATATCATGTATATGACTACTATAGGCCCTACTTTCTTAAATATAATAGAAAAATAGCATGTCGGTGTTGTTGGATTTGTAAGATTGCACATTCAATTACATTGTAGTGGTTGTAAAAATAGATGTATCAAATAATGATTAGGATGACCTAATCAAATTTTGTATTGATTATATCATATTTTTTATTAGTTTTCAATGTGTTAATGCTTGATGACATTGGATTCCCCTTGCTTTTATGTGTGCATGATATAATATTGGTTTATATTTGTCACTTTAAACATTTTTATTATGTCGCTCAATATTAGCCCTAAAGTTATTTCTAGAATTTTTTATTTAAAGATTACTTTTGTGATTATAATCATATACTAAACTTAATTGTATATCTTTTTCTTCATTATAATGTACTCATTTTATTAATTTGAAAATCATCATAATTTTGAATGATGACTAGCTGTGGTTATAAGAGAAGTTGTGAATGGTTTTCCAAATTCTTGTTAGTTTTGGGCAGCCTTAGATTGATGAAATATGTAGCAGGATTGTCCATTCCTTTCTTGGAATTGTAGGTGATGTTAAATGATGGATATCATTTTTGCATGCATATTTGGACGTTAGAGTGAGATGTATTACTATGGAGTTTAGATGTGAAAGTTATTAGAACACATAATAATCAATCATGAATATTCTCATTGGTGTTGGAGGGAAACATTTGCAAGAAATATTTGCAGAGATAGATTTCCATTTAGTTGCTCTTTACTTCCTTCAGATGAGGTATAATGAGATATTGTGTCACAAGTTAGGCATTAAAATAGATGATGTTAATAAACACAAAATAAATTTAGATGTGATACTATATCGTTAGTGGACTAATGAATAAAACACTTTAGAAATGTAAGAAGTTTTCTTCTGGCTCAGATTGAAAAGAGATACTACAACAATTCAAATTTTATATCTTATGCCACATTGCCACCCCATACAAACTCCAATCTTGCATGTGTACACCCATGACTACATGTGCATGTATTATAGGTTACATTCGGATCCCGGGGAAGGAGAATTCCCTCTTATTTGAGGATAGTCCGCTCAAAAGCTCACTTATGAGCTGTAAATGAGCTTATCATTGGAGCACGACAGACCACCTTTGGCAACATCCTCCAAGCAGGTACCCTCCCTGGTTGGGGCGACCACAGAAGCTCCTCTCTCACTCGGACAAGTTTTTATTCATCTTAGCCAAAGTCAATTATTTTATGCATCTTTTAAAAGTCAAGCTAAAGGCACATATCTCATCCACAAAACATCATTCTTAATCGGATCATCACTGAGCTCATAGATCTATGTTAAGTCATTACTTGCCCCCTCTCGCTCAAACTAGGCGACATTAGACCAACTTCCTACCCAATGCCGACTTGATATCCAGATTCCCACAAGTTCACCTTACCCGCCTCTTCTCTCATAAGAGTCGCATAAAAATTGATAGTACAACTCTTATATTCGTTACGTATTCTACTATAACTCTCCAAGTCTTATAAATAGGGGGTGGGGAGATAGACGGAGGAGAAACAACAAACAGAGAGAGATACATAGAGAGATGTTGTGCCAATTTTCCCTTTTCTAGTTTAAGCTCCGCAGGATGGAGCCTTCGCTCTTATTATTGTTTTTCTCTATGAGGGATAATAAAGATTCTGTCAAATTCGATCTTCTGTTCTCTCTCTCTCTCTCTCTCTCTCTCTCTCTCTCTCTCTCTCTCTCTTCATCATCCTTACCTGCAGGCTACAAGTTCTCTGCTCACAGTTAAACTCATAAAGTACAGCCGGACATCATCCACTGAACAAATCTAGATTCAACAACATGCTTAATTTGTTCAATGAGCGAACCATTAAAGTTGATTGTCAGTAGTCAACATTTAAGGACATTTGTTGGTTTTTAAATGCATGATCTTCTAAAACGTTAATGTGTTAGTTGATTTATGTGTCCTTGTAGCACACACACACAAGATGGTATAAGCAGTACTTATTTTGAGCAGATTTGTAGTGTGTATAATACTATAATGTACTTATTTTGTTTAACATATTCTTTACTTAAATATGGAATACTGATTTAGAATGTTATATATATTGATGAGATAATTTTCTTATTAGTTTATACAATTCTACTTTATATTTTTTATTTTTGAGATATCATTTTTTTAGAAGTACAATTGATTTACTGGGAATGAATTTTTCTTTAACTGCGAATAATGTAAAGCTATGTTGCAACGATACGGGCATAGTGACATGGATACGATAGGACACGATTATGATGCAGACACGACATTATAATTTATAAAGTATGCATTAAAATTAAGAAAACAATCAAAGCATAACATTTAAAATGACAAAAAAATAATAAAGCAATATCATATTCAGTCTTGTAGCTTATAATATCAAATTAAAATTAAGCATAAAATGTCTAGCATAGAATGTCTTGTAAATACTCTATCAAAGAACTCATGGCAAATGAAGCTTTGAGCTTAAACAAGAACTGGTTATTTTTCCTCATCCACTACTTCTAAGTTATTACTAGTTTGCCTTTATTTTTAACAATAGCTGGTATACTTCACTAAATTAATCAAACAACCGGAAAATGTGATAGAGGTTTGATGAGAAAGCTATATGTACTTTAGCCCAAAAACCTTTTACAAGTTCTAAATAAAATACCCAGCATAAACTTTACAAGTCTGTTTAAGTAAAACAAAAGGAGGCACTCCTCTAACACATGATACTAAAGGATTAAAAAAACAAGCATCATATCCCACCTTTAACATAGATTTAGAAACTTTCCAATCAAAAAAGTTTGATTACTAAGCAGGCTCGTAAATACAACATGCAACAAAATACCTTTAGAGGTCGGCAATTGCTTTCCTTCCTTCTTGTAGTACTCCCTCATCGACACCAGTGTCTTGCCTTTAAATTCCAGAACTTATCCCTCTTACTCGACAATTGCAAGAAAGATAAACCCTCAAAAAGCACAAAATGAAGAAGACGACGTTCGTCTATCCTCATATGCTTGTGGAAATGAAGAAGAAGACAAACATGAACCTTGAATCTCTTGTTTACTTTATCTGCCTTTGAAAATAAACTCCTTCGACGAAGATGCATGCTCCTTTTGCCTTCCCTGTTGGCGTATCACCCTCCTTCGGCCTCGCCTACTTGTAGAAATGAAGTACTTCGAATATAAAGTGATACAAGCTTTTTTAGGCTTGTTTTATTTAATTAATATATAGTTTTCATTAATTAATAGGACACACTTGTCTTATATGCGTATTCCTTTTAATTTAAATATTATTTTAATATGACACATTTTTGTCGTGTCCGATACTACATGCCTTCATAAGTAAGCATAATAGTGTATCTTAGATGTAAAACGAACATTATTAAGAGAACACCTCAACGAGGTCATCGTGCCCAAATAAGATAAAATATACATAGAAGCATCAATTCTAATACAAGCAACACTGATGTAAAACGAAAACGCTGACCTTGCTAAGGAGAGGATCTCCTCTCCAATGTATTTGAAAGCAAGCCTAGGTGAGGCCTTGAGAAATTTCAGCCTTGATGAAAAAGAGAAAAGCTGAGAAAATTTCAGATTTCCGGTGGGGAAAAGCAGGAAAAATTGTAGACTTCTCTTTCCCAAAATCAGAAAAATGATTTGGAAAATAGAGTAGGAAATAGTTGTGGGGAGTAATCGGCTGTTTGCTGGAATCTCAAAACAGCCAAGGAGAAAATTTCGGAACAGGTTTGGAAGTTGATTGACTGAATGGTGGAGCATTAGTTACTCAATTAATGCAGAGGAGATAAGTTTAAATCCAAGCCAATGAAGGGGGAAACGGCGGGATGTAGAGAGGGCTAGAATCCGGCTGTATGAGGAGGAGGAAATTAATTTCCTTTCCAGCAGGAAACAATTCCCTGGAATTGTTTACTGGGCTGGCAGCAAGTGAGGCCAAAGAGGGATTTAAGAGTTTTGAAGTTATTTCCTAAAGTTAGAATTGAGTTTAAGTAACAATTTGAAAAGGGATTTAATGATGGAGAATTAATGGGAGGAAGCCCAATGAAGGCTGGCGGCAAGGAGAGAGGGAGGGAGAGGGTTTTGTATGAAAAACTAAAATAAATTTCAGTTTTAATTGGGATGGGGGAAAGTTTTAATTGAAATCAATTTCAGATTTAAAAAAAATAGAGGGGGTGTATTGATGGCAATCAATGGGGAGCCCAATGAGGGGGCCGGCGGTATGGAGAGAGAAAGGGGGAGTTAGGGAAAGAGGGAGAGGGGTTTCCAAACATGAATGGTGACTAGGAAAAATTTAAATAAATCCAAATCAATTTAATTTTAGATTGAAGTCATTCAAAATTTTTCATAAATGGAATTTCCAAATTTGGAAAGAATTTGAATTTTGAAATTCAAATTCAAATGAGAACTAGGGAAGGGAGATGTGGGGAAGTGGTGGAGAGGGAAGAGGCCGATGGCAAGGTGGCCGGCCGGTAGAACTAGGGTGGCTGGCGGGTAGAGGCTTCAATGATGGCGAAGCTAGTGAGAGGTTAGGCTCCTTTCAACTATTGGTTGTTGCTTGCGGGAGATTGTGGTGGAGAAGAAGAATGTTGCATGAAGAGGGGAGAAAGGAGATGAACAAGAATATACGAGAAAGATAGAGATAACTAACGAACTCACAAAGAGATCGTAAGAACCGCGAACCTCGGACTCTTCCAAAGATTGACGGGTATTGCAACTTGCAAGTTACCCTCCTCGGGCTTCTCCTCTCATGAACTCACTAAGAGATCACATGAACTCACTAAGAGATCAACAAGAACATAAAAACTTTTCATTATCAATAATCATCCCTTACAATAGCTTAAGGCCCTTATTTATAGGCCCCAATATGAGAAAATCGAAATTACAAAATTGTCCATTGGGCCATAACACTCAAATAAACCATCCTAGGGGTAAAACAGGAAATACATTAATTTAGAACTAAAATTCAAAAATTAAATCATAATAGAAGGTTTAAATGATAGCAGTCGATTTGCGACGCCTCCTGTGATAGATGCGCCAAATCTTCGTACCGATGTCCGCATCAAACACAAGTGTAAACGAAATATGATATATGGCCTATGTTTTGATGTCTAGGAGGTATAATAATTGTGCTTGGTGTGTAATGCTTGGGGAGTACAGATTGGCCTATCATATAGTTGATGTTATTGCCCCGCTTCTTCCATCTTCTTGTTGTTGTTGAGTCCTTGTACTCTGGCTAGATTGAGCCAAGGAATGTGATTATTGTGGTTGAATAAGAGAAGCATCCAATGTTTCTTCGTGTATGGTGAACTAGTTGGGACTATTCAAGGGCCTTTCCAGATTGCTGAGGAATAGAAATACTGTGTAGATGTGAATAACATTGTTAACCTCTATGTAATAACCAAAAATTACATACCTCGTACGCATCGAGAAGCAGACTCCCTAAATTCTGCAGAAATCCCGCCGAGGTACTGCAGAACAGCGCCGCTCGAGTCGCTTCTCCGCAAATCCGGCGTAAATCCTGCGATCCTCTCCTCGATCGAGCCCCGTTCGCCTCTATAAAATGAAGCCGAACCCGCTGGCTTCTCACCCCCCGATCTTCTCTGCTCCCATACGACCTCTCCGATCCACCTCCTCCCTCCGAGCAAATTGAAGCCGAGCCGCCCCGACCTGCTTTCATTCGCAAGAATCCCGTCGGTCCTCCTTCAACCCGAGAGAGAGAGAGACCGGAGCTCGCTGGAGCTCGCTGGCGTGAAGTTAACATTCTCCCTTTGGCGCCGCTACCCCGACCACCCTCTCCGATCTCCTGCTCCGACCGAACCCGACTCCACTTCTCTAGACGGGTCCCTTCTGCCTGCTCGATCGGAAGTTATAACATTTTTGATCGGAAGCAAGCACAGGAGCTCAAAGGCTATGAAGGTAACTTTGCTCCCTTTCACGTGTTTCTCGGCCAAATCCCTTTGAATCCACCGAAACAAGGGATTAATTTTATTATTAGTATAAATAATTTAATTATAATTAAATTAATTAAATATGATAAATTACAATTATTTTTTTTAATTAATCAGAATTTATAAATTAATTATTATTAGTTAATATTAATTAATTATATTTTATTAAATTAATTAATGTTAATTAAGTTATAATTAATTCTAAATTAATTATAACTTATTATATTAATTAATTTTAATAATTTTAATTAATTATTTTAATTAATTATAATTAATAAAAAAATGATTAATTAAAAATGATTATTTAATTAATCTTATTTAATTAATGTTAATTATAATTAATAAAAGAAAATCCTTCTCTCCTCGAACCAACACCGCCGTCATCAACCCCGCGCAGGTATAACCTTTCTAAACTCTAAAACTCTGAGATCCCGCTTTCGATGCTTGCAGCGCGACCAAACGACCACCTATACACGCTTTTCTCTAGCTTGGTGGGAGGAAGTTCGTCGCGGTGTTTTCAACGAATTGGGAGATCACATAAAATCCTGTTCTCGATGTGCGTGCCAAATCGGTAAACTGACTATACACCCTTTTCTCTAGCGTGGTGGGATGGGGACCCGGTGCGGTGCGTACGGCAAGACCGGGATATTCATAAGTACTCGTTCGCGAGGAAACAACAGCTTTTCATTCATAAGTACCCGCTGTTTTGATTAAAAAAATATTTATTTAGATTATATATATATAGTTTTGAAAATACATTAATTTTTTTTGAGAAATATTTAATTTTGGAATTTTGAAATTGAACACTCTATTATGAACAATATATCGCCTCGAAAGACGAACATATCGTTCCCTAATGGGTTCGAATTTCAAAGTTTTAAATTTCTCAAAGGTAATTAATTAAAGGTTTTGAAAATTTCAATTTTGAAAATTAGATCTGGGTTTCTAAATCTCCTACGAGCGCAAGCCCTCGTAGTTAATTACATCGTAGAAAATCGGAATTTCCTACGATAACTCTCGATTAAAATAGCGATATAAATTTTATTTTGGATTTTCGAAGTTTGACATCAAAGGAAGCAAAGGGTTGGAAGTTCAAGTGGGATTGATTCAATGTTGAGCACTTATTTCTGGAGTCAAAGGAAGAAGTGTAGGAGGTGTTTTGAGATTCTGAATTACTTCAGAAACACCTCAACCTATCCTAAGTGTTGGGCTTAAATTAGATTGAATGAGATATTTAATTTTAAATGGTCAATTTTATTAGAAAATCGAGATTCAATTCCCGGAGGGTGAGGTCTTATAGCCCGAGCTTGCCTCAGAACCTAAGTCTAAATTGGACACTTAAAAGTGCCCCGAACCTAGCTAATGCAATGCGAGTCTGGTCTTACCCCGGCCTGGATTGGGGAGCCAGCTAAACCACCTAAACGATTTTAAAATATGAGTCCGGTCTTTTTATGTAGAGTGATCGGGACGTTATTTAAGAAAGGTTTTTGAGAGCGGGGCCGACATCTAGAGCAGGTCCTAATTGGCCCCTTTGACTTATGTTGGGTATTCGATGTCTAAGTAATGCAATTAAATATTAGACTCTTTTAAATGTGTTGCTAATGCGATGCATGCTAATTGACTCGATTGAATGCAGAATTTGTATGTAGCAGTTTAAAAATTTTTGGCTTAGAAAATAGGTTTTTCCTAGAGATTGCATAACATCCCTTGACAGATCGGCACCCTCATAGGCCAGGTGGTCTGCCAGAACCCGCAGGCGGGGAGATGCCTAACAAGGTTGAGAAAGTATAATATGTATGCATGAAAAACCCTCGGCGAGTCCGAGCTTACTTCTTAGGACCGTTTAGAGTTACTATCTTATCTTAAAATTTTATTTAATTAAAATAGAAGAATTTTTTGACAGACCCCTAAGAGCCTAAATTCGTATTCCAGACTAAATCAAAGACGGCATGCATATAAAAAGACTAGAAAAGGCAGGAATTCTAATGCACAATCAATTAAATAAATTAACTACATTAAATATATCGAATTGAATGTCCATATGGCAAGTGCCACTTATTATTACATCACAGAAATGACAGTAAAGTAAAGTGGCCGGGCTCCACTGACTACAACCCGGATTTCTAATCCTAAATTAAATGAATTTGAAATTTGGGATTCTTCTCATTGTCCATTTCTTCGTCTTCTCACGAACACCTTGATCCGTCGGTTCCGGATACCCAAATGAAAAGAGACTCCCCCTTAACCGGGGTGTTATCTTTCCTCTTTGGATATTTGAAGGAGATCCTAATTTGATTTCCAAATGGAAGAAGACTCTCTCCTTTAGGGATGTCTTCACCTCTTTGGAAATCAAGTTGGATCAAATTTCCCAAATTCAAATCATTTTTAAGCAATTACAACCTTTATATAATTAAATTTACATCTCAATTAAAAATGAAAATCTAGACTCGATCCTGCAGGGTTATCCTAATAATCAACAATTATATACTCAATCCCAAGCAGTTATAATATAGAAAATTAAAATGCACTTTTTAGCCACACTTGGCCATGCTCTTTTTATTTAAAAGGGGGGCTTTAAGCGCGGCAGGTACCTGTGCAAAGAGTTATATTATTTTTTTTTATGACTGCCCCCTTTTTATTTTAGCTCCTTATATGAGCATGGCCACCTGCATAAGATTGCACAAATATATATATTTCGTTCCTATCCTATGGGTAGGTCTAACGCACAATCAAACACAGAGTGCAGGAAGTAAGTAAATAAACACATCAATTCTACACTAGCAAACAGCATGCAGTAAAAGCTCGAAAAACTCGTCACACAACTGCAGAAAGTAAAACACCGGCCTATCCTAAGACTAGAGTCGGTGATCCTAGCAAGCCATCTAAAGTGTGTGGGGTAAGTCGTGTGGTTTTGATGTATCCTAATTAGGATTATTAGTTAAAGTTATCTAAAGTTTGATTGGTTGGATGGTTTAAGGGATTTAAGTTTGAATTCAAATATTAACGGCTTAAGATTAATTTTAAGATTCATTTAATTATTTGTTGAATACCACCTTTGTTTCACACCGAGGCCGTGAAGTTTATTTCACCTTCCTTGGGGCTAAGCTAATAGCCTCGTAGGCCTGGGTTACCCAGTGGTACCCGATATAATTAAGTATTTTAGATTGATTAAGGCTTAAGAATTAATGAATTTTATAAGAAATGTTTGGTTACTGAATTTTAAGATTGATTTATTTAAATTTGCCATTAATCGATTCGTGGCGTTGTGCCACCAGGCTCGAGGAACCAGCCTCCTTAGGACACGTAGCCCCGCAGCCCGGAGTAGTCCAGCCGATAAACCAAATTAATGTAGTTAAATTAAAGGTTTTAAAAGGTTAGATAATTAATAATTAATCTATTTTTAAGGTTTAACACCCCTTGGAATCCATTCGTGGCGTTGTGCCACCAGGCTCGAGGAACCAGCCTCCTTAGGACACTTAGCCCCGCAGCCCGGAGTAGTCCAGCCAATAAACTTCATCTTTAAGGTGGTTGTTGTGTTTTATAAGGTTTGTTGAATGTTTTAAATATTAAACTAACATTTTCTGGAGTTTTTAGAATAATTTTGAATTTTATGAATCTTGGAATATTTTAATGATTTAATTAAGGGGTCGAAACTTGATTTTTTGATTAAGTTCAAATTCTGGAAAGTTTGTATTTTATTAAAATACTAGACCTTACTACGATCAGTTAGAAGGTAAGTACGTTGAAATCAGATTTTTCTACATTTTATTACAAATGTTTGAAGTTTTGAACTAGATTTGAACTAGATTTGACCGGTTTGTTGACTTTTTGAAATATTACAGATTTCTGGAGTTTAACATTTTTAATAAATACTAGAGCTTATTAGGAATTGAATGCAAGTGAGTTTGGGTGATTTGGATTTTTCTAGAATTAGTTATGAAGGTTTGAAGTTTGGGTAATTATTGAATTTTTGAAAATTACTTAATTAGAGGGGC
Organism: Dendrobium huoshanense; assembly: GCA_016618105.1. Lineage (NCBI taxonomy): Eukaryota > Viridiplantae > Streptophyta > Magnoliopsida > Asparagales > Orchidaceae > Dendrobium > Dendrobium huoshanense. Next base: position 71,299,431 of record CM028358.1, on the reverse strand, counting down.
CTTTTTGTGATTTTGCTCCAAATAAGTTCTCAACTCCTTGAAATCAGCTCCAAAGGTCAGGAATGACCTAAGGAGAGATTCCCAAGTGTTTGGGACATTTTTGGAATTTTTAATATTTTTTAATTAATTATATTAATTAAATATTGATTTTCACTTAAAATTAAATTAGGGTTTAAATTGCTGTCAAATAATTTTGGTTTTAATTTTCATGGGTTAAGGGTTTAATTATGGTCAGTTAGAGGGGTTGGTCATAATTTTTGGGTTTAAAATGGATTTATTAGATTTTATGGAAGGTTTAAAGGCTTAATTAAGGTTTAAACTTAGGAAAATTAATTAGGGACCTTAATGATTTCCAAATTCAGTGAAACTTTTCCTAGTGGCTGTACATGTCACTAAGTTTAAATGTTTGAAGTTTCAACTCAAATGGAAGTGGATCCTAATTATTAAAAAAAAATTCTAAGTTCTCTAAACAAGTCCTTAATTATTGTCCTTAATGACACTAAACTTGAATGGGTTCAAATCAAAGTTTCCCTAACCCTTAACTTAACATAAGCAAAATGCAATCAAACCAAGCAAATCCTAGATCTAGGAGAGCCTAAATCTAAGTGGTGTGTGCATAATCTAAACATGCAAGGAATAACATAATTAAGTAAGGTTAAAACCTTGATTAGTGAATAGTTGAAATACAATTATACACCAATCACTCCCCATAATTTCTATTCAATCAAGCCTAATCTATGTTTAAAATTTCAAATAGATCCCTCAAGATTAGATATTTAAATATATAATTTTAAAATAGTTTTAAAATATATATATTCTTATATATATAAATTTATACATAAGGATATTAATTTTAAAATAGAATAGTTTAAAAATATTATTAAAATAATTCTTGAGGATTTGAAAGATCTCTAATCTTCAAATTATAAAAAGAAATAAATTTTTAGTTTTCAAAATGTTCAATATAATATTTAATTTAAAAATTAATTAACTATTAAAGTACTCACATAATTCAAATTAATATCAAATTTCACTCAAATATTTCTAAAAATTTATCTGGAAGTTCAAAATGGATTAAAATAACTATTCCTTAAAAGTTAGAAATATTTGAATTTATTTTGATTAAATAATAATTAAAATAACACAATGGTTAATATTTGAAATTACTTAAAATATATAGAATATTTTAAGGTAATTTTATTTTTAATTTAAAGGCTCTGAAAAACTGAGCAATTTGATATATTATATGGATTTTTTGGTTTTATATTTTATTTGTTATGATTTTTTGAAGTTCTGTGATTTAAATACATTTAAAAATAATTTGTTTTAATTATATAAGAAATGGCGGCTGACAGGTTACACGTGGCGAGACGACAGCTTCCCACGCAGACGGCGGCGCGGCGCGTCGTTCAACCACGCGGTTTTCACTTAACTGAGTCAGCAAGGGTTCGCAACCGTCCGATCAACAGCGGCTTGATCCAACGGTTGCGATAGATCCTGCGGCTGATTTCGATCTTTGAAGGATCGGACGGTCGGATCCATCCCCGCGGTTCTGAATCAAGGGCCCAGATTTCGTCGAACCGAAAAACGGGGCAACGAAAAGGATACACGGTTGGATTGAACCGCGGAACGGCTCGATCAGGACCGTTGATCGAGCGATCAACGGTCCCGAAACGGCAGGCCTGGACCGAGCCGCTAGAGCGCCCTAGAACCCGTTTTTTCGCTCGTTCTCTCAATCCGATAGACGAAAATAGTTGAAATTTTAAACCTAGATAGCCTAGGTGAACAGAAATAATGGGGAAATGTTCTCACGGCATAATATGCTTTTAATAAAAAACTATTTAGCCTAAGTGTCTTAGACTAGGGTTAGAGTTTTACATTGATTTACTGGACGGATTGAACCGCTTTTGAATTCTCTGAGCTTGTAGACTGTCCACGCTTAAGTTCCTAGTTAACTCCAAGCTCCGACACGCCACGGATCGTCTGGAACGAGCCTTAGATTGATTTGAGGTTGGCTCGCCGGAAGATCGCCGGAGAAGGCTTTGATCGCCGGAGTTTGAATGGGGAGATGTTGAGGAAACTCTGGAGAGCCCATGGAACAGAGATTCAAGCTGGAGGAGCTCTGGACAGGTGAGAGAATGATAGGATTAGAATGAGGCCTCAAAAGAGCCTTATGCCCTATTCAAACATCCCCCAGCCAAATGGATGGCTGGGATGCTTCAGGGGGCTCTCCCTGATGAGGGACAAGTGTCCCAAGCCATCAGGTGGCAGGGAGAAAGGCTGGAAAAGCCCCTCCAACCATTGTTCAACTTAGGGAGGTGGGGGGGACCATTGCCTCTTAAGGCTAAACCTAGGGCTGGGCTTGGTTAGGGAGCCTATTAGAGAGCTTTAGGTGATAAAAGGGTGGGCTAGAGCAGCTTAAATCAAGGAAAAAAGGATGGAAGGCTGATTATGGCCATTTGGGAGGATTTGAGGGCTTGATTTGACTTTGTTGACCAGTCAAGGGTCAAGGGAGGCTGAGGTGGCAGCTGACTTGGCATGGGGAGGAATCCAAGAGCTGGAGTGGTGGGTCAATGGGGTTCAAATGAGTTGAAATGGGTTGGGCCAAGGGATTTGACTACTCAAATGCTTGTTGACCATGTGTTGACTGGTCAATTGACCATGGAAGACTGCTGATGTGGCAGCCTAGGGGTCCTAGGGGTTGAGTAGATTGGGTCACAAACAAAGCCAAGGGAAGGATTTGAAGGTTTGAATTGATTTGGGGCTTGGAATAGGTTTGACCCAACTTTGGAGTTGACTTGGTCAACTCCAAATGGGCTTGATAGGCCCACATCCCAAAGCATAGTTAGGCTACATTAGGAATTGATTTTGGAGCTATGAAATGGATTCAATGGGTTGAATGAGCTAAAATAGCCCATTAAGGCCTTAAGGGAATTTTGAGTCAACCTAGGTTGACTGGGTCAACTAGGTTGACTCAAGGGTGGGTCCAAGTTGGTCAGGTTTAAAATGATGTTTGAAGTATGGTAGAGGTGTTTTCAAGGATTGAATTGGTTATTTGAGTCAAAAGGGCTTAATGGGCCCTTAATGGGCCCTTAAGCCAAAATTGGTTGACCTGGTCAACCGACTGGATTCAGGGTCTGGAAATGGGTCCAACAGGTTTCAAATGACATTCCAAGACTAATGGAGGTGGTTCCATGGCCTGGGGAGGTCATTTGGGTCAAAACACCCATTTGGACCCTTAAGGGGTCACTTGGGTCAACTAGGTTGACTTGGTCAACCAGGTTGACCCAGGGCTTGGAAATGGGTCCAACAGGTTTCAAATGACGTTTCAAGACCAATGGAAGTGGTTCCATGGCCTGGAGAGGTCATTTGGGTCAAAAGGCCTATTTGGACCCTTAAAGGGTCATTTGGGTCAACTAAGTTGACTTGGTCAACCAGGTTGACCCAGGGCTTGAAAATGGGTCCAACAGGTTTGGTTTGATATTTGAAACTTGCTGGAGGTCGTTGCGTTCAATTCGGAGTTCATTTGGTTTGAAAACACCATTTGAGCCCCATAGGGGTATTTTGGTCATTTTGACCCCTGGTCGACTAGGGGTCAAAGTGAGTCAACCAAAATGCAGTTTACTGTTCAGTGAGTCATAATTAAAGGTCTGGAAGTAATTAGAGGCTTTGAAGAGAGCTCTAAGGTCAAAATCCACTGGATGGCAGATCCAGTGGCATAGGCCGTAAATATTTGAAGGTTTTGCAGCCTATGGATTTTGATTAAGTTTCTGGGGTTAAAGACCTCGGAATGGGCTCAAATTTGGAGGGTTTCCTCCAGAGACATGTCCCATCAGTATGCAACTGACAGACTCTGAATCGGAGGTCAATTGATTGATTTTGAAGTGTTTGAAAATTTGATGAAAAAGGCTTTTAGGACTTGGTCTTATAGCATTGGATTTGGGTCTGGATTCTGGATTTGAACTGGATTTGATTGGAATTTGAATTGAACTAAGGTCTGGACATCTCCTAGGGTCTAGAATAGATCCTAATATCTGGACTGGTCTGGAAGAATCCTAGAGTAGATCCTAGGATCTGAAATCTAGAAGGGTCCTAGGATCTAGAATGGATCCTAAGGTCTGGATTTTGGAGAATCCTAGATTTTTAGATTGATCTGGAGTCTAGATGGATCCCTAGTGACCTCATACAAAAATGAGGTCAACAAATGGACCCCCAATATGTGTAATAGAACGAAGTTCTATTGCACATATTGGCGTTGACCGAAAAAGGTCAAGTCTGGAGTTTTGATTCTAAGGGAAGGAAAATCCATCCCTGAAGAATCGGAGTTTGGTCTGAAACTAGGGTAGTGCCATGGAAGGCATACTCTATCACTAGCGAGTCGAATCTTAAGGAGAGAAAATTAAAGATCTAATGGGAAGGAAGCATTGCTTCCCACGATAGATCAGATCTGGATTGATCATATGTAAAGGAAACGTGCTTTACACAGGGGATCAGGTTTGAAAGATCGTACATGGAGGAAACTTGCTCCATATAAGATCGGGATCTGGAATGATCATGGTAGAGGAAACTTGCTCTACGGGTGATCGGGTCAGGATTGATCATATGTAAAGGAAACTTGCTTTACATAAGAGATCAGATTTGAAAGATCGTATATAGAGGAAACTTGCTCTATATAAGACCAAGATTAAGACGATCATGAGTAGAGGAAACTTGCTCTACGGATGATCGGGTCTGGATTGATCATGTGCAAAGGAAACTTGCTTTGCATAAGTGATCAGATTTGAAAGATCGTATATAGAGGAAACTTGCTCTATATAAGACCAAGATTAAGACGATCATGAGTAGAGGAAACTTGCTCTACGGATGATCGGGTCTGGATTGATCATGTGCAAAGGAAACTTGCTTTGCATAAGTGATCGGGTTTGAAAAAATCAAATATAGAGGAAACTTGCTCTATATAAGATCAAGATTAAGGTGATCATGAGTAGAGGAAACTTGCTCTACGGATGATCGGGTCTGGATTGATCATATGTAAAGAAAACTTGCTTCACATAAGTGATCAGGTTTGAGAGATCAAATATAGAGGAAACTTGCTCTATATAAGATCAAAATTAAAATGATCATTAGTAGAGGAAACTTGCTCTACGGGTGATCGGATCTGGATTGATCATATGTAAAGGAAACTTGCTTTACATAAGTGATCGGGTTTGAAAGATCGTATATAGAGGAAACTTGCTCTATATAAGATCAAAGTTAAAATTGGAATTTTAGGGTGGTGCCACGAAAGGGCGTACTCCATCACTAAAAGGCTTGAAGTTAAGACAAGAAGACCTGAAGAGATATTTCTTAGCCTAAAAAAAAAAAGGTATTAAATTATAAAAAGATTTGCAGACAATTGAACAAAATTGATTGAAACTTGAAGATTTTATTGATTGAAAATTCGAGCTACATCAAGCATAGTATTTCTTAAGGAAACGCCCGTTTACAGGAAGCATTAGGTGATTTCCTTTACAATCCACTAGCTGATACGAGCCTCCTTCGTAGGTTGTTTCCACTACGAAGGGTCCTTCCCAAGTTGGTTCAAACTTTCCACCGAGTTTTCGGTGCGCTAAGATAGGCCTCCGAAGAACCAAGACCAAGTCGCCTACTTGGAAGGTTCTAGGTCGCACTAACTTATCGTGAGCTTGAATCATTCGGGCTTTGTACAACTCTAAGTTTTGCTGAGCCTGAAGACGACATCCTTCGAGGCTTTCAAGTTCTTCTAAACGGAGTTGTGCATTCTGTTGAGTTGTAATCTGATTCTGAATTGTAATTCTGAGCGAAGGGATTTGAACTTCCAGAGGGAGTACGGCCTCGGATCCATACACTAGTGCAAACGGTGTGGATTGGGTCGGGGTTCGATAAGTGGTCCTGTAGGCCCACAAAGCTTCCACCAACCTCTCATCCCACTGTCGTTTATTATCATCGAGGGTCTTTTTGATGATTTGAACCAAAGTTTTATTGAAGGCTTCAGCCAATCCATTAGCCCGTGGGTAATAGATTGTCGAATATCTCCAATCAATACCATGGCGATTCGCAAAATTGTTGATCTTTGTAGACTTGAAAGCGGACCCATTATCGGATATGATTCTGCGCGGAACGCCAAATCTATAAACGATATTGTCACGAAAGAATTTCATTACATGGTGTGATGTTACATTTCTTAGTGGGACTGCTTCTGCCCACTTTGAAAAGTAGTCAGTCGCTGCTAAAATGAAGCGATGACCCTTCGAGGAGGGAGGGTCAATTGGCCCGATGATATCCGTGCCCCAACTTTCGAAGGGCCACGAGGCTATCGTGGGGTGCAACACGTTAGGCGGCTGATGTAAAATCACACCATGTACTTGGCATTGATGACAACACTTTGCAATTCTCATGCAATCGTCGATCATCGTAGGCCAGTAGTATCCAAGTCTTTTGATCTTCATTTTCATCTTTGGACCCGATTGATGAGCACCGCACAGTCCGGCATGGACTTCGTTAACGATCTTCAGGGCCTCACATTTGTCTAAACAACGGAGCCACATCTGACCAAACGACCGTCGGTACAACGTATTATTGACTAGTGCGTAGGATAGGGCACGTTTCTTAATTTGGTGGGCAAGTGATCTCTCGTGAGGGAGCTTGCCTTCTTGAAGATATTCAATTATCGGTTGTCTCCAATCTGTTTCTTCCTCGACCGCTGAGGAGGTAGAAAGGACTTGGAGAATTTGTTTGTTGACGTGCTCCAAATCTATAGGAGACAGGACTTGACGGCCCTGCACCTCTATAGGGATGGAGTCTTCTTCTGGACAGGCAAATTCCTTTGCAAGCTTTGCGAGGGCATCCGCCGAAGAATTGCTTCCACGGGGAATCCTATACATAGTTACAATCGGAATTTGCTCGAGCAAGTGACAGGTGTATTGATGGTACTTCAGGAGTTTAGGATTCAAAACTTTATAGGTTCCTGCAATCTGGTTGATCACCAGTTGGGAATCACCAAAAATTTTAATCTCTTTAATCTCCATCAAAATTGTAAGTTCCAGGCCAGTTATCAGAGCTTCGTACTCAGCTTCGTTATTCGTACAAGGTTCTGATAAGTGGTAGGAAAAGTACATCATTCCCTTATCCGGTGTTATGAATACCAGGCCAACTCCGGCTTTCCCGGGAATAGTAGATTCAGGTGTCTTGCCCCGTTGAGAGGACGCAGCACCATCAAAATACATTTCCCAGGTTTGAGTAGTGGCTTCCCCGAAACTCATGATTTGCTCATCAGGTAAATCATCGTTTAGAGGAGACTCTGCCGGCAACGGGTGTGCCGCAAGGAAGTCGGCGACGGCCTGCCCTTTCACAGCACGCAGGGGAATGAAGGTGATTTCGAATTGAAGCAATATCATAGACCAACGAGCCAAACGTCCTGATAACGTAGGCCTGGTCATAAGATATTGCAAGGGGTTAAAACTGGAAATTAGGTTGATATGATGAGAAAGCATGTAATGTCTTAGTTTTTGGGCTGCAAAAACTAAGGCGAGACAGTGTTTCTCAATCGCTGGATATCGAATTTCCGTTGGTAAAAGCCTCCGACTTAGGTAATAGAGAGCATTCTCTTTCCCTTCGTCATTGACTTGAGCAAGGAGGGCCCCGAGAGATTCGTCAAGGGCCGCAGTGTAGAGTATTAAAGGTCTCCCCGGAATAGGGGCTGCCAAGACTGGTGGATTTGTCAGGTATTGTTTGATATTTTCAAAAGCAGATTGACATTTCTCGTCCCAAATGAATTTGGCGTCCTTTTTAGCGAGGACCGAGAATGGTTGACATCTTCCGGAAAGATTAGAAATGAATCTTCTTATATACGCCAGTCTACCTTGAAGAGATCTTAGTTGAGTAAGACTTCTAGGAGGCGGCATATTTAAGATAGCTTCGATTTTAGCGGGATCAATTTCAATTCCACGGTGTCTTACTACGAAACCTAGAAATTTCCCTGACGCGACACCGAAGGCGCACTTCAAAGGATTCATCTTAAGGTTGTAGCGACGCAACCGCTCGAAGACGATTCTTAAGTCATAAAGATGAGCCTCTTTAACTTTACTTTTGATGACTAAATCGTCGATGTAGCATTCGACTTGATTGTGGATTAAGTCGTCAAAAATTTGAGTCATAGCCCGCTGGTAGGTTGCACCGGCATTTTTAAGGCCAAATGGCATCACTTTATAACAAAAGATCCCTATAGGACTTCTGAATGCAGTGTTTCTCTCATCTTGTGGGGCCATCTTGATTTGATTATAACCAGACGAGCCGTCCATAAAGGAGAAAACAACATGCGCAGAGGCAATGTCCACCATTAATTCGGGAATTGGCAAAGGAAATTCATCCTTAGGACACGCCTTATTCAGGTCTCTATAGTCAAAACAGACCCGGATTTGACCATTTTTCTTTCGAACGGGCACAACGCTGGCTACCCAAGAAGGATATTGCTCCTCCCGGATAAATCCGGCTTCGGCCAATTTCTTAACTTCAGAGATGACTTGTTGTTCAATCTCCAGACGCATGCGTCGTGGAGCTTGTTTGACAGGAATGACATCACACCGGATTCCAAGTTTATGAACTACTATATCAGCGGACAAACCCGACATTTCGTCGTATGTCCAAGCGAAACAGTCCTTAAACTCGGATAGAAGTTGAATCAGATTCTTAGACTCGTCGTCACTCAACAAAGAACTTATGAATGTGGGGCGAGGGTCATCCTCTGTTCCAAGGTTAATTTCTTTAAGTTCATCAACTGTTGACTTAATCTCTTCTTCAAATTCAGGGGGTGCATCCCGAATTTGATATTCATCTGAATCATCTAAGGTCTCCAAACAAAGTCTATCGAGCGAATCGACGACTTCAGTAGGGACACTTTCAGATTCAAGATGGATGGTTATCATCAAGCAATATTCATCGTCGTCGAACGAACTAACGGAACCAAAGCCGATACCACTCGTCCAATTTTTATTGAATTTGGAATTCCAAATACCTTGGTGGTATCTAGCTTGACCCTTAGTCCATTGACTCGGAGCAAAACCTTTAGAGATAAGAGCTTTAACACCAAGAGGAAAGTAGCCAAAAGGTAATTCCATTAATTCATTGAAATCCGCCTCTTCAAGGATTACATCACCCTCATTCCTTGAAGAGGAAGTGCCAGGGAAGAACCTCTGGACTTTCTTCACTTTTCCATCTAAGTTAGGGGCATCCTTAGTTACTAACCCTGAGACTCTGTCAGCAGACAGTGGGGTTAAGGCTAAGGATTTAACTGCCCTATTAAGCTTTTCATAAATAGTCAATTCAGGCTCGTCATTTTGAGATTTAGATTTGTTACCCTCTTGGTCGCTATCTGAATCTAAAGTGAGATCAAACTTTGGAAGAGGATTGATTTTTCTGTAGTCGAAAGCAATTCTAGCACCCCTCTTTCTTGGTTCTTCATCTGAACTTGTTTCAAGTTCGATGTACATTGGGGAATTTCTCTTTTCAATGGAAGGGCGGCCTCGACCGCGTGCCCTTTGAGCCATCCTCCCACCTCTTTAAGGTAGATTGATCAGAGGCCTAAAAACCACGCGCTCGACGTCGTCTTCACTATTAGAATCGTCTTCTTTTTGATTCTTGACTTTTTCTTTTCTCAATTTTTGAATTGCTTTCGAACTCTGATTTTCTGCCTTTTCCTCCTTAACGTTGATCTCTACCTTAGATTTTGTAGTGGACCCTTTGGGAACATAGTACGCAGCATCCTCATAGATCCCGATCTCGTGAATAGAGAATGGTTGCAAATCACCCTTGATTTCAAACTCAATGCCATCTCGTTGGTACTTGATGCATTGATGCAGGGTGGAAGGAACCATCCTATACTCATGGATCCAAGGCCTACCTAGGAGCGCATTAAAGGACGTAGCCGAATCAATTATATGAAATTTCGCTTCAGTTTTCAACTCTCCTATCTCTAGAAGAAGTGTGATTGAACCTAAAGCCTTCTCGCCTTTTTCATTGAACCCACGAAGCACTAACTTGTCGGTTGAGAGCTTGCTAGTATCAATTCTAAGGTATGCGAGAGTCTTTATGTTCATCACGTTGACCGATGCACCCGGATCAACAAGAACTCTTGATAATTTGAATTTTCCCACATTTACAGTGATGTAAAGCGGGCGATTGTGGTCGGCAGTTCCAAGGAGTAGATCTTCATCGGAGAAGGTTACTCCTGGAATTTCTTTGAAGTACAGAGCTTCATCCTCAGAAGTTGAAGCGAGTTGAGCTAAGCAGATCTCAGGGTCGAGAAGTGCTTTAATTAAGGTCTCCCTCATCTCTTTTGAAAGGATGAGGGCATCGTATATGCTCAACTTGGCAGGCAACTTTCTAAGGTGAGCTAAGACGTTGTAATCAACACTTGGAACATTAACATCAGGACCCGGTGGATTTGAAAGAGAGTTTGATTGTTGAGTAGAGACTTGAATCGGATCAGTGGAAACAACTTGTTTTCCCTTTTCCTGTGGGGGAAGCCTAGGGGGTAAAACCTTGCCACCACGTAGTTGTACTTGCACGATTTCATCGGAAGGACAGTCTACGGGGAGGTCTACGCTCTCCTTAGGCGGTTGATTGTCATTTTCTGAATGGGAATCTGAATCGGAAAAGTCTATCACAACGGGACTCCCTTGGAAATTAATTTCAGGGGTATCACCATCGGATACGACATTAGATTCATCTTCCACTTGAAGGGTCAAATCTGGAGAGCTGGGTTTTTGAACTTCTTGATTATCCCCAGCTGATTCCGGGTTATTTTCAACAGAAGAATCATTTAAAATTTCATTCTCAACATTTATCATCAAAATATTCGCAGAAGGATCTTTCTTTTTATTCAATTTTTGACCCTTTGCCTTTGATGGGGCAAAGTAAAAGTCAGATAACTTAAGTGGGGCTAGTGGCTTTGAACCACCATCCACCACTTGTACAGATCTCTCATCAACTAATTTCCTCTCTACAAAATGTTCACTCTTTTTATTTAATACAGTAGCTCCTACGACTACTGGAGAGGAAATCGTCCCAACATCCTCCTGCGATGCCTCCAGCTCAACCTCCCAGATCGGGCCCTGGGCTCTCGTCGGTAACTGTTGAGAAAGACGAAAAGATTGGTTAATCGACTTTTTAAATGCCCGGGATAGTGCTATATCCCAACCATCTTCAATGGACAAAGAAAGATTAGAAATTTTACCTGAAATTGATTTGATAGATCCCTGGTCCGGATTAACCAAATACTCATTTGGAATTATGATGTTACCTTGACGGAAGTTTTTCTCGAGCCAGTCCTTAAAGACTATACAATCTTCGATTGTGTGGCCCAGCATGCGATGGTAGGGGCAAAAGGTCGGATCGTCCTTTTTATTTGCCTCTTCCGGCTTTCTGGCCTCCGGCAATCGAAAATCTGGTTTCTTTAGAAGGCTCCTAAAAATTTTCTTAACCGACTCCCTTTTGAATGGATACGAACGAGCCAATCTCTCTTCAAAAGTGGGTCGGTAGTACTCTCTGGTGGGTTGAGAAGTTACCTGAAACGGTTGAGGTTTCTGAGTTTGTTGAACAGCAGAGTTACTTGATTGAACATTGACAGGCTTCTTTCCCTTGTCGACTGCCGAAACCGTTGCTGTCTTTTTCTCAAAGGACTTCAACGGTTTACTAACCTTTTTGTCTTCAGTAGAATCCTTCAAGAATGGCATTTTGGGAGCCTCTTCTTGTAGATTACTAGCTTTGTTAAGAAGCTTTTCAAAGGTTTTAATTGTGAACCCCTTCAACAGAAAAGCAATAGGCCCGTGGATGTTCTTTAGAAGAATTTCCACTGCATGTTGCTCTTGCAGTTGGGGTTCACACTTCATCGAGAGGTTTCGCCACCTCAAGATGTAGTCGACTAAAGACTCGCCCGATTTTTGCTTTTCGATGACGAGATCACCAACGGTTACACGTTGTTGAGCTCCTGAGAATCTCTTTAGAAAGAGACCCTCGAGCTCTGTGAAAGTTTTTACAGAACCGTTCGGTAGATCTGCGTACCACTCAAAAGCAATACCGGACAAACTACTCACGAACTGACGAAAGAGTAGAGCATCCGACCCTCCTGCATTGCAACAGCTTGCTCGGAAGTGGGCCAGATGCTGTCTTGGGTTTTCTAAGCCGCTAAAAATTTTGAAAGAAGGTGGCACAAAACCCTTTGGATAAGGAACCAAATCATATTCCTCGGGGTAGGGTCTACCCTTTGGAATAGATACGGTTCCTTGTGAATGGGCTAAGGCCTCCCTTACCTGGGTTTCGATCATCTGGCGAATATCTTTTTCTGGTGGAGGGGCGACTTCTGGAATCTTGAAACTAGAATCAGCCTTCCTGCTGTGCTCGCCCATTGTGAGTACCGTGGGCTGCAACTGCTCGGGTTTAGACTGCTGTGCCTGGAACATCTGATTCTGCATTTGTTCTACCTTTAGCATCATCTCTTCGACTTTCCTTTCCAGGCTCCTGATGTAATCATCTTTATCTCTCAGCTTAACAGAGGTGTCGGAATCTGAATCAACTGCTGCTGACTCTTCTTCTTTATCGGAGCGGTGTTTAGAAGGCTCAGCATCTTTAGTTGATGCTCGAGTCTCAACCATGTGGACATCCGCTATTGGTTCTTCCTCAACTAACAGATCATCTTCATCCGGATTGAATTCCTCAACAGCTTTTTTCTTAAGAATATCTCTGATTTCTTGAACTACTTCCTCAACCGGCCTCCCATCTATTGCCTCAACATAAATTGGCAGGTATCCATCGTAGTCCATCACTTGATCATACTCTTTCACATCTAGTTTATCAAAGATATTACTGATCTTAGCATCCTCTTCAGTGATTTCCTCACTAACCAACTGATCTAACATCTCTTGATCAGGATCTCGGGTCAACTCCTCCCCTCCGACTGTCCCGAGGTCGGTAGTCGCAAGGGTGACATCCTCAGTAGGGTGAGGGACATCCATCTTAATTGGTGATGGAGGGGCTTGAACAGCTGGGGCTCCAACATCAACATGAATAGAGTCTTCACTTCCCTGAACTGGGAGTCTAGGGAGTTTAACTGGTATCTGGACTTGAGGTTCCCTGAATTGAATTCCAATGGATTTGCTGAACTTCTTTCTTGCACATGATTCTTCTGGCGACATGGGCCTCTTGCCCTTAGCATCAACTGGTTTCAACTTTTTAAAGACTTCTCTAGACCTTGCAATCACTGGGGCCAGCTTTGACAGTCTCGAAGGTGGGGTCGGTGGTCTGCCACTGAAAGAGCGACTCTGGCCAGACCCGGTTAATACTATCTCTTCCGTCTTTGTAGACGGGAGGCGAGGCACCCAGTGGTATCCATCCACCAAGACTGAAGACACAGGTTGTTTGACAAATTTTTTGTTTTTCCTCACTGGTTGAGGAGTCAAGTTCTTGGCTTCAGACCTTTCTTCCTTCAGAACTTCTTTCTCGAGCTTGTGTGAAATCACTCCCTTCAGGTGTTTCACATACTGTTCTTTAGTTTGCCCCACTTGAGCAGCACAGGTATGGATGATATTTCTAAGCATCCTAGTTTTCAGGATTTGCTTCTCCTTTGGGGTTCTCTTAACAGAATAGTCTACCAGGCTAGGCGGAGTGCTAGCTATCCGAGTAACTCTCTCCTCCCCCGCAGCAGCTGCGAGGGGGTGAAAACGACTCCCTTTAAGGAGTGGAGAAGAGGCAGGGATTGGCAGCTCCTCGGCAGCCTCAAAGTCGACTTTACTCAAGGCCTTCAGCTCGGCCACCTTCTTAGTCTTGGTAATTTTCTTCCTTAACCTCCTGAGGTAGTTCTTCTTGGAATTTTTAGTACCGTACAGGGTCTCAGCGCTAGAAGATCCCTTCTCAAACACTATCTTAGCTGCAGCGGCAGCTTCCAGTTTCTTTGCATCTTCCAGGAACTCTTTTGGCGCATTGGCAATATCTAGCGCTGACCACAGACTAGGAGGGGCATCATTCCCGGCTCCTATGGCTAATTGAACTACAGGGGCATCTTTCTCGCCCTCGACAGCAAGGTCAACCAACGTGTTTCCGTTCATCACCAGTCTAAGGGACTTAAACCCTATTCCAAACTGAATTGAGTTCTCGTAGACTAACTCTTCAATCAGCAAATCACGGTCCATTGAAAACAACAGTTTGCCAGCCATTGCAGTTAATTCGATTTTCTGAGAATTGAGAAGGAGAAGATCTGAATTAGAAACTTGAATTTAAACTTTGAAAATAAATTTATATTTTATCGTATACATCGGGTTATAAGAGCTATAACCCGGTGTAAAACGATAGAATATAGAGTTTGATTTTGATTGAGGTAGAGTTTGAATTGTCGTTGTATATATTCAACTACAGAAGGATTTTGTAGGAAAATATATAACAACAAAAATCTGAATTTGATTTGGATGAATTTGAAGAAGATGTTCGAATTTGGAGAAGATTGAGTTTTGGAAATTCAAAAATCCGGCAGCATTTCCCCTTATTTTTGGAACTCAATGTGTTGAATTTTCATTCAACAAAAGGTTCACAAATAAACGTCGGGAAAAACACTAAGAAGGCCTAACTCTTTCAATCTTTACGGATGAAATGTTAATGGCGAACTTATACCGGATAGAGTTTGAAGGTTTGTTGTATATGTTAACTACGACGATCGTCGTAGAAGAACATACAACAACAACAATTGATTTGAAATGATTTAGAGAGAGTTTTGAAAATTCAAAAATTCGGCAGCATCTCCCCTTATTTTGGGACTCGAGGTGTTGGATATTCGTCCAACAAAAGGGTCCACATTAATTAGGGGAGACTTGTTTGGAATTTACTTGACTCTTTCATTCTAGTTAGTGCACTAAGAATGAAATGTCATAGCTTAACTCTACCGATATAATTGAATTTTAAAACGAACCCTAAAAGTGAGTGTTATGGTTGATCGTATATATCGAATTGAAATTGTTACAATTCAATATACGGTGATACAATCATAACGATTATCTAGACATTGGAAGGATTAAAACTCTATTAAAAGACTAGAATTTGGATTGAAAATTGAGGAGATTTTCTATAAGTTATATAACTTAGCATGCCACTGGTAGCCCGAGCACGCTAGTCTCTACAATTTATAGAAAGGGATAGGCTTGACTCTTTCGCTCTACCAAGCAAGTTGGAGGCAAAATGTCCAAGCCTAAAATTAGAGGGAGGCTTCCTACACTCACCTCTCTATTAACATGTCTTAATTGAGTTGGCCACACTCACCCAAGGAAGAAATGGGTAGAGGGACCAACGGAGAGAAAGGTAGTCAAAACTACCGATGCAATAAAATTTATACCGCTATTAAAGATGGAGAGTGAGAAGATCCCCAGCGGAGTCGCCATTTTTTGTTTTGATTAAAAAAATATTTATTTAGATTATATATATATAGTTTTGAAAATACATTAATTTTTTTTGAGAAATATTTAATTTTTGAATTTTGAAATTGAACACTCTATTATGAACAATATATCGCCTCGAAAGACGAACATATCGTTCCCTAATGGGTTCGAATTTCAAAGTTTTAAATTTCTCAAAGGTAATTAATTAAAGGTTTTGAAAATTTCAATTTTGAAAATTAGATCTGGGTTTCTAAATCTCCTACGAGCGCAAGCCCTCGTAGTTAATTACATCGTAGAAAATCGGAATTTCCTACGATAACTCTCGATTAAAATAGCGATATAAATTTTATTTTGGATTTTCGAAGTTTGACATCAAAGGAAGCAAAGGGTTGGAAGTTCAAGTGGGATTGGTTCAATGTTGAGCACTTATTTCTGGAGTCAAAGGAAGAAGTGTAGGAGGTGTTTTGAGATTCTGAATTACTTCAGAAACACCTCAACCTATCCTAAGTGTTGGGCTTAAATTAGATTGAATGAGATATTTAATTTTAAATGGTCAATTTTATTAGAAAATCGAGATTCAATTCCCGGAGGGTGAGGTCTTATAGCCCGAGCTTGCCTCAGAACCTAAGTCTAAATTGGACACTTAAAAGTGCCCCGAACCTAGCTAATGCAATGCGAGTCTGGTCTTACCCCGGCCTGGATTGGGGAGCCAGCTAAACCACCTAAACGATTTTAAAATATGAGTCCGGTCTTTTTATGTAGAGTGATCGGGACGTTATTTAAGAAAGGTTTTTGAGAGCGGGGCCGACATCTAGAGCAGGTCCTAATTGGCCCCTTTGACTTATGTTGGGTATTCGATGTCTAAGTAATGCAATTAAATATTAGACTCTTTTAAATGTGTTGCTAATGCGATGCATGCTAATTGACTCGATTGAATGCAGAATTTGTATGTAGCAGTTTAAAAATTTTTGGCTTAGAAAATAGGTTTTTTCCTAGAGATTGCATAACATCCCCTTGACAGATCGGCACCCTCATAGGCCAGGTGGTCTGCCAGAACCCGCAGGCGGGGAGATGCCTAACAAGGTTGAGAAAGTATAATATGTATGCATGAAAAACCCTCGGCGAGTCCGAGCTTACTTCTTAGGACCGTTTAGAGTTACTATCTTATCTTAAAATTTTTATTTAATTAAAATAGAAGAATTTTTTGACAGACCCCTAAGAGCCTAAATTCGTATTCCAGACTAAATCAAAGACGGCATGCATATAAAAAGACTAGAAAAGGCAGGAATTCTAATGCACAATCAATTAAATAAATTAACTACATTAAATATATCGAATTGAATGTCCATATGGCAAGTGCCACTTATTATTACATCACAGAAATGACAGTAAAGTAAAGTGGCCGGGCTCCACTGACTACAACCCGGATTTCTAATCCTAAATTAAATGAATTTGAAATTTGGGATTCTTCTCGTTGTCCATTTCTTCGTCTTCTCACGAACACCTTGATCCGTCGGTTCCGGATACCCAAATGAAAAGAGACTCCCCCTTAACCGGGGTGTTATCTTTCCTCTTTGGATATTTGAAGGAGATCCTAATTTGATTTCCAAATGGAAGAAGACTCTCTCCTTTAGGGATGTCTTCACCTCTTTGGAAATCAAGTTGGATCAAATTTCCCAAATTCAAATCATTTTTAAGCAATTACAACCTTTATACAATCAAATTTACATCTCAATTAAAAATGAAAATCTAGACTCGATCCTGCAGGGTTATCCTAATAATCAACAATTATATACTCAATCCCAAGCAGTTATAATATAGAAAATTAAAATGCACTTTTTAGCCACACTTGGCCATGCTCTTTTTATTTAAAAGGGGGGCTTTAAGCGCGGCAGGTACCTGTGCAAAGAGTTATATTATTTTTTTTTATGACTGCCCCCTTTTTATTTTAGCTCCTTGTAAGAGCATGGCCACCTGCATAAGATTGCACAAATATATATATTTCGTTCCTATCCTATGGGTAGGTCTAACGCACAATCAAACACAGAGTGCAGGAAGTAAGTAAATAAACACATCAATTCTACACTAGCAAACAGCATGCAGTAAAAGCTCGAAAAACTCGTCACACAACTGCAGAAAGTAAAACACCGGCCTATCCTAAGACTAGAGTCGGTGATCCTAGCAAGCCATCTAAAGTGTGTGGGGTAAGTCGTGTGGTTTTGATGTATCCTAATTAGGATTATTAGTTAAAGTTATCTAAAGTTTGATTGGTTGGATGGTTTAAGGGATTTAAGTTTGAATTCAAATATTAACGGCTTAAGATTAATTTTAAGATTCATTTAATTATTTGTTGAATACCTCCTTTGTTTCACACCGAGGCCGTGAAGTTTATTTCACCTTCCTTGGGGCTAAGCTAATAGCCTCGTAGGCCTGGGTTACCCAGTGGTACCCGATATAATTAAGTATTTTAGATTGATTAAGGCTTAAGAATTAATGAATTTTATAAGAAATGTTTGGTTACTGAATTTTAAGATTGATTTATTTAAATTTGCCATTAATCGATTCGTGGCGTTGTGCCACCAGGCTCGAGGAACCAGCCTCCTTAGGACACGTAGCCCCGCAGCCCGGAGTAGTCCAGCCGATAAACCAAATTAATGTAGTTAAATTAAAGGTTTTAAAAGGTTAGATAATTAATAATTAATCTATTTTTAAGGTTTAACACCCCTTGGAATCCATTCGTGGCGTTGTGCCACCAGGCTCGAGGAACCAGCCTCCTTAGGACACTTAGCCCCGCAGCCCGGAGTAGTCCAGCCAATAAACTTCATCTTTAAGGTGGTTGTTGTGTTTTATAAGGTTTGTTGAATGTTTTAAATATTAAACTAACATTTTCTGGAGTTTTTAGAATAATTTTGAATTTTATGAATCTTGGAATATTTTAATGATTTAATTAAGGGGTCGAAACTTGATTTTTTGATTAAGTTCAAATTCTGGAAAGTTTGTATTTTATTAAAATACTAGACCTTACTACGATCAGTTAGAAGGTAAGTACGTTGAAATCGGATTTTTCTACATTTTATTACAAAGGTTTGAAGTTTTGAACTAGATTTGAACTAGATTTGACCGGTTTGTTGACTTTTTGAAATATTACAGATTTCTGGAGTTTAACATTTTTAATAAATACTAGAGCTTATTAGGAATTGAATGCAAGTGAGTTTGGGTGATTTGGATTTTTCTAGAATTAGTTATGAAGGTTTGAAGTTTGGGTAATTATTGAATTTTTGAAAATTACTTAATTAGAGGGGCCTTTTTGTGATTTTGCTCCAAATAAGTTCTCAACTCCTTGAAATTAGCTCCAAAGGTCAGGAATGACCTAAGGAGAGATTCCCAAGTGTTTGGGACATTTTTGGAATTTTTAATATTTTTTAATTAATTATATTAATTAAATATTGATTTTCACTTAAAATTAAATTAGGGTTTAAATTTCTGTCAAATAATTTTGGTTTTAATTTTCATGGGTTAAGGGTTTAATTATGGTCAGTTAGAGGGGTTGGTCATAATTTTTGGGTTTAAAATGGATTTATTAGATTTTATGGAAGGTTTAAAGGCTTAATTAAGGTTTAAACTTAGGAAAATTAATTAGGGACCTTAATGATTTCCAAATTCAGTGAAACTTTTCCTAGTGGCTGTACATGTCACTAAGTTTAAATGTTTGAAGTTTCAACTCAAATGGAAGTGGATCCTAATTATTAAAAAAAAATTCTAAGTTCTCTAAACAAGTCCTTAATTATTGTCCTTAATGACACTAAACTTGAATGGGTTCAAATCAAAGTTTCCCTAACCCTTAACTTAACATAAGCAAAATGCAATCAAACCAAGCAAATCCTAGATCTAGGAGAGCCTAAATCTAAGTGGTGTGTGCATAATCTAAACATGCAAGGAATAACATAATTAAGTAAGGTTAAAACCTTGATTAGTGAATAGTTGAAATACAATTATACACCAATCACTCCCCATAATTTCTATTCAATCAAGCCTAATCTATGTTTAAAATTTCAAATAGATCCCTCAAGATTAGATATTTAAATATATAATTTTAAAATAGTTTTAAAATATATATATTCTTATATATATAAATTTATACATAAGGATATTAATTTTAAAATAGAATAGTTTAAAAATATTATTAAAATAATTCTTGAGGATTTGAAAGATCTCTAATCTTCAAATTATAAAAAGAAATAAATTTTTAGTTTTCAAAATGTTCAATATAATATTTAATTTAAAAATTAATTAACTATTAAAGTACTCACATAATTCAAATTAATATCAAATTTCACTCAAATATTTCTAAAAATTTATCTGGAAGTTCAAAATGGATTAAAATAACTATTCCTTAAAAGTTAGAAATATTTGAATTTATTTTGATTAAATAATAATTAAAATAACACAATGGTTAATATTTGAAATTACTTAAAATATATAGAATATTTTAAGGTAATTTTATTTTTAATTTAAAGGCTCTGAAAAACTGAGCAATTTGATATATTATATGGATTTTTTGGTTTTATATTTTATTTGTTATGATTTTTGAAGTTCTGTGATTTAAATACATTTAAAAATAATTTGTTTTAATTATATAAGAAATGGCGGCTGACAGGTTACACGTGGCGAGACGACAGCTTCCCACGCAGACGGCGGCGCGGCGCGTCGTTCAACCACGCGGTTTTCACTTAACTGAGTCAGCAAGGGTTCGCAACCGTCCGATCAACAGCGGCTTGATCCAACGGTTGCGATAGATCCTGCGGCTGATTTCGATCTTTGAAGGATCGGACGGTCGGATCCATCCCCGCGGTTCTGAATCAAGGGCCCAGATTTCGTCGAACCGAAAAACGGGGCAACGAAAAGGATACACGGTTGGATTGAACCGCGGAACGGCTCGATCAGGACCGTTGATCGAGCGATCAACGGTCCCGAAACGGCAGGCCTGGACCGAGCCGCGAGAGCGCCCTAGAACCCGTTTTTTCGCTCGTTCTCTCAATCCGATAGACGAAAATAGTTGAAATTTTAAACCTAGATAGCCTAGGTGAACAGAAATAATGGGGAAATGTTCTCACGGCATAATATGCTTTTAATAAAAAACTATTTAGCCTAAGTGTCTTAGACTAGGGTTAGAGTTTTACATTGATTTACTGGACGGATTGAACCGCTTTTGAATTCTCTGAGCTTGTAGACTGTCCACGCTTAAGTTCCTAGTTAACTCCAAGCTCCGACACGCCACGGATCGTCTGGAACGAGCCTTAGATTGATTTGAGGTTGGCTCGCCGGAAGATCGCCGGAGAAGGCTTTGATCGCCGGAGTTTGAATGGGGAGATGTTGAGGAAACTCTGGAGAGCCCAATGGAACAGAGATTCAAGCTGGAGGAGCTCTGGACAGGTGAGAGAATGATAGGATTAGAATGAGGCCTCAAAAGAGCCTTATGCCCTATTCAAACATCCCCCAGCCAAATGGATGGCTGGGATGCTTCAGGGGGCTCTCCCTGATGAGGGACAAGTGTCCCAAGCCATCAGGTGGCAGGGAGAAAGGCTGGAAAAGCCCCTCCAACCATTGGTCAACTTAGGGAGGTGGGGGGGACCATTGCCTCTTAAGGCTAAACCTAGGGCTGGGCTTGGTTAGGGAGCCTATTAGAGAGCTTTAGGTGATAAAAGGGTGGGCTAGAGCAGCTTAAATCAAGGAAAAAAGGATGGAAGGCTGATTATGGCCATTTGGGAGGATTTGAGGGCTTGATTTGACTTTGTTGACCAGTCAAGGGTCAAGGGAGGCTGAGGTGGCAGCTGACTTGGCATGGGGAGGAATCCAAGAGCTGGAGTGGTGGGTCAATGGGGTTCAAATGAGTTGAAATGGGTTGGGCCAAGGGATTTGACTACTCAAATGCTTGTTGACCATGTGTTGACTGGTCAATTGACCATGGAAGACTGCTGATGTGGCAGCCTAGGGGTCCTAGGGGTTGAGTAGATTGGGTCACAAACAAAGCCAAGGGAAGGATTTGAAGGTTTGAATTGATTTGGGGCTTGGAATAGGTTTGACCCAACTTTGGAGTTGACTTGGTCAACTCCAAATGGGCTTGATAGGCCCACATCCCAAAGCATAGTTAGGCTACATTAGGAATTGATTTTGGAGCTATGAAATGGATTCAATGGGTTGAATGAGCTAAAATAGCCCATTAAGGCCTTAAGGGAATTTTGAGTCAACCTAGGTTGACTGGGTCAACTAGGTTGACTCAAGGGGTGGGTCCAAGTTGGTCAGGTTTAAAATGATGTTTGAAGTATGGTAGAGGTGTTTTCAAGGATTGAATTGGTTATTTGAGTCAAAAGGGCTTAATGGGCCCTTAATGGGCCCTTAAGCCAAAATTGGTTGACCTGGTCAACCGACTGGATTCAGGGTCTGGAAATGGGTCCAACAGGTTTCAAATGACATTCCAAGACTAATGGAGGTGGTTCCATGGCCTGGGGAGGTCATTTGGGTCAAAACACCCATTTGGACCCTTAAGGGGTCACTTGGGTCAACTAGGTTGACTTGGTCAACCAGGTTGACCCAGGGCTTGGAAATGGGTCCAACAGGTTTCAAATGACGTTTCAAGACCAATGGAAGTGGTTCCATGGCCTGGAGAGGTCATTTGGGTCAAAAGGCCTATTTGGACCCTTAAAGGGTCATTTGGGTCAACTAAGTTGACTTGGTCAACCAGGTTGACCCAGGGCTTGAAAATGGGTCCAACAGGTTTGGTTTGATATTTGAAACTTGCTGGAGGTCGTTGCGTTCAATTCGGAGTTCATTTGGTTTGAAAACACCATTTGAGCCCCATAGGGGTATTTTGGTCATTTTGACCCCTGGTCGACTAGGGGTCAAAGTGAGTCAACCAAAATGCAGTTTACTGTTCAGTGAGTCATAATTAAAGGTCTGAAAGTAATTAGAGGCTTTGAAGAGAGCTCTAAGGTCAAAATCCACTGGATGGCAGATCCAGTGGCATAGGCCGTAAATATTTGAAGGTTTTGCAGCCTATGGATTTTGATTAAGTTTCTGGGGTTAAAGACCTCGGAATGGGCTCAAATTTGGAGGGTTTCCTCCAGAGACATGTCCCATCAGTATGCAACTGACAGACTCTGAATCGGAGGTCAATTGATTGATTTTGAAGTGTTTGAAAATTTGATGAAAAAGGCTTTTAGGACTTGGCCTTATAGCATTGGATTTGGGTCTGGATTCTGGATTTGAACTGGATTTGATTGGAATTTGAATTGAACTAAGGTCTGGACATCTCCTAGGGTCTAGAATAGATCCTAATATCTGGACTGGTCTGGAAGAATCCTAGAGTAGATCCTAGGATCTGAAATCTAGAAGGGTCCTAGGATCTAGAATGGATCCTAAGGTCTGGATTTTGGAGAATCCTAGATTTTTAGATTGATCTGGAGTCTAGATGGATCCCTAGTGACCTCATACAAAAATGAGGTCAACACCCGCTCGCAGGGAAACAACTGTTTCTCTTTTGCAACAGGTACCGAAGACCCATACACGCCTTTCTCTGGCGTGGTGGGGACAAAAATTTTACACGGCCGCGGTGTCCTCGAAAGAGGGCACCTACCGTACACGCTTTTCTCTAGCGTGGCGGGAGGTCCAGTTTTCCGTAGTTTTCCACTAAATGGGGGAGACGTCGGGAGGCTGCCGAAATTTCAGGTGAAAACATACTGTACTCGGACCTGTTTGAACTCAAAAGAATGTGAACGGTGGACTTGTGGGACCGGACTTGAACCAAGATTTGGACTTAAATGAACAATAAAATAAAATTGAACTAAAATCAATCCCGAACTTGCAAGGACTTTAAATGAATGTGGAGAACTTGAGAGTGCAACAAATGACTTAATTGAACTTGAACCCAAATGAATTCAATTCTAATTGAAACGAGTATGAACATGAACTTGTATTCTCATTAGAACTTGACTGAATTCATTTTGAGCTCGGACACGAACTCAAAGGACAACAGGGGACATGCATTTGAACTTGAACTCAAGCAGAAGACTTGTAAGCTTGAGCTTGATCTTGAACTCAAATGACTAAGCAAAGGAACTCAAGCATGAACAAAGTGAACTTTGACTTTTAACATACAAGTTGATTATATGAAGCAAGATCAAAATATCATGTGAACATCAATAGATGAACTATAAGGAATTTGATTTGAAAGATAATCAACTTCCCAATAGAGTTATCATTCCAATTGGAATGCAAATGCTGATATGCAAATTCATTTCAAATGTGAACCTGAAATCTGTGTGAGCAATAGAAATCAATCTATATTAATCATTTCAATTGGAAAGAAGGGATTGATGAGCTTGATCTCAAATTTATCACAAACAACTTGTAAGTACAATTTGATTACAAGTAACAAGAAGAGCATGAAGAATATGATTTTATATCAAGATCATATTTTTGGGAGGAGGCCATTGGATCGTAATGGCTCATTTACAAAATTGGAAGCGATGTACCCTCAAGCAACGGTCAATAGAGATGGCAAAAATTAGAGTTCAAATTTTCAATCGACCATATAACTAATGTTATTACTTGCATCATGGGTCCAATGATGATGTATTGCACGCCGATGATTGCTTGGAGTTGGTAACAAGAGATATACAATCGCCACAATCTTCAGGACAAAGAAAATTCACAAGCAATGGAAGAATGTGACGGCTTGTTCTTAACCAATAAGTTAGAGTACTATGTGGATGTTGGAGAATCATCATGTTGATTAGAAACACAAGCACCAACAACTACAAGTCATCATACAAGCACGATAATCTGATGAATTTGATGGCCCGAGGCCTACAAAGTACAACGCATGAGAACTACGACAATGCAGTTCACTTACAAGTAGTAGTAATAGTTATGCTACAAAGGTGAGGGATCCTTTATAAACATATAATATATCCACGCCCAAAGAAGTCATCGTAATAGAAGGCGACCAATATCACAACACCTTTACAATCAATCATTGTCCAATGTTAAGCAAGTACATTGATCCGTTACAAGCAAAGATTGATGATACTACAACAAATACAACTATCCATGCAACTAAGGCAGGAGATTAGTTAGTGAACTATGATCCGCCTACAAAAATCAACAAATAGTGCACGACAGTCTGCCTGTACAAAGCAGCAAACAACTGATCCAGAAGCTGCTACTCTAAGCCACCGGATCCGCAACTTCTATGCAAGCGGACAGAAGGCGTCTACAAGTACTTTCAAAGTACCCCTGCACGTGCACTATAAATTGTATACACATAGGTACACTAAAAGGGGTAAAAATAATTATAAAACCCTCATGGGCCCCGGCGAGCGTGTTATTGGTACACACGTGACGTCTAGGGATGCTGCGCGGGTTGACAAGTGAATTCAGGTTTGAAACTGATCCTTCTATACGGGTCAATAGAAGTCGACAGGGTTCGAACCATTAAGCAAATATAAAGTTGTGGCGATCGGTATATTTGCTTTAAAACATTCATATTAGGCCATCAAGGCCTACAACAATAAGAATTCACCATCAAAGGCTCAAAGCCTACAAAACCCGATCCTCTGTCGACATCCCGACAGAGTTGACAATGTTCAATCCACAAAAGAGAAATAACCCCAAACACCCCGATGATGGCCGTGTTGAATGCAGATCTCAACCGGAGGGGTTACCCAAATATTTTTAAATATCTTCCAAAAGTCCACAAAATCCAAAAATCCAAAAACCCAAAACTCCACAAAAATCCAAAAATCCAACAAATCCCAAAAATATTCAAAACCCAAAAATATTTAAAATTGAAATAAATCCATCAACGCACTTAAAGCAAAATTCATCCGCCCTCCGCAACAGTTTGCTGAGACAGACAAATTGAAATTTACTCTAGCTCACAAAGAGCCAAATGCCTAGTCGAAAATATCACTAGGATCCATTCTCAAACAATCTCTTGCCAGTAAGGACGTGGTACGTGTCCTCTAACCGGCAGTTTCGCCGCCAAATGGCACTGCAGGTAAACGATTATGACACGGGGCCCTCTGAACTGAGTGGTTTTGCCGCCAATGGCACCACGAAATACCGGTTATGGCCATCGCCATTACGCTCCTTATTGACATCAAATCCTTGAGATATGAATCAATAGGATATGATCAACAGGGCACAAAGCCTTCTGTCAGCTAAGGTGGATTCAAATTTGTCCCCTTAGACAAACATTCACCCCAGGTCTACAAGGTTCCCTTGGACGAAGCAACCCATGGCTGCCGACAAGGATCCTTCTGTCAGGTTGGGTCGACTACCTCCTCTGACTAAGTAGACCAGGGACCACGATGACCCGGGATGACGGAACCATGGGATCTTGATCGGGTCTATCATCCATTACCCCACCATCCGCTTTAAGTTCCATATGGTGAAAATTCTAGTTTTAAATATCAAACTTATTAAATCTCCTAACCCAAATCCTAAACATCTGAAATCTCCCAAATTCCAAATCCATTTCCAATTCTCAAACCCATACCTATGCTGCTACTATATGCCAGATAACATGTATTTCTATACATATCTAATTGACGACTAGCCTTAATCGAAAGTTCTCTCTCGTGATCGAGAGAGGGTAATTAACTATAGGGGCTTGCGCCTATAGGAAACCAGAACTCAGATCATAAAGTCTTCACAAAATGAGGGCGAAATCTCTGGGTAGTGTCTTATCTACAAACCCATCTGCCTTCCAAAATTTACCTCGGAACTTAGTTCGTTAAAACTCCATCGCCGAATAAGAAAAGCGAATGGAGGCCGAGGTCGAATTTTCGGAGCCCACAAACATTTACTGCTTGTGTGGGAAAAACTCCACACCAGTTAAATAGAGGTCCAAAGAATAGCATGGAGTGTCGTACGATGAACTTATCATTTCGAATGAATCTTGTGATGTAATTGTGACACTTAATGGTTCCCCAAAGTAGGTGTGCTTGTTGTTGGACAATGATTTATGTGAGCTGATGGACCTGCACCTCTAACCATCGATAATGGCTCATCTTCATCATAATTGTGTTCTCCTCCATGTCTGTAATTTATGATGTGCATGCTGCGCCTCACATCAATACAAAGAACCTCAACGTGTTGATAGTCGCTTGCGATGTTCTGCTCACCATAATCGAACATTTGCTGTAGTAGCTCCTTAGTCGCAAAATATGCATATAACATTGATATATATCATTTTACATTGTTTACAATTATGAGGAAGGATTAGACAATCCTAATGCAAAAAATATTCAAAAGATCATTCACAATTTCTCTTATGACTGTGATTAGCTATAATTTAAAATTAAGATAATTTTCAAGCTAATAAGATGATTATATTTAATTAAGAATGGATATAAATAGGTTTGATGTGTGATTATAATCATAATAGTAATATTTAAATGAAAGTTTTTGGGAGCAACTTTAAGATTAATGTTGAGTGACGTAATTGAAAGTTTGAAGTGACACAAATTTGAACTCATATTATGTCATGTACACATAGTATCAAGGAGAATCCAATATTATTTGATATTGGCACATCGACAATTATGTAATCACTACATAATTTAATTGGGTCATCTTAATCATCATATATATCTCTGATTAAGCAACCATTATAAGGTGATTGAATGCATAATCCTGCAAATCAACAGCACTAACATGACCTACGTTTTGACTATGTTTAAGAACATGAGTTCTACAATAGTTATGTACATGATATGACAACATTAATTTAATGAGATCATAAACACTGATGCAACATGATGTTGGTATAAATATATTATAATCTCTAATTAATTTTACTTATCCAAAGTAACAAACATTGAATGCCTATAAGGGTTCTAACCCTCTTTTAGTATCCATGAATAGCAAATTTTATATTAAATGAATAAATGTTAAATAAAAAAACATTTAAAAAATTCATTTATCCAAAAAATGTTTCAGCATAAAAAATTAAAATTATTTATGATGTTTTATACTCTCAAATTATAAATAATTCTATATGTTATTTAATTTAATAGAAATAAATAATTAATAGCTTTATATAAAAATAATTGATTAAAATGAATATATATATATATATATATATAAGCAAAAAATCTGAATTCAAATATTTGAAGTTAATATTCAAAATTACTAAAGAATTTAATAAAATGAAAAAAAATACATAATATTATGTAGCGCACATAAAATAATAAAAATAGTATGTTGTCATGCGGAAACTTATTTTTCATGTGGTGACTTTGTCTTTTTTGATAAGTTTAATTTTACCCCCTTTTTTGATACTTAATTTATTTAATTCGATTTTAAAATTTTGTTTTGTTTAAATATGTTTGCCTGCATGATATCAGATTCAAATGAATCTTTTGTCTTGTTTCTTGAGAATCTTCACTTTTCCTTTGATTTAAATGACCTTTTTATTTTGTCACTGAATTGCATATGCATACTATTCTGTGCTTGTATATACCAAAGCCAACGGACCATTAAATTGACATGATATCTTACCTCAGATTGTCTATTAATCTATTTCAGTTTGTTTACTATAGTTTCTCTTTGCCATTTGCATCATAATATTTGCTGTGTTTATTGGTTGTTGTATTTGTGCATTGTTGGGGGGAGCATGCTCTGGACTCTTTGGAGATGCCGTATCTACTTCGGATTAAACTTGTTATCAAATTATAATCATGTTTCACAAGCTGCAACTTTAAGTACGTAGTTCTAGATATAAATTTCAATCTTGCATTTACTTAAAATACTCTTAATAACATGATTCAAATGGTGCTAGGCCCTTGTTATATGCTGCTTAATTTCAAATTTAGTTCTCTGTTTTGTTATTTATGATGCTCATTAACGAGTGTGTATGTACTTTTGTATTAGGTATTACATGCTCTAACTTGAACATTCTGGAATATCATTTATCATATTCATTGAGTCAGCCGAGGTCAAGCACACGACTGTATATAATGACCTACAAAGGTCCTGGCTCATCAGCTGTGGAAATTTCAATTAAAGATGTGACAAGGTTTTTTGTCCGGACTGCTTTTTTATCCTCTCGGACTTTGAATTTTTCCCTTTTTTTTTTTTATCATGCTATTTTGAAACTTTGTACATGACTACTTCATGATCATCTCCAATATGTACTTGTATTTCACCTGATCCATATTTTTTAATTAAATCTAGACTTCTAAAGAGCTAATCCAGCTGTTTTTTTAATATTTTTGAACATCTACATTCATGGTATTTTTACCACTAACTAGACTAGAATTTGTCTCAAGCTTGCGTGGTCCGCCAGTTAAGTGCAGTAGCTATGCTATGAAACCGGAAATCACATCTGTTGCAGAACACTATTGTCTATTGCCATACATTGACATCATAGCTGAATGGGCGACTAGGTAAGCTAGTCTTCTCAATCATTATAGAATGCTGGTGTTTCAATGGAGGCTTTTTCAGAGAATGATGCTTTATGCTGTACCGATATTTTTCCTAATTTTTTGGTGTTTTTGTGTAGGAAAACATCACAAGGTGATTCACCACATCTACTGAAAAACAATGCACCGACAAAGTACTCTGGCTCTCCTCGCATCGCAACTAATTACCAAATCAATGTTAAATCTGAATCGACTAATGGTGCTTCTGACTATCTTTCCTTGCATTCATCGTGTCAGAAGGTTTTCATGGGTGAGAAATCTTATTATTGTGTTTACATTCATCAAAACGACAATAATGTTAGTACATCTACAGATAAAGAATGAGTATTTTCATGTGTGTATTTACAAGTCTTTCACATGCACAGGCTTTATCATATGCTAGTATACAAAATCTAAATATAAGAAGATGGGATTGTCGGCCTTACCTTAGTGTTAGCTTCATTATTGTAATTGTAGTATCCCTTTGAAAAAGTAAATGTTATTGAAAAGTCAAATAATGGGTGATCTGTTTGCACAGAACATTGGAGGGACAAATTTGACAAGAAGAAAATGAAGTTAGGATATGAAGTCAATGAACCATCCAAAGATTCTTTTCAACATAGGACTGGTAGCTTATCCTTTCATGATGGTAGCGGTTCTAGGAGTCAAAGTGTCATTTCAAATGACTTGATCCACAAAGATGAAAGCACTCATAGCAAAGGTGATTTATGTTTAATTCGTGATGGCTCAAAAGATCAGGTAAGCTCATATGGATTGCTTTTTGTTCTTTCTGATTATTTTTTATTTCTTTTTGTTTAGTTTTGTTTTAACATTTGTGTTCGTTGAAAGGAGAGATGTTTGGCATCTCCCCAGATAGGGACAGGAACAACCTTTGGGTTTTTTCTGTTACCGATCATAGTTTTGTTTTAACATTTCTTACAGGGATTAATAAACTTATGTGTTTCGTAGAATATGCATTCAGATGAAGCATATTTAATAGTTATCTTTTCCAGTGAAGTTTTTTTTTGCGGTAATATTGTTTGATACTTGGTAATAATGAATATGAACAGGTTGCACAACCATTGATTATGTGTTTTTTCTTCAAGTTGTTTTTTGCTATTGCAAATGTTATAAAGTATTCTTTTATCTGTGTTGATTAATAATAATAATAATAATAATAATAAATAAAAATTTCGAACAGCTTCACGAAGCAACACACCTGCCTCAATCAGCCCCACCTCGCGCGGTATATTCCCAAATGACGGAATGGTTCTTTCCTGTAACTTCCCTCACGACACAAAATACCCCAGCCCGCTCCTTCTCATTTGAACTCACACAATTGCTCGCTCCTTCTCGTCTCTTTGTGCCGCTCACAGGAACAAAAGCCCACTTGCTCCTCATCTTTTCAGCAGCACTCGAGATCGCTTATGACCTCCAATCCTAAGCCCAAACAGTCACCCACTTTCACGTACAACCCTGACTGAATAACATACCGCACGCACGATAGTACGTGACAACCTTGTTTGGCCAGCCTCCCCGCTTCGACTCGGGCATGCAAGACCTCTGCCTCCCACCCGACGACTTACTTCTATCCATCCGGTCAAATGAACGCACGTGAATAGTTGCACAACCACCTTCACCTGACCTGTTGTACGCACACGACCACCCTCAACCGATCCCGCCTCCACCAGTCAGTCTGGATCCACGCCGAAACCACACAACTCGATCACCTATTCTGTTTGTTCCTGAAGGTTTGAACACACCCCTTGTTTGTTTGATTCCCAATAGCTTCAAATCAAGAAAACAAACTGCTTTTTTCTTTACGTGCTACTAACTCCGATATTCTGTCATATACTATCTTTAGTTAAATAAATAAATATATTTTTGCAATTAAGTAAAATTTATGATAAATAGCACACTAGTTAATTTCAAGACCCTGCGCCATTGATTTTTGATCTGGGTGGTTTGCGTCATTGATTTTTGATCCGGGTGAGATGAATTTTAAACTCAAAGACCTCGCACAGTTGATCTTTGATCCGGGTGGGTAGAAACAACATTAAGTGCAGCTCTGACCTCTCTTCGTGGGGAGGGGACGCATTTAGATGAAGTCTATTTAATAGTTATCTTTTGCAGTAATATTGTTTGATACTTGGTAATAATGAATATGAACTGGTTGTGCAAACATTGATTGATTATGTGTTTTTTCTTCAAGTTGTTTTTTGCTATTGCAAATATTATAAAATATTCTTTTATCTGTGTTGATTAAAAATAATAATAAATAAAAAATTTAACAACTTCACGAAGCAACAAACTTGCCTCCATCAGCCCCATCGCGCGGTATATTCCCAGATGACACAATGGTTCTTTTCTGTAACTTCCCTCACGACACAAAAAACGCCAGCCCGCTCCTCCCTTTTATATAGTTGAACTCCTCTTCTTCTAAATTATGACCTATCAACTCCTTATCTTCATGCATCACATTATAAATGAAACCTTTAGTAGGTTTTTTCTCCGCAGTAACAATTCTAAAACCTTTACAAAGGGCTTAGTTCTTTTTATAGTATAACCCACACTTAACAAAAACTTATCATTTAAAACAATTTATTTGACTTGCCTTTTGATTTCTTGGCTCAAGAACAATTTAATCATTCTTTGTAGGTGAACATAGCCTCCAAACACTACATTGCTTCAAGGATGCTTTGTAGAGTCATGTAGGCCATTGCAAAGGTAGTTATAGTTGATCTTAAAAGTTATTTTTAAAGAAAACTTTCTCATTAAAGTCAAAACCCAACTGTGTTTGTAGACGAACTTCCTGTTCTTCTTGGCTTTAGTTAAGACTTTTCTGTGCCGAGGCAACCATTGAAGTTTTTCAAGAATTAAACCTATGTAATGTGTCTCACATCAATACATATGTTTCATCTTCTCCATCCAACTTATTTCTTGCTACACTGGAAGCATTAACATTATCAATAATAACTTGTACCACTAAATGCTCTCTAATTTTTTATATGACCATCGATACGTTAAAAAATGTACTTCGGATCATTTGTTATATATATATATATATATATATATATATATATATATATATATATATATATATATATATATATATATATATATATATATATATACATATATACACACAAACACATACATAAATAAACCTTCTTTTAATGTAATCCATTTTCTATAATATTTAGAACTTAATTTAGATTTATCATTTATATAAACTATTTCATTTACATCTATTAACTTTAAATTTAATATAGTTATATATGCATACAGTTTTATATTCAAGTATTCTATATTTTATTTAATTATAATTTCTTAATTTAATTATATACAAAATAAGAAATTAAAATTAATCCCTCATAATAAAATTATCAAATATAGGCTTAATAAATTTCCAAATTTAAAACTTTATTAGAATATCTTAATCTTGTCTTAAAATTTTGAAACAACATTTTAAAACTTATATTTTTAAATTTCATAGCTATGTATAATTTTTTCTACCTCTTGGTCTTTTTCCTACTTATAGAAACCCTAGGTAATCCTAGGAATTTTTCTCAAGGCTTAAATTGGGTCTAGGAAACATATAATGTGAAAGGAAACTTACCTCTTAGTTTGAGGAAGACAAAAAATGAAAATCTTAGCTTTGCAATATTGAAATCATCTTCTTTCAATGTTGGCAAAACTTACCCGGCTGTGGGTCTTACCCTACGCACGTGAAGACCTCACTTGATGTTCCTCTCCACATGCATATGCATGGTGCTAGTGCTACTATGCTCGCGCACTGCTTTGGCCTTGCTTGACCACACTTGCCCTACCTCCACTTGTGCTTGACTTGCTTGCCTCATTGCTCTCTGTTTCATCTCTCTCACTCTATTGTTCTTTATTTCCTGCTCTCTCTCTCTCTCTCTCTCTCTCTCTCTCTCTCTCTCTCTCTCTCTCTCTCTCTCTCTCTTATATACATTTAAGTTGATGCAACTTCTATTAGTCGAATGATAGATGTCGATTTACGTTGAAGATTATGATATATTTATATTTATTATCAATTAAATAATAATAATACTAATAAAAATACCATCATTATTGTTATTTTAGTTCTTTGAAATAGATTTAATTTTTTTAATTAATGCTTCCTTCAGCTGATCCGTTGCTTCAACAAACTTTAAAAAATTAATACTGTAGGGTTGTTAACTAAAATGTTGAACATGCTTATATTTTAAAGATCAGATCAACCATCATACATGTTAATAACTCTAGTCTATGTCCAAATTCTCTTAATCTCCTAAATTATTTTATCAATGTTGTTCAACTCCTTTAATATCGAAGTCCTGAGCTCATACATAGGCGTAGTTTTAAGTCCTCGACCATTGGAAACTATAAAATGAATCATGTTGACTTAAAGAGTGAAAATTTCTGCATTAAATGAAATAGCATTTTTATTAAAAAAAAATCTTATAATGTCTATACGGACATGCTGGGGAGCCTCTTGCATTTTGAGACAATCAATGAGTCACCCTCCTATCATCTTCCACATTCGTCATCTATTGGTTTATAAGGTTTTCTTGAGCCTTTATTTGATATTTGTGGCAAGGAAGATGTTTTTGCCAATATGCTCATTGCCATAAAATGATCCGCTATCAACTTTGTTATTAAATTGTCATTACATTGAATCGTTTGACTTGGTCGTTGTATTCATGTTAGAATGAATCTCATGTTTCATCTTCTCCAGCACTTTGGAACACGGTGCAACATTCTCAAGAGAACTAGGAAAATATTCCTTTAGTATTGTCACATCACCTTTAACAACCATATCAATGAAATTGCATTTCAAATAAACATACATGTTCTCACTCCCTTCAGTTTTCACTTGCACACTATATTTTTATGTCGGATCTTTTTATATTGTACTTTTCTCTTTGGCTCAAACCATTCTAAAAAAATCTTAAAATGAACATTGTAGTTTAAAAAGAAGTAATATATAAATGCTCCAAAAACAGTAAACCTTAGATAAACAAAGAAAAATATTTAGGTTTTGGAAAGAAAAAGTCTATTATTTCTAGTAAGAAGTGATGTGATGGTGGAAGAGGAGATGCTATGGAGTTAGAAGGCTTGGCAAGAAGGGCATTGATGTGATGGTGGAAGAGGAGATGCTCTGGAGTAAGAAGGCTTGACAAGAAGGGCCTTTGGCTTTGCGGGAAGGTGACAACAGTGGTGGTGACATTGTAGGAAGAAGGTGGTGGCATGCGGTTGACGAGTTTATGAGATCAAGAATCAAAGGATCGAGGAGAAGAATCAAGCAAGAGATTGAATTTTCTATTATAAGAAATAATAAAAGGAGGTTTTGGTAAATTTATTTTATTTATGATTATTTTTGTTAAAGCTTCCCAAACATTTAAATAAGTTGTGCACGGCTCTTCATTGTGCATCACAGATTATGAGGCATATGCTTCAGATAAGTGACCATGAGTTCTATGCCTCATGGAGAAATTCCCTAGAAGGTACTGAGATGCACCTTGTATTGCATAATTTTAAACAATGAGTAATTCATATAATTTATTTCATGCAACTCTTCATAATTATTATGCACATGATTGTAAGGCTTCTAGAATCTATATTTTTGGGTTTGTTGGGTCTAGCATGATTTATTTTCGTAATCTTTCTTATTTCTTATACAAGATATTGACCTCCTTCAATCATAATTTATGATTGAATAAAAAATACAATACAAGAACCAAGCTTGGGATTCCTCCATCTGTCATTAATGACTTGGTACAATTAAAGGTTTCTTGCCTAAAAAACTATGCATTGACTTTAATGGTGAACATTTTGTGGGATTTAAGTGAAATCATTTTATATATGTTTGACTTTATGCTACATATCATTCTGAGTTTTGTTTAACATAGTTCTGAACAAATTTTTGTACTCTTTATGGTGCGTCACTACTAAGTTGTTATGCTTGCTTATTGCACAGTGCCACAATCTTACTATTTTGGTTGGTCTTGCTGTGTTAGCTTGGGCAATATCTCATCTTAAAAATGTTAGGTTGGTTATGAAGGGGAATAAGAAATTTAAAGATATAAAAAATTAAAATATTCCATTGAATATTAAAAAAAAAGAGAAGGAAAATAAAATAAAATAAAGGGTAAGGAAAGGAATTAAGAGATATCACATATTTCACGCAATTATTTCATTTAAATAATAATAGTAGGATGACATCATCTATCAACATTGATTTTATCTCTCTTATATTGGAGCTATTATTTTGTGCGGACACCGGACGGTTCTCCCGTCTTATGCGCTCGGTACCGAGCGCGGGTGCCGAGCTCAGTACCGAGCGCGGTACATTTTTGAGGTGACATGGTGCATTAATTGGTCTCCAGATGCCGTCCGAACTCCGCACAGAATAATAAATCCTTATATTGGCCATAGAGATTCTTATAAAAGATATTCAAAGTGAAATAGCTTGATAATTTTTTTTTTTTTGCATATGATGTTTCTAATAGGTGAGGCATTTGATGTCATAAGGGGAAAGTTGGAGAAATGGGGAAAATATTTAGAAGATAATTGACTTGAAGTTAGTTGAACAAAATTTTGAGATAATTGTATGTAGTTTTTATTGGTGTGATGTTGAAAATTAGCAATGTTTATTATTAAAAAATAATATTATGTTTGGGTTTGATATATTTAACTATATTTGCTCCATTATGTTGAAGAATTGAGATATAAATGACGAGAAGTACTTTAAGAGTATTATGCGATAAAATGATATCATGGGAAGCTAAAGGTAGAAAAAATTATAATAAAAAAGGTAACCTTTGACAAAATTACAATTTCACTTGTTGTATTAATTGATCTTATTGGTGAAAAAATTAGATGCCATTGATGACTAAGTTGAGTATGGGGGAAAAGAGAATTTTATGATAGATTTGTGGCTAAACTAGGAAGGGTATTTGAACGAATGATTATATTAAAGACACAGCAGAGCGGTATTTTGAAGATACAACACTTGAAATTTGATGCATGTGATTTGGACTTATACGACAAATGATAGATAAATTCGAGTCATAAACTTGGTCACAAACCTTCTTTTTCATACTGTCGTTGCTCCACTTCACTTAAACCTCACAGCCGATTACTTCCTCCACATTCTCCCTGTACCGATGCTGTCTACAGTGTTCAAAACACTGTGCCGAACTCAACAATTCAGCCAGTATTCACAGTAGCAAATTGCTAGTGTTTTCTGCGAAATTACTACAATTCTGCAGCACTGTGCCGCTTCCTGCTACAGTAAATTCTAAGAACAAGGTACAAGACCACAACACTATACCGAACTTCCTTCTGTCTGCACTGTGCCGAATTCTTCTTACCCATAGACTTCCATGAAAACCAAGCAGATAAGGATCAAACAAATGAGTTAAATGAGGGCCCACAAGGAAACTGCTAACTGCCTTCATCTCTTCATACCTCTTAGAAACCATTTATTCAAAATAAAATACGTCTAATAATCTATTTTACTTAAATTACTAAATCATTTATCTGTTAATATTAATTCAATAGACATTTATTATTTAAGCTTAAAATTAAAATTTACAATATTTTTAATTATTTTACATACCTGCTTGGGTCTTACAGGTGCCCAATAAGGAAGTATTGGAAGCACTTGTCTTTGAGTTTCTTCAGAATAGAAGAGATGATATGGTATTGAAATTTGCATGTTCTTACAAAAGAGTTTTAACCCCCCCCCCCCCCCCCCCCCCCCCTCCAAAAGTTTTCATTATCTTAATTTAATTTTATTCAAAAAGATTATTTTTGGTGCAGAGGAAACAAATAAATACTTCATCTTATGTTGTAGTGTTGCCAGCATCGACTGTTGGAGGATTTCATTGCTCAGTGTGAGATGCATATCCAGTTAATGATAAATGGTATGTCCCCTCTTCTTGGATCTTTTCTTTGGCTATTTTCCTAAGCTGCAAAGTTGAGAAAAATCTCAAAGTCTGGTCATTTTCATTTATTGAAGTCTAAGATGCTTATGTAGAAATTTTACTTGAATATACCATATTATTTTTTATGCCGTGCTTGATTATAAAATATTTCAAATCTATTAAGAATAGAAAAGTTCTCCATCAAGCTTTCAGTGAATGCTCTTGCATTGATGTCAATTTGGATGCCATTTTATTGATTTAAGTTTAAATTTTACGTTTAACTGTTAGATTAACATCTACCTGTTACTATAATGGCTGCCTTAAATGTCCAATAGCAATTATAAAAAAGACCTTCATTTCATAGTCTGGTGGAAAAAGCTTGAGAATAATCAAAACCCAACAATTTTGAAGATAAGTTAAATTTTGGAATCTTGACCTAAAAGAATTTGTAGCATCCGTTGGAACATAGTGGGTTGAAACACCTCATTATATTGTGCGTCAGGAGTAAATGTTCGTTGTTATCACAATACAGACTTTTGTTTTGTGACATAACGAACTGTTTTTATTATAAGGCACATTGTATGGAATATGCTTTCTGTTCAGCCCTGGAAGCTACATAGAAACTTCTTTCTTGACGTATGCTCATTCTGGGCTTTATAGAAGTTGAAACTCTGCAATGATGCCATGGGTTACTGAATATAGGCCTACAAAACTTCACCAGAAGTCCACACAAACTCAAAATCAGGATGTAACAAAATTGATCTCTCTTTTTGACTAAAACAACCTTTTGAGCTGGAATCAAGTTGCCTTGGTATGAACCTGTTAAGGCAAAGTTACAACATCTAATATGTTGCGGGTCTACCAAATAGTCTTTAGAAGTGATCTACGTGGAGTTGCATATTGTTTCTATTTCTTAGTTTTCTCATATGTACGCTATATTTTCTTGAGAGAGATCCTTCTCTAAGATGCCTTAACTTCCAGTAGCAAGCTTTCATTGTTTGAATAACATCTCCATCGTGTTTTCAATGTAATCATAATTTGAGATGTTTTTTTGCAGCAATGATTAGGTTGCTTCATTTTGTATATAATTAATGAGATTGAATCAAGGAAGCGGTCTATCTGGAATATAGGGATAATCTTGTACACACTTGGGGAATCTCATACGTTGACCCTTCTTTATTTTCTCATCTTCTAGATTGTAAATTTGTGGAATTTGAGTTTTGTTTTGTTGATATTGTTGATATTTGACCTTTGTTAGCTTGATTTGATTAGGAGAAAACCAGGTCTCACACCCTGAGGTAATAATGAAGGCATCTGATTTTCTACTCTCAAGTAAAGTGAACAGAGGCACCTGTTTATTTGGTGAAGTTCAGTTGCAACCACATGATATCAGGAAGAGACTTCTTGATGCAGATCTTCGTTTGAGGAGTTCGTGTAAGGTGACTGTATGATGGATCATCTGGTCTCTCCTGCTTATATCAATATAGTGATTCAAAATGTTGTCTATACTTTTATTAATGAGTAATAAATCATTATTATCATTATTACCATTTGGATTTGAGTAGTTGAATTTTAATTTTCCATTTATTTCTGCTGCATGCTCCATCAGTATCTATGTTACAGATCAAAGTAAAATTAAGATAACCATGCATTTCAACCATGGAGAAATATTATGAATGTTGTGTAATGGAACATGCTGATTAAGGTTAGCGTAATCTGCATATTTTGGCATCAAAATTTTCTGTCTTGCGGCTTTTTCGTGAGCATGGATGTTTAACACCACGTAGGTTTTTTTGCACTTCATTTTGGCTAAAAGTGATCACTTATGTGGTCTTTTTTGAACAAAAAATGTGGAGTTAGGTGATAGAGCTTAGATCTCCTTTTTTGTGGTGTAAGTTAATGTAGTAGAAGGCTATTGGAGGGGGTTGTAGGATAGGAAGAAGAAAAAATTGTGGGAGTTTTTTTAGAGGTGGACAAGAGTTATGTGAGGAGTGGAAGTATTTTGCGGGCTTTGGAAAAGGAGCGGAGTTCGTGCTTGGATGATTTTAAGATGTTTTTATATTTATTAGGAGTGCATTGCAAGCTACTTTATATTTTTATGATTTTTAACTAATTGTTTATGAATTTTTATTGACTTCAGTGACCTTAACACCCTATATAAAAATAGAGATTTTTGTTTTTATCCTCGTATTAGTAAAACCGAAGTTTGAGAGGCTTAAAAAAAATAAAGTGTGAAAAAACCCAAGGTTTAAAATTGCGTAAATAAGCCTCAAGATGTTTTTCGTCCGTAGCCTCACGGATGAAGAATTGCATAAATGAGAATTTAAGTATTCTAGCAGTTAAATAACACTGAAAGTCTATTATATAATAAAAAAATCTAATTGAGGAGTGAAATTAGTGGAAAATAATAAAATAGATACAATATATGCATTTCATAGCATAGTTCAAAGTACAAAATCACAAATATAAGTCTATCAAAACTCCCAAAGTATAAATAAGAAAGAACATCTAAAATTCAATCATGTCCCATCACTAAATGGGCCTTCAAGGGAATATTCTTCTCTAATTGTATTTATGAATGTCAAATCTTCATCATCTTCAATGTTACACACTTTTCTCTTCCCTGTTTAATAAGAATGATTAGTGTGTTGTTAATTGCATATATTTAAAATGTAATAGCACATAAGAAATTGTGAGATACCTTTATTTGATTTTTGTGCTGCAGTACTAGTGGATGTTTGTGGTGTGGTACTAGTGGATGTGCCCGCTTGATCTGTTTTGCCCTTCAAGACATCCACACTTAGATCCTCTAGCTGTAAGTCTGATAATGGCAAATCTGTCTCATCATCTATGAACCATGTTCGACCCTTTCTACTGTGTATAGTGGAGGAAGATTCCTTGCCACTCGCTCCCGTAGTAAGTATCATGTTCGACCCTTCATCAAATTGCCCATATTGTAAATGTTTGGCCGTGGTACTCTTCTTAATGTAAGCAGTAATTTCCTCCATCTTATCCGGCACATTCGCACAATGTGCTACATTTTTATGTGAGCTGGATAAGTGTTCCTTCATGCGGGTAACTCCTCCCTTCACCACCTTATCACAAAACTTGCATTTTAAATACACATATGTCTTCTGACTACCTCCTACGATAACCTGTACACTGTACTTCCAAGAAGGGTCCCGCCGCAATGACATATTTGTCTTTTCCTTACTCCTAACCATGTTTTCTAATGCACAAATGCAAAAACAAACCAAAAATCTCAAAAAAAAAAAAAAAAAAAAAACCTTAGATTTTCTATAACTTGAAAAATCTTACCTTGAATGAAAAAAAATTCCTAAAATCGATAGTGGAGTTGTCGTAGAGGGCGGCTGGACACTAGAAGCTCATCGGAGTGAGGGGGCGCTAGCGGAGAGCGGCGGGAAGGGAGGTTGAGCGGAGCAATGTCGCGGAACATGGCTTGCGGAGAAGTCGTCCGTTCGGTTCGGGTAGGCCAAATGCAAGAATAGAGGAAATATGGTATTTTAATTAGAAACTTAAGTTGGTGGGACCCGACATCATGAGGCGTGCGCCTCACCTAACATTGTGCAATTAAGCCTCAAAGGCGCGCCTCATGGACCCTGAGGCGTAAGCCTCACTTGCACCCAAAATTGCTTAAGCAATGAGGCTCTTGGGGGACAAATTGTGCAGTGGCGCGCCTTTTCTTGCGCAATTCTAAATTATGGAAAATTTGTTGGATCTGATGATATTTCAATAGAGGTGTGGAAATGCTTAGGAGATGAAGAAACTTCTTGGCTTACTAAACTTTTTAATATTATTTTGAAGACTAAAAGATGCCAAATGAGTGGAGTGTTGGTTCCTATTTTTAAGAATAAAAATGATGCACAAAAGTGTGTGAATTATAGATGAATTAAGTTAATTTGTCATGCATTAAAATTATGGGAGAGAGCTATTGAGCATAGGTTATGGCGTGATAATAATGTTTCTAAAAATAAATTTGGATTTATGTCAAGTAAATCTACTTTGGAAGCTATACATATATTGAAAAGTTTGATGGAGAAATATAAGAGAATAAGGAGGATCTTCATATGATATATATGCTTTAGTGAAAGCATATGATAAAGCGTGATTTTTTGTATTTCACAATGATGATTTAGATTTTATGTATGTATTTGAATTTGTATTTGTTAGGAGTTTGTAGTTTTTCTTTCTTTTATTTTCATGATGATTATCATTAACAAACTTAGTAGTTAGTAGTAGTTTGGACTCTAGGCTATATCTATAATCAGCCTCTTTATTATGGAAAATGTTGATCACGATGTTTACAGCCCTTTTATTGGCTTTATATATATATATATTTTTTTGCTTTCAGGACTCGACAATATGATGTTTTGGAGAATCGACACAATAATTTGATGATTCACTATGCATCTCTCTTTTACATTTCTTTTTTCCCCTTATTTCTATCCTAAATTTCTATTTTTCTAAAAACTATACGTACCCTACATCGCTTATCCAGTTACTCAAAGGGACCGTCTTTAATGATGTTTAGTTTGTTTTTACTTCGATTTTACAGTTCTGAAACTTCATTTTTTATTTCTTTAGGAACTGGACGAGATATTTCGCAGAAATTACTGGATTTTACCGAAGTACTGTGTGTTTCCATCACAGGATAACAGTAAATTCCTCTTTACTTGATATTTATAGCCTTTCTGCTCATGTTAAACATGTTAAAAAAAATTTTTTGAATGAATTTTTATTATCATAAATACAGAAAACAAATTTCTTATCATTAGTTTCATGAAACTATATCCTTTTCATCATATCCCTTTGCAGGAAAATTCAGATCAATCATAAGAGTAAAGGGATTGGATTTTGAATATACGCTCAGTGGTGATCCTAAAGATGGTCCTGACCAAGCAAGGGAATCTGCTGCTGCATCTATGTTGACCAAGCTGCAAGAAATGGCAGCTCAAGCACATTGTCGCTGATCAGGTTTTATTTTTCATTTTTTTGAAGTTTTTGAAGTTTTTGAAGTTCCAAATTGTACATGTTAAGTTTTAGGAAAGATGCTTTCATGTTTGACAAGTAGTTGCAAGGATCTAAAATTTGCATTGCATCAGATCTTCAGGATGAAGATCTTTTTAACCATAGGTTCTTCTGCGAGTACTTTTTGTGTCATTTTATTGTTGAAAGAAGTGTTCATTTAGATTCATGGTGGATTAGACAGCTCAACCTGTTGTCTTTAGAAATTAGACCAGCTTCGATCATTCTTCACAGGCTTGTTAATTTGTTGTGTTCAAGTTGGCTCCATTTGAACTTTTTCATTAGTTATATGGCTTGGGTTGGAGTGATTTAGTATTCTTTGGAGATCTGATTACAATTTTAGATAATTGTTTTAACTCTTTCCCAAAATCAGCTGAAAGTCTTTCATTGTGATTCTGAGCTGAGCTCGACTAACTAATAGGCCAGCTTGATAAGATGATAATTTTTGAAAGGATGCTCCAAATCTTTTTGTATGATAAATCAATATTTTAGCCTTTCTTTATGTCTGATATGACCATTTTCGCCTTAATAGTAGAACGGTGTGCTATGAGCTTTTTTTTTTTTTATATATGGCTAAGAAGCCATGATTGTGCTTGTTAGTGGTATTTTGATCTTACATTTGATATACATGTGTGTTTTGATTCAAGGCTTGTTATCCCAAGTCCGTCAATTTCTTAGCTCGCAAGCTCTACGAGCAAGTCTCTTAATAGCAGCAAATTTATCATATTTCTTTTTTTGATTTCCTCACATTGAATTGAAAGTCCTTTTTGATCACATATTCATGTAGCATTCAATTCAACTCTTGTTTGCTCTCAAAATACTACCTAACACATAATTGATCGATCGGGGGATCAATTTGAGCATAATGGTAATAAATCAACAAATATTAAATTGGAGGCACTTTTAGGCACCAACTTATATATTATGGGAGTTATTCAAGTGTTTCTTAACTTGAATTGTTGCTTTTAGCTCTAAGATATATAAAGAATCATAAGATCTTAGCCATTTGCTATTTTTAGGTTGATCATAAATTAGGGTTGAAATCCTCCATGGAAGTGTTATTATTGAAACATTTATAGAATCACTTTGAACAACCTATATCTTATATGTCCACAATATTACTTATTTATAGAATCACTATGTGTTAGTCTCATTTGTATGAAGAATCACAGTTGAAGCCTTTTTAGTAGTCACATATATGGGAGTCTTATGTTTAATGAATCAGAATATCTTTTCTAAAAAATAGTCAAGATCATAATTCTTAAGTAACTTAGTTGGAGAAATTAAAGATTCTTCTAGGCAGAGCATAATCTCCAAGTTTAGGTTAAATTACTTCTTATTAACCTATCGCTTTGTGTATAAAGATCATTGAGTCTTTTGAGAATATACTTCTCTATGCCGTCAATTATTTGCTCCATTTTCTAGTGAATGCAAATTCAATTTGCGTTTCTTCTTTTCATTCTCTTACATACAATATGAAATTTTTTATATTTGATTTACCTATCGAAGATACTTTTTATTATATAATTTCACTATTTTTGAAGCTTGAACATGATTTGAACCATATGTGAGCATATTAAAAAATGGTATGAATGATGATTGAATATGTAGATTGAACTATACATTCAAAGCATGATTATACATAATCTAGATCTTAGTTAATACACTTGAATCAAGTTTGATCATTATTCGAATAATGTCTAAATATAATTTGCATACGTATTTTAATAATTGTTGAAGAACATTTTTTTATACTTAATTTTGCTTTTACATTAAATCTTCTTCAAAACAACCTTATCGACCATTAATGATGAAAATGTGAAAAAAAAAAAAAACAGCGTCAATGTATATGTTCATGTCACCAATAAATAAATATTTAATTTCAGCAATAAGGTCCCTCCTATGAGTTTCAAAATGGTTATGTTACGGGTTCAACGTGAAATTGACTCGACCTAACTTGAATTCAGTCAACTTGAACTCAAATCGTTTACTAAATATGTCAAAAAGGTGGGCTCGGATTTGACCCGCTAGTAATTTGAATTTGATCTTGTAATCCATTTTGATTAAAAAAGTAATTAACTTGTTAATCATAGATTTTTTATTAATTGATTAAAAATGA
This sequence comes from Dendrobium huoshanense, assembly GCA_016618105.1. Classification (NCBI taxonomy): domain Eukaryota; kingdom Viridiplantae; phylum Streptophyta; class Magnoliopsida; order Asparagales; family Orchidaceae; genus Dendrobium; species Dendrobium huoshanense. The sequence goes on along the minus strand of CM028358.1, from coordinate 71,255,432 downwards.
AAATATAATATAAACAAATAAAAGAATTTAAGGAAAAAAATTAAATTTACTTTTTTCGAGCAAAAATCAGTTTGGTGGATCAACCCTAACTCTACTCCTTCAATAAATTAGTCGGAATGTATGATCCTAAATTTGAACCGTTTATTAAAAAGATCAACTTAGAAACCAAATGTATTCAAGTTGGATTGTTGGTAGGGTCATTTATTGACATTTCTAATCTCTCTTGGTGATTGAGCTAGAATGGAAGTATGACCACGACAATGGAGGAATCAAAGTGGGAAGGGCTAGAAATTGTTCCTCATATATAGTGGCATATGAGGATAGCATAGTAATTTTCGTGTATTTTAGTTTGAAATAAGATTTTGGTCTTTTAAAATCTTATTTCATACTAAAAAATATATATAGAGGATATTATGGGGGCGCATAATTCTAAATTTTGTAAGAAAATGAAAATTCTGTAATATAAATTATACGAAAATGCAGTTTTTAGGAAAGTGCCACTTCATAGAAAATTGTGCAATTGGCATTGGAATCATGTATATATTTATGATTAAAAATGCATGATTTTTTTTTTGGGGGAAATTTAGGCCAAGTCAAATAAACAAATATTGCAAGTTTTAAATTCAAGATTTTTAAATTGATAATCGAAACTTCCAATCCATAGATCAATAGATCAAGATGAGCTTCGTGGTATGTAGGTTTGAACCACCGCCCTTCATTAGGAGATTATTCTGTGATGAGTTTGAACATGTTCGGAGGTCAATCTGGGCGCGTCACGTCACTCAATGCATAGTGCATTGGGTGATCTGGCGCTTACGGATTGGCCTCCGGACACGGCATATAAGTGCATTAGGTGATTTGATTCATCTTGATTGACCTCTGGACACGTTCGCACTCCGCACGTAATAATTTTCTTCATTAGACCTAGGGCTGCAAACGAATCGAGCCGAGCCGAGTATGTGTGTTCATGTTTGTGTTTATTTAATATCAGCTTGTTCAAGTTTGGTTCATGTTTGTTCGAGCTTTTTTGTTTGTGTTCATGTTTGGTTCATTTAAATTAATGAGTGTTCATGTTCGGTTTATGTTCAGTTCATGTTCTTTCGTTTAGTGCTTATCGAGCTTGTTCGTGAACATATTTAACGAATTTTTTTTAACTATCAAACAAACACGTTCATGAATGTATCTATGAACAAACACATTTAAAATAAAAGCAATTGTTTGTGTAACAAAGGCAATGATTATTTTTATATTTATTAAATCTATAGTAAAATATTAATTATTTTTATCGAGCTTATTCACGAGTTCAAAATCGAACACGAATTGAGCTTTTGTCGAGCTTCTTATCGAGCTTAATGTCGAGCTTGTTCATGAACTTCAAATGATGTTGTTCGCGAACATAAATGAGTCGAACGCATTAGTGTTCAAGTTTGTTTATTTAAGAAACAAGTGTTTAAATTATTGTTCAAGTTTGTTTGTTTAGTTAATTAAACGATCACAAACGAGCTTTAATCGAACCAAACAACGAGTAGCTCGTCGAACTTTTGATTCGCTTGCAGCCCTAATTAGACCAGAAATCGGGCGTGACCGGAGAGAAAAAATAATTGTGATAAGGATTCCTTTTGTTCAGGAAAGGACCTTATACTTTATTCATATTGTAGTGAAAAGTTTATGGCAACATAGTTATAAAATATGTGGATCTACAATGTTTTGTTACATATTGAGAAAATTAGTTATCAATTTTAAAATTATTTCATTTACTAGTTTTTTATTTCGTGGCTTGCCTTTATTTAAGGGATTGAATGCTTTTATTTTTACTGTATTTAATTAGAAGGGTTTACATATATATCACAAAATTATTTTATATTTTGCACATCTAACATTTAAATTTTATTTATTTATTTATATATTATTTTAGTGTTTGGATTTAATGAGGTTATGCATTGAAGGTGTGTTTTTTTTTATTAATTTAATGTTTATTGTATTTTTATGTAATTCATATATTTGTTACATTTATTGAAAGATTTAGATGGTAGATATGTAAATAGATAAAAAAAATTGTGATGTGAATGCAAATTCCACCTAAATTATTATGGTAATTATAGAGGATCTACATGTAACTCGCAATTGGCTGTCAAATGTGCTGAACTAGTCTTGTAAAAGGGTCACTTTGAGCTTTGAACTCATGCAAATATTTTATCAATATGAGCAAATTCTTTGTGATATTCTTATCATTTTTGTGATATTCTTTTAGGGTTTATTTAGGATGGTTGTACTTATTTTAAAATTTATTATGAGTATTATAAATATTTGTTCATCAAGAACATTTTTTTCCCATTATAATGTTCTATTATATTTGATTTTAAAAAGCTCTTCCTATCATAAAATTATTTAAAAAATTGCAAAAAAAAGGTAAAATAAAAGTACATGGGTTATTTTACATTTTTACTCATTAATTATTTAGGAAGTTAAATCAAATGTAAGAGGTAATTAACTACTTCATATTGATATTTTTTTGGACATTAATTGTTCTGAAAAGTTTTTATTCCATCATCCTTTACTATTAATACACTTTTAACCAATTTCTCAGTCAAAAAACATGCCAGAGCTGGCTTCATAAGGACCACAACTAGTCTGGCTTGGGCAAAGCCATAAAGACTTGAAAAAGAAATAATATCATGAAGTAAGTGGTCAGCTCCTCCAACAAGAAGTACATGCTTTAATGTTGCTACAGTATCATAATGTATTAACAGTTAGAAAGATGCATTCTTTATTAGTTAGTATTAAACTTATGGTGAAATTTAGATTTTTTTAAGAGAGAATTATTAAGTCTTTTTTAGGTATATAAATAAACCTCATCATAACCTAGGTTGAGTTGGGCAGACCTCCAAGGATTGAATCTTTCCTATGAGAATGATTGATCTAAATTAGAGTTTGAAATCCATCAAAGATCTCGCTATTCGCATTTATGATGTTGGAGTGTTTCTAAACTCGTTGAATGAGAATGTGCTTTATTTCTATCATGATCAGATTAGAAGGCTTATGATTTTTTTTTTTCTTTTCATTGAAGTAGTTGAGACTATAACTCCTAAAATTAATGTATCTTGGACTTTTTAAAGAGTTAGCCAAAATAAATTCTTTCAAATGACTTCTTAGGATCTTTAAGGGCAACTTTAAATTAACGACAATGAGGTTTTATTTTTATTTTTATGGGGAGCCAAAATTAAATAGTAGTTATCATTTGTGTTGGTTGACTTCAACAACCTTTGATCTATACTATGTTGTTGTATTTTTTAAATATCTCCAGAAGCACCTCATAATTGTTTAAATGCCTAAAGTGATGAGTAATCAATATCTTAAATTCTTTTTTAATTGTGTTCGAGATTTTCAGGAAGAACTATCTCACTCACTACTTTCTTCATAAGTTAGAATTATCGAGTCGAAAGTGTCTTTAAGAAAATCAAATGAAGATAAGGTTTAGTTCACTTCAAAATATTTGATAGTTGCTATTATCAATGAACTTATTGATTATGATATGTATAAGATTGAGATTAAGAACATGCCCTAAATAATCATAGTGCTTCAGCTTATCTGCTCATAGTGCTTCAGCTTATCACTGTGAAGGATACGGGGAGATCCTATCTTGTCAACAACTACTATATGAAATTAACTAAATGGTCGCCCTTCTTGACATTGGCGTGGAATCCCCTGTGATTCCTATATGGATTTCCTTCACGAATTTGCGCCCACATCTATTCTTTCCCCATATCCTTCACAGTCTCGGCTCTCTTTTTGGTCGGCCATTAAAAGTTGATAATGCGACCTGTGTAGCACATGATTTGATTGAACTTGATATATATTACGAAAAGTTTTCCTGATAAAACTTGGTTAGGTCCTGAAAAATTAGCTTATATTTAATGGGTTATCATGGATGAATTTTCTCCTTTTTGTGCGTTGTACAAATGTATTGTTCATAGCAAAGGGGATTATCGTCCTCATCCCTCCTCTGTCCCGATTAACATTGGTATTAATTCAGTTATTCCCAGTGTTGATCTTGTGGATCGAGAATGCTGTGGAGGAGAATGTTGTTGTTAATGTTGAATCTTTGGATCATAATGCTCTTCTTGCACTGGTGAATGTGAATGAGTCTATTCAGGTTAATACTAATGTTATTTCTCCTATTTCAAATTAGGAGAATGCTGTGTTGAATGTTGAATCCTTGGTTAATGATTCTTCATTGAATGATTCACCTGCTTTTCATGAGAAGTAAGGTGAGGTTAATTGTGGGGCTATGGGGGTTGGTGGTCCTATTAATGCTCTAAATGGGGATTTTGTTGGCTCTATTGCTACACAGCCAAAACCTACTTTTTTGATAGATGAGTTTCCACCTTTGCATCCCATTAAGGTTGGAGAAGTATATTTTCTTCTTGGGTACAATAGAGGAGTAATGAATAAATTTATTATCAAATAGACTGATGTCAAATCACTGAGTTGTTGAATTGTCAAGTTATTAGTTTGCTTAGTAGATGAATTGTTTAATTTGAGGAGTAAACAAGATTTCTATTTTATTTTGTTCATTACAAGTTGTTGATTCCTCCAATAAAATCCTTGCTTTAAATTAACTGTTAGGGCAATTTCATCTTCTTGGGAACTTGCAGTGATCAATGCTGTCATTTATTTTATTATTGCTGGTGTTGATTTGTATGCTAATTAGTATGATGAAATCCAATGGTTATGAGGTTAGTGATCATGCCATTGTAAGTCTCTGGTGATTTTTTAAAGAAGCAATAAAAAAGTCGTCATAAATGATGTCTAAGTCTTCATTTGGGAGAACTTTTTTTATTGCTTCTTAAAGAAAATTTTTAGTACAAATATTTTAATTTTTGCACTAAAAAGTTGTTTTTTTTTTTTTTAAGTACATCAAAATGACGTGTTTAGATAATAAAGTGAAGGGCACCTTAATTATCTGAAGCAGACACTTAGTTTTTCTTATTGATGAACATACAGTAACATCAATTGGATTGCATACTATTCTTCTTGAAAGTGTCTTCTTTAAGTGCAAGTCGCCAAGTAAGCTTTTAATTAGCTGTTGACGCAAGTATTGATTTCCATTTGCCTAAGGGCTTTTTGGTTTGAAGCAAAATATTAGAAAATATTTCAAATGTGGGGATTTTGAGAATATTAGTATTTAGTTTGAAGTAAAGCAAATGCAGTGTAAAATCTTGGTGTATTTAAAATTTACCCTCAAATTCAATTTTGGTTCATTTGAAATTTCTCAATTTTGGTTGGTTTTAAATATATCATAAATTTATCGCCATTGCCGCCACTCGTCGCCACATCTCCAGCCACCGTCCACCTTTGACTGCTGTCAGCCACCACCGCCAACCACCATCACCACATCCTGCTGACAGTCGCCGCCCCCTTTTAGCCACCACCGTCATTATCAGCGACCACCACTGTAATCTCCGCCCACCTTCAGTAGCCATCACCATCACCATTACTTGCTAACCCGTGTCGTCATTGGCCTCCACATACAAACACCATCACCGATGACATTTCTCTAGGGGTGTCATTTTCGGGTCACGGGTCGGATTTGGGTCGAACCTGGAACTGACCCGATTTCAAACGGGTCAACCTTAACCCAGTATGTAAACAGGTCGGAAATGTGGACCCGGACCAGACCTATTAGGTTGTCGGGTTGACCCAACCCGACACGGGTGCGCGCAGGCGCGTTCGGCCACCTGCAGGCGAGCGTGGATGCTCGTGGGCATGTGCGCGGGCGCGCGCAGACGCGTGTGCGGGCAGCCTTGGGCATGAGTGTAAGTGAGCCGAGACGGCTCGAGCTCGACTCGTTTATGGGCTCGTGAGTCGAGTTCGAGCTTGTTTAGTAAATGAGCTCGAGTTCAAGCTTGAGCCGCTCAAATAAATATTAATATTTTTAAAATAATTTTATTTATTAAATTTAAATATTAAAATAATAATCATCTAAAATTTGTTTAAATGTTAAACTTTTCATATTTTTTAAAAAATTTTATCTAAGTTTTAAAAATCCAGCTTAAGTTTTAAAAATCCTGCCTAATTTTTAAAAATATCGCCTAAATTAAAAAAATTTCAACCCATGGCAAGCTGGCTTGAGCTCGTTTACAGTGAGACGAGCTCGAGTTCGATCTCGCTTTCCATCTAAAGAGTCGAGCTCGATAAGGGTCTAAACTCGACTCGACTCAACTCGTTTACACCCCTAGCCTCGGGCGAGGGCACATGCGCGGGCGGCCTTGATGTGGGCGCAGGCGGTGGGCTGTCAAGAGCTGTCGCGCGGGAAGCTGAGTGTGCAGGCGGGGCAGGTTCGCGAGCAAGAGGGGCTGTGCAGGCAACTGATTTTAAACAGGTTTGCGAGTTGACCCGGCAACCCGTCGGGTCAACCCGAACCCGACAATCTGTTCAGGTCAAACCCGAAATTTCCGGGTCAGGTTAGAGTCGGGTTTTCGTGTCGTGTCAAATATCGACACCCCTACATGTCACCTACAACCACCATCGCCACTATCGACCGCCGATCACCACCCTTTTTGGACTTTACACTACATTTATTTTTCTTCAAACCAAATTAAAAAAAAAAAGGAATCTCATGCATTCATTTTACATTCATCCAAATAACTCAAAGATATTCCTTTTACACTAAATCCATTTTACATTACATTCCTTTTTCAATCAATCAAACAACCCTCATAGTTGGAGAATTATAATCAAATTTTAATGAAGTGGCGACCTAAAAATCATGGGAGTATGGCGAGTACAAGATCAAGATTAGCTCATAAATAAGTTTACATAGCCACTGACAAATCCCCGAGTTATGATCATGATCTTTGTGAAAAACACATACATTTAGTTTATGTAATATAATGGATGCGACCAATACAAATATTCCAAATCTTTAATCTTATTCACAAAGTTTCCATATGTTACTCGTGAAGTAATATCAGTTGTGCACCTATTTACCATTTGCAACTTATCTTTGACTAATTGTTCATTGGTTTGTTGGGGGGATGTCATTGTTCATTCTGTCGTCTGCAATAAATGTTGATTGTTAGAGTAAATTTCAATATCTATCGAGTTCAAATCACATTGATACTAATTGTTCATTGGTTTGTTGGGGGGATGTCATTGTTCATTCCGTCGTCTGCAATAAATGTTGATTGTTAGAGTAAATTTCAATATCTATCGAGTTCAAATCATATTAATTGATGTTTGGTCTGCTGATGGTGGTAATATCATCATAAATTTCTAACATCTTTTAGATTATCAAGATCTTCTCGAAGATATTTCATCACCATTGCTCTCCTTCATGTACGTTTATATGATTACTTGAAAGTTTAGAACTTCTGAAATGCTCTTAGGATGAAGCCTTGAGAACCATTTTAATGGTGTTTCCTTGCAAGTTGTAGATAGTAGTAACAATACCATTTATGTTGATGGAGAATCATCAACTCAAATGAAGTAATTTGATCTACTGAGTCTAACTTCCCTTTGAGGCATTCAGAACATTGCATTTTGAACCTTTAGTGGAGGTTGAGCTTTCATATATAATATGAATAGAAAATGCATTAGTTGGCTTGATGGAAAGTTAGTTGGGTTGGCTCATTAAGAACCACACATGGTTTGATATGGGCAAAGCCATAAAGAATTGAGAAGGAAATATCACAGTGAAATTGTCAGCCCCATTACCATTGAATTAGACAAGTTATATTAATTGATCGACGTTTCATGCTTTGGAAATAATTTGTATTTATGAATTGTGGGCTCATTTAGGCTTCGTTTTATACAATTTTCGTACTGTTTTTTAAATTAATTTTTAGTAGAAAACTTTTTTAGCTAGAAATTTTTGTATTAAAAAATTATTTTAGAAAGCAGTAAGAAAGTAAATTTTTGTACTAGAAAATTATTTTAAAAGCAATAAGAAAGTTGTCCCAAATGAAATCTTAGTAATTTGGATGTTGATATATATATATATATCATTTGCTTTTGGATGTGAAAATAAAACCATCAATTTTCTTTTGATAAAGTTCATATTAATTTTGTGCGCTAGAAATGAATGATGGATTGTATAACATATTTTCTAATTTTAAACAAACAAATTTATAAGCTCAATGAAGAAAAGAAGCATATTAAAATAACTTTAACTATTACAAATAGATATTCATTGGAAGATGAAGATAACATGACCTAAAGGCAGTGAATAAGGTGATGTTGGAAGGTTGTCGGGTGATAATTCAGGATGGTTGCGATTGTGCTTAGCTACAGGGGTGGAACCTCATTGGGGTTAAGGCCCCCCCCCCCCCCCCCCCCCCCCCCCCCCCCCCCCCCCCCCCCGAAAATTAGGATTGGTTCCGACCCTACTTAGCTTGGAAGTAAGGGTAGCAAGACCTTGATGCGACTTATGAGGCAACACAAAAATGTGGAGGATATTGTTGAAAATAGTTAGGATTGGATGGCTCCCCTTTGGAAGGTGAATATGACATGAACTTAGGACAACATAAGATATGTTATTAAAAAATTAGGAAGACTATTACAAATTATTGGCATAACATCCTTCCGGTGTAAAATGAGGTAATAATGAAAGATTATGGAAATAACTAAAAATGATATAATGCATTATGGTGTTATTTATTACATCTATGAACGAGTTTAATAGAGGTCATAAATCAAAATTTTTGAAGATCAAATTAATTTCAACAGTTTTAAGATTATTTTCTTTGCAAATTTTAGAATAATGAAAAAAACTCTAATTGAGACTCTAGTAAAAATTGTGTGGTTCCCAAGCATTACATCAAACCACACTAGAGCCGCCCATAAACAAACTTTTATTTGGTTCGGTGTAAGGATGCAGAGGAACATTCGGTGTGAAAAAACTTGGTACACCTCGGTATAGGCGCGATTTTGCCTACGACCGAATGTTCATCTGCATCCGGTCGGAGGACGTAATAATTCTTCCCCATAAACCATGACAAAACTCTATAAAAGAAGTATGAACTCATTTTACCAACATCAATAATATCATCATAACACTACATATAAATCTCAATAAAAATATAAAAAGGAAGGATTTTCTTCATCCTAATCTATTCAGATAGGGCAAATAGTAGGGGTATCAGTAATTGATCTAACCAATCAACATGATCCTAAAAATCCGAGTTAACCCGCTTAATAAATGGGTTAGGTTTGAGTTAACCAATGAACTCATTTTTGACCCATAAATGACCTGTTTAATATCGTTTTGCTTAAATTTTTTTGCTTCTATGTGTCATCTTCTTATCTTTGATCAAATATTCTAAATTTTATAGTTAATAAATTATATTTTCTTTAGCCAAAATAGGTTAATATATAAAACTGCCCCAAATGAAACAATAATCTATAACTATATCATTCTTTGATACATCTCACATGTCAACTTCATTCATTTACAATTTATACTATAGAATGTATGTAGGATTGGCCATTATTTCATAATAAAGTTAAATTTTTTTTTTCAAACATTGATGATTGGGCCATGAAAGGCCATACTAAAATGCAATTGGCCCTCATGGAGTCAATTACTACTCTTTTTACTTTGTTAGGCATATTTAAGCTCATTTCCTATGAACAATCACTTGCTCGCCCACCTACCATGTCAAGCAATTAGGTGGGTGACTTTATTTTTAATGATTTATTATTATGTTTCTTATTTTCAAAAAAATTACAGTGAGGGCTGAAAAGAAAAAGATAATGACATTAATTTTTTGCAGCATTAAAGTTATTTTTACCAAATTCTCCAATTTAATTAATTGGCTGTCCCACCAGTCACTATCATCTTTAAAATAAAATTAAATACGATAAATAATGTAAATATTGATTTAGAGAAACTAATTATCGAAACCTAAATAGATAATTATGATAATTAAAAAAAAAAAAGTTTATTTATTAGTGAACTTTTCGTGAGAAGGTAATTGCGAACTTAAATTATATATAGTTTTTACATCTGCCTTAGCAGCACTATTTTACACACATCATCACCTGATCGATGTATGCTATCTTTGATGTATTTTAAGGTTTTGTTTAAGACAACTTTCTAAAGTAGCTTTTAGTGCTGATGTTTTTTTTTTTTTAGTATGAAAGTTATCCCAAGTAGGGTTGTCAATATTTGATACAACCCGAAAATTTGACTTCAACCTGACACGAAAATTTCGGATTCGGGTTAGGGTTTTCGACTAGTTTCAAAAATTTGGTAGGGTTTGGGTTGACCCGGAAACCTGGGAATTATCAGGATTGACCCGTTGACGGATGCCCGCGTGACCGCAGCTGCCCGAGGCCAATCACGTGTCTAGACTCGCTCGTCGCGTCTGTGTCCACGTCGGGGTGTCACCGGGTTGTGTTGCTAACCCGCCTGCCCCCATCGTTGAGTCCCCGCTCCCGCATCGCATTCGTGTTGCAGGTCACGTCTTGAGATAAGAAACTGCCAGCTGCCGCGCCGCTATAGCCGACTTGTCGTTGCCATGTCCTGACGCAAACCGGAAGCGGGTTGGGCTCGAGTACAAAAAATTAACTATTATTTCTCATCGATATTTTTAATAAATATCTATAACTCTAAATCCTAAAGTTTTATGAAAGACAAAAATTTAAAAAATAATAATTTTCCGACCGCCCACAGTCTCCATATAGTGTAGTTGCATGTCAAATATCTCTTCTATAAATTATCCCTCCATCTTCACCTCTCCTTAATTAGTTAGATAAGGGAAGGAGAGAGAGAGAGAGAGAGAGAGAGAGAGAGAGAGAGAGAGAGAGAGAGAGAGATGGTAGAGAGAGAAGTGAAAGCAGAGGGTGTGCTAAGATTGTCATCAATGGTGCTGGCGGCCATTAGCGCGGCCATCGTTGGTCTGGATGAACAGACCAAAACCGTCTTCTTCACGAGAAAGAGAGCCACATCTCAGAAGCTTGAAGTTCTCTGGTAATAAACTTTTACTATATTTCGCAATAGTCATTTAGAACAGTTTTCTTACTATTTTCTAAATCAGTTTTTTAGTATAAAATTTTTTTAAACTAGTCTTTGTTTGGGACAGCTTTCTTGCTGCTTTATGAAGAAGCTTTTTATTACAAACTTTTAAATTTTAATTTTTTTTTTACTAAAAAAACTGCTTTATAAAGCAATAAAAAGCTTAGTTTGGAATTAAAACAGTTTTTCTTAACAAGTGAACGCAAACCATTTTCTCTCCATCGATCTGTTCATCATTTTGTTTTCTTTCTTTGATTTGCTCATTGAGTAACCCATCTTCTTAACAAAGCGAACAAAGTTCTCATAAGAAATTTCCAATAAAATTTTTTGTAAGGAATGATCAAAATCTACCGAATATGTATGAAAGTCTGTGCTTTATTGATGGAGCTCAAATAAAGTCTATTAACTAACAGATCACAGTTCTATATTTGAATAAAAATTAATTTTAAGCATTTTTTTTAATCCATTTATATTAATTTCTCCTAATTTTCAAAAGCCTTTTTTTTAGGGCGTTCACAATCATAGCTTCAGCTTCCTCTGGCTATCATCTTCTGCAGCTTTGTGGTTGTATAGCCATCGCTTGGCTAAGAAAAAACCATTCTCAGGTTGCCAACAAGTTCTTTGCATGGATTAGGCTTTTATTGGATCAGGTAATTAATTAATCAAATAAAATTTCTATTATAATAAAATGATATGAGGTAAATGTAGACTTTTTTTTTATAATATTATATATGTTGCTTATTATATTTTTTTTGTAATAAGTTTTATAACTCATTTTTATGTTAATTTTTAATTAATAAAATTTTTTGTATAATATAGTTGTAATAAAATTGTCCTAAATGAAACATTAATTTTAACATTTTTTTGTGCTTAAAAATTGTTTTAATAAAAGAAATTATCCAAAATGAAGCTTAGATAAATATATGCTTTAATTGTAATATCCAATTTGAGAAGATAATGTTGTCATGCACAACTACCTTCATTTAAGAGGTAAGGAGCAATTAGACATGCCAAGAAATAAAGTAGCCAGAATTAGAGATCCACATGCTTTGGTGGTTGTATTCATTAATTACTTGAGTCATATAATACAATTTATAGCTGAATTTTAGGCAACTATTTATCTTTTTGCTTTTAATGGTTTTATTTTTTAATAGAAAAAATTAGAAAAGGATTGAATGATCTCCTATCTTTTTCTAAAGGATCAAAATAAACTATTTTATAATTATATTAAAAGTTTGAAATTCTAATATTGAAAAGTAGGCCTTGCAATTCAATATGTCACAGGCATAACAGATTGAAGATCATCTTAAGCTATTTATATATGGTAAAGCTATTAGGACTTCTTTTAAGATTAATTAGGATATGTCACATAACTAATATATTTTGTATCGTTGTTTATTCGATGATGTGATGTATTCTGATTGACCTCGAGACTGTCCGATCACCTTATGTAATAATTTCTCTTATATCTAAGGGTTCCATTGGGCTTCATTTGGGCAGTTGAGCGATGGCTATAGTTAATGACTTACTGTTTTTCATTAATTTACTGTGGATATGAGTGGAAAATTCTTTAATTAATGCTGTGGTCCATTGTTTAAAAATGAGAGTCCATTGTTTAACTAAATAAGTCGAGCTAAGTTCGTGTAATCTTTGATTTAAGCTAGAATTTGATTAATTAATCTGATTAGAGCTTGAGCTAAATTCTACGAGCTTAAATCGACTGACGAGTGAGCTCATTCAATATAAAAGAGAAAAACATTATATTAAATTCTAGTAATTGTTATAGATTTATGACAATTTTTAATCAATACTTTTTCCATTATTTTAAAGAAATTTTATGACAATAATAAAGTTGTTGTAAATGAAGTCATAATAACACCACAAAATGAATAAATTATAAGAAAAATAATAATAAATAGAAAATGATAATTTGCTTTAATCATTTGAATACTAAATATTTTACATTAATATTTTTATACAAGTCTTCTAACAACTAACGAGTCGCTTCACACAAAGTTGACTCGCTAGCTCATGAAACGCGACTTATAAGAGCCGAGCAAAAGCTTTAGCAAACTCAGCAGTTGGTTTGACTCACTCACAGCCCAAAGGCCCGAAGTACTAATATGAACCACGTAAAACAACATGCAGGGAGTGGCTTATGCAATGTTTGCTGTGGCAGTCGCAGCGACGGAGGGATCGACGGTTGCGCTGAGAGGCGTGAATCCGCTGCAATGGTCTGAACTGTGCAACATCTATGGAAAATTCTGCCGGCAAGTCGCCGGAGGTTTAATATGTGGCTTTGCAGCATCCATTGCCATGGCCGTCGTCTCCTTCTTCTCTGCTCGCAATCTGTTCAAGCTTTACTCAGTTCACCATAGAAGAGAGATCTCCGGCCTTAAGAAGTGGAGATGGAATCTCTTCTATTCCAGTTTTAGCTAATAGTACATAAGAAGAACGAAATAACTCTGGAGTCTGGAATAATCATCGTCTTCAATTATATATAAAATCTCAAACATAAAAGTGTGTTGCGAGTATCAGAATTGGGCTTCGTTTGGGATAACTTTCTTAACTTTTGTTTCAAAGAGTTTTCTAGTACAAAAATTTCTTGCTGCTTGTTTAAGCTTAAGCTTCTCATGGTGATTGCTTTGAATTGTGAATTTCCGAGATGTCATGTAATTGCGTTCTCTAGAATGCAAAATATTGATAAAAAAACATTTGATTGGATATTTCTGTAATAATTATGAAACAGTTATTTTATATTTTTAATCATGTTTTGCACACTACACGAAAATAGCTCATTATCGGCATATTTTTCCAACGGAATATTTTCCATTGAAATTTCCAGCAGATTTCCGACAAATTGAAAGAAATATTTCCGATAGATTTTCAAGCACTTTTCCGGCGGATTTAATTTCCAGCAGAATTTTTGACGGATTTCCGACGTTTTCGACGGATTTTTAGTAATTTATTTAATATTATATTTAAATTAATTAATTTTCAAAATTTATAATTTATTTTAATTAATTAGTCATTAAATAATTATTTTAATTAATTATTAATTATTAGGCGGGAACTTCCAATTTTTTGCCTGAAAATCTGTCGGTAATAAATGATTTTTCTATAGTGGTAATCATGAATCCATTAGGCGCTAATAACCATTCAATTTTTTTTCTCTTAATGACTTTTGAAGTATCTTTATGCAAAATATAAATATATATATATATATCTAATATATTTTGCACTCAGATGAAACAAGTTTTAATTAATTAGATATATATTCTTACGCATTTCTCTAATTTTAAAATTATTTAAAGATGATTAAATTTAGCATATATAGCCAGCCACCGCCGCTAGCCTCCACCATCGTCAGCCGCGCCGCTAGCCTCCAACATCGTCAGCCGCACCACCAGCCTTCGGAAACTGACCAACACCGCCGTCACCATCACCGTCAACACCACTACCTCCACCCGCCGCCGGCCATCACCAATGCTACTATCATTGTATCCCACCATCGTTATCATATTTGATTTCTTTTGTGCCGACCAAGCAGCTCTAAATGAAAAAATAAATTAGTCCCTTTCGTGCATGTGGATTCCATGCATCATATTAAAATTACCTTAGCCTTCTGTTGCTGATGAATGCTACAGTTACCAATTAATTGCTCGTATTAATTCCTATTTCTATCAATAGAGTACTGACATCATACTTGCCAACAATACACGACTATTCAAAGCATTTTAATAATTTGTGGCAAATTACCTATTCTGTTTAAATAAAGATGTTGCGGGCTAGAAATTACGCGGCGATAGAGATTTAATCCTACGTCTTAGCGTTGTATGTATAACTAGCACACAGAGAACACAAATAATTTTTTACGTGGAAAACCCTTGAAAGGGAAAAAACCACGAGGCCTAGCCCAGTTGAAAATGGTTTTACTAGATTTTGAGTTGGTTACAAAGGACTGAATCACCTCCAGGGGTGAACAGATTACAATCAATTACTTAAGAAAGACGTCGAGTCTTTGGCAGGACGTAGGGACTGGATATAGGGCCCTGAACAAAACGTCGGGTCTTTGGCAGGAAGTAGGGACTGAGTGTCAGGCCTTGAACAAGACGTCGGGTCTTTGGCAGGAAGTAGAGACTGAGTGTCGGGCCTTAAGGTGGTGGTCCGGCGGTGGTCCGGCGGTGGTCCGACGAGGTTCCTGCGGTGGTCCGGCGAGATTCTGCGGTGGTCCGGCGGTGGTCCGGCGGCTGTCGAGGAGGAACTCCTTCCTTCTCTTCTCTTCTTCTCTCTCTTGCTTGGATCCTCTCTTGTGAAGAATGAGGGCTCTATTTATAGATTTTTTGGAGTGGCATGGCCCGTAAATAGGCGTGAGATCAGGGGCGAATAGGGAGTGGTCAAATGGACGGTCGATATTGAATCCTATGGCCGTGCACCGTTCGTTGGCCATTTGGAGACCTTAATGATGTCGGAATTTAGTGATCTTGGGCTCGTTGGATTTGTCTCGTCGATCCGTTCGATTCAAGTATAAGCTCGTCAAAATCAGAGACCGTTTGGTAACTCAAATTGCGGTTTGAACCTTCCAACAGCGCTTTGAACCCTTGATTCGGACTCATTTGGGCTTGGATTGAGTCGATCTTGGTGTCGTTGGGTTCGTATTTCTGAGACGCTCAGTTTGATTGTAAGCTCGTTGAAATCGGAGTTCGGATGCTACCGGATTTAATTTTTGAAGTCTCCAACTAGCTTTTGCCTCGAGATTCGTGCCTGATCATGCTAATTTTGTGATGACGTATCAGTTGCCCCCCTATTTTCGGACGTCGAAGCTCCAGAAGTCCGAAAATATAAGTGTCGACAATTTGCATAGGCCGAAATGCCAAAAAATGCGTTCCGAAAATTAATGACTTGCTCAAATTTGATCATAGAGGCCTTGTTGAGCTCCGAAAGTGTCGGAATCGAGTTCGGAACGTCGAAAAACATATTCGGGGACCCCAAAAACGTCAAAATCAGAGCTTTCGGGACGAAAATCGGGCCCAGAATGGGCTAGGCGGCCGGACCGGCCGGCCGGCCGCCGCCGCCGCCGCCGGCGGCACCGCCGGCTCACGCTGGATCACGCGCGGCGGCCCGCCTGGGCCGCCCTACCCGCCTGGGCCCGCGCTCGCGGGCCCGCGCTTCAGCACGCGTGGCGGCCCGCCTGGGCCGCGCCTGCGGCCCGCGTTGCAGCCCGCGCGGCGGCCCGCCTGGGCCGCGCCTGTCCGCTTTCGGCCCGCGCGGCGGTCCGCCTGGGCCGCCTGGGCCCGCGCGGTCAGCCTGTCTGGAAGCTTCTCACCGCCTCTTTTGAGTGAACGGACGGGTCGGTTCGGCCCACTGACCTAGTGGGCCCCACCTGCGCAGGAAAATGCATTTTTTGGCCTTTTTTGGCCGAAAAAATTCGTAAAAAATCCCAAAAAATTCCGAAAAAATTCAGAAAAATTTAGAAAAATTTGGGAAATTGGAAATTCTAGAAACTTCCTTCCTTTCTCCCAAAAAATATAAAAAGGGCCTTAGATCCTTAAGAAAATTCATTCCTTTCTTCTTCTCCTCATGTTTTCTTCTCTTCTCCTCCTCTCTTATCATCTCCCTCTGTCCTTTCTATTGAGGCCTTCCCTCAGTTTTCTGAGGCCCCTCTCTTGGCAAGGAAGTCCGGAGATTTTCTTCTTTCCCCCTCCTTTCTTCTCATCTCCCTCTGTCCTTTCTATTGAGGCCTTCCCTCAGTTTTCTGAGGCCCATCTCTTGGCAAGGAAGTCCGGAGATTTTCTTCTTTCCTCCTACACCCTTTGAGAGAAATGTCAGGTGATCGCCCTCCACCGAGAGATCCCGCGATCCGGGGAGACTCTGTTGCACCGCATGACGGCGAACGGAGGTCTAATAGGGAAGTGGATGAGGCAATGTCAACTGTTACAAATGACTTCATATTCCTTTTTCGCAAGAATTATTACTTCCCGAATGATGTGAAGACGATGGTCCCTAGGATGTCTGATCGGGCGAATCTTCCTCCTCCCGGGTACGTGACCGTTTCTGAGGCCCACTTACGGGGTGGTTTACGCTTTCCGCCTCTTACTGAGCTGATCGAAGTCTTACAAAGGTGCGGTGTGAACCTATTCCAACTTTCATTTAGAGCAATATCAGTGGCTATGGGATTGATTGCTCTCTTTCGGGATCGGGGAGCTACTATGACCCCGGAGCACCTTTCACGGATGGGCAAGCTCACCAGCGATACGTCTGGGCGTGTGACTTTTAGAACCAAATGGTTGAATGTACGTACCCACGATCCTTCAAAGAATTGGGTCAATGCTTTCTTTTTTGTGAAGAATGATTGGGGCTTGATAGAGAAGTGGGGAAAGATGAGGGATTTGCCATCCCCTCTACATGTCAGCGAGGAAGACATATTGAGGATCTTGAAAGTTCCCGATCTTGAACATCTTCTATTTGAGGTTCGTCATATGAGCAAATACACTGAAGAAGAGTTCTTATTCAAGGTTGGGATTTCATTTCATACTGGGAGGTCTGATGCAAGGAAGTTGAAGCCGACATCCAGGATTCCTGAGCCTCCTGCCCCTGCTTCAAAAGCGGCTCCCAAACGACCAGCTAGAGGCGACGACCCCCAGGTTTCGAAGAGGAAGAGGTTGGAAGAGATAACTACTGACAAGACCCCACCTGACTCTTCCCCAGCCAAGCTGCATATCCCTGAGGATGTCATGAATCATCAATGCCTCGGACATAACAAGACCAGTAATTTGGTGAGTAACATCTCTCAATATTTTTTATCTCATTTGCTTCTGAGGTGAATTCTAATAAACTTTCCTTTTTATTTCAGCTGTCACGCATTGGGATCGAGATTAATGACTGAAACAGTGAGTTTGTTAAGATCAAGTATCTTCAGGGGGAGTTCAAGCGGAAGTATGAGCAGAAGGTTAAGGAGGTGAAGGTGCTTGAAGATGAGTTGAGCGATTGCAGGACTGAGCTTGCCAACACAATGCGCTCTGTATCTCTCCAGAATCGGCAGGCAGATCGGCATCAGATAGATCTTGAGGAGGCTCAAGCGACGATCACCAGGCTTTTGAAGGAGCAGAAAGTTTCTGAAGAGAAGATAGTGTCGCTTGAGGTGAAGGATAAGAAGTCCCAGGCCATTATAGTTGAGAAGGAAGCTGCCTTGTCTAGCCTAGAACCTTACAGAGTTATCGAAGACTTTAAGAAGTCCATAGCATTCAAGACTATCGTCCAGGATCACATTGAGGAGGCCCGAGATCACATCTATGCCATAGAGGTGAAGGGTTTGGAGCAGCAGTGTACTGAGGATGGATTTATTAGAGGCTTCTTTAAGGGGGTTCGCTTGATGCAGCGAAAGACCGGAGTTTCAGCCGAAGAGGTGACCCCTAGCCAGGCTTCAGCTGACTTTCCTTCAGGCTCTGATGGTGATGAGGTAGAGAGTGATCTACGGAAGGTCCTTGATCTTGATGCAGATGATGATATAGTAGATGTTGAGTAGGTTTTCTAGTTCCTGTTATCTGTATTAGTTTGTCTTTTTTAGCAATTGTGATGTACCTGATGTTTGTACTGTTGTGTGATTTCTATTTTGACTTAGTAGTTGATTATTGTTCTGTTGTTATATGACTTTTGATATTCTGGTGTATTTATTCGTCCTGAGTAAATTTTATTCATGTTTGCTTAAGGTATTTGTCTTCCAACTTGTGCTTAAAAGTTTAGAATGATCCTCTAAGGATGTGCGGTTTACTCTAAGTTGTACGTCGGAGCCTTGCTTGATGGCGTCAACCTGTAAAAGAGGTTAAAAGAATCTATAAGAGATGTAAGACCTATCCGAGGTTGTGAGTCAGAGCCCTGCTCGATGACGTTAACCTGTATGGAAGAGGTCGGGAGAATCCACCAAGGATGTAAGACCTATCCGAGGTTGTGAGTCAGAGCCCTGCTCGATGACGTTAACCTGTGTGGAAGAGGCCAGAAGAATCCACCAAGGATGTAAGACCTATCCGAGGTTGTGTGTCAGAGCCCTGCTCGATAACGTTAACCTGTGTGGAATAGGTTGGATCGAATCCTCCTAGGATTGATCAACTAACGATTGAACAATGATCATTTACTGCTCAAACATATTAAAGTTCATAACTTAACAAAGTCTTTACTGCCATTAAACGAAGAACATTGCTCCCGAAAACAGTTTAAGGGAGAAGGAAACTAGAAACACCACAAACAAAGTCTGAAATTAAAGATATGTACAGTAAGCAAAAGACATACAACATTCTAAAACAAACGGCACGATTACGCTCTACTGATAGTATTTGCGGAGGTTCTCGATATTCCAAGTTCGAGGAAGCATCTTCCCTTCAGCATCCTTTAATTTGAAAGTTCCTAGCTTCACCATAGCTGCTACTAGGTACGGACCTTCCCAGAGGGGGGAGAGTTTGTTTCGTTGAGGGCCTTTGCCTGCTGCCTCAATGCTGCGTAGGACCAGATCTCCTACCGATATATGTCGCAGCTTCATCCTTCTGTTATAGTGATGGGCAACTCTCTGGTGGTAGGCAGCAACCTTAAGTATTGTCCCGTTTCTTACTTCTGGAAGGAGGTCTAGGTTGTGCCTGAGTTTTTCGTCGTTGGTATTGGAGTCGAAAGTTTGTACTCTATGACTGGGGACTCCAATGTCGACTGGAATGACAGCCTCTGTACCAAAGCAGAGGTTATACGGCGTCTCTCCTGTTGGAGTCCTTGCTGTCGTACGATAGGCCCAAAGGACGTTTGGGAGCTCGTCAGCCCATTGCCCCCCAGCCTTCTCCAGTCATATTTTCAGTCCTCTCAGAATAGTCTGATTAGTGACTTCTGTCTGTCCATTAGCCTTAGGATGAGCCACAGCCGTGTGTACTAGATGAATGTGGAGATCTTTACAAAATGTGGTAAAGACCCTTCCGGTGAACTGTGTTCCGTTATTAGTAATAACTTTTGCAGGAATACCAAAGCGACATATTATGCTCTTCCACAGGAACTGTTTGACATTTGCTTCAGTGATCTTTGCTAGTGGTTCTGCTTCTACCCATTTCGTGAAATAGTCGACAGCCAATATGATGAATTTTCGCTGTCCCGTGGCCATAGGAAATGGTCCCATTATGTCGATCCCCCATTGGGCAAAAGGCCAGGGACTCTGTAATGTCGATATCTCTACGGCGGGTAGATGAGTAAGGTTAGCATGCAACTGACAGTTGTTACATTTCCGTACAAGTTCTAATGCGTCTTGTTTTATCGTCGGCCAGTAGAATCCTTGTCTCATGACCTTTTGGGCCAGTGCCCTTCCACCCAAATGTTCCCCACAAATGCCCGAGTGTACTTCGCGAAGTGCATAGTTTTCCTCCGAAGGAGGAAGACATTTGAGGTATGGCCCTGTGAAAGATCGTTTGTATAACTCTCCATTAATAATGGTGAAGTTGGCTGCTTGCCTTCGAAGCCGTACTGCCATAGCTGGGTCTTCAGGGAGAGAGCCTTCTTGTAGGAGAGCAAGAATGGGGTCGATCCAAGATGTTTCTTTTGATTCATCTATTGATTGAAGTACCCATGAGCCTTGAATGCTCGGGAAGTGGATCTCCTCAATAAATTTTCTTTTGAAAACATCTCCCGTTGTAGAAGTTGCTAGCTTGGAGAGTGAGTCTGCCCTTGCGTTTTGCTCTCGAAGGATATGGATGACCTGATGCTTTGCTATTTGAGCCAACAAGGTTTTAACTATCTGACAGTATTGAGCCAAAAGTGGATTGTGAGCATCGAATTCCCCTTCCACTTGAGAAGCAACCAGTTGGGAATCAGTGTGAACCACTAAGTCTTGGACTTCGCAATCAATTGTCAATCTTAATCCAGCGATTAAAGCTTCATATTCAGCAACATTGTTTGTTGCCGGAAACTTCAGTCTAAGCCCGTATTCGAGTGTGGCTTTCTATGGGGAGATTAATAAGATTCCAGCGCCAGCACCAGAACTCCCAGAAGCTCCGTCTACATATAATGTCCAGCATGAAGAGGAAGGAGACACATCAGGCGATTCCTCGGAGGTGTAGTTAGTACATTCGACCACAAAATCGGCAAGCACCTGTGACTTGATGTCGGGTCTAGGCAGGAACTGTATATCAAACTCTCCAAGTTCTACTGACCATTTGATCAATCTTCCGGATGCCTCGGGTTTTTGAAGAATATTTTTCAGCGGTAGGTTTGTATAAACCCTGATCGCGTGTACCTGAAAATAAGGTCGTAACTTCCTGGCTGAGAAGACCAATGCTATGGCTGTTTTGTCTGCCAATGGATAACGCATTTCAACATCTAAAAGCACTTTGCTGATGTAATAGACTGGGCGTTGAATCGAATCATCCATCCGAACCAAGACTGAACTTATATCTTGAGGAGAGACGGCCATGTACATATATAAAACTTCCCCTGGAATTGGCTTTGAGAGTAGCGGTGGTGAGGCTAGATAAGTCCGGAGTTGTTCAAAAGCTTCTTGGCATTTATCAGTCCATTGGAATCCTGAGCTACGAGCCCCTCTGAGGATCTTGAAAAAAGGCAAATATTTATCTTCTGAACGAGCTAGAAATCGAGAGAGTGCTGCAATCCTTCCATTCAGTCTCTGAACTTCTTTGATATTTCTGGGGGGTAGCATGTCCCTTAGGGCCTTGATCTTTTCCGGGTTGGCCTCAATCCCTCGGTGAGTAACCATGAACCCTAGAAACTTCCCTGAGGTGACTCCAAATGCACATTTGGAGGGGTTGAGGCACATGTTGTAAGATCGGAGGAGGTTAAAACATTCTTCCAAATCCGAGATATGCTGAGATTTCTCGAGGCTCTTCACCAGCATATCGTCCACATAGACTTCCATGGTACGCCCAATAAGGTTCTTAAAAACCTTATTCATAAGTCGTTGGTAAGTTGCCCATGCATTTTTGAGCCCGAATGGCATTACCAGGTAACAATATAACCCTTTATCTGTTTGAAAAGATGTTGCCTCCTCATCGGCAGGATCCATTTGTATTTGGTTATATCCGGAGTAGGCATCCATAAAGCTTAACATTTGATGTCCGGATGTGGCGTCGACTAGCTGGTCTATTTGGGGGAGCGGGAAGCTGTCCTTGGGACAAGCTTTATTGAGATCTGTATAGTCCACGCACATTCTCCAAGCTCCACTTTTTTTTCGAATCATCACGACGTTGGCTAGCCAAGTTTGGTAGTGTACTTCCCTTATAAATCTTGCTTTTAGAAGCTTATCAATCTCATGTTCGATTGCCAGCTGACGTTCTAGGGCGAAGTTTCGTTTCTTTTGAATTACTGGTTTATATGCTGGGTTGATCTTGAGGGAGTGCATAATTACTTCAGGATTAATGCCGGGCATATCAGCTGAACTCCATGCAAATACATCTTGGTTTGTACGTAGAAAGTCTACATATTCTTTTTTCTCTGTATCTGAGAGGAGTGATCCGATCTGTACTGTTCTAGAGGGATGTTCTTCTGATAGAGAGACATATGTAAGATCTTCTACAGGGGAGGCCCTTTGAGGAGTATCTTCATTCCGAAGATCGAAGTCTTCGATGCTTAGAGTAACTGATGAGTGTGGTTGAGCCTGCCTAAGATAGCATGACTGTGCTACTTGTTGATCTCCTCGTACTGTTCCGATCCCTGATGGGGTAGGAAACTTGAGCTTTAAGTGAGGAATTGAAGCAACAGCCCCGAAGATTGTTTGGAGTGGCCTTCCAAAGATCGCATTGTAGGCTGATTCGGACTTTACTACAATGAACAGAATGGGGTGCTCAACTTGACGGGGGAATTCTCCAAGCACAACCGGGAGAGTAATGGTTCCTTCAACTCTTACAGGCCGGTTGTCAAATCCGTACAGTGGACCGGCAGCAGGCTGGAGTTTCTCTCTAGATAAGCCCATGCTAAGAAAAGTGGAGTAGAATAGAACATCTACTGAGCTTCCATTGTCTACTAAGATCCTTTTAACATTGTAGCATGGGTCGCCAATTCCTGCACTAATCACCAGTGGATCTTGATGAGGAGTTTTTACGCCTTCTAGATCAGACTCCTTAAAGGTGATGGAGAGATCGACATGAAGCTTTTTTGTTGGTGGCTCCTTGTTCTCTGCAATTAGAACTTGACAAGGCGTTGAAGGGCCTCCAGCGATAGTTTCAATTTCGCCGACCATCTGGCGATTGTTCGTCGACTGTTTTTGTTGATCTTGCCCCCCCAGTTGGAACAGTTTCTTCTCGAGCTGTTGGATTCTTGACGAACTGTCGGAGATATCATTGTCGGATCAGTCTCTCAATTTCCTCTTTGAGCTGCCTACATGCTTCAGTGGTGTGTCCACGACTGCGGTGGAAATGACAATACTGTTCTTGGTTTCCGGTATTAGGCTTTAAAGGGTACGGCCACTTTACACTTTCTTGGTCTCGGATGGCCATTAATACATTTGCTCGGGATGTATTAAGTGGCGTGTACTCTTTTTCTTGTCGGGGCTCTCGTCGTGGCTGTGAGGGTCGAGGAGGAAGATTGTAGTTTCCTTGCTTCTTCCTTTGCGAGGGGGGATTCTCCGTCCCTGGGGGATTTTTTTGCTTCCCGGTTGTTTGCTCGAATTGCTTTCTATGAGCATTGATGGCTTCGTCGGCAGTGATTTGGGCCTCTACTCGGTGGATTAAATCCGCATAAGAATGGACCGTTTCTCGCATAAGTGCCGAGTAGAAAGGGCCTGGACGAAGCCCTCCAAGAAATACACCTCGTAGCAATTCGGAATCTACCCCTGGAATTTGTCGGGCTTCTGTAGAAAACCTTTGAAAATACTCTTTGAGAGATTCGCCCTCGTTCTGTCGTATCCCCGAAATGTGGGAGGAGTCTTTAATCATCCTTCGGTTGGTGACAAATTGTTCGACAAATAATTTTGCCAGTTTAACGAATAGGGGAATGGACCGAGGGGGTAGGGAGTAGAACCATGTCCGGGCCTGCCCTTTAAGGGTGGCCGGAAAAACTTGACAGAGCAGAGCGTCTGGGGCCTGCTGGATATGCATAATAGTGCGGTAGTGATCAATATGTTCGTAGGGGTCAGAAGTCCCATCATAAGAATCAATATTTGGGAGTTTGAATCTTGCCGGAACGGGATATCGGAGGACAGCTTCGGTAAAAGGTGATGACTCCTGAATGTCCCGTTGGTGAAGGGACTGCCTGATACCCCCTGTGGGGAACTCTTCTCATACTAGTCTCTGTAACTCATGCCGTAGAGTATTACGTGGGAGTTCAGTGACGTGCTGTTGGTCCAAGTCCTCGGGGACGTCCGGCGGCATATGCTGTCGGTGGCCCGTGCGCGAAGGATGGGTAGAGCTTGCTGTATCAACAAGCTCGTTCTCCAGACGTGTAGGAGGGCGCGTCCTTGGCGGAGGAAGGGGGACTTCGACATGAAGAATGTCTTCGAATCCTGGCTGATCTCGGGGGAGAAGAGTATCTTCTTGGGGTATTGGCGCTGGTCCTCGAGCTCCCCTTAAGAGCTGAAGGATCTCATTCTGAGATTCCTCCATTTTTCTGATACGTTCTTCTAGGGACGGCCCTGGAGTTCCTTCTCCTGCAGGGTGTCGATTAGCTGGGTGAAAGGAGGTAGACGCCTGTCGTCCTTGATTTAAGGACTGATTCCTGGATTGGTGTGAATTAGAGCGGGAGGTTCCCATGATGCGATGACTACGCCTGTTGACCATTGGATGATTCCTTAATGTAGTGGGATTGACTTTTCCCACAGACGGCGCCAATCTGTTGCGGGCTAGAAATTACGCGGCGATAGAGATTTGATCCTACGTCTTAGTGTTGTACGTATAACTAGCACACAGAGAACACAAATAATTTTTTACGTGGAAAACCCTTGAAAGGGAAAAAACCACGAGGCCTAGCCGAGTTGAAAATGGTTTTACTAGATTTTGAGTTGGTTACAAAGGACTGAATCACCTCCAGGGGTGAACATATTACAATCAATTACTTAAGAAAGACGTCGAGTCTTTAGCAGGACGTAGGGACTGGATATAGGGCCCTGAACAAAACGTCGGGTCTTTGGCAGGAAGTAGGGACTGAGTGTCAGGCCTTGAACAAGACGTCGGGTCTTTGGCAGGAAGTAGGGACTGAGTGTCGGGCCTTAAGGTGGTGGTCCGGCGAGGTTCCTGCGGTGGTCCGGCGGTGGTCCGGCGAGGTTCCGGCGGTGGTCCGACGAGGTTCCTGCGGTGGTCCGGCGAGATTCTGCGGTGGTCCGGCGGCTGTCGAGGAGGAACTCCTTCCTTCTCTTCTCTTCTTCTCTCTCTTGCTTGGATCCTCTCTTGTGAAGAATGAGGGCTCTATTTATAGATTTTCTGGAGTGGCATGGCCCGTAAATAGGCGTGAGATCAGGGGCGAATAGGGAGTGGTCAAATGGACGGTCGATATTGAATCCTATGGCCGTGCACCGTTCGTTGGCCATTTGGAGACCTTAATGATGTCGGAATTTAGTGATCTTGGGCTCGTTGGATTCGTCTCGTCGAGCCGTTCGATTCAAGTATAAGCTCGTCAAAATCAGAGACCGTTTGGTAACTCAAATTGCGGTTTGAACCTTCCAACAGCGCTTTGAACCCTTGATTCGGACTCATTTGGGCTCGGATTGAGTCGATCTTGGTGTCGTTGGGTTCGTATTTCTGAGACGCTCAGTTTGACAGTAAGCTCGTTGAAATCGGAGTTCGGATGCTCCCGGATTTAATTTTTGAAGTCTCCAACTAGCTTTTGCCTCGAGATTCGTGCCTGATCAAGCTAATTTTGTGATGACGTATCAAAAGAGAATTCATTTATTTAAATAAGCTGCTATATTTACACATATAATCACACTCATCAGTATTATCTTAGGCTCTAATAAATATTATTCTCATTTGTTAGGTTATATAATTATGTGTTATAAAGCGGATAATTGTTAATGCATATTGGCCATGTACACTTGGCAATCGTTGAGGACACTCGCTGTGTCCCAGATGGTGAAATTATTACATTCAATCACTAGACCTTTCAGAGGGGAATCAAGATGTGTCATGTCACCCGGTACACAGTAAAATAATGATGTGACGCTTCCTGATTCGCTTTTGGACTGTGTCCAGTAACCGCACATAATAATTTCACCTCATATGAGCTCCACCATAGAGGATAATCGCCTAAGTAATGAGGAACTCAAAGCTCTTAAATTTATTTTAAGGTTAGTGTCATATATAGATAATTAATAGGATTGGTTCCATGGTAATGTGGGTTATTCTGGCGCTCATGCAATGGTTGATGCTCTTTTGTTTGCAGAAATTATTTTGTGTGGTCACCGGCCAAACCGTCTGCAAGTGAATCAAAATGCACTATGTCACCCAGTACACAAAACTAGTACACAACAAAAATGTAACATGGCGCGTTCTGATTCGCCTCCCGATGACGTCAGATGACCGCACAAAATAATTTCTCCTTTGTTTGGATGTACTATGGACCTTTTTCGATTGGAGCCTCTTTGTCCGCCTTCCTTTCTTTATTTCTTTTAATGTGATTGTATCTCTATGAGCATTAGTGGCTCAGATTTCCCTTAAAAATTTGTAACTTTTTTTTTAGATTGACGTGAAGGCCTTTATGTGAGTTTTAACAAAAAATAATCATAACAATAATTAATATTAAAACAAATTCAATTAAATGTTTTGACATCATCTAATTCATGGTCTTATAAAACAAATATTCTCCTTCAATTAATACTTTAATAGGCCACATATCATTATTGTTGATCTTATAGTTTTATTTTTGAATATATTTGGAACTGCTGGATGTGGGGTTTTTTTTTTTTAAATACCAAGTTATAAAAAATTAAATTATTTTGATGAAAATATATGCAGATGTTCTCATTCAAGTGCCTTTCGTATAGATTGATGACATGATATGTTACCTTTGCCTTATTCTGTCATTTGATTGATCATATCAATGAATTTTCTTTCAAAATCATCTTATATTCACCAACAAAGGGAGACTAAGCAATACATATTATTTTTTTTAGATGAAGTTATTAGATTTAGGCTTTGTTTGGGACGTGTTTTTTTTTTCTTCTTAAAACAACTTTTTAGCTTAAAAATTAAAAAATTTATGCTAGAAAGCTGCTTTAAAAAAGATTAAGAAAGCTGTCTCAAACGGAACTATAAAGTCATCAAATTTTGAGATGAGCCTAATAAATTTAGAGAGAAAAAAGCAGAAGTATGGACAAGAGATTCTCTTTGATCAACTTAGAATTGCATTAGTTGCGAGAACATCAAGAGAGGGTGAGTAAGGTTTCATTTTGGGATGATTTTCTTATTGCTTTGTAAATCTATTTTTTTAGTACAAAAATCACTTAAAAGTAGATTAAAAGAAGTATTTTAAAACTATCTCAAATGAATCCTAAGCTTATTTGAAATTCATCTATTCAAATGGGCAAATAGCTCATAATTGTATGTAAATTAAATATAAGCAACACATAAAGAATAACTTAGTATAGTTTTATATGATTATGTCAGAGATGTGGGTAATCCGATTTCCAGCAAATTAATTGAGGTTCCAGTGAATTTGATTGATACGTAAGCTATGACTAATTGTTTGGGTGAGTCTTTTGGTTTGGATATTAGGAACCATCTTAATTGGCTTAATGTTTCTTCGGATGGTGATTCTGAAAATGAATTGTCTGAAGGTGGTTTGGCTTCTCCAGATTTATGTGGGGTTTCTGACCCTGGTAATGGTTTCTCTCTAGTTCGTGCCAGAACTACGTTCAATGTTGGCCCTCGGGGGAGATTTTGGGGGAGAGGCCGACGTAAACGATGATTGTTTGTTTCGCCTTGTTGATCTTTCAATATGCTCTCCTCGGTTTTTTTTTTTTTTTTTTTTTGCTTTCTGGTTGTTCGATTTGCTGTTGTGCTGGGGCAAGGGCAATGATGTGGTCGGGGCTCGCGTCCCTGTCCTTTTGCTGGTGGCAACCTTTGGTGTATCTTTTTGGGTCGGTTATTGGACGTATTACTCACCTTATTGGACGGTCAGTGCGAGGCTTCAGGGACGCTGAAAGTCTCGGCCGTTTACTGAGCTATAAAAAAAAATATATGATTAAGGAAGATATGTATAGATAGCTTTATGATGCATCCACTCCACTTTTCATGACATTGTTCGCTTAGGTTTCATTTATGATGGTTTTTTTACTGCTTCTTAAAACAACTTTTTAATTTTTTTTACTAAAATGCTGCTTTAAGAAGTAGTAAGAAAGCCGTCCCAAACGAACCCTTAATCTTCATTCTTCAAGTGAAAAAACACACTAAGCATACTCAGCGAGTCATTTCCATCATCCATATCATCATGTTGCTTGTTGCAAATTCTTTTAACCTATAAGTGCACATTTATTAAACCACAAACGAAAATATTTCTTATAATCAAATCATTTAATGAGCCACACATAGATGTATGCTTAACAATTTTATTATTTAATGAAGACAAACCAATGCTAGATAATAAAGAAAAGAATGTACAAATGTGAGTAATTGTGAATTAGGGTTGTTTTATTAGCTAAAATAAGAATGCCGAGTCAAACGAAATTCAATATAAAATGAATTCATCATATTTGAAATATTTGAAATTGTTTGGAAAAATGTAAATTAAAAAGGAACGGGTAGCCATCAACGACAATGGGTGGTGATAGTGATGGTGTCTGACAGTAGTGGTGACTAGTGATAGTGGGCCTAATGGCCATGGTGTGTGGCATGATCGTTTATGGTATAAATTATAAAATATTGATATAGTTATTATATAATAACTAAAATTTAAAACAATAAAATAAATAAAATTTATATACAAATAATATATTTTATACTTTTAAATTTAAAGACCTTCAATCTTTAAATTTGATTCACATTTCATATAAATTTAATTCACTTATAAACTT
The DNA here is from genome assembly GCA_016618105.1 of Dendrobium huoshanense. Lineage (NCBI taxonomy): Eukaryota > Viridiplantae > Streptophyta > Magnoliopsida > Asparagales > Orchidaceae > Dendrobium > Dendrobium huoshanense. Next base: position 71,226,441 of record CM028358.1, on the reverse strand, counting down.
AAACATTTTATATAAATTATTATTAATTTATATTATATATGTAAATAAAAAATTATAAATTTATATCTATATATCATTGACATTGGATCTTTATATATATCTTTTTGAGCATGTGAAAGGTATGTTCTTTGGCACTATTATCTTTAGTTGTCTGAACATGAGCCTAGCTAGTGGTCCCCAATGGTTGGGGGAGGGAAGTTGGAATTGGCTCAGAGTGAGGTAGGAGTAGGTTGATGGAATTGAATTTAAACAGGGAGGAGCATTCAAGTTCCAAAGATGCATATGTGGCCCACGACAAATTATTACGTCCGGTGTCCGGATTCGTCCGGACACTAATCCAAACGCCCTACGTCATCAAAATGCACCGGGTCCCAGTATATTTGGGTGATGTGGCACGTCTGAATTGGATGTCCGGACGTCCGGTGACCGGATGTAATAATTCGCCATGGCTTAGGCGAAGGGAGAAAACAAAAAATTTAAATGTTAACTATGGAAAAGAGAGGATTAGTACCAGTTCCTAGTGGAGTCCATATCAGGATTAATTATTGTGTGCGAATGTCGAACGACATCCGGAGACCAACCAAAATGCGCCATGTCACCACTTGCTGGGTACTGCGGCTCTGTAGTACTGATGTGGCGCATACTGATTGGTCTCCGGACGATGTTTTGCGTCCGTTTTCCACACAGAATAAGTTCTCCCATATCAGGGAGAAGTCTAATTGCCTTTTTCATATATCTTTGCACATAATACAATTTTGATGCATATTTTAATAGAATTAGTCTATTTGAAAATTATTAGATTTGTATGATTTATAAAAAATATAAATTTAATTTTAATATTTATTATATCATCCACTCTCAATTTAACTCCGATCGAATCATTGAACTTTGAATTTCTCATTTAGGTTCTATATTAAGGCTTATTTTCACTCCTTTGATTTATATATTACATATGCAATGCATATAAATTTCTCTAATTTTTGAAACCCTTAGCTATGAGACTGATTGCTTCCACCGCTTTATGAGATTATTGCTTCCAATCTGTTTGAGATCAATTTGATCTCCATTGTGATCTTTTATTTAAGCGCAAAGTATATGCAATCAATTTCAATCTTCTATGAACAATTGGTACATAATAAGATGTATGCATGTATTATAGACGCAAGGGTAGAATATGTCTTTTTTTTTTTAGAATGGACAAATTTATCATCTAAATATATTTATATTTTAAATAAATGCATAATATATAATTTTAACTGAAATCTTATATGTTATTATGTTAGATGAATTTAACAATGTATATAAAATTTTTAACATATTTTATATATTTTTATAATGTTTTAATATTTATTTTAATAATAATAAATTCACTTTATATATATATATATATATATATATATATATATATATATATATATATATATATATATATATATATATATATATATATATATATATATATATATATAAGACACTAGACATTTAGTAAATCATTTCATTTTTTTTAGTAAATCATTTCATAGTACATAACAACACCAATATCCATACTTCATTATTTGATATCATCAGTTTGATAATTACTCTTTGATGTAGTGGATCGGCGGAAGACTCGACCTACAAGAAGGATTTCATTTTTCCAATCCATGGAAGAAGAAGAAGAAAAGCTTCAAAGCTTTAAAAAGGAGATAATATTCATTCAATGCTTTTCCTACTACAAAAACTGCTATTTATAAAGCTAAAAGAGCATTCTAGAAGCTAGTACTAATAACTAGATAAGATATTCCTAAGGAGAACTATTAGCTTAAAATGCTCCGCATCATTCTCCCCTTGCGTAAAAAGGCTCGACTCCGTCGAGGCTCGTCATCGGGAGATGGTAGATATCGAAATCAATCCTCCTGGATCGAATATTTTGAATGCAGATAAAAGATTCTTCCATGTATCTCCATCAAAAGAAACTGGTAAGGTATCAAAAGGAGCTGGCAAGGCATTAGCATCCTTTAAAGCAAGCTTGGGTTCCAGATTGTCAATCTCCACATCACTGACTGCCATACTTCCATGTATAGCGTCACTAATTGATTTGTCTTCAGATCTGACAGCAAGTTTCATCTTAGATGCTTGGCAGAGGCCATTAATCAGCGTGTTATAAATATGAGAATTAGGATGACAACTTTGTCTAGCCATCCGATCAAAAATGCTAACTGTTTCCTCTAATCTATCATTCTTGCACAAACCATTAATCATAGAGGAATACTAATAAACATTTAATCTGTTCTCTCCATTCTCCTCGGCCACATTCAAAGCCTGCAGAGCCTTGCCAATGTACCCACTCTGACATAATCCATGAATGACAACGCCATAAGTCACCTGATCGGGCTGGAATTCAATGCTTATTTTCAAGTGCTCAAAAAGCCAAGATCTGAGTATGGAGACTGATATGTCCGGCAAACCTCGCTGAGGTCTACAGGCCTCCTGCTCCATCATTCCCATCGATGAAAAGCCCTATGTTGCCTTAAATTCTGATCAATAAGCCTTAGCTTGAGTGTCTTGTTAATAGCTGCCTGTGCAATAACCGTGCCATCATAATCCAACAAAATGGCTTGGCTCTTTGACCTCTGACAGGCTGAAACAATACCATCAATGTTGAGTCTCCGTAAGTTCGGATCAAGTGCAACAACTCTGAAACCAAATCCCAAACCAATTTCCCAGCATCTCTTCTTGAAGTGGTCCTTGCATGTCCTCTCTAAGTCGAGCATAAATGACTTGGACCAGTAAGCAGCATCATGAGTGTTGACATAACTGTAGTGCTTTTCATGGAGAACTTGCTTCTCTACATCATTCATTGATATTGCTTCGTTCATAGCCTCTGCCGTCGACTCTGTGTTCCAAGGATTAATTCGAATTGCTCAAGTAAGTGAAGGAGAGCATCCGATGAATTCAGAAACCACAAGCATGCTCTTCTTTGAACCATCTGAACAAGAACCAGAATCGGATCCAGAAGCAATTCCCTGCCTACTGACAATGTATTCATAAGGTGTAAGGTTCATTCCATCCCTCACTGCAGTGACCACAACACAATTTGCTATTGTATAGTAGGCAATTCTCTCCTCAATTGATACTGGTCGATCAATGAAGACAATAGGTTTGTAATCAGCATTCCTAAACTGTCGATTGATCCTTCTGCAGCTCTGCTGAATCTCCAACAGGATCTCTTCAAGATCCCTTCCCTTGCCCCTTGTAGGGTTGACAATCTGCACAAGGACAGCATTGGTATCTTCAGCATTTGTTCAAAGGCCAAGAGCTTGAGATTTATACCTTTGAATATGTCCATGTCATCGACACCTAGGAGGACCATCTTTCCAGTTAACTGATGTTGGAGTTGCGAGATGCGCCAGTCCTTATCCGGCAAGGCGAGGGCTGATTGCAGCTGCCCCATGTGAATACCCACCGGCATGATCTTGATTCCCACATTACGACCAAAGTACTCGAGTCCTCTATAGCCACGCTTTGACTGATACTCAATGCCTAGCATTCGGCTGCAGCAGGAGAGGAAGTGGCGGGCATAATCGAAGGTGTGGAAGCCAACCAGATCGTAGTTGAGAAGGGCTTTCAGGAACTCCTCACGCACAGGGAGGGTGCGATAGATCTCCGATGAAGGGAATGAAATGTGTAGGAAGAATCCCATCCGGAGGCGATTGAAGCAGAGGCGGAGGAAGGTAGGGATCAACGGAGTGGCGCCAGTGCCATTGGAGCCACTTAGGAACTCTGCGTTCGAGCCGGAGTCAGCGTCGGGCTGTAGATCTACTCGGACAGTGGGTACGAGAGCGAAATTGAGCTGGACGGGCTGGACGGGAAAACTTTGGTCAAATGTAATCGGAGTAGCAGCTGTGAGTGTTGGATCTCGCATCTCCGAGTCCAAAGAACGGAAGATGGGAGCTCTGTGCGTGTTCCGATGAGCTGAGCAAAGGCGGAATCGACCATAGTAGCGGCAGTTTCTTTGTGGGTTTCCATATCGCAATTGCTAGGTTTGTCTTTCTCAGTCGGAACAACCACATTATGTTCGCTTATGCTTCGCGGATCAGAAACCCGCTCGACGGGCTCTAGATAGTGGGAGGCGTTGAAGACGCCCTCGGTTTGGTTGCGAACTGCGCGAACAGACAGAGGATCTCGCCATCGTAGAGGTACCTCGAGCGGCGAATACACGGGCGGCGGATCGCACCATCGGAGAGGAAGTTCCAGCGGAGGATAGTCATCAACGACGGTGGGAGAATGGCGAGACTAATGGTGTTTGCGTGAAGCGGACGAGGAGATCGAAGAAGAAGAAGAATACCTCGGTATGGTTGCCGACGACATTCGCATCTTCCTTATTGCCCGAAGGTTCTTGTCGATCAGATCCAGTGAATCCTTCTCTTGAGATTGATAGAAGGCGATCCGGCTTCGAGCATCATCGACAGCCCACCTTTATTGGCGTCGATCTTCGTCGACCGCCAATCTTATTTTACGGCTTCGATCGTCGTCGACAGCCGACCTTCTTCCGCAGTCCATCGATCTTCACAAGCTCTAGGCTCTAATACCAACTGATGTAATGGATCATCGGAAGACTCGACCTACAAGAAGGATTTCATTTTCCACTTTTCCCAATCCAGAGAAGAAGAAGAAGAGAAGCTTCAAAGCTTTAAAAAGGAAATAATATTCATTCAATGCTTTCCCTACTACAAAACCTGCTATTTATAAAGCTAAAAGAGCATTCTAGAAGCTAGTAATAATAACTAGATAAAATATTCCTAAGGAGAACTATTAGCTTAAAATGCTCCGCATCATTCTTAAGTTGGTAATAAAAAATCCACCTCTTTAATTAAGTATTTATATGAAATTAGCATGTAATGATGAATATTATTAATTACTATCAAGCTTGATATATTATCCATTTATTTAAAGCAAACTAATTAAAAAAAAAAAAAAGAAAGAAAGAGGGCATATATTAATTTTGAACAAATTTAGTTGATGCACTTTTTAAAAATTATTGTTAAAATTCTAAATTTAAATCCGAACTATATGACTTTAAATTATTGTTGATATACTTATTAATTTTCATTTAAATTTTAATTTCTAAAATAGATAAACAAATTTTTTAAAAAATTAATCAAAATTTAACAATTTCCTAGTTTTTAAAATTTACATCCTAAAAATTTATTATTTTTGAGTTTGTAAAGTTACATAGAGTTGTTTGATTGACTAAAACAAAAATTTAAAGTAAAATGGAATTCATATAAAATGAATGTCATGCATTTGAAATGTATGAAAAAGTGTAAATAAAAACAAGTGATTTAAATTTAGTAGGATTTAATTAGTCATGTAAATTCATATTTATTAAATCATGTTAAAGTTAAATCCTTAAAATTGTTTGGCAAAATAAGTGTTAAATCATGATTGGCAATATAATATAGGATTTAAGGCCATTAATTCATTAAAAAATATAATTTAATTTGTATTTTAATTTTGATTAATATTTAAGTACAAATTACTTATTAATTATAACTTAAATATAGTGCTAGGATTAGGGGGTTTGCTTTTCCTCTTCTCTGATTGTTCGTTGCTCTTCTACTTTGCTAGCTTAACTTGAGTGGTAGTTTTAAATTGAGGTGTCAATTTTTGACACGACCCGAAACACGTCCCGAACCTGACCCGAAAAATCCGGGTTCAGGTCAACCCCAACCCGAAACGGGTCGGGTTCGGGTTGAACAAATCAACCCGTTTTAAAAATTGGTTCGGGTTCGGGTTGACCCAGCAACTCGAAATGGACCCGAAAGTGACACGAAAACTCATATTTGACCCGAAAACCCGAGATTGACCCATTTTTACCCGATTTTGACCTGATTTTGACCCGAAAAATTGAATATTGACACGATTTTGACACGAAAATTAGTAATTTTAGGTCAACTTCAGGTCATTCGTGTCGGGTCGGGTTGACCCAGACCCGAATCGGGTCTTGTTCGGATCCGGAAACCTGACCCGTTTTTAAAAATAGGCCGGGTTCGGGTTGACCCGAACCATGTCGGGTCAGTTTCGAGTTCGACCCGAACCCGACCCGCTGACCCGAATTGACACCCCTAGTTTTAAACGAATTGTTAATAACTTCTTCGCCTCCTTGGACGACGTTCCTTCATGTCGGATCCGAAGTCACACATCCTCATCGTTCTTCTATTAGATCGGAAGTAACAATAGACGGGTGCATGCTAGTTGCAAAAGATAGCCATTTTTCTTCCTTTCGCGTGTTTTTTCAGCATAATCTCGTAAATCCATTGAACTCCCGGAATTAGTGAATCCAATATTTACTGTAAAAATAGGGGAATGGAGGACTTTGCTCGCTGTGAGATTTAACAACTCTCATAATCATGTTTGGCAGCATTTAGCATAAATCCGATGTCCAAATAGTTTGGCAACCAATAATATTTAATTTTAGTAGGATTTTATTTATAGTAAATTCTGTAAATCCAAATTTAGTAAATCATAGACATGTTAAATCTTGAAAACTGTTTGACGAGGTAGTTGTTTAATCCTATTAAATCTTATGAATCTGTTTGGTAACATAATCCATGATTTAAGCCAGTTGGTTGATTTAAAAATAAAAGTTAATGTATTTTTTGAATTTAATTTATGTGTTAAGTATAAATTAGTTATTAATTTTTTTTTTGGGACATTTTATATAAGGCGCGCCATTTTATTAATTTCAATTTTAATTATAATAAACAAGTTATAATAATAGATAATATAATTAGAAGCTAACTTAATTATAAAAAAATAATAATTATTAGTTATCAAATTATCTTTCAAAGTGTTAATTTAATAAGTATTTAATAACTAATTATATTTACAATTATTTAAATACTTGATCACTTATTTTTTTAAATAACTAATTATTTAATTAATACTCCTAATAATTTAATTAGCTATATAAACATTTTTAATTATTGTTTATAGTATTAATAATCTCATTAATCAATTAAATATTATAATTTATAATTACTAATAAATAATTACTCATTAATGATTAATCACTTAATTATTCAATCACTAATTAATTATTTAATTATTATTTATAATATTAAATACATAATTAATTACTTCTATTTTAAATTATATTAATTAAAAAATTATATTAATTATTCATTATAATGCTAATTATTTAGTTAAGTTAAATTAGATTATTTTATTACGCTCTAATAATACTACTAATTATTTAATTAATCTAATCAAATTCTAATATTTCTAATCGAGGAAGGAGGCCGTTTTGGGTCTTCTTTTTCTCCCTTTCTTCTTTTTCCTAGTCGCCATTTCTGCATTTCTTCATTGCTGTTTGTGTTACTAGTTTTAAAAGAGTTGCTAAAGAAGAGTTTTCGCCTCCTTCCACGACTTCGGATTGGAAGTCACGGCGGGAGCTCGTTGGCTGCAAAGGTAACCATCTTTCTCACGACAACCGCTAGAACAATTCGAAAGCCATTAAATGTCGTAATCCCGTAAATCTGCCGAACTACGGAATTCAGTCAATCTGGGATTTACGCCGGGTGTGGATTTACATTGTCCATTTTTTCCATTTGACAGGATTTGTCGTAAATCCGGCATAAATCCTACTTAAAACCGGCTACCAAATAGTCCCGTGCTTTCCCACATACTCCGGCAAACAATGGCAGGAAAGGGCTTTTCTTCACTAAACCCTAATAGATCCTTCTTCTTCTCCCGTCATTCCATCTTCATCGCCACTGTCTGTTTCCTCGTCCTGGCATCCATCTTCTTCTTCTTATACTCCTCCGGCTGCTGTGCTTGTGATTCTCCCACTCATGCAATCTTGGCGTCTACAATCCCTCTTTCTGAGAAACCTAACCACAATCCAAACTCCCCACAACCGGAATACTCCTTTGTTGCATCACTTGAGAAGTTGCTCACATCTGAATCCTCCTGGGCGTCTCCGCCACCTGATACGTTCTCCGGCAACAGTGGTGAGGCTTCGGAGAGGGTGCTCGACGATGCGATTTGGAGGAGGAAGACAGATGCGTGGGCGGGGTTGTCGGTCGTTAAGGTTTATGTGTACGAGATGCCGGCCAAATTTACATACGATCTGTTGCGGCTCTTCCGAAACACGTACAAGGCTACAACTAATCTAACTTCGAATGGGAGTCCTGTTCATCGCCTAATCGAGCAAGTTGGTGAATTTTACCTCTTTATTTTCTTCTCTGTCTATCATTGCTGCTTTATAATTTTTGGTGCTGTAGATCAGAATTAGACTTCAATATGTTAATGGTGTTGGTAGTTACAGGGCTTTACTAGGGTCAAATGATAATAAGTTCTTTGGATTTATGATTGAAAGCTCCAGTTGGGAAGCTTTATTAATAGAGGAACGCATGCATTTCTCATTGACTACTTTTATGATTTCTCACGTTAGATCTTGTGGAGATATTATTACCTATCAACTGCTAAGATCTGCAGCAGTTTCATGTTTGCGGTTTTTAGAAAAATACGGCATAAGTCTTTAACACCTCTCATCATATTCATACTGATTGCAATGAAGTTTAGAAATCTTTAGGATGCTTGTTGTTGTTCCCAATAAAAGGTTAATTTTTATGCTTAGGTATTGACTTACTAATTGAAGATGAGTTCCTAATGCTAATTGCGTGTGTAGATGTATCGCTTAGGTAAGAGGGCTACGATTATTGACTGGTCTAATTGCTTGTATATGTGTATGAAACTCAATGGTCTTCATGAAATTCTATTTAGATAGTATGAATATCAATGTTATATTCAAGGATGATTGGTTTTCTCCTATTTCCTAGATTGTGTTATTCTTAATAATATTAGCAGTCCAGATTGGTATATAATCTAATAGCACCCCAATTAGGCATTATCTACATTACATCAATCTTAACGGATAAGAAATAGAAGCTAAAAAAGAAAAAAAGGCAAGGACCATGGCTGTTTATTTCAATTGAGCACTATCATTTCAATAATATAACACTATATCAGATTGTAGTTTGTACAGTGGTGGAGCCACAAAATGTATTTTTGTGTGTGTGTGTGAAGGGGGGGGGGGTGCTCAATTTTATTTTATTTTTGTAATTTTACTTGAACGTTTTAAATCCGGGCTTAGGACCGGTATAGACAGTTTAAAAAAAAATTTAAATTATTATTTAAGAATGAACAAAATACGGGATATTGAAAATCTCATTGCAAAAAAAATCTTAAAATCTCTTTCAAATCAAATTAATACAGGATTAAGTTGAAATCAACCAAGAAAAAAAAAACATTACTTATTCCGCTTGTCGCTACCGTCTCACCCGTCTCCATCTAGGTAGAGGAAAAGCAAACCGACTCGTCGAGAGTGATCTTCGTCAGACCATCTGGGTCGAAGAAAGAGCAGGCTTTGTTGTGCACACGGAAGAGGAAGCCATGCCTGTGTGGCTGAGCGTGACGCATCACGTCTGTGCTCGAGTTCGACTCGTGAGAGAGGACCAAACTGTAGGGGAGAAGCCGCAAAAACTGTTAAGTGCGAGCCGAACTTATGAGGACATTGAAGATCAACGGCTACGATCGTGTCTATTTATTTTCATGTATTTTATTTGTTATTTGTACTTTTCCATTTCTACCCTCACTTGAGGGCTTTGTTTTATGTTTGCCCTAGGGGCAATTATGTCTTTTATTTTTCCTTCATATAATTGACTATTTAAGTCTTCCCCTTCCTCTTGAAAAGGATGATGATTATTGAATGAAAATTTGGCTCTTGTGTTCTCTTTGTGAGTTCCTTCTTGAAGATCTCTTAGTGAGTTCTTTTCTCCTAGATCTCTGTGTGAGTTCTATGGAAGCCCAAGGTGAGGGCAAAAGCAATACCCGCCAGTCATTGGAAGAGTCCGTGGCTCGTGGTCTACTTCCACCATCCCAATTCTCCTTATCCCCCATCACCCGCCGGCCTGCAAGCCTTGCTGCCGCCTCCCCTCTAATCCGCCCAGACCGCCGGCCACCAGGCCGCTGCCTCCCCACCGGCCACACCATGGACGCCCCTTTGCCACCCTCCTCTAGCCGCCGCCCCCCCTTTGAATTTCAAAATTGAAATTCCAAAGTTTTATGAGCATTAAATGTTTCCTAATTTTTCTCCCTAATTCATGCAATCAATTTATTTGAATTTCAATTTCGAATTTGAAATTCAAATTAATCCAATTGATTGTCTTCCTATTAGGAAACTCCTCTTTAGAAAACTGAAATTTAATTTCAGATTTTTGTTAAAACTGAAATTAAGATTGTGGTCCCCATCTCATTAATACCCAAGCCTCTCTTTCTCCCTATGGCCGGCCACCTCACCCTAATTGCTTCTCTATCTAATTGCCACCTCACCACCACTTAAATACCTCTTTAATGCCTTCCCTCACATATTTAATTCCATATTTCATCAGTTTTAATTTCAGATTTCAAAAAAAAAAAAATCTGAAAACTGAAATGGATTCCCTCTCTCCTCAGTTAGCTCCATCATCCGGTAACCTGCTTTAATTTATTTCCAAATCAAGAAATTTCAATTTGGAAATGCTCTCTTTTGCTGGCCCGTGATTCCAGCAAGAGTGACTTGCTGCCAGGTGATCCCAGAGAGCCGTTTATGATTGTCCAAGGCATCCTGAAGTGCCTAGCGGCGGCCAACCTTCCCAGGATTCCTTTAAACTGCTGCCCAGCAGATTTATATACTTCCACACTTGCTGTCCAGCCCTGGAACTCACTTTATTGCTGTCCAGACTATTTCCTGGTTGTTGTTTGGAGTTTCCAGCACCTGAAACCAGCTATCCAGATTTTCAGAAGCTGTTTGGGCTGCTGTCCAGAAGTATTTCAAGTGCCGAATTGCTGTCCACTCTTCCTCAAACAAATAAGCGACTACGCCGGAGCGCCGTATTTGTCGTTCCCTTGGATAACTTCTTTCTTTGGGTAAACTCTCCATCCAATTCTCATGTCTTCTTAGCTTACTTCTTGATTGTGGTTTTATAATATTCATGAAGATAATGTTAATACTTCTCCGCTAAAACCTAGTAATTAGAAGAGTTGTGTGAGGGATCATTCATAGCCTAATCTTATTGTTAGTATTGGAATTTATTGTTGAAACGATCCATGTATGCAATGTCGGATTAAGTTGGCTATCCTTTTGAACTTAACTTTTAGTCATGTGATTTAACCTAAGCTAAGTGCCTTTTTTTTTATATTTATCTTATCGTTCAATTCCGCATAAGATTTTATTTATTATTGCCTCTAAACATAAGCGTGCAAATTTTCTTAAGCAAATCATTTTCGCATGAGATTGTTTCACATCATCTTGGTATCAGAGCATGGCTAGCATGCTTTACATGTGCTAGATGCATCCTAGGAATTTAATTTAACTTCCCTTAGCTTGTTTACATGCATACCATCGCATTATATGTTTGCATCACTGTTTTATTTTGCTGTCCACTGTTTTCCTGCATGCATTTAGTGAGTTTTGGGTTAGCATTTCATGTACCTAAGTGCTGTCCACACTCTAGACACCTAACCCAACACTTAACGCATTTATTCAAGCATTGTAGTGTGCTGTCCAGGAAATTTCTACAACATTTAGAGAGCTTTAGGTGACCCCAACCTAGTGTTTAGGTGCTGTCCACATCCCAAAATCCATCCTAAACACCTAGGCTTCTTCACCAACTGTTGTGGTTTGCTGTCCAAACTTTTCTGCACCCTGTAGTGAGTCTAAGTGAGCCTAACTTAGAGTCTACATGACGTCCTTTACACCCAATCATCTTTGATTGTCACTTGACGCTTCCCAATGGACCCGATAAGACTCCAAAAAAGTTTAGATGACATCATTAACCTAGTGGGCAATATGACTAAAATTATGATGGAGAAACCCGTTGACTATCCCCACTCTAAATACAGGCCCCACTCAGCTTATCACCCGAGACTTGAGCCTAAGCCTCCACGACCTCACTTAGAGTCACCCTATCGTCTGCCAACCTTTGATGGTTCCTCGGATCCTTACCACTTTAGGGAATGGGCTAGACAACTAGATGACTATTTTGAATCATGTCATATCCCTGAATCTCACCAGGTTAGCATCGCTAGGTCTCACCTTAAAGAACAAGCTCTTCAATTTTGGGCAAGATTGGAAGATCATAAAGAGTCTTGCGGTGAGTACACTACTTGGAAAGACATGAGGCGAGATCTTAATTTAAAATACCGACCCTCTACTAGTGACCGTCATCTAGAGCATCACCCTATCTCTTTCGTTGGGACAACCCGTAGACCTTACTGTGGTCAAGACCACCCCTCCCCCCCCTTAGTAACATCCGGGTTGCTGCCCCACCCTGTAGGTCTTCACTTAGTCTTGATGAGCGACCCTTTAATAGGTCTTCTGTTGGACCAATCTCTTATGACTCCCCACTTAGACCTACTTCTAACCATCCCAGTCAACCTTTAGCCTCCCAAGTCCTTGACCCTGCAAGTATGATTATAATAAAGAAAGATATTAAGAAGAAGAGGTCCCCTGAACCTGAGACTGAGTGCATCCATTTCGTGGATGCTAATGATATTAAGGATAACGAGGACTTCTTTGAGGATGGAACAGAAGTGATTGAATCAGACTCCCAGCATAACTTAAATCCTGAACTAGGAAAGCTAGAACCTTTAAACGTCGACACCTTAGCCCACCCTGATCCTAGTCTCCTCGAGGATAACTCTTTTGATAAAGTATGTCTGGATGATAGTAATGTGATCTCGAAAGAAGCCAATCTGATTTTGAACACGATGAATTTAAATTCGGAAGATCCTGATTTAGTTGTATCACCTACTGAGTCGACTTTGGGTAATTGTGATGATAATAACATCGAGTCGGAAGTGGTTCAACTAGACTTACTACTGGATTTAACTCACGAATTAATTAACCCTGAACCCAGTTATCCTGATTCAATTGAGAATAGTGCTATGAGTTCGGAAGAAAATGATTTGATTCTGAAAGCTTTTAATCCTGATTTTAGCAATGGGCCTCCTCTTGTTGCTTTAGAGTCTAATTTTAGAGCCGCTCATTTAGATTTATATTTAGCAGAGTGTGTCATTCCTGATTCATTCATTTTGCCCGTTATAGCCTCGTCCTACCATGAGAAAGACCACTTCTATCCTAGTTGGATGAATTTGTTCGATTACACTATCACCACTAGGATACTACTGTCGACCCTAACAGAATCTACCTATAGAAGTGCTCTGGTAGCTAAGAGTGTTTTCATTTCTCCCCTACCCCAGTTCCCTTATACCGAACACTTTAAAACCACTCTTTTTGTGATTTGTCCAATTTTTTTTTCTAGTTATGTGTTCATGTGAGTCAGTATGTTATTGTGTGTTTTGTAGTCTGTTGACTTCCAAAGTTTTCTTTGTTTAAAATTCGAGTGTGAATCCATATTTCTTTCATCTTGCATATCAAGCCTCTTGCACCATCTCATGTTCATCTTGTTGAGTCTTGAACTTTGACATATGAATTCACATATCACATGCCGCATTTACATTACATATGAATGACTTTCTTAAGGAAATTGCACGCTTAAATAGAGCAATAATAAGTATAAACTTTATGCTGATTCTAAACGACAATTTAAATTTATTAAGGGTGGTAACTTAGTAATGATGCGGATTCGTCCGGAAATCACATGCTAGAAGTGCGGGAACATTTAGAATAGTCAATAAAATCATAACAACGCTTGCGTGGTGGATCTGCTTGCAGAATTCAACATTTATTCCTTTTCTAACATAAAAGATTTAGTAGACTTTGAAGGTCCGGAGTTAAACCCCAAATCCACTTCAAATTAAGCCTTGTGCGACCCCACCTTGTGAGAACCCCAAAGCCTACCTCCACTCCCAAAATTATTCCCAAAATTCCTATAGCGGAGAAGGTTGACATGATTCCTAGTGATGATATTATTTCCACAAAAGAGGGTGGACGAAGAAGGTATTGGATTAGGTGAAGAGGTGAACCAAAGTCAGATGATATGTGGTCAGAGTGCGAGGAGCTACAACAGATAAACCCATATGCACGAGGAGTTTTCGAGACACCAACTCGACGGAGTCGAGTTTTTCACCCACCTGGGGAGAATGATGAGGACATTGAAGATCAACGGCTACGATCGTGTCTATTTATTTTCATGTATTTTATTTGTTATTTGTACTTTTCCATTTCTACCCTCACTTGAGGGCTTTGTTTTATGTTTGCCCTAGGGGCAATTATGTCTTTTATTTTTCCTTCATGTAATTGGCTATTTAAGCCTTCCCCTTCCTCTTGGAAAGGATGATGATTATTGAATGAAAATTTGGCTCTTGTGTTCTCTTTGTGAGTTCCTTCTTGAAGATCTCTTAGTGAGTTCTTTTCTCCTAGATCTCTGTGTGAGTTCTATGGAAAGCCCAAGGTGAGGGCAAAAGCAATACCCGCCAGTCATTGGAAGAGTCCGTGGCTCGTGGTCTACTTCCACCATCCCAATTCTCCTTATCCCCCATCACCCGCCGGCCTGCAAGCCTTGCTGCCGCCTCCCCTCTAATCCGCCCAGACCGCCGGCCACCAGGCCGCCGCCTCCCCACCGGCCACACCATGGACGCCCCTTTGCCACCCTCCTCTAGCCGCCGCCCCCCCTTACTTTGAATTTCAAATTTGAAATTCCAAAGTTTTATGAGCATTAAATGTTTCCTAATTTTTCTCCCTAATTCATGCAATCAATTTATTTGAATTTCAATTTCGAATTTGAAATTCAAATTAATCCAATTGATTGTCTTCCTATTAGGAAACTCCTCTTTAGAAAACTGAAATTTAATTTTAGATTTTTGTTAAAACTGAAATTAAGATTGTGGTCCCCATCTCATTAATACCCAAGCCTCTCTTTCTCCCTATGGCCGGCCACCTCACCCTAATTGCTTCTCTATCTAATTGTCACCTCACCACCACTTAAATACCTCTTTAATGCCTCCTCTCACATATTTAATTCCATATTTTATCAGTTTTAATTTCAGATTTCATAAAAAAAAAAAATCTGAAAACTGAAACGGATTCCCTCTCTCCTCAGTTAGCTCCATCATCCGGTAACCTGCTTTAATTTATTTCCAAATCAAGAAATTTCAATTTGGAAATGCTCTCTTTTGCTGGCCCGTGATTCCAGCAAGAGTGACTTGCTGCCAGGTGATCCCAGAGAGCCGTTTATGATTGTCCTAGGCATCCTGAAGTGCCTAGCGGCGGCCCAACCTTCCCAGGATTCCGTTAAACTGCTGCCCAGCAGATTTATATACTTCCACACTTGCTGTCCAGCCCTGGAACTCACTTTATTGCTGTTCAGACTATTTCCTGGTTGTTGTTTGGAGTTTCCAGCACCTGAAACCAGCTACCCAGATTTTCAGAAGCTGTTTGGGCTGCTGTCCAGAAGTATTTCAAGTGCCGAATTGCTGTCCACTCTTCCTCAAACGCATAAGCGACTACGCCGGAGCGCTGTATTTGTCGTTCCCTTGGATAACTTCTTTCTTTGGGTAAACTCTCCCTCCAATTCTCATGTCTTCTTAGCTTACTTCTTGATTGTGGTTTTATAATATTCATGAAGATAATGTTAATACTTCTCTGCTAAAACCTAGTAATTAGAAGAGTTGTGTGAGGGATCATTCATAGCCTAATCTTATTGTTAGTATTGGAATTTATTGTTGAAACGATCCATGTATGCAATGTCGGATTAAGTTGGCTATCCTTTTGAACTTAACTTTTATTCATGTGATTTAACCTAAGTTAAGTGCCTTTTTTTATATTTATCTTATCGTTCAATTCCGCATAAGATTTTGTTTATTATTGACTCTAAACATAAGCGTGCAAATTTTCTTAAGCAAATCATTTTCGCATGAGATTGTTTCACATCACGAACAAAAGTAGGGAATGAATTTATTTAGCACTTAAGTTGATATTTTAGACAAGGCATAAAACACCCACGAGTTCATTCTATAAGAACATCCATTTTTATCTGCAGTGGCTCCACCATCCTTATAAACAACTCCATCTAGTTCTTTAATCTCATCATTAACTTCCTAGCATTCACCGGCATAATACAATAAGTAAGCAGAACAAAAGCAACTAGGGCTCTCTATATTACATTCAATAAAAAAGCCCAAACTCGAAAGCAAAACCTGCTCTATCGAATTGAGATAAGCAGCCGATTGCCACTGCATCCATCATAGAATCAATACTGAAGTTCCTTGCACATAATCAAACAGATACAATGGGATTAATTAAATCAATCATGAGAACAAAAAAATAACCATACATGGGAGAGATTCTAGATAATGCCCAAACTCCCACCAATAAATTCCTTATGCTCTGCAATTATTTAGATTGCATTTGAAATAAAGCACTGGTAAAGCAAGCTATACAGACATATATAAATTGTAAATCATACCTACGAACTTCTTGAATAATGGCCTCAAATTGGACTTCCAAAAAGTTTGCAATTTGATGGATAACTATGAAGTGGAGCATGTTCCATTTTATGTTATATTTTAGCTGTCTTGTCCACATTCCTGTGATAAATTTAGAAACATGCATTATCATAGTGTCAGACTCACTGTCAGAGTTGCACTATTAGTCTGCAGTTAATATTGGTTTGTTCTGTTGTCAAGGTTGTTTCAATTTTGTTTCATTTCTGTGTAGAAACGTTTTATTGCTGATTATTCAAAACTTTTGTATGCTTTAGTATCCAACACCATGTATTTATATACAGATATTACATACTCGGTCTTTCTGATTATAAATAATTCCTTCTTTTTATTTGCACTTTTGCAGCATTCCGTTGACTATTGGTTATGGGCAGATTTGATTGCTCCACAATCAGAGAGGCTTTTGGAAAACGTCATCAGGGTTCATCATCAACAAGAGGCAGACTTGTTTTATATACCATTTTTCACAACAATCAGCTATTTTTTGCTGGAGAAACAGCAGTGCAAAGCACTCTATAGGGTATGAAGCTTTCCCAAAGTTTACGTTTAAGCTATTTTTTGTAAACAATGTGTTTAACCTAATAAAACATCTATTTTAAAGGCATATTTTACGATAGCTTGTGTTAATTATTCCTTCAGCCATCCCAAACACGTTTATGCCCATCCTTTGAGCTTATTGTTCAAATTTGGTAATGTTTCCTTGCATTTGCTATTTTCTTGAAACATCATGGTTTAGTGGTTGTAAAACATTCCTTCTAAGAAATATTTCTGGTTGTCATTTAAGTATTTTTCTTACCTCAAAATATCTAAAGCTTCATCAACTAGTAATCCTAATTTAACTAAATCTCTTTTATATCATGAAAATAATCTTCTAAAATGTTGGAGTAAGACTCTGTATATCAAAACCCTCCCAGATCCTATATTGACTAGAGCTTTGCACCGTGCATGCCTTTGCCTTTTGTAAATCTTTTTGAATAACTTATTATATTGTCTTGCTTTCGCATACTTTTTTTGCTCTTCTATTTGGTAGATTTTCTTATTACTAGTGCCCTTAAATCTTCTACCCAGTTTATTGTTTAACTTTTGATTCCAACTAGTTATCTTTGTATCATATTCTCATTATTTTATGATATTGATCCAAGATACTTGAACAAACATAACTTTGGCATATTTTCTTCATTTGTCAATCTTGTTTATCATTATCTTTGCAGAATTCTATAGTCATTTCCATGCGGTCAAATTCTCTCTACTTGTTAAGCTCATCTCTATTGCATATTGTTGATCAGGATTCATATTCTGGCTTTTAGATAGTCTTAATGCTACTTCTCGCTAACAACAATCATCAATATTCCCTTTTCAATGTTCATTCTGCCTAGAAGCATTCATCACTTGACAACCCTATTTTAAAAGAGTTTTCAATCCAGAATGATTTTTGAGGAAGTAGATTAAGTAAGAGATAAAGCAATATTTAGAGATTCCAAGGACTTAATATTTTTGGTTTGAAGCTTTTCATGGATGCAAGCTCTCATGGTTATTTATACTTTTTTGTTAATGAGGGATAACTTTTGATTAAGGTTGGTGATGTAGGACATTCTAGAGTTTCCAGTGCATAACTATTATGAGATGTATGACATCATGCTATATTTAATAATTATTTGGTGCCTTTAATTGCCTTTAATAAATATTGAAAACTTAAAGAAACTAAATTCATTTGAAAATTCCAATATACTTTTATTAAAAATACTCAAAAGCTTTAAAACTATAAAAATTATGCAATTATTTAAAAACTAAGCTCTTGTTAAACTTAAATTGCATAAGAAATGTATAAAATTAGTCAAACTGTCAATCTAATATTAAAATATAGAGTATTGAATACTCAATTGGAACTAGAAGGAAAATTTTGGCCCCTTAGATGTAGGTAAATATTTCAACATAATTGTTTCAAACTTCTTTTAAAAGCATGGAGAATCAATAAAAGAAGTGTTGATTACCCATAAATTTACATTCATATTTCATTAAAAACTCTATGGTCATATATCTTGTGCTGATAGATGATTAAGCGTACAAATCTTGCTTAAAGGCTACAGTTCGTACAATTAGTTTGCAAGGGAAGGAAGGCACCCCTATTGGAGTAGGTTGATCTCCAAATATTGCAAGTATAACATAACTTTTTCACCCGCAAAGATTATTAGCCATGGCCGCAAGAGTCTAACCTGGTAGTTAGCTACAGATGATTTTAGAAGGAAACTCCTGAAGTGAAGCCTCATATCAATTTGCCTTGAAAAAAATGACAATCACAAATTATTTTGTCAATATTCTTCACAAATCATGCAATAATGAGCAAGTCCTAACACAGAATACTTAAAATAATAGAGAAAACATTTTATACATATAGGAGCTGACATCATAAAATAACAGATAATACAATACAATAAAATAAAAGACAATGATAAACTCATATATATCATCTTTTTATATGATTTTGATGCATGCATACTTTCAAATTTTCATCTTACATGCTTCAGAATTAAAACATAAAATCTGTTCTTTGCCTTTTTGTTTTTGTTGATTTGTGAAAGCAGGAAGCTTTGAAGTGGGTAACTGATCAGCCAGCATGGCAACGATCTGAAGGGAGGGACCATATTCTTCCAGTTCACCACCCATGGTCTTTCAAGTCTGTACGGAGATATATGAAAAAGGCAATTTGGCTTCTCCCTGATATGGACTCCACTGGGAAATGGTACTAATTCTCTCATTTCCCTACTTAACATTTAGAATTGTTTTCTTTCTGCCCTGAAGAAACTGTTCCATGCGAATACGAATAGGTTCTTATGCCTATAATGAATTGATCTTGAAGCCTTCTTCAAATTGGTCTATGTAGGTATAAGCCTGGTCAAGTTTGTCTTGAGAAGGACCTCATCTTGCCATATGTTCCTAATGTAGATTTATGTGATGCCCAATGTTTGCGTGATACTCACTCTCACCGAACTACTTTGCTCTTCTTTCGGGGAAGGCTTAAAAGAAATGCAGTAAGATTTTTTTTTCCCCCTCTAAAGAATGTGAACTCGACCGCTAAATCATGTTTTAAATTCAATTGTTTAGGGTGGCAAAATTAGAAGCAAACTAGTAGAAATTCTACTTGATACTGAGGGTGTTATAATAGAAGAGGGAACCTTTGGAATAGCTGGGAAGGAAGCAGCTCAGAATGGCATGCGCAAGTAAAAAAAAACTTTCATTTTAAGCATCACTTGTTTTACATTTCTCATTTGTAAAATGTTGAATGATTATATTGCAATTTTAACAAGTTTGTGTGGATAACAGATCTCTATTTTGTTTGAGCCCAGCTGGTGACACCCCATCTTCTGCTAGGCTGTTTGATGCTATTGTGAGTGGATGCATACCTGTTATAGTTAGTGATGAATTGGAGCTTCCATTTGAAGGACTAATAAAATATCGGAAGGTAGGTTTATTTTAAGGTTCCATTGTTGTTTATACCCATAGATAATAACTTTACCCTATGCTATGTTGATAATTGATTTGAATAACAAAGTATTTTGCCCAAACTCATTTGATGTGCTATCTCTTCATGTTTGCATCATAAGTTTGGAATACATAGGTTGATATTTCTTCTAATAAATAACTATAGTATATGTTATTTTTTAATACTATTTTAGTTCCAGCACCAACTACTTTCAATGAATGTCATAAAATTGTTTGCGGACCAAACAGTGGGGTGCAGGAAAAACCTTGTCGTTGTATGAAAATAAATATAAATGGAATGATTGGCGACAATTAATTCAATCAGGCTTATTTTCTCCAAATTTCCATTGTGTAGATAGCGTTGTTTGTTTCTTCAAGCGATGCTGTTCAACCTGGGTGGCTTGTACAGTTCCTCAAAAGCATTGATTCGAAGCGAATCAAAGAAATGCAGGAAAACCTTGAAAAGGTCAGTTCCTCTACTCCAGTTAAAATGCAACCATTCTTGAATTTAAGGCTTCATTTGGGGCGCGGCTTTTTTGCTGCTTCTTAAAACAACTTATTAGTACAAAATGATTAATTTTTATACTAAAAAATTATTTTAATAAGTAGTAAGAAAGCCGTCCCAGACGAGGCCTAAGTAGAGGCCCTGTTTCACTAACAATAATCTGATTGTTTAATTCTTCAATCACTAGCATTCGAGGCATTTCCTCTATTCAAATCCAGCTCAACCTCTTGAAGCAGTGGACTTCACCTGGAGAAAGGTTTGTGCTCTCCTCAATTATTGATCTTCGTAAGCATTTTTTTTTTTTGGGAGGATATGCATTAGAGTCAGGGCTGCAAACGAGCCGAGCTGAGTATGTGAGTGTTCATTTAATATCAGCTTGTTCATGTTTGTTCGAGCTTTAGCGTTTGTGTTCATGTTTGGTTCATGTTCAGTTCATCGAGCTTGTTCGCGAACATATTTAAAGAATTTTTTTAACTATCAAACAAACACGTTCATGAACATATCTATGAACAAAGACATTTATAATAAAAGCAATTGTCTATGTAACAAAGGTAATGATTATTTATATTTATTAATTATATAGTCAAATATTAATTATTTTTATTGAGCTTATTCACGAGTTCAAAATCGAACATGAATCGAGCTTCTTATCGAGCTTAATGTCGAGCTTGTTCACGAACTTCAAATGATGTTGTTCGCGAACATAAATGAACCGAACGCATTAGTGTTCAAGTTTGTTTATTTAAGAATCGAGTATTTAAAATATTGTTCAAGTTTGTTTGTTTAGTTAATTAAACGATCGCAAACGAGCTTTAATCAAACCGAACAACGAGTAGCTCGCCGAACGTTTGGTTCACTTGCAGCCCTATGCATTACACGTCCCTTCGATGATAATTTTCAAAACCCTTAGCAATCAAGGCTTTGTTTAGGACGACTTTCTTTCTGGTTTTTAAAGCAGCTTTTTAGTACAAAATTTTTAATTTTTTACTAGAAAACTGTTTAAAAAGCATATTAAAAGCCGGCCCAAATAAAGTTTAATTGTTTCCACCTCTTTCTGAGTTCATGCTATAGTAGCCGTTAGAATGTCAAGTAATTACTGGTCGTTTGTTACAGATTTATGTTTTTATATGGTTTTTGGCTATCTTTTTTCTAATTGATTAGCTTCAACCTAACAGATCGCTGACAAATTGCCGAATATCAAGCTGCATATAGAACGGTTACAGCGAATGGTAAATGGATCAAGGAATCTATGCATTTGCGAATGCGGGCAGGCCAGATAATGTTACATTTGTTCCTTAACTGTTTGTTATTGCTTCTTCTTCTTCTTTTCTGAGGGGAAAATATCACGTTCTTGATTGTGTAAAAGCTGTTTGCAGCTAGAAAAAAACAATGGCGAAAAGCGGTTTTCATGTAAATACGCCAACATAGCATAGTTGATACCGGTGGACAGGTTTTTTTGGCCGTACGGAAAATTTTGATAAAAAATAGCTTTAGCTTAGCTATAGGTACCTTTTAGTTGCAGTTTTGCATTTAATTTGTATAGTTTGTACATACATGTTTCAAGTGTTTGTCTGAAGCCCAAAGGTCCATAGGACTGCAAATGCAGCACTTGATTTCTCTGAAACTATTATTATATATTGAAATTTCATTCAATATAAAATAAGAAGTGAACACGAATCAATGGGGGAAGATTATGGTCTAATGTATGAATCATATTTGATCCAGCTCAAGAACAACTTAAAATCGTTCAATCTAGGGGTGTTAATATTTGACACGTCACAAAAATTTTAGAGTTAGGGTTTAACCCGTTTGTGAAATGGGTTGGATTTGAGTTTAGGATTCTGACTTATATGTAAAATCGGGTCTGGTTTGAGTTGACCTGGAAACTTGAAACCAACTCAGGTTGACCCGTGAACCACATTGCCGTCTTGTCTCGTCAACATCCAACTGCGTTTGTGCTACAGTACGTGACAGCATCTAAGATCATGTGAGTGCCTGATCGCATCTGATGTCTTGTTGCGTGAGAGACTGAGAGCCAAATGTCGTCGTGCCATCATTCCTCACGCTGGCAGGCAATGGCGTCTGTGCTGGCCGAGAACGTTGTCCTGTCTTGTGTGTTCGTCCGATGATGTCGTCCTGTCAGCATTGTCGACATGTCTGCTCTAGCCAGACCCGCAGTGCCGCATTTTCGCTTTGACTCCGATTGACCGTCGATGCCTGGCCCAAGTCAACTCAGGTTAGGATCAACCTTTTTGGACTTGGGTTAACTCAGATTGGACCTGAATTCAACATGTAGACCCATTTTGACACTACTAATTCAATCTGATGTCAAGCCGAGTTAAGTTGGGTCAATCTGAACTCCATTGCAATCTTTTATTCAAGTTCAAAGTATACCCAATCAATTTCAATCTTTCAGGGCATATAAATAGGTATATGATAAGATGTATGCATGTATAGATGCAGGGGCAAAACAAGTCCTTTTTTTAGGATGGACAAATTAATCATATAAATTAAATTATAATTAAAAATTAATTATGTACAATTTTAAAAAAATTAAATTTTATTATGATCAATGAATTGGACGATATTTATAAACTTTTCAACTTATCTTATATATTTTTTATAATGTTTTATTATAATTTCATTAATAATCAAATCAAATACTTCTTTTTCAAATATTAGATATTGGAATTGCATTGCACAGTACTTATTTGATAATTTTCATTATAGAAAATACTCTTCATTATAGAGCAAATAATAAAGTAATAAGGCTATAAATTAGTAAATACAATTATTTTCTTTCCTTGTGAATTCAATTTGCAATGTAAAAACTCATCATTCATGCACATATCAATAATGTAAATAGATAGCCAATGTTGAAGAGTCACAAGCACAATTATAAAAAAAATCATCTGGATATAACTCAAGATAAATTAATTTGCCTTTATCATAAAGCATATACACAAAAAGTAATTCAATATTAATTTCAAATACATAATTATTTATCCTTTAAATTGCTTATCAATTACAATATAAAATAATTCAATATGATAATGATGCATATAAGGATTATCATAACATATTTGTAATCCTGAAAATATTAATCATTAACTACATTGAAAAGATAAAATTAAAAGATTCTATTGCAACCATTGAAGCACTTGATTCAACTAAATGTTGATCATAGATCACATTCTCCTCAATAATCTCAAACACTTTCAATACAAAAACATATATTTTCATAAGACTAATTAATTTGTGATGATATAAACTCCAATAGGCATCACCAACTCATCAAGCCTTTTGATTCGAACCTCAACCCTTACAAAAAGCTAGTTTTAAGACATTAAATTATCTTATGACTTCAAGAGCATAAGTCAACAAATGCTTTACTTGAAAACGATTATTTGTTATACTAATGAGAGATATAGAATGCTTTGTTATTATCATTAATAATGAATGACTTCAAATCATGAAACTTTCCTTACATATTGTATGCCCCATCATACCTTGATCATATTTTCTTTATTTTTTATTTTTTATTTTCTTTATTAATGAATATTTTGTAAGAATAACTTTAAAAGCTGCTTGAAATGCAACTACATTAGTTGAAAAAAATATATTTAATACAAATGAATCTCTCAATAATTATCAATTTTGAGAGATGCCTGGGGTTCAATTAAAACTTCATTTGGGATGACTTTCTCATTGATTTTTAAAACAACTTTCTACTATAAAAATTTTAATTTTTAAACTAGAAAACTGTTTTAAGAAGCAATAAAAAAACAATCCCAAACGAAGCCTAAAACAAGCCAAAATCGTGGGATTTGAACTTCTGCGACCGCACTGGCATGCATGGTGAAAGGCAAGCCATTGAAGCATTAATCAATCAATAAAGCAAATACAGCCATGTAAAAGAACCACATACAGCCATGTAAGAGTTCTGCCAAATCATCAGGTAGAAATTTATTTCAAAGTGATTTTACAACTCTACAGATTTAACAAAAAAGCATTCATACCATATAAACGATCCTATTGCAACAACATAACAAATTATGAGCTTGCTATCCTTAAAAATTGCAAAAAAACAACTAAATTTAAACCAAGCTTACTAAGCAGATACATAAGACAACTTGAGTTGGTTAAATTTTCAAAAATTCTAAGGATACCATAAGACAGCAGACAGTAGTACAGAAGCACTAGCATAACAAAATAAAAACCAAAAAACTACAGCAAACAAGCCTTCCAAAGTTCTTTTTTTACAGCTGAAGTTTCTCCTTAAAGGGTCATCACCATCCGGATTATGATCCAACTTTGAATGGTTTTCCTGAATTGTTTCACCAATTAAAACGCTGAACAGCCAATTTCCAAGAACCACCAGCGCATCAAGGATTTTGTTTGGCTGAAGGAGAATAACGTAATTTTTTTTTAATTTGATGTGTAAGTTTGAATAGAAAATGATACAAAAGAACTGTTAGTATGACTAGATTTAGGCTTCGTCTCGGACAACTTTCTTGTTGCTTCTTAAAGCAGCTTTAAGAAGCAACAAAAAAGTTGTCCCAAACTTACCCTTAGCATGTCTTATGAGGACAAATAACATGTAATATATTTCTTGAACAGATTCTGCAAAACCTTAGGAGGAAACAAAATTAAATTGGATAAAACTATTAGTGAAGATACAATAAAAATATGATGGCATGGAATATCATTCTTGAGAGAAGGTAAATCTACATGATGCAACAAGTGAATCTTATTTGATTTCATTAATTTTACTGTATTTTTTAAATTTTAGAGACTTAATTATTTCTGTAAAAGCTTGCATTTCCATGTAAGTGTCTACTGATCGCTTAAAATCCCATGGTTCCTTGAATTCTCTATTTTCTCAGGGTTCCGGGTTTTATAGTGGTACCTTGAATTCTCTATTTGTAGAAAACTGAGAGTTAGTGATCTATGAATTATGTGCTTTTGTTACATGATTTTCTATATCTCATGCAAGATCAACATTAGAAACCCTTGAATTTAAGACATTATAGTAGATTTGGTTCCAAAATTTAACAATATGTCCTAATGTCAACATAGTAGTGCCACTTAACAAATTAACAAAGATAAAATTTTGGAAAATAGACCATATAGAGTGCATAAGATTCCTAACGCAGCTAGCATGATGAAATGAAGTCAACTCACGAAAGAAATTAACATTCATATATTTAAAGAATTAGCAATAGGTTCATAACTTTAAGAACAAGTTGCATAGAATGATATGGCTTTGTGTTGAATGTGGGTCATAAATATAGATGAAAAAAGAGGATGATCTGAGTAATTAGCAATATCAAATTAGACATAAAAATTAGATTAATGCCAAAGATTCATGGAATTTTTTTATTTAAAACTATTCCTTCCACAGCACAATGAGATTTTAAATAACTTTGCCTTTATTGTATTTAATTTCTTTAAGGCCTTTAAGAGAAGTTTTTGTAAAGTTAAATGCACCAATATTATGTTATTAGATTTAGGCTTCGTTTGAGTCGACTTTCTTACTGCTTCTTAAAGCACCTTTCTAGTAATATTTTTGATGAGGACATCGGAGATCAACGGCTACGATTTTTTTTTAGTTATATATTTATATGTTTTTGTACTAGTTTATTTTATATTGTTGTTTTTCCATTTATACCCTTATGGGTGGTCATGTAGTGTTGTAGCCCGAAGGGCATTTTAGTCTTTGTTATTTATCTTTTCATGAGGCCTATTTATAGGCTAGCTTTCTTGTATTAAGGGATGATGATTATTGATAATGAAAAGTTTCATGTTTTTGTTGATCTCTTAGTGAGTTCACGTGATCTCTTAGTGAGTTCATGAGAGGAGAAGCCCGATGAGGGTAATTCGCAATACCCGCCAATCTTTGGAAGAGTCCGAGGTTCGCGGTTCTTACGATCTCTTTGTGAGTTCGTTAGTTATCTTCTATTTTACTCGTATTTTTGTTGTTCATCTCCTTCCTCCCCTCCTCATCCACCCAAAGTTCCCCTAGCTCCATTGCCGCCGCCCCTTGGAGTCCACCCGCCGGCCACCCTCACGGCTCCGGCCGGCCACTTTGCCGGCAACCTCCCCAACCGTCCACTCCTCCCTCCCGCATGCTCCAAATTTGAAATTTGAATTTCGAATTTCGAATTCTTTCCTAATTTAGAAATCCAATTTAGGAAAGTTTTATTTGATAAATTCCAATTTCAAATTAAAGTAAGTTGGAGTTCTCATAACTTACCTCCACGTCATCACCCACCTTGTTCTTCAAATTTCGAAAATTCAAATTTGAATGAGCTCCAAAATTTTCATAATTGCCAAAGTCCAAATAAGGAAAGAATTGGATTGAATCCAATTCAAATTTCATGGCATGAGGAGTTACTAATTCTCATCCTAGGTGGCATCCTCCTAATCGGAAATTGATTTGTTCACACTAATCTCCCTCCTCTCCTCTCTACATGCCGCCGGCCTCATCAAGGGGGAAATCCATTTAATGCTAGTTTAATGCCATCAATGCCTTGATCCAAAATTCAAATTTCAAAATAACTCCCTTAATTTCATTCATAATCTGAAATTAATTTCAGATTATGAAATGAAACTCCCATCCCCCTCTCTTGAAACCGCCGGCCTCCTCCCCTCTTGGCTCCCCTCCATTAATTCCCCCATTCAAAGCATTAATGCCTATGACTTGAAATTCAAAATTCAAGTCTTTCCCTCCCAATTTAATCAAAACTGAAATTAAATGTCAGTTTTTGATTAATCTCCCTTTAATTCCTTCCAAATCCACTACTCCTAAGTAAGGAATTAATTCAAACGCTTCCCCTCCTTGCTGGCCGAAATTCCCCACAGCTGTTGGCTGATTTTTCCTTCCCAAATCCCTTCCAAAACTCCAGGAAAACTGCTGCCCAACATCTCCATTTGCTGTTTGGAAATTCCTGCAGCAGCTCACCGACGTCCAGCCATCCCGGGAGCGATAATTGCTGTCCAGATCTCAGGGACAGCCCTTCTTCCTGTCTAGAAGTTTCCCTGAGCACAATAGGTTGCTATCTTGTTGACCACAGCAAACTAGGGTGCTGTCCAGCCGTCCAGAACCAGTCCTAGCTACTGTTCTGAGGAGATCTAGTGTCGTCCAGCCGCCCGAAGAGACACCCATTGCTGCTGAGTGGTTCCAGAAGTTTGAAGGCTGCTACCCCTTCATTCCCGCAATCGTCATAGCTTCATAACTCCTTTTTTTTGGGTAAACTCTTCACTCACTCTCTATCTTCTGAGTTTACTCTACTCGTGGTTATAATTTGATTCACAAAGCGCATGTTTTATCGCCTCCGCTAAACCTAATATTTGAATGAGTTGTGAGAGAGGTCCTTCGTAATACTAATCTTATTGTTAGCATTGGAATTTCTCGTTGAAACCACTCATGTATGCAAAGTAAGACGTAGTTGACTATTTAATGATCTCAACCTCTCGCATGTGTTTAGACCAAAGCTATTTTATCACCTTATCATTTTTATTTTGTCGTTTATCATCAAGAGAAAGCTTATAATTATTGTGCTCTAAAATTTAAGCGTGCAAACTTCCTTAATTTAATCATCAATGCTAATACGTTTCACATCATCTTGGTATCAGAACATGGCTAGCATGCTTTACTTGTGCTAGATGCATCCAAGGGTCTAGTTTCTCATTGTGATTTGAAATTTGCATGCATATCAATGCGTAGATAGGACATTGTCACTGTTTTTCACTGCTGTAATTGCATTTCCTGCACCCATACATTGGCATTTAAGTCGTCCTAGTGAGAGTGTGAGTGCAGCCTTTTGACTTACATCATTTCTAATTGCTTAGGACAATTACACCGTTGAGTATAGCTGCTGTCCACAGTGTTTCAGCTGCTGTTAAGCATCCGTTAGTGAACCTAAAGTCCTTGTTTAGGTGCTGTCCACTCCCTCGGACCCTTCCAAACACCTAGACAACTTCAACAACGGCTGAACATTGCTGTCCAAAAAATTTCTGCAACATTTAGAGAGCTTTAGGTGACCCCAACTTAGTGTTTAGGTGCTGTCCACACCCTAAAAGTCATCCTAAAAAGATAGGCAACTTCCCCAACTGCTGTAGATTGCTGTCCACTATATTCCTGCACCTATTAGCATTCGTTTGGAAGAGTTCTAGCTAGTATTCACTTGCTGTCCTCGTTCCAGAGTTCAACCTACTTGCCTAGATCACTTAAATCAGTCCTGTAGCTGGCTGTCCTGAGTTCTTCCTGCACCATACAACCACTCGTAATGGTGTTTTCTCCTGGGAAAGTGTTGTCCCTTACACCCATTCTTCATTAAGAATCACTTAACACTTTTCAATGGACCAGATAAGACTCCAAAAGAGTTTAGATGACATTGTTAACCTAGTGGGCAATATGACTAGAATTATGACGGAGAAACCCATTGACTATCCCCACTCCAATTACATGCCCCACTCAGCTTATCACCCTAGACCTGAGCCTAGACCTCACTTAGAGTCACCTTATCGTCTGCCTACATTTGATGGTTCCTCGGATCCTTACTACTTTAGGGAATGGGCTAGACAACTAGATGACTATTTTGAATCATGTCATATCCCTGAATTCCACCAGGTTAGCATCGCTAGGTCTCACCTTAAAGGACGAGCTCTTCAATTTTGGATGAAATTAGAAGATCATAAAGAGTCTCGCGGTGAGTACCCTACTTGGAAAGACATGAGGCAAGATCTTAATTTAAAATACCGATCCTCGACCAGGGACCACTATCTAGAGCCCCACACTACCTCTTCTGTTGGATCAAACCATAGACATTACGGTGGTCGAGACCACCCATCCTTTTGTAACGACAGGGTTGCTGCCCCACCCTGTAGGTCTTCAATCAGTCTTGGTGACCGACCCTATAGTGGGTCTTCTGTTGGTTTGAGCCCCTATGATTCCCCATTTGGGCTAAGTTCTAGCCACCTCAGTCAACCTTCAGTCTCTCCAGTCCTTGACCCTGCAAGTGTACTTTTGATAGAGAATTGCATTGACAAGAAAACGCCCTCTGAACCTAAAACTGAATGCATCCATTTCGTGGATGCTAATGATATTAAGGATAACGAGGACTTCTTTGAGGATGGAATAGAAGTGATTGAATCAGACTCCCAGCATAACTTAAATCCTGAACTAGGAAAGTTAGAACCTTTAAACGTCGACACCTTAGCCCACTCCGATCCTAGTCTCCTCGAGGATAACTCTTTGGATAAAATATGTCTGGATGATAGTAATGTGATCTCGAAAGAAGCCAATCTGACTTTGAACATGATGAATTTAAATTCGGAAGATCCTGGTTTAGTTGTATTACCTACTGAGTCGACTTTGGGTAACTTGGATGATAATAATATCGAGTCGGAAGTGGTTCAATTACCTGATTTAACTCACGATTTAAGTAATCCTGAACCCAGTTATCCTGACTCGATTGAAAATAGTACTATGAGTTCGGAAGATAATGAATTGATTCTGAAAGCCTTTAATCCTGATTTTAACAATGAGCCTCCTCTTGACGCATTAGAGTCTAATTTTAGAGCCGCTCATTTAGATTTATATTTAGCAGAGTGCGTCATTCCTGATTCTTACATTTTGCCCATTATAGCCTCGTCCTACCAGGATAAGGACCACTTCTATCCCAGTTGGATGATTTTGTTCGATTACACTACCCCCACTAGGAGACTGATTCGACCCTAACTGAAACCACCTATAGAAGTGCCCTGGTAGCTAAGAGTGTCTTCATTTCTCCCCCTACACCAGTTCCCTTAGACCGAACACTTTAAAACCCCTCTTTTTGTGACTCGTCCACTTTGTCTAGCTATATGTTCATGTGAGTTAGTATGTTGTTGCGTGTGTTTTGTAGTCTGTTGTCTTTCAAAATCTTCTTTGTTTAAAATGTATGCGTGAATTCATATTTCATTCATCTTGCATATCAAATCTCTTGCACCACCTCATGTTCATCTTGTTGAGTCTTGAATTTTAGACATGAATTTAGCACATGCCGCATTTACATTACATCTGCATAACTTTTTTTAAGAAAATTGCACGCTTAACTGAAGAGAGCAATAATAAGTATAAACTTCATGCTGATTCTAAACGACAATTTAAATCTATTAAGGTTGGTAACTTAGTAATGATGCGGATTCGTCCGGAAATCACATGCTAGAAGTACGGGAACATTTAGAATAGTCAATAAAATCTATAACAATGCTTGCGTGGTGGATCTGCTTGCAGAGTTCAACATTCATTCCTTTTCTAACATAAAAGATTTAGTAGACTTTGAAGGTCCGGAGATAAACCCCAAATCCACTTCAAATTAAGCCTTGTGTGACCCCACCTTGTGAGAACACCAAAGCCTACCTCCACTCCCAAAATTATTTCCAAAATTCCTATAGCGGAGAAGGTTGACATGATTCCTAGTGATGATATTATTTCCACAAAAGAGGGTGGACGAAGAAGATATTTGACTAGGTGAACAGGTAAACCAAAGTCAAAGGATACATGATCAGAGCGCAAGGTGATACAGCTGATCGATTCAGATACACGAGAGTTCTTGAGACATCCACTCGACGGAGTCGAGTTTTCTCCCACCTGGGGAGAATGATGAGGACATCGGAGATCAACGGCTACGATTTTTTTTAGTTATTTATTTATATGTTTTTGTACTAGTTTATTTTATATTGTTGTTTTTCCATTTATACCCTTATGGGTGGTCATGTAGTGTTGTAGCCCGAAGGGCATTTTAGTCTTTGTTATTTTTCTTTTCATGAGGCCTATTTATAGGCTAGCTTTCTTGTATTAAGGGATGATGATTATTGATAATGAAAAATTTCATGTTTTTGTTGATCTCTTAGTGAGTTCATGAGAGGAGAAGCCCGAGGAGGGTAATTCGCAATACCCGCCAATCTTTGGAAGAGTCCGAGGTTCGCGGTTCTTACGATCTCTTTGTGAGTTCGTTAGTTATCTTCTATTTTACTCGTATTTTTGTTGTTCATCTCCTTCCTCCCCTCCTCATCCACCCAAAGTTCCCCTAGCTCCATTGCTGCCGCCCCTTGAAGTCCACCCGCCGGCCACCCTCACGGCTCCGGCCGGCCACTTTGCCGGCAACCTCCCCAACCGTCCACTCCTCCCTCCCGCATGCTCCAAATTTGAAATTTGAAATTTGAAATTTGAATTTCGAATTTCAAATTCTTTCCTAATTTAGAAATCCAATTTAGGAAAGTTTTATTTGATAAATTCCAATTTCAAATTAAAGTAAGTTGGAGTTCTCATAACTTACCTCCACGTCATCACCCACCTTGTTCTTCAAATTTCGAAAATTCAAATTTGAATGAGCTCCAAAATTTCCATAATTGCCAAAGTCCAAATAAGGAAAGAATTGGATTGAATCCAATTCAAATTTCATGGCATGAGGAGTTACTAATTCTCATCCTAGGTGGCATCCTCCTAATCGGAAATTGATTTGTTCACACTAATCTCCCTCCTCTCCTCTCTACATGCCGCCGGCCTCATCAAGGGGGAAATCCATTTAATGCTAGTTTAATGCCATCAATGCCTTGATCCAAAATTCAAATTTCAAAATAACTCCCTTAATTTCATTCATAATCTGAAATTAATTTCAGATTATGAAATGAAACTCCCATCCCCCTCTCTTGAAACCGCCGGCCTCCTCCCCTCTTGGCTCCCCTCCATTAATTCCCCCATTCAAAGCATTAATGCCTATGACTTGAAATTCAAAATTCAAGTCTTTCCCTCCCAATTTAATCAAAACTGAAATTAAATGTCAATTTTTGATTAATCTCCCTTTAATTCCTTCCAAATCCACTACTCCTAAGTAAGGAATTAATTCAAACGCTTCCCCTCCTTGCTGGCCGAAATTCCCCACAGCTGTTGGCTGATTTTTCCTTCCCAAATCCCTTCCAAAACTCCAGGAAAACTGCTGCCCAACATCTCCATTTGCTGTTTGGAAATTCCTGCAGCAGCTCACCGACGTCCAGCCATCCCGGGAGCGATAATTGCTGTCCAGATCTCAGGGACAGCCCTTCTTCCTGTCTAGAAGTTTCCCTGAGCACAATAGGTTGCTATCTTGTTGACCACAGCAAACTAGGGTGCTGTCCAGCCGTCCAGAACCAGTCCTAGCTGCTGTTCTGAGGAGATCTAGTGTCGTCTAGCCGCCCGAAGAGACACCCATTGCTGCTGAGTGGTTCCAGAAGTTTGAAGGCTGCTACCCCTTCATTCCCGCAATCGTCATAGCTTCATAACTCCTTTTTTTTGGGTAAACTCTTCACTCACTCTCTATCTTCTGAGTTTACTCTACTCGTGGTTATAATTTGATTCACAAAGCGCATGTTTTATCGCCTCCGCTAAACCTAATATTTGAATGAGTTGTGAGAGAGGCCCTTCGTAATACTAATCTTATTGTTAGCATTGGAATTTCTCGTTGAAACCACTCATGTATGCAAAGTAAGACGTAGTTGACTATTTAATGATCTCAACCTCTCGCATGTGTTTAGACCAAAGCTATTTTATCACCTTATCATTTTTATTTTGTCGTTTATCATCAAGAGAAAGCTTATAATTATTGTGCTCTAAAATTTAAGCGTGCAAACTTCCTTAATTTAATCATCCATGCTAATACGTTTCACATCAATTTTGGTACTAAAAAGCTGTTTTAAGTAGTAGTAAGAAAGCCGTCCCAAACGAAACCTTGAAGTCTATGTAACTCATGTTCACATCAATAAAAAGCTTATAATTATTATAATTAATAGCCAATTTCTATAAATAGTCCCATGAAATTTATACAAATAAAAAGAGGCAAGTAATGAAAATGCCACAAAACTAATATGTATCTAAATTATTACTAATAATGACTTGTAACTAATTCCATAAGAAATAAATGATGAAGAGAACTAATATATATATATATATATATATATATATATATATATATATATATATATATATATCAATATAATATGCTTATACATAAGCTTAATCTCCTTGAAAAATAAAAGTAAATCAAATGGCTTTAAAATTTTGAATGTGGTGGATTATACATTTCTAGAAATGACAATACAGATGAATTTTTAAAATTTATGTTTCTTTGAAGGCATTCATTGAGAATAAATATTTTGAAATATTGGTCACGTTTCTTTTTATCAAATTTTCATGTTAGTGAACCAATAATCAAAAGACAATACCGAGAGATCAGTTTGTTCATTCAATATTGGGATGCTTTACATTGATAAGTAATAAGGAGTTGCACTATCAAGTTGCTAAATTGATTCATTAACTATAATATATATATATATATATATATATATATATATATATATATATATATATATATATATATATATATGATTGGTTTAATTTTGTATTCAGTTATAGATTTAATCTTTATTAAAAATTCAAGTTCAAATATGATCTCATGCTTAATTTTATATTCAATATCAATTTTTGACTTTTTTATGCAAATGCAAGTTGAGTATGGTCTAATATAAGTGTAGACTTAATTTCAACATAAAATATAGATTTAGGATACAACAATAAAATCATATTTTTAGCATCCAATACATCATCAAAAAAAATTTGTGAACAACATTTTCTTACATAAAATATTTATCAACAATGGTGTGCCCAATAGATTTTAGAGGATAGGAACATGAATCATGTGTAATAGTCCTAAAAAAATACATGTAAAATGTTTTAACATTCAAAGATGTAGGTAGATATAGATAGTGTTTTCGATGGACTGTATGTAACTAAGTTGATCTCTAAACCCTTTCCTATGATGCTTAATGAACAAATAGTGATAACAATATAATTTAAAAGAAATTGACATTATATATAACATACAAATCTTGCATAATAAAATGCTTACAATCCATAAATTGATCATGCAACTTATTCTTATGAATCCAAATGATAAGTATTGCTCATGATGACATTAGTAACAACAACAACAACATCAAGCCATAATCCCACTACGTGGGGTCGGTTACATGAATCTTTTTTCTCCATTGTGTCCTATTAAAAGTCAAATTCTCATTTAAATCTAATAAAGAAAGGTCATTCTTAATATTTTATAACCAAGTCTTTTTAGGTCTACCCCTACCTTTCTTAACATAAGTCAAATCTAATACCACTACTCTCCTAACCGGGTCATCCGAAGGCCGCCGTTTTATGTGACCAAACCATCTAAGGCGACTCTCTCTAATATTATCTTCTACTGGCGCTACTCCAACCTTTTCACGTATATGCTCATTTCGTATCCTATCTCTAAGGGTAAAGCCAGTCATCCACCTTAGCATCCTCATCTCTGCCACACTTAACTTAGTATTATGCTTCTCTTTTAATGGCCAACATTCGGCACCATAAAGCATTACAGGCCTCACTACCATCTTATACAACATTCGGTACATTTCTATCACATAACAAGCCCGATGCATTCCTCCACTTCAACCATCCAACTTGAATTCTGCTGATAATATCCCCATCTATTTCACCATCACTCTGAACAATAGATCCAAGATTTCTAAAATGTGTACTCTTATTAATGACTTGATTGCCCAAAGTCACAATCCCCTCACTAGGTCTATTACTACTAAAATTAAACTCCATATATTCCGTTTTAGATCTACTCAAGCGAAAACCTTTAGACTCTAAGGTTGACCTCCATAATTCAAGTTTACCTTCAACTCCCTCTCTTGTCTTATCAACAAGAAGAATATCATCAGCAAAAAGCATACACCAAGGTACATCCTCTTGCAAATGTCTAGTGAGAACATCCATGACTAAAGCAAAAAGATATGGGCTTAAGGCTGATCCTTGATGTAACCCAACCGAAATAGGGAAATACTTGGTCAATCCACCTTGTGTTTGAACACAAGTAATAGCTCCTGCATACATATCTTTAATGATTTGAATATAAGCATTATTGACTCCATTCTTTTCAAGAACTCTCCATAGCACTTCTCTTGGAACTTTATCGTATGCTTTTTCTAAATCAATAAATATCATATGTAGATCCTCCTTATTTTCTCTATGTTTCTCTATCAAACCTCTTAATAAATGTATGGCTTCCATAGTCGACCTACCCGGCATGAATTCAAATTGATTTTGAGAAACATTAGTATCACGCCGCAACCTATGCTCCATAACTTGCTCCCATAGTTTTAAAGTATGACAAATTAACTTAATACCTCTATAATTCGCACAATCTTGTGCATCACCTTTATTCTTAAAAATAAGAATTAACACACTCATTCTCCACTCATCTGGCATCTTTTTAGTCTTCAAAATAGTATTAAACAGTTTAGTAAGCCATGAAATTCCTTCATCTCCTAAGCATTTCCACACCTCTATTGGAATATCATCAGGTCCAACAGCTTTTCCACCCTTCATTTTCTTTAAAGCCTCTCTAACTTCAGTTTTACTAATATGCCGATAAAAACAGAAATCTTTATTTTCATTTAGGGTGCTAAGGACACTATAGTCAATCTTATTTTCACAATTTTCATTAAAAAGTTTAGCAAAATATCTCATCCATCTTTGTTGAATATCATCTTCTAAGAAAAATATTTTTTTATTTCATCTTTAATACACTTCACTTGAAATAAATCCTTACTACTCCTATCTCTTTGTTTGGCTAACTTATACATATATCTTTCTCCCTCTTTAGTATCTAATCTATTATATAAATCACTAAAAGCTAATGTCTTGGGAATTATGATATCCTATCTCTTTGTTTGACATTAGTAACAACACTTGTTCAAAATAATTGAGCATGTCCCACTAACTATGATTTCACACATTCAACAACTTGGGAATTAGACACTTTATTTTTCTAAGACTTTTAATGATTGATCCAATTTGAATTTTTTTAGGATTATAAATCACATCAAGTGTAGCAAAATAATTTTGAACCTGATGATAAGAATTCATTTAAATTGTAACTTTTATTTTTTTATTGACCCAATTAAATGACCTACTTCAAATTTACATAATGCAAACAAAAGCTTTGATACCAATGTGATGCAAAACAATTTATGTTACGATTCCTAATGCAACTAAGATAACGCAATGAATGCAACTCTCATTAAAATTAGGATTTCTAGATTTTAACAGTAAATATATTAAAAACTCATTTTCTTAAATGCAAAATATAAAATATGGGATTTAAGATCAAAATGATAATATAATGATCAATTAATTTGAAGAAACCAATGATAAATTCCAACCATGTAAAGACTAATGAGTAATTGAAACAATTAACCATAATTAAAATTCAAATTGCACCAAATTTGAACAAAATAAAAAAAAAAGATATTTAAATATAGAATTCAATCCTCTCGTAGCCAGAAGAAAGTGTAACAAGGGAACTGCAAACAACATCACAAAAGAAAATAATCGAACAGATCATAAGCAAAATGCAACAGAAAGACCCATTGAATAGATCCTATGGTCTGGAGGAGTAGACGGACCACATGATTAGCTACAAAAATCAAGCAAAAATATCTCAGCTATAGTACCAAAGATGGATAATGCAACATGAAAGCGATTACAATCTAAAAGAGGATAAAATAACATAATTATATACAATCCTGACTATGGAGCCCACAACAAAGGATTTTGGTAACTATAGAAATCAAATGTGATTAGATGATAGAACTATCAAAGTAAAAAAAAAAAAGGAAAAAAAAAAAAGAAACATCTACATTGATAGTAAGTTATATTCAAATATTTCTTTGTTCTTGATTGAATTATGCAGCAGCAACAACAACAACAACATCAAGCCTTTATCCCACTACGCCACTACGTGGGGTCGGCTACATGAATCCTTTTTCTTCATTGTATCCTATTAAAAGTCAAATTCTCGTTTAAATCTAATAAATAAAGATCGTTTCTAATATTTTCTAACCAAGTCTTTTAGGTCTGCCTCTACCTTTCTTGGTTGAATTATGCATATGAATAATTTTTTTGAATGAAAAATTTTGTTTGTTGAGCGAAAAGTAAAATTTACAAATTAAAATCAATTGGCCAAGCTAAGATCTATTAGATAAATGTTAAAAAAAAAAAAAAAAAAATCTTAGTAGCTAGGTTATCAGACCTTGGGCTGAAGTAAAATCTTTACCTAAATGATGGTCATTATTTACAAGAATAAGAAAGGGAAATCATCCCTACTACTAATTCAAAATTTCTTAAATCCTTAAATTCATAAAGGAAACTGACTCAGACATGCACAATAAGTTTTTGTGTCAAAACCACAAACTTCTAGAAGCATGATTCTAACCTTACTAGAGTGGATAGTTTTTTCTAGAATGATAGATTTTATTCCAAATAAAAACGGTTTGATACATCTCATATAACGAAGTTATATTTTAACCACCACATTTAACTAAACTCGGTTTTAACAAAGTTGTTAAATTGCATGGGTAAATTATAATTATTAATTTATTATGTTAAAAGATGTTAACTTTTTAAGTTATTTATGAAATATTCTATGGAGAAAATGAGAACTCAATTTAACAATCCAACATTAATTTCAGAAGTTATTTTATACATTTCATTGTACATATCAAAAGTTCCTAAGTTTATTTTTTGAAACCCTATCTTCACAAAAAGCTACTTTCACCATCCCTCTAATATGAAATTTTTTACTTATTCTTCCTAATTTGGAAATACATTCATCTTAAAATTTTCATTTAGGTCACATTCAGCTTCACTATTAGTAACATGTTACGACCCACCAATTAGATTCTTACAAATTAGCATATGTAATTGTAAATTTATTAAATCTATCTTTAAGTCTTTATAATATTCTCTCATCACATACTCAGACATATCTAGACGTTCATTTAACAATCCAACATTAATTTCAGAAGTTATATGCTCATTCTTTTATATAATAAC
Source organism: Dendrobium huoshanense (assembly GCA_016618105.1). Classification (NCBI taxonomy): domain Eukaryota; kingdom Viridiplantae; phylum Streptophyta; class Magnoliopsida; order Asparagales; family Orchidaceae; genus Dendrobium; species Dendrobium huoshanense. Next base: position 71,188,003 of record CM028358.1, on the reverse strand, counting down.
TTAAAAAAACTTAACTCGTCAAGCCTAAATACTACTTTATATTCTAATAATCTTGACAGATAATTGTTAATGTCACACCTACTAAACTTACATATCATATGTTAAGTTTTCTTGTTCATTTTGTAAATGTTTTTGACATTATTATAATTTTTTACTTATTTAAATAAATGTCTCACTGATTAGTATAGATGTAGATAATAGTAAACAGTTGTGCCAACTATTGGTAACACATTAAGACATTTAAGAATGAGTATTCCTAATAGGATGGTTAATAATACAACAACAACAACAACATCAAGCCTTTGTCCCACTAAGTGGGGTCGGCTACATGAATCCTTTTTCGCCATTGTGTCCGGTTAAAAGTCAAATTCTCATTTAAATGTAATAAGGACAGATCATTTCTAATATTTTCTAACCAAGTCTTTTTAGGTCTACCTCTACCTTTTTTAACATAAGTCAAATCTAATACCTCAACTTTCCTAACCGGGTCATCAGGAGGCCTTCATTTAATGTGACCAAACCATCTAAGGCGACTCTCTCTAATCTTATCTTCCACTGGAGCTACTCCAACCTTTTCACGTATATGCTCATTTCGTATCCTATCTCTAAGGGTCAAGCCACTCATCCGCCTAAGCATCCTCATCTCTGCGACACTTAACTTAGTATTATGCTTCTCTTTTAATGGCCAACATTCGGGTTTTCTTTTCAAGATATCTAAAACGATAAAGCATTGCAGGTCTCACCACCATCTTGTAGAATTTTCCCTTAAGTTTGAGGGGGACTTTTCTATCACACAATAAGCCCGATGCATTCCTCACTGGCTCACTTCAACCATCCAACTTGAATTCTGCTGATAATATCCCCATCAATTTCACCATCACTTTGAACAATAGATCCAAGATATCTAAAACGTGTACTCTTATTAATGACTTGATCGCCCAAAATCACAATCCCCTCACTAGGTCTATTACTACTAAAATTACACTCCATATATTCAATTTTAGATCTACTCAAGCGAAAACCTTTAAACTCTAAAGTTGACCTCCATAATTCAAGTTTACCTTCAACTCCCTCTCTAGTCTTATCAACAAGAAGAATATCATCAGCAAAAAGCATACACCAAGGTACATCCTCTTGCAAATGTCTAGTGAGAACATCCATGACTAAAGCAAAAAGATATGGACTTAAGGATGATCCTTGATGTAATCCAACCGAAATAAAAAAATACTTGGTCAAACCACCTTGTGTTTGAACACACATATCTTTAATGATTTGAATATAAGCATTATTAACTCCTTTCTTTTCAAGAACTCTCCATAGCACTTCTCTTGGAACTTTATCAGATGCTTTCTCTAAATCAATAAATATCATATGTAGGTCCTCCTTATTCTCTCTATATTTCTCCATCAAACCTCTCAATAAATGTATGACTTCCATAGTAGACCTACCCGGCATGAATCCAAATTGATTTTGAGAAACATTAGTATCACGCCACAACCTATGCTCCATAACTCGCTCCCATAGTTTTAAAGTATGACAAATTAACTTAATTCCTCTATAATTCGCACACTCCTGTGCATCACCTTTATTCTTAAAAATAGGAATTAACACACTCATTCTCCACTGATCTTGGCATCTTTTTAGTCTTCAAAACAATATTAAAAAGTTTAGTAAGCCAAGAAATTCCTTCATCTTCTAAGCATTTCCACATCTCTATCGAATATCATCAGGTCCAACAGCTTTTCCACACTTCATTTTCTTTAAAGCCTCTCTAACTTCAGTTTTACTTATACGCCGATAAAAAATAAAAAATCTTGATTTTCATTTAGGGTGATAAAGTCACTAAAGTCAATCGTATTTTCACATTTTTCATTAAAAAGTTTAGCAAAATACCTCATCCACCTTTGTTGAATATCATCTTCTAAGAAAGTACTTTTTGATCTTCATCTTTAATACACTTTACTTGAACTAAATCCTTACTACTTCTATCTCTTTGTTTGGCTAACTTATACATATATCTTTCTCCCTCCTTAGTATCTAATCTATTATATAAATCATTAAAAGCTAAGCTCTTTGCATCGCAAATAGCTTTCTAAGCTTCCTTACGAACATCTTTATAGCTTTCCCAATTATCAGAATTTTTACATTTAAACCAATTTTTTTAACAAATCTTCTTATTTTTTATCTTATCTTGCACATTCGAATTCCACCACAAACTATTTTTACTATTAGGAGCTTTTCCCTTCGAAACTCCAAGCACATCTTTTGCAATATTCTTAATATCACAAGCCGCTTTTTCCCACATAATATTGGCATTCTCATGCACAGACAAAATCTTAAGATCTAAAATCTTACTCTCAAAATATTTTTGTTAATATTCTTTAAATGTCCCCATCTAATCCTAGAAAATCGTTTTACTTTATTTTTTTATTTTTTGCCCCTTTATCTTAACATCTAAAATTAATAATCGATGTTGGGTACATAAATTTTCACTTGAAATAATTTTACAATTTTTGCAATCTAAAAGATCTAATTTTCTTATAAGAAAATAATCAATTTGTGTTTTACTATATCCATTTTTATAAGTAATAAGATGCTCATCTCTTTTCTTAAATAAGGTATTATCTATTAAAAAATCATAAGCTAAAGAAAAATCTAATATATCTTACCACCTTCATTTGTCGTTCCAAACCAATGGCCACCATGAATACTTTTAAAATCATCTACCTCTCTACCAACATGTCCATTTAAATCTCCTCCAATAAAAACTCTTTATTCATGAGGTATATTTTGTATTAATTCTTCTAAGTCATTCCAAAATTTTAATTTTGAACTCATGAGGTATATTTTATATTAATTCTTCTAAGTCATTCCAAAATTTTAATTTTGAACTCATATCCAAACCTACTTGAGAGCATAAGCGCTTATAATATTAATAATTTTAGCATCAACAACAATCTTTAAAGCTATAATTCTATCTCAAATTCTATTAATTTTTATAACATTATCATTCAAACTTTTATCTATTATTACACCTACACCATTTATAGTACGACTCCTACCCGAATACCATAGTTTATAACCTAAATATTAATCTCCTTAGCTCTCTCCAACTCATTTAGTTTCCTGAATGCACAGAATATTTATCTTCCTATGAATCATAATATCTATTAATTCCATTAATTTTCCTGTAAGGGAGCCTATATTCCAAGTTCCTATCCTAATTTTAGTTTTATGGACTAGCTTCTTTGCCCACATCCGTCCTTGATGTGGGAACCCTTGCCTATTTAACACTGCACCCGGGGTCGGCGCAGCGGCGCTTGCACACTTGTCACTGTATTCAGACCATACAGCACGTCGCTTCTAGGGGACGCCCTAGCTTTAACACAATTTTTTAAAGGATTCATGTCATGATTTTTTCGACAAGTTTTACGCTGGCTATCGACTGCCTAATGCAACCCTCCACTTTTCTCATCCAAGACTTGGGACCTGGCAATGGCAGTGTTAGGATGGTTAATAATATAAAATATAAATTGGTTAAATGATATTAAACCATTCTTTGTTTATTTTTAAAATGCAAAATCAAAATAGTAAGATGATAGTTCATTTAAAAGTTGATTGAGGTGCTTCATATTACTTTAATGTCATTATATTTGATGGATGATGTAAGATCATGGTACTGAATTTCATTAAGTTGGGAAGATCATTATAACCTAATTGTTTGGGTTAGATGCATAATGAGATTTATTTATTATTTCAAGATACCTTGGAAAAAATTATCCAATTAATTTATTCAATGCAGGAAGATTTTTATAATATAATTGTCTAGGTTAGTTGGATAATCATGAGATTTAATTACATATAACTATTCTAATTAATCTACTTCGTTGCAATTTTACTTATTCATGATGCAAGCATCAAGGACACAACAATTAGAACTATCGAAACAACATCCAAAGAAGTGGCAAATATTGATGACCTCAGTAACCTACAAAACATAAAAGGTCGGTGCAACATTATTCTTGAAGAAACATGAACACACCAATGACAAGGAAAAAGAGTTTTTACATGAATGCTCTCGTAAAATTCTCTCTCATCACTAATATTATAAAAATAGGATTGAAAAGAGCCTAATCCCAAGCCTTTATTTAAAAATATATACATAAACACAACCATGCATCCAGAACCTTACACTCTCTGATTGTTTAAAAAGGAAAATGATAAAAAATGCCTAAATAATGTAATATTAAATTTGATATTAATGGGTCACTTATTGATGAGGTGAATTTAGAGGTAGTATGATTTGCATCACATAATCTCTTAGCTTTTATTGAAAATCTATATTCAGAGATAATATCGTTGAAAATCTATACTTATTCGCTACCCCGCATTCAAAATATTATTCATTAATATGATTTACAAAGGAGATTGATAAAAATGCCCAAATAATGTAATCATAAATTTGTTATTAATAGGCCACTTATTGGTGAGGTGAATTTAGAGGTAGTATATTAGATGTATGCCATATAATTCATGGACATCCTTATATGTCTTGAAGGGTGTTGTTTACTTAAATAAGATAACATGAGTAAGTATTTGTCATTGATGGATGAAAGCCCAACTGATGTGATGCATGGATGGAGTTACACAAGAGTTAAAAGAGAATTAAATTCTAGCTCAACCAATTATATAATCATGTATCAAAGTTAATTCGATTACAAGGAATTCATGATGTTCAACTTGCTAGGCAAAGAAATTTAAACGAGATAACCAAACGATTTAAACATACGCAAAGGAAAACATAAGGCTAAGGCTAGTAAATAAAAATCCCACAGTTAATACGGAGTTGTTCACACCTTGATACCTTTTTCTCTCTTTCCTACGGAGACTAGGTTGAGCGGCGGAAGATCATCCAGACTAGCATCGAGGTTGCCACGAGGAGGGAGGAGCCAAGGAACGTCGCCGTGGGGAAGGATCTCGGAGGTGGAGGGGGCACAGTAGATCGACCTTTGATTATCCACGTGTAGACGGAGAAGTGGTCGTCGATGGAATCCACGAGCATTGGGAGGATCCGGTCCAAGTATTCTTCGACGGTATCATCGAAGTCAAAGCCGACGTCGAAGAACTGTGATCGGAGGATGTTGACCCTTCTGTTGTTGTCGTACTCAAACCCGAAGTTCCACTCGGGTTCTTCCATGCATCCTTGACAGGGAGCAGGATGGTTGCCGCAAGGAAACCTCTAAAGGGAGGGACGGCGGCTTGGGGAGCCAAGAGGGAGGCCGGCGGTATGGAGGGGAGAGGGAGGGGATGTGATGTTAGAAAACTGAAATTAGTTTCAGTTTTAGGGAATTGGGAGGGAAAAACTTAGGATTCAATTTTAAAATCCCTAAATTAAGGGAGGATTAATTGCTCAATCAATGGGAGAGTCAATGGAGGGGGAGGTCGGCGGTTTCACAAGAGTTAGGATTTGAAAATTGGAGAAAAGCTGAGTAGGATTTCAGTTTTAGTGAAATTGGAGGGATTAAGGAGGAAATTAGAATTTGAAATTCAAGTAAGAGAGAGGGATTAATGGAGAATTAATGAGGTCTCCTTGAATGGGGGGCCGGCGGCATCTATGTGGGAGAGAGGGGTGGTAGAGAGGGGAAAATATTCCAAATAAGGATAATGACTAGGAAAATCTTGTCCTCATGAACCCAATTTCATTATATGTGAAATAAGATTCAAAATTCAAAAACTTTCCAAAATTGGAAATTCCTAATTTGGAAATAATTTGAACTTGGAATTCAAAGTTGAATATGATTCCAAGAAGATTGGTGGTGGGAGGATGGAGGAAGGGGGGAAAGGGGAAAGCAAAGCCGGCGGTAGTGGTGGCCGGCTGGTGGGTTGATGGAGCCGACGGATGGGGGCTCAAGGCGGCGGCAGGAAGGAAAGGGGCCCGACTTCTCTCCAATTGAAGGTGTGGATGGCGTTGCTCGTGGATGGGGTGTAGATCAAGGAAAACTAATACAAGGAGAACTCACAAAGAGATCTCATGACAAGAACTCACTAAGAGATCCTTGAACTCACAAAGAGATCACACAATAAAAATTTTCATTTATCAAATCAATAATCTCATACAAGATACAAGGGGCCATATAAATAGGCTCCAAATAAAAGTAAATGCAAAAGTCTAAAATGCCCCTTGGGGCTACAAGAGCAACTAATACCCTCAGGGTAAAATGGGAAAAGTAAGAAAATAAATGCATAACATATAAACTGCTAGTACAAATAAAATCAATAATAGAGGTGGCCATCGATCTCTGTGGTCGTCTCTGATAGACGCGCCGAAATCTCCTATCGATGACCTCATCACCAACATCAATCAGTCAACAAATCCACCACAAGATAGCTAGCTAGCAAATATTGGTGAATGCCCACAAAGATTCAAAGCGCTCATTCCCCATCAAATCTTTTCCACCATCCAACAGAAAAAGAGTATTCCCACATAATAGCAAGCAACCATGTCTTGACATTGCAAACTAAGGCAGACAAAAGTTCAGCATTGCCAACCAAGCAAGCAAGTCTAACACAAACTACAAAGGTGCAAACTAATATGAAGAGTGGAGCTACTTACTAATAGAAGGCTAGAAGTCCTCTCGAGTAAGATGGAAATATGAAATCCAATCAACTGCCATTTCATTGTCACCCTTAATTGCAGTTTTCTAGCCTTAGGGAAAGAGGAAAAAAAGATCAAGTCAAAAGCTCAAAGTTAGATTGGATTAAGGAATCACTTTCAACTTCAATACTGATTAAAAGGCACAAATAATTTAAATAGGGGAGCTATAATCCTAGAGGCTTTCCACGATTTTTAGTTAGTGGGCCCAGATTGGCCATCTTAGGTCAATTCCATGTGAATAGGCTATCTTGGGATAACTAGAGTCAAAGTTTAGGATAATCTAAAGTCCAAACAAACAAAATCAATAATTAAAGTTATTTTAATTCCATTGACTCTCATACCATATTAAAAGCTACATGAAAAATAAAAATAAAAAGACTACAAATAAGTAACACAGACAAAAAAGTATTAAAGAACGCCACATCATGAAGCCTTACTAGTTTTCACGAGGTCAGCCACTTTCCCTTAGAAAAGGAAATGGTTGGCTATCCCTTCCCATTGTTTAGGAATATATATTATTCCTACTAATTATCTCAAGAATTATAATTATCCTATTCTACTTGATTTGTAGAATAGGTGGCTAGCAGCTTCTTTATAATCCAAAAGTTTGGTATTCTTCTATCATTATAAACAGATGCTCATATAAGCCATGCATTTAAGTTTCATTCTAAACGAATGTAGAATTACTCTTGCCCATCTCACTACCCAGCCCTCCCTTTTCCTCTCAGATAGCCAACTACTTCTCTCACCTTATGTTCCCTCTCTAAACTGTGAGGGTCAATAGAGGAGTGAGAAGACGCCAAGTAAATGCAAGAAAAGTCAAGCTAATAAAAGACTCTTCGCTGCTTCTCATCAAGGAAAGGTGAGTTAAGTCTAAACCCTAATCCTAGTATGGAAAAGGCAAATAGAACCCAAGCTCTGCCACAAAAGTAAACTATTGATCTTTTTTTTTTTTTTGGGACATTTAGGCCATTTAAGGCAAACTCACACACACAACGCATACACATGGACTCGAACCTTGGACCTCTTAGTTGGAAGCCTAAGCTCTCAACCAATAGGCCAAGGGGAGTTGTGTAACTATTGATCCTTTAATCATCCTACCCGAAGGAACTATGACTCTTTAATTTAATCCCGACCAGAAGTCAAGTGGGATAGATTTATATAATCACTGAAGTATTATTGATTTAATATTACGATTTGTGCGTTCAAAAATTCAAAATCATTCATATTATTATCATTAAATGTCATTCTACTATCATATAATTTCATTTTATTTAAAGAACTTTTGATGTGCCAAATAAGAAATATCAAAATAATAAAATTAAATGGGTATTAAAACTGCTGCTTTTGAATTGACTACAAAGAAGCCTTTCGTAGTGAAAGTAAATGAAGCAACTGTTTCATATGTATGGTAGTAATTATGTAAGGAAAAATTATCAAGATTACTAACCTTAGCTTTCCTAGCATAGATTGCACAATGTTACCGAAAAAACCACGGCATTTGGGCGACCCACATAAGCATTTCTTTGGTTGCCTAGTGCCAGCAACATTCCAAACTGCATTTTCGATGTTCAAACCATAATCAAATGTCAGCTCCATCAATGGAGGAATGTGCTTCATTGCAAAGAACATGATATGTGGATAATCTCCCTCATAATGATCATGCAAACTGGCTGCCAAAAGACATTAGGGGAACAACTGTGGTTCATAAAACGAGCAACATTTCCCACATTTCTAGAACTAATTATGATAGGAAGTGGCTTAAAAACATCACTCTCGTTGATACTAGGTTCACCCAGTAACTCCGGCCCATGATTCCATTTGAGTGTCTTCTCATCAATATAATTTCCTTGAAAAATATAATGATCATCTTCACCATAATCATTCACTTTGATCTTATCAACAACTTCTCCAACGTATTCACATATGAAGGTACCTGCACGTATGGGATCCCAAGATCGAAGGCCCCAACCCCGATCCCTTGTCCTAAAAACTTCAAAATGAAGATTGACACCTTTTTGTGTAACTCTATTACGGCAATTAACAGAGCAAGAACATAAACTGTTGCACTCATACAAAACATGTTTACGGCTCACAACAAACCCATTTGCACAATACGGAAGGTTACCTCCATTTTGTTGTGCACAAGAACAACTAGCATCACCAGGAAGGCATACGCTAATGCACCTGCAACCAGGTAAAGGTCTCATGGAATTAATGGGATTTAGATACTTTACTTTAGTGGCATATGTGAAATGGCTAGGCCCCTTCTCATTATCAACCTCATTTACAAGAAAAACAGGAAAATTTTCAATACCGGATGATATGTCCGGGAGTATAACTCCACCTCTAGAAGAAGGATTAGCTTTCCATTTCTCAGTATTCTTCCACACCGCAATTCCTTCTGGCTGCTCTGGCTCTCTGAACAATTTGTACTTGAAAACATTGTTACCTGCCTTTGCTTTCTCCACCCATGTTTCTTGAATCTTATATAGACCATCATAGATGTAGATCCTTCCATTGATGAGGTTCATATCCTTCGCACTCCGTATCACCCGAACAAGATTGCCTCTATGCAAACTTCTCTCGAGTGCAAGATTACCCCTCTCAAGTTTTTGATCGACCACCTGATTTTTATCATACTTGCTGCTGCAACCACCCCCCTGACCAGTGTAAATCAATATATTTGTATCACCTTCATCATTCTCATAACCTCCAGCAGAGACAATACTAATTGCTAATGGTTCATCCATATCAGAAAGTCTAGGTAACATATAATCAATGCCTCCCATGATTTGAGCATGCAAACCAACCAAACACATCTCTATTCTAAAGTAAAAGATGTCTCCTATTTCTACTCCAGGAACAGGCCCTATTCTCTTGACAATATTAGCCCGGAGATCGTTGGACATCATGATAGCCCCAGCTCTCAAGTAAGAACGTTTGCTGGAATCATTTGCCTCGTCTAACTGCAAGATTTTCCGGCGGAGAGCATCGAAGGTCATGAGTATCTCCTCAGCAGAATTCCGTGCATCAAGAAGAGAGGAAGGAATCAAGGCTAACTCTGGAGCTTTCTTTGACTTTCTCCGTATTTGGGACTTCCTCTTGCCACTGCCACTCCCTCAGCGCTCTCGCTGTCAGAATCATCAATCTTGTACTTTTTCAAAGTTTTAGGGCGCTTGATTTTCCGGCCAGAAGTCGTGGTATGGATAGTGTAATCAGGATCATCCTCAAGATTAATTTGGTCCGAATGGTAGGATCCATTTGCAGCTGGAGTTCTATTACTAGCACGCCCTGCAGATGCAGCACCTTTTTGCCGGTTGGCTGGCTCTGGACTGAAGAAAAATGGAGGGAAACCACCGCCAGAGGACGATGAACCACCAAAGGGACTAACGCAAACAGCCGGTGCGGAACCAAAGGACGTAAATGCGGTGTTGAATCCATAAGGTGCTGGGAACATAGGGGCCAATGATCTCAGTGGTTTGGCATCCAATACTACATCTTCTTGCGACGAAACGGGCTGGGCTCCATGGCTAAAGCAACCAGGAAAATTTGCTTAGAACGAAACTATAAACATCCATCACAACTTCATCTGATAGTAACCGATCCCACACATCAAGCATAATTTTAAAACTAACAAGAAAAGTAAATGTCAATTTTAACAATAGATCAACTAACAAATTAACTGTAAGGCCAAAAATATGTAAACTTTTAGCATCAAAAATTACCTTTACAGCTTAAAAACCCGATTTAAAACTAGTACACGTAGTTAAGCTCAGCCAGATCAATTCTTCCGAGAATGGGCAATAGCAAAATAAGATTTTTAGAAGATACTTCGAATCAACTTCGAGATTTTCTATCTTTCCCCAAATGGCACGAACTTAGGGCAGAAATTCGAAGTTGCAGATAAAGAGAAAGAGAGTGAGATAGCTGAACTTTACCTGAAGAGGATTTCTAGGGCAAAAACGCAGCAGAGATCTAATATGAGAACAAGTCTCTTTGTTTGATTTTATAGCTGAGGACCTTTTTCCTCCTTGATGCTTTCCTCCTTGTAAAGCTTGAGAGAGGGAACTGTTCTGGTTTTCGTGTTGCTCTTTTCAACCAGACCAGAGTTCGAGAAAGATTAGTTGATTACTATTATTCTTTTGAAAACAACTAATTAATTTATTAATCTGATGATTAAGTCCTGCTCGGCATAAATTACTTTTTTAGTTCTCATTTCTTCAAAATTCTATTTTTCGTTCCATCTATTTTAAAAATTCATATTACCGTTAATCATTTTTTAGAACTTTGATAAGCTAATTATTCCTTGATTAAAATTAACATAATAAATTAGTAATTAGCAATAATTGTTTAATAATTAAATATATTATTGGAGCTTTAATTACTAAAAATTGTATTTTGAAGACAAATAATTCTAGTAGTGATATATTGGTTGAAAATTGTTATTGATCATTCAACAATTATTGATAATTAAGTAATTAAATTATCTTTTAATTAGGGAGTGTAATTATGGATTAGTGATGAAAATAGTAATATAACATGACTTTTTGTGAAATTTACTAAATATTTTCAATTTAATTTTATTTTCATCAATTTGATCAACAATAATCAAACTCAAGAAGATATACAATGAAAACTAAATAACTCTAACACTAAGCATACTCTAAATCTTGGAGTTTTCAAGTATTTATTTGAATCTTCAAATCTTCTACAACTTAGCGGTCCTCCAATTAATCAATATTAAATCATATTTAGTGAATATTCCTATTTATTTTGAGGGTTATAACTAAATTATTAACCTTGAAATAAGCATTTGGCAAATAATTAAGATTTCGTTTGGGACAATTTTAAACTTCTATTTTTTTGTTCTTTTAAGAGATTTTTTAACTAAAAATAGATTTACAAAGCAGTCGTCCTAAATCAAACCTAAAAGACACAAATTAAGGTTTATATTCATGAGTGTATATTCAATATCTTGGGAATTTTTTAAGATTCTAAGTTAAATTTATCATAAGAAAAATAATAGTATGAAGTTTAAAATATTTTCTATATTAGGCTTGCGATGTCCAATTTTGATCAAGAAAATGATACATTTGCACAACAAAAAAAAAAATCAGGCATTTTTGTAACATACTTGATTTTGAAAGATAAAAAATGGGTGAGAAAAAAAAAAAAAATAGGGGTTCCAAGACCCATGTGAATTTCATAACTGCAATATTTTTTTATTTTTTATTGTGCATTAGAAATGATATGGAGTTAATATAGATTCTTTAAAAAAAATGTCATCTAATTATAGGCTCATGTCTACTCACATAAACAAAAAAAGAAAGCCTACCTTAGATTTTTCCTATGAAAAATACTCTTTTCTCTAAGTTAATAAATGAGTTTAAAACAAGAAAAAACTTTGAAGGCAGGTTAACATATCTTCACCTTAAGAGTGAATGAAGTTCATTATTATTTTATCTCCCTCATTCCCATAGGATATTTATAGGTGTTGCATATATGAGAATTTTTGTGGAGCACACGGTAGATTGATGCACCACCTTACCTTTAAAATTTATGTTGAACCAAAATGTCATTTGTTGAGGGCATTATGTGTGAAATCTCTTAAGTAAAAGAAGCTAAGCTCTTAACATCGAGGCAACTTTTAGTATAATAGTTGGAATTTCATTTAAAAAACTCTACAGTTAAGCGTGCTCATCCCGACGAAATCCTGTGATGGATGACCTCTTGTAAGTTATACTAACATGACAAAACCGTAAGACCCTTAGGCCATAGCGAACAATATCTCGATAGTTAAGAGTTTGAGTTGTTATATAATGACTCTTCAATCAATCCCATGCGCGATAATCAAGTCATGATCTCTTCACAATATATGTTAGACCATTGTGCTATATTTGTGATGATGAATCATTGGTGTCTTGAAGATTTGAGATTAGTGTTATTTGAGATTTGGTTCAAGCCATTAGATTTGGAATGGTGGCTTTTAAATCAACATTGTCAAAGATCTAAAGCAAACCATTATATTTTAGTTGATGTTTCAAGATCTAAGGTGAGATTTTGATTGGAAGTAACTTATACATAATAAAGCAAGTTGATTATCAAGATATCAAAGTATTTGTTGTAAGTCTTCTTCCCATTGTGTAAAGTCATAAAATCATGAATCCTGGCATACTTGGTTAGATAATTGAAACAAAGCTTAAATTAATTCTTTTTATGAAAGCATAACTAATAATTATGAATTTTAATTAATCTTTTATCTAATTGAGCTCAAGCTTTATTAAGCATATGACCATGTTATTTTAAGCTTAGTTATTGCATTGCAATTATTTGTTAAGTTGCTTGAAAATTTTCACATTTTTATCAACCATATATTATCACCTTGAAATATGCTCTGCATAAAAAAATTACATGTATGTTAGCTAAAACATTATTTCAATCAAAATAATTGTTAGTTGTATGCAATCAAGTTAATTAATTCGAGATATGCAAATTTAGCTAAGTTTATATGAACTTGGGATCAAGTTTGCATATATTCTTTTAATTACAATAGCTATATTAGAAATAAAAAACAACAGTTAATTTTTTTTTATTTTCAAGATTTTATTTTTGTGAGATTGAGGCTCTCTAAAGAGGAAAGTCCTTATAATTATGATCTAGAATCAATGTGCATATGGATTTTTTTAACCAATGGAATAATTAATTTTTAGGCTTTGTAAGTATATATTTGTTATTCTAGAAGCGATTATTTCATGTAAATGTATAACTCTGGATTTTTTATGAAGAAGCATGTAATAATAATCAATGAATAGCCAACTCTTTCCTAAGCTCTAGTTAGGATTCCAACTTCATGTATGAAAAGAGCAATGAATAAAGGAAAAAAATAGGATTTTTTGGGTCAAAGCATTGTGTGTGTGTGTCATTCTAACTTATGCAATAGTGCATAATCTAAGTTGCATAACTTAAAGAATTTCTATTCAAAGTGTTAGCAAATACATTAGTCTTATTTGGGTGATACTAAATTTACAAATCATAGTCATTCATAAACTCAAGCCATCCACTTTGTCTCAAGTTTAACTTTTTTAGTAAAAATATACTTCAAGCCCTAATGATCAATGAATACCTCATAACAAATATCATAACAAAAATTTCTTCATATTTTAATGAAAAAATAATTATGGCAAGCTTCAATCATATGTAAGAAAGTTTTCTCATGCACCTTAGATTGTCTAAGCGCATAGGCTATCACTCTAGCATATTGCATTAAGATATAACCCAAACACTGATATGAAGCTTCAATATAAATCTAAAATCCATCTGTGCTAAAAGGAATATATACTGATAGGAGTTGACGCTAAGAAATTTTTTAGTATCTAGAAACTTTATTAGCAGGCATTGAACTGCACAAATTTAACAAATATTTGAGTCAATCTAATCAAAGGTGCCAAATTGTTATGGTTATTAATTGGGTTGAAAATAATATTTAATTTATTGTCATTTGCCATTATTTTTATTTTTTTATGTTGAACTCCATTAGATTTTTCTCCCCCATTTTTATTCTAATGTTTAAAATTATATCTCATGCTATTGTCAAATTAGACTACTCTTGAGTCTTAAGGGGGCAATTCTTCACCTTATGATCGACTCTATATCAATTAAAGTGCTTATCATTATTCAAATTACAGGTTTATGAATGTCATTTGCCATAATAAAGATAGCAGGGATTATTATTTGATTTATGTGCATGATGATTATGATGATCTTTCTTTCTGAAACACTTCATTTACTTGTGTGTTTATACCTTTTCACTTTCTATTATGCTTCCCTTAACAAGCATAATTTCTATCTCTGTATGACTCGATCAATCGGCACTTTAAATACAATACAATGAACAAACGCATATATATATATATATTAAGCAAGTTTTTAACTTATATTATACATTCAATATGACAATTACAATTTTATAATAAAGTATAATTTACAAAATCAAAAATTTATTACATTAAATAAAAGTAACATACATAAGGAAAATAGATATTCTATTACAAGTATTGATTTAATATACATGATTTTGTGCAATAATAAACCAAGAAAAAGTTATGTGCAATTCATTTTTTCCATTATGAACACAAAAAAGAATCTATGGGCATATGTAAAACAAATAGCTAAATAACAAAGAAAAACTAGTAACCTATAAAAATAAATGAAATTAATATAAATATCAAGGATGACATCCCTAGCAAAATATGTTTGTTTATCCTTTATAATAACATTTATTGGTCACAAACTGAAACACTCAAAGCCACATTGTAAAATCCACGGAGAGAGCACCAGATATATATTAACTCGAAGGTTCTAAATAGTATGAATTCTTAATTAAGGCTTCGTTTGGCACGAATTTTATATATTACATCTTAAAACAACTTTTTAATTTTTATATTAGAAAACTGTTTAAGAAACAGTAAGAAAGCTTTCTCAAAAAACTTAAATATAATCCCAACCTAATCTAATAAAAATAGTAGATAATTAACTAATAATCTTATATATGGAAACTTAATTAGGTTTTCATATCTTATATATTGGAACTTAAGTGCTAACAATATAGAGGAAGGAGATTTCAATGAGAGCCTTTTTCAAAAATATGATAATTTTTTGCAATTGATTTTAAACTACTGCTGAAAATATGACACTCCAAATAGACAATTAGTTTT